>OZ012740.1:148011884-148639384 GCA_963859935.3 Lathyrus sativus | reverse complement strand
GTATATATGTACATGTTATACTTTATTTTCCCCACATTTATTTTCAGCATTATATATCATTATTGTTGTGCTGTGGGGGATGGATGTTCTATTGAGTGATAAGCCAGACCCAGGCTTGAGTACAAACCTAACATTAGTAGTGGAGACTAGTGGGGGGCTTATTTGCTTAGCAGACATAGTTCCCCATGAAATTCGCGCTCAGACGAGATTCTCTTTGATGATTTCCCTTCCGATCCTTAGGATCTGTCGGGATTTTAGATTTGAGAGTTGTTGACTCTAGGGACCGATCATTTTTGATTCAGCTAAGTGAGACCTCTTCAGGAGATGATGATGCCAAACTAGAGATGGTGAACGCATCATCATTTCTTGAAAGTCTGTGACGCTGATGAACGTATAGGATGTCGAACCTTATTAGTGGATAAGTCCATACCTGTGAGAGGGATTGGGTTATGCAGGAAACCTTGACTTTCAGATTACCCGATTTTCTTCACAATATGAATTTGTATTCTGGGTATCAGTGGTCCCTATTATCAGAGTTATGCTAGTGTTTTTGCCAAAGTGAAGCGCCGGTTCTTCTTGATCTACAGCATAACAATCTTGATCCCCTGTTTGCATTTTGCATTTTCATTTTTCCTCTGCATCTCATTAACATGTATTTATGTTGCAGGTGCATATTTCCTCCCTTGATTCTAGTGATCTTGTTCATTATTTCTGACATGGAACCCTTGAAGAGGGCAGTGGCCTAAAGGTTTCCGGCTCCAGATATCAGTCTTTTGTTGAGTTTGATTGCTATGGTCGATAAGAAGGTGATGGAAGACTTCAGGCAATCTCATGGGAGACTGTCGAGATGTGTTTGTAAACCTTCAGCATATGAGATCGGTGGTATCTACACTCTTCTACAGTTTTATGATGCCCAGATGAGGTGTTTTGTCTTTCTTGATTATGTTCTGGCTCCTACTCTAGAGGAATATTCAGCATTGTTAGATGTGCCTATTCTGGATCAGATGCCGTTCTTCAATACTGACGCTGAGCCTAATCTGGCTAAGCTTGCTGCTATTCTGCATCTGGATGCTTCAGAGTTAGAGGGGAAGATAATCAAAAGGCTTGGGATGTTTGGTTTTCCTTTGCCCCTTTTGGTGGAGAAAGCTCAGTAGTGTGCCAAGGACGGTTGTTGGATCATATTTAGCGCCATTCTAGCTCTCTGTATCTACGGTATTATATTATTCCCTAATCTTCCAGATTTCGTGGATATGGATGCTTTCTACTTATTGGCCTCAGGGAACCCAATACCTACACTGCTCGGTGACGTTTATCACTCGGTTCACTACAAGAATGAGAATCGAAGGGGGGAAAATGTGTCTTGTTGTGTTCCCTTACTGTACAGGTGGTTTGCCAATCATATGCCCCAGACAGGTCCTTTTGTTTACTTCTGCAGGTACGTCAGAGTGGTCTGAACGTCTGATGGGTTTGTCAGCTAAGAACATCACTTGGTTTGATAGAAATATACTTGGTACATAAATTATCTATAGCTGCAGTGGATTTCCTAACGCCCCTTTGGTCGGAAGGAAGGGGTGCATCAACTACAATCCGTCGTTGTTGGTTAGGAAGTTTGGATATGCATTGAGGGATCCTCCCAAGGAAGAAGAGGTACAGGAATCTTTGTACCTCACCGGGATGTTGGATAATGATACACTGGCCAGACTTGAGCACGCTTGGAACAATATTCACATGAGAGGGAAAGCATTATTGGGAAAGAGTAATAGCCGAGCCTATGATCCCTACTTGAGCTGGATTCAGGATAGAGCGAAGAGCTTGCTAATGCCGTTTCCCTCAGTTCCGCCTTTATATTCCCTCATGATTGAGGAGCTAATCACTGTGGATATTCAGAAGTACAACCATTTATGGTCTGAGAAAGAAGAGTTGAATAAGGCAAATGAAGAATTGGAAAAGGGGATTAATCAGCTTCAGAGCGAGAAGAATGAAGTTGTTCACTCTTTTAAGAAGCAAATTGAGCTTGTGAACCGATTGGGTACAAATTTGACCAAGCAGACAGATGCTCGAGAGCGTTTGGGGTTAGATTTGAAAGTCGTCAGCAGTATTCTTACCTCTAAGAAGCAGGACTTAGATAAAGCTTATTTGGAGATTTCCATGTTCAACGCCCAGTGGAACACTACCCTTTCCAACAATAAGGAGCGCGAAGATAAGCTGAAGCAGCAGATCGCCATGCTGAAGACTCAGTTGGGAGCTAAAAATGAGAAAATTGCAGCAGAGGCCTCACTCAGGTGTGACACTGAGTACAACCTGAATGAAGCTATTGCAAATTTGAAGGATTGTAGGCTGAGAGCAGATTCCAAGAGGTGTAAAAAAAAACTTGAGGAGTGCTTTGGGGAAGGAGCCTGGGAAGACTTTGCTGAGGGTCTGTAGGACACCATCCAACAGAGAGAGGTACTCATTCAGGGATTACTCGCCAGACCAGACCACCCTAAGACAAAGGAGTTGCTAGAGGATTTCCGTGCTTGCTGTCGCACTTGATTTCTTTGTATTCCTTTGTAGCTTTTGTTCATTACTGTATGTTGACCATCACCAGGCTTGTTGGTTGAGGTCATTCTCTTTGTACTCAGTTGCTATGCTTGTACTTTGCCTGTTGGCCTGTGATTATATATGAGGAGCTTCCATTCTATACTTGTCCTTGGGGTTCTCCATTGTCATGCTGTTCTTCCGGAACTGAAATCGAGGGGGAAATATCCATGTTGCATACATACATGTCTGCATTTTGTATTGTTGCATCGCAGGTGCATCATAACCGTTGATCTTATTTTCCTGTGATCCGTTAGCTGGTTTCAGGATAAACAATCATATTGTCCACCCGGGAATCAACACGAAGTCATGGAACAAGTTCAAGCAGAGTTGAGGGAAGTCCGGGGCCAGATGGGGCAGTTTATGGCGAGTATGCAAACCATATCATCCACCTAGATGGGCTTGGTCACAGAGGTGATAAGAAATGTGCTAAGGAAGGAGGGCGATCAGGTGCCTAAAGCTGAAGTAGAGATGCTTGTTCCACTTTTGTCCGTGGAACCTCTCCCAAGGTGTGGTGTGCCTCAAAGATCTACTGCACAACCTGAGATCCCAAATTTTCCACATCAACAGCTACCCCCTGTTTCCCGAGACAATCTTAATACTAGAAGGTATGGGAAAAGGACGAAGTGTCGCTACTGCGAAAATCGGCGTCGGTTGAACAGAAGAGTCGCCACCGTGCGTTATTTATCCCAACGGAGGGAAAGGAAACGCTCAGAGTAAACCTACCGCAAAGACGGGAAAGGAATGGTCATCCCAACCAAATCCTGGATTCGGGAGTCGGTTACGCAAGGGGAAGGTATTAGCACCCCTCACGTCCGTCGTACTCGACGGGATCCACGCTTGTTTTCTGGTACGGATTGTTATTCTATCTAAACTAAGGGTTAAGGGTTAAAAAGAAAATAAAATGACTCGGCAAAGTATCGCACTTTATGCCTACGTATTCCCGTCTGGAACGAGAAATCAGAGTCAATGTAGTTCGCCTACCTACGGGAAAAGGAGGGGAAGGTTGCTCGCTAGGATATCGCATCCTATGCCTACGTACTTTCATACAGCATGAAAGATCAGAGCAAACGTAGTTCGGGCCACGTACGACACAAGCTTGTCTTGGTTGATTTTATTCCTTCTGAAAAAGGTTTTTTTCTGATTATTGGTCCAAGCGGACAAAAATGACGTTTGGATGAGTTCGCATTCTTTTACGGAAGAAGTGTCTTTTATTGTGTTTGAAATATTTATTGTGTTTTCCTGTTTGTTTTGAGAAAGAAGAGACAGAACTCTAACCTACGGTTGCGAAGGGAATCAAACTAACCTAATGTTATCATGCATGGGTTAAGACCTAGTGTCTATCATGTTCCTCTCTTGCCCAGAGAGAAACAGAGATCCTAAGGGAATAGACGGAAACAGAAACAATATCAGATATATACAGTAAAACAGTAAAATGCATGGATGCAACAATACAAGCGAGGCAAGGGAGTCCCACTCAACCTCGAACCTAGAAAACAATAGGCAAAAGTGAATAGAATTCACTTTCAACCCAACAGGTTAAACAACAAACAATACAGTCAGGGAAAACCAATCAATACATCAGAAATAAACAGCAAAAATAAACAGCCACAACAGCTCTGCATCAACAGCTGTCTTCAAGTCATCTCCAACAGCTATAAGCTTCAAGCAAGCATCAATCTCCATCTCCACAGCCTTCAAGCAAGGTCTCTGTCATCAGTCTTCCATCTGCAATGGCTTTTCTTCAAGTCTCAACCTCTAAGAGGAATATCAGTCAACCAGATGAAGTGAATGAATGTTAGACAGTCAATTACCTACCAAGGGTGGTTCATCAACTGTTAACATTATATGGACAATTTTCTCTCAAAAGTTCTATCTTTCAAATGCATTCACTGATCCTTCCAAAGGAAGGAGGTGGCTATTTGAAAGAGACTTTGAATCATAGAGAAAGAATGGAGGCAGACAAGGCCTTCCATGTTTGTGAATCAAGCTTTCTACTCTAGAGCTCTGCCTAGCTCCTAAACCCTAATCTCCTCAACAGCTGCTAGCAAGAATCTCCTCATCAACTCTGGAAGTTGGTCTTCAAGCTCTGGATCTTCAATGGCTTCATCATCACAAGTCTTCAGCTCCCCCAATCCCCAAGCAATCCCAATACCCATACAGACAAACAATAATCCCAAAGGGCACACCACACCAGTCAATCAAATATAGACAGTAATATACTAATAGCAGTAGGGGAATCCTAGTGATTTCTAAGGGATCTAATAACTACCCATAGTCCCTATAGTCCCATAGCTAAAATATTCAATCTCTAGGTCCTAAGGGAAAAGATTCAATTCTCCTAAGTCATCACTTCAACCCTAATGTTTGTTCATGTTATTCACACCTAACTAAACACCTAAAATTGAGTCTTAAAAATGGGAACTAAATTGTATATACAAGCTAATCTTATCTACTAATCAACCTAAAAAGAATGAGTGAAAAATATTAAAGCAACTATTAGAACAAAAATTAACAAATTCATGTACTAAACAAAATATTATTTACACCTAATTAAAAGAAAAATATGCCAAAAATAAGAAAATGAAATGAATTATTATTTTTTTTGTATGATAATTTTCTTGACCAAATTAAGAAAATAATGCAAAAAGAACCAATTGAAAATATGCATTTTATGATTTATTATGATTTTTAAAAGATGAGAAAATATTAAAGAAATAAAAATGACAAAATATGAATAAAAGGGGAGGGGGGTGCCATCAGCAAGGGCGCCCAGTTCAAATCTCAACTGGGACATAAAATGGGGGGCGCGCATAGCAATGGGCACTAGGCCCAGTTGCACTTAGAATTTAAACAAAAACTAAAAAAACGTAAACGGTGCATAAAGCAAATTTTCCAGTTCAAATGAGTTGGGCCTGATTTGAGGGGGTGGCGTTAGCAAGGATTTTAAAGCCCAGTCAGAAAACGTTAATGAAACGATGCGTTTAGGTTGAGTCTCTCCCTCCGTTTTTCATTTTAAATCAGGGCCATTGGATCAGTCCCAAAGTCAAGGTCAAAACCCTGATCGTGTGGCCATGGCTTCGTCTTCAACCTCCAGCCAAACCCTAGGTTCTGAAAACCCTAACCATGCACGAATCTTACACTCCTTTGTTCTCCCTTATACCTCCATGGATTCACACGACTCCAAGAGCAAAGTTGCTCTATAAACTTCCATCTACACAGCCATGATAATAACTTCTCCTAAAACTCACTCCATCAACCAACTCGATAGGAATAACAGTCATAAGCCACCATTTTCACCTGTGATCAAACCTCTCAATTCTCCATAATTCTTGTCCTAACATACTTTACATACTATGCTGATCAATCTGAGCCATTAACCTAAGATTATTTCTCATTATTCTTGATGTTATGCTCTCTAACAGAATTAGTGCACCATGATCAACATCCATGAAACTTATCCAAACTTACCAAAATCAATCATCTTACTTATCCTAACCAATCTATACTACCAATTCCCTATAATTCTCACTAAATCAATCAATTCGAATGACATTACCAACCTGGTGTGATGATGAAAACAGCTATGGAATTCTCTTGATCCAATGCTTGAAATGATGGGAAAGTGATCAGTGAGCTTGTTCTTGACTACTGTATGCAATGAATTGGACTCAAACCTCTTGGATCTTACAATTCCAAGTTTATTTCTCCTTGGAGGATGGAAGTGTGTGGCACGAGTTCTGCTCCAATCCACCAAATGCTTGTGAGAATTGTGATCTAGGGATGATGAGGATGAAGATCAGATCAAGAATGGTGAAGATTGGTGAAGATTTGAGGTAGTTTGAGAAGCTTTTGCAAAATGAGAGAAATGTGTGAAACTTGTGGTTTTGAGTAAATGTGATCACCAACCATGACATGAACCCTCTCATATCAATATATACATGTCCTTAGAACCTCCTAGAAACTTGGAGAAACTTCCCATGTGTGATTTCCCTTGGATTTGGTTTATGTATCTTCCATTACAAGTAACCATGAATAACTCCCAAAATGTGAACCAAGCTCAAAATTCTAACTTAGCCAATGTTCTCAAAATGATCTTTCCATTCAAAATGACCTATAATTTCACCTCATTTGGCCAAAATATGAAAAAACTCATTTTTAAGTCCATTTTTATTCATTAAATCCAACAATTTTGAAACCTTGTGCTATGAATCTTTCCAATCTCTCATGGTCACTTTTATAGACTCAAAATGTCATTTGGAACAAGCTTGATGTTGTAAAGTTTCCCATTTGAAGCTTCCTTGTATGATTTTTGGGCATAGGCTTGAAATGACCTGTAATTCTCAGATGACCAAAATACCCTTTGCTTGCCAAGACCATAAGTAGAGTTCCACAACTCATATGAAGGCATACCATACCATTCTAGAAAGCTAAGACAATTAGGAACAATTCTTATGTTGACCAGAAATTCATTTGAAATCTCCTTGAGGGGTAAAAGTTGCCTGGAAGACAAGTAACTTTCACAGACAAAATTTCAGATACCTCAGATGACCTGTAACTTGCAAGGACCATAACTTGAGTTCTATAAATCTCCTTGATGTCTTCCACCACTCATATTAAAGGTCTTGAGATCCTCTACAAGTTCCATGTTGGCCAAGGATCCATTTGAAGCTTGTATTTTGACTTATCCTGCTTGGAAATTTGACCTAAACTAGGGGATTTTACATAGAAACCCTAATTTAGAAACTCCTCTTCTCCTTGATTTCTCTTGATTTCTTCTTAGCATATCATCATATCCTTATTCTTCATGTCAAATGATGAACCCCACATATCTTAAATAGACCTTAATGCCTTTCAATCAATCAATTGACCTAGAGTTGACCTAGAGTTGACCCCAGATGAAACCCTAGTTGACTGTCTTCAACTGCAATGCTTGTGACCATACCACTGACTTGTCTCCTTCTCCAAATGACTTTCTAAGTCTCCCATGATGCCCACATACTCTCCATGCTCAATTCACAGCCCACAACTTACTTTGTTGATCCTTAGATACCCTCAGTTAGGAGATGAACTCAATGCTTGATCCACTGACTTCTCCAACTTTCAAATTCTTTTCTGATGACTTGAATGAGATTGAATCAGGATAATAACCTCTTGATAGGCCTCTATAGATGAGAATAATGATTGGTCCCTGTTGGATGATTTACTATGCTATGCTATGCAGATGATTAGACTATATACATGCCTCCATATGCAAATGCTAATGATATTGAAACATAAACCAAGTGAAGAAAGGTTGGGAAAATTTTAGGGTGCAACAGCTGCCCCTATTCAAGCGACTTGGACCCGATTGGGTGAAGATCCCGGAGTCTTTAGACATTCGCGGTACGAGGCGGTTGAATACTAAGAACCCAGAAATTTGCCAACCGCAGAAATAAACTGCGCCCCTGCTTGGGGAACGACATTCACTGCCTGGATATGACTGTTACGACAATCAACTGATCCGTTAGCGACCGTGCTGGGGATGACTCGTCTTTTTCATCAAGAATAAATCGGCCACGTTAGGAGTAAATTCTTGTCCACGTTAGGAATAACATTGTCCACGTTAGGACTCACTCTTCCACATAAGGAATAACCGTTCCACGTTAGGAATAATACCGTCCACGTTAGGACTCACCTTTTTCCACATAAGGAATCTCATTCTTTCCAAGTTAGGAAACCATCTTCTTTCCGCGTAACGGAACCTGTCCATGTTAGGACTAAACCTTTCCACGTAAGGAACGCAACTCATCTTGATCTGTCTATGTCAGGACTAACTTCTCCACGTAAGGAAACAATTTCTCTTTCCACGTAAGGAATCAACTTCTTTTTTTTTCACGTTAGGAATCAACTTCTTTTTTCCACGTTAGGAATCAAACTTTTTCCACGTTAGGAATGCCTCTATCTTTCCACGTCAGGAATCAATCTTGATATGTCCGCGTAAGGACTCAATCTTTCCACGTAAGGAATAAACTCGTCTTTCCACGTAAGGAAACCATTTTTCTTCCACGTAAGGAATGCTCTTGATATGTCCACGTAAGGACTCTAATCTTTCCACGTGAGGAATACTATATCAATCTTTCTTTCCACGTTAGGAATGCATCATCCACGTTAGGACCCGCCTTTTTTCCACGTTAGGAATGCAACTTTCTTTCCACGTAAGGAATACATCATCCACGTTAGGACCCGCCTTTCCACGTAAGGAATCATTTTTCTTTCGACTTGTCCACGTAAGGACTCACATGTCGACTTGCTGAAGAATTATCCACGTCAGGACTCATGCACCTTCGACCCACTGGGGAAATAACTTGTCCACGTCAGGACTCACATCTTCATCTGATGAAATAATAGAACTTGTCCATGTTAGGACTTGCACGTCTTCTACTTGCTGGGGAAATACGACTGTGTCCCCGTCAGGACTCATACTTTGCCAACAACAC
The DNA here is from genome assembly GCA_963859935.3 of Lathyrus sativus. Classification (NCBI taxonomy): domain Eukaryota; kingdom Viridiplantae; phylum Streptophyta; class Magnoliopsida; order Fabales; family Fabaceae; genus Lathyrus; species Lathyrus sativus. Next base: position 148,630,328 of record OZ012740.1, on the reverse strand, counting down.
GAAGAAGGATAAATTTGTCCACTTCGGGACTCTCGCATCTTGTCATCACAAAGAACTACAAACTTGTCCTCGTCAGGACGCACATTTCACCATCACGAATAAAGTTGTCGGCTGGAAATAACTGGTCCACGTCAGGACACCAATACGAAGAGTAACCAACCTTGTCCACGTCAGGACTCCACCTTCGATCGATACCAAGAAATCAAATCCGTCCACGTTAGGACTAACACATATCGTCAAACTGAGGCAATATCCACGTCAGGACCCCCACTTCTCTTAGCGCAAAAAAACCTGTCAATAAGCCCGTCCACGTTAGGACTCATCCTTCCATTGGTCCGCCAACTTCTTATCACTGACGTGTAACACGGTGGGAGAACTGACTTTAAACAATGTTGCGGATAGCAAGAGTCGCCACCGACTTTTATTTTATCCATAAGGAAAGGTTATAAAAGAACAGGAAAGACCTTAGAGAATATTTTGGGTCCGGGGGGTAGGTTATGAAAAGGGAAGGTGTTAGCACCCTTTTCATCCATGGTTATCCATGGGCTCTTAGGTACTTAAGCTCACTTTTGAATTGTTTTGAAAGTGTAGTGTGTGAATAGAAAATTTTCAGAATAGTTAATAAATAATCCATGTAAGGATGTGTTAAGAACTTGTTTGAAAACTTGTTGAAAATTTGTTTAAGTGTGAAACAGTTTTGAAGTGAGCAAGCACCTAGGAGTAACCTACCCTAATGTTTAAAGGTCTTTCTTATTCTTTATTCTTTCCTTTAGTAAGACTATCCCTACTATAATGGAGTAGGTAGTCCTTACTTTGGATGTTAAGGGACATGTGAGGGACAATTTGACTTTGAAGGCCATTGTGGGATGTAATAAGCACATATAAGGGACCATCATCATTTTTCGAAAGGGACTCGATTCGTAAAGGCAACCATAAGGGACTTTGATGATTTTTTTATTTGAGGGACTTGCTTTATACACCCCACTTAACCAGTATTCGTAGGCAACTTGAGGGATATCCTTAGGAAGTGAGACGGCGATTAAAATCGACTTACGTGTGTGACGTGTTTATTTTTAATTATCTTTATTTAAAAGTAATCTAAATTTATTTTAATATTACATACATGTTGTTACACTCCCTAATTACTAACCATAATGATAATAACAATTAAATAATTACAATTTACATCCAAGAGGCAATTACAAAATTATAATAAATAAAAAAAATAACAAATAAGCAAATAAAATATTAGGGTTAGTAAATAATAAGAAAAATTAAATAAGGTTAGTAGAAATATAAAGTTAGTGAAAATAATTAGTTGAAACAATAATAATTAGAAAAATAGACAAAGTTAGAAAAATAATAAGATAGAAATTTCAAAATAATAATAAGCAACAAAATATGATTAGCAATAATAATTAATTAATAACATGATTAAACATAAAATTTGATTTTTATTTAGAAACATAAATGATTAAATAATTACTATAATATAAAGTTCTAAATATAACATAATTATAAATTTCTTAATCATTTACAAAATTTAATTATTTCTAATTATATATTAACAATTATTAAGAAAAATATTTATACATTATGATGAAAATAAATTTTAAATAATCAATAATCACATTCACAAAATTTTACATTAAGTATTTTTAATTTTATCATGTTTTATACTTTCAAGTTAATTAAAATGGTTTCCACTAAATAAAAGGGCAAATGATTTTTAATTATAAGCTATATTTTTTTTAAAAGATTTACTGAATAAAAAAAAAGGTAATTTATATAAATTGATCAAGAGGTAATTAAAGGTTAATTTAACTTCAAATGTTTGTTAGTTCAAAAAGGTTAATTGAGTTTATCTAAATAAAAAACCTGATTATGGAGTTGATTAGGTTGATTAGAGGTTAACAGTGATTAGGGGGAGTGTGTGTGGTTAATGAGTGATTAACATTACAGTTAGAACAAACAAGGGTATAGAGCACAAACGCAAATGAAAGGAACATGGAACCCTAATTCTCTGTTCGATCCCCTTCATTCCCTAAACCGAGAGGAAACACTCCCTCTCTTACGGTCCGACGTCCCTTCTTCTCGCGGCTACCTTACCTGCAAAAACAACATCATATTAGCGATAAGAAATTTATACAAGGATTTACCCCAAACGGAAAGCAGCGGCGGAGATTTGCGGAGGATGGTGGCGAGGCGGTGTATCGTCGGTTGAACTCGCGGTGGTTGTAACCTCTTCGTCAATCGAGAAGATACGTCCTCTCTCTCTGTCTCTTGTGGTTTGCTGAATCCGTTTTCGGTAGCTCTAGGTTTTTTCGGGGGTGATTCTTGTATGAGTGTTATAGATTTTTTTGTCTGTGTTTGAATGTTGTGGATTTCTCTGCCTGTCTGTTAGGGTTTTTCTCTGAGGTGATATGGTTCCCTTTTATATTCTTTTTGAATGGATTTTGTGGGCTTTGGATCGATGTTTGCGTTACCTTTTTTCTGAGATTCTCAAAGATCTGATTTGATTTTGTTTCCTTATTCGCTTTGATCTGTCGGTGACGTGTTGACCTTGATTTGGGAAGTTTTAATCTTTTCTTATCTGGACTTTGCGATACCTAGATTCATTGACTTGTTGTTAACGATTTTCTTCTCTTCTCGCATGGAACTTCGTATGAGTTCAAATACTGGCTTGCCCTTATGCTGTGGTTGAGGTGGCGCTTAGTCGGCGATGACGACGTTGCGTCTGAGCTGAGAGCTATGGTGGTCGTTGTTGTTTTCGAAAGTCATTCGACTCTTGAGTTGGTAGGGAGTCGGCGACAAATTCTCTTTGTTGCCCTCCTGGCTACTCGAGCCTTGCCCAGTGATGAATTAAGTCTGAGGGTTAAGACCCTTCCATCTTTGCTCATGAATTCTGAATTATGACTTATGGTCAATGTGTTGCTGTTGTTGTAGGTGGCAAATCGAAGCTATTGGTATTGTTCTGCTGTTTATGCTGTTCCTGTACTATAGTGGCATTATCTTCTGATATGCTTTTGAACTGCTATTGTGCTGTCTTGCTATCGTTAAAATGCACTGACCATTGTCGCCGTGTGCAGAAGCTTGCCATACTTGTTGATGCAGATGTTGATGTTGTGGTGTTAATGGTTGCTCTTGAAATTGTTTGGCAGATGCTAACTAGCTCGTCTTACTTGTAATCGATGTCTGCAGGTATTGGAATGATGTTGCTTACTGTGTTGGAGTTGGTGCCATTTGCAATTGGTATCTGTTGTTGTTATTGCTTGTAGCTTGGAGATTTGCTTCTGAAACGGTGATGATGATTCGTGAATCTGAACCGACGTTGGCGGTCATTGTTGCACTGTTGGTATTTATGAATGATGCTTGTTGTCGAAGTTGTGATGCTTATAGCTGATGCTAATTTGTTGTTTGCTGGTCGAAACTCGTGTTGCTTCTCTTTGCTTGTTGTGACTGATGTTGGTTCTGCCTGTTGGAGGTCGATTGTAGCCTTGAACTTGTTAGTTTGTTGCAGCTTGAAGTTGTTTGGGCTGATTCTCTTGTTTTCTGGATTGAATTGGTTTTTACTGCTACAACCTGACTTTTTCAGGTGACGGATTTGTTGGATATTCGTAGTTGATTGCAAATGTGGTTCGATATCCATGGATTTCTGTTTTGTCTAATATACTGACTTGGATTTTGGATATCCACTGGATAAATTCTGAGATATTTACTTGATAGTACAATCCATTGGCTTAAACAAGCATTTCGGCAAAACCTTTTATCGGCCCCAAACTTCATTTTACTCTTCATCTTTCTCGGCTGTCCCTCGAAATAAGAACAAACACTACCGGTCTGACGCCGATGGCGCGGATTGGGAACGGGAGTAGGATGCAGCTTCGGTTGTGCCACTCCCGGCACTCGATGATGACGATGTTCTGAGAGTGTCGAAAACAAACTTCTAACCCTTCTCTGCTTCTGTTTTGTTTCTCTTATTTTTTGCAGGTGATCGGGAACTTCGAGGAACACTCAAGGGAAGGATACCATGAAGAAGCCTTAGGAGTTTTTAGGATTTAGGATTTTTTAGAGTAGATGTAACATTTGTAAATGTAATCTCACAGCAATTCAAATGTGAAATGATTCACTTCCTTTTGTAAAATGATATTCTTATGAAATAAAAATTCCATGATCCTTCAACTTTGAATCTATTTATATTTATTTCTAGTTATAAATTATAAACATTTGTGAATAAATCCACAAATATTTAAATTCATTATTCTAGTCATAAACCATAAATACTCACGAATGATATTCTTGCTCATGTACTTGTCTCGTTGGTAGTCCTAATCTCATCACCTGACTTCATTCATTTGGATTCTAGCCAACAATATTCTCCTCATTTTCTAACCAAACGCGAATGTGCGCCGTAATCACAACAGATTTAGTATCAATGATGATATTGCCCGTAATTGAATTCCACTGACCAAATGATATAAGCAACAATCCAATAATACCCAATTAAACTGCGCCTTATTAACAGCAACGGAAATGCTCTGGAAATAAACCATGAGCGATAAAATGGACCTTAAATCCAGTTATGCCCGACAAATTTCGATACCGAACACATCGAATTGGCACCTTGATATAATCAAAACAGGCGATAAATAAATGCCTCAGAAATAGTGTCTCAAGTGTCTCACAGCTCAGTAACAGCCCGTCTTCAAAGAATTAGCGGGATCCACGTAAAAATGACCAAAATACCCCTGGGACCAAATCTGAAGTCTTGGAAGTCCATTTAGCCTGATTAAAGTCAAAACCCTAGTTTTGGATGCACTGCTTAGGAGGTGCATTGTCTGAGGGAATTGTCAACTCTTCTGACCAATTGTGAACTTTGTGAACCTTGTGAACCTTCTTGGAACACAAAGTCTTGTATTGTGAGGGCAAATTTTGGGGTGCAACAGCTGCCCCTGTTCAATTTTCTGAAACCTGAGGGGTTAGCTTGGTATATTTGCCAGTCGTAACCTGGAAGGTTGAAGGGGATTGAACACAAAAGCCCAAAAATTTGCACTCACCAGTGCATGGAGTGATATTGATGGTTGGTTGAACATGATTGAGTGGGCTTAAAGATGCCACTAGGGGAAAGTTCTTCAGTAGTATAATGAGAACTGTCAGGAGTCTGGAGTAATACTGATGTAACAGCATGTCTTCATGAGGATAGAGCAATCAATAATGATAACCCTAAAGCAGTCTTGAAGTGATAAATCTGACCTCAGGAGGATAGAGCAATCAATAGCTCTAAAGCAGTCTTGAAGTAATAATGGCTTCAGGAGGATAGAGCAATCAATAGCTCTAAAGCAGTCTTGAAGTAATAATGGCTTCAGTAGGACAGAGCAATCAACAGCTCTAAAGCAGTCTTGAAATAATAATGTGATATGTCTTCAGGAGGATAGAGCAATCAATAGCTCTAAAGCAGTCTTGAAGTAATGATTTCAGGAGGATAGAGCAATGGATAGCTCTAAAGCAGTCTTGAAATAATAATGTAATTTCAGGAGGATAGAGCAATGGATAACTCTAAAGCAGTCTTGAAATAATTAGATGGCTTCAGGAGGATAGAGCAATGAATAGCTCTAAAGCAGTCTTGAAGTAGTAATATGACCTCATGAGGATAGAGCAATGAATAGCTCTAAAGCAGTATTGAAATAATAATGTGATATGTCTTCAGGAGGATAGAGCAATCAATAGCTCTAAAGCAGTCTTGAAGTAATAATGTGATATGTCTTCAGGAGGATAGAGCAATCAATAGCTCTAAAGCAGTCTTGAAGTAATGATTTCAGGAGGATAGAGCAATGGATAGCTCTAAAGCAGTCTTGAAATAATAATGTAATTTCAGGAGGATAGAGCAATGGATAACTCTAAAGCAGTCTTGAAATAATTAGATGGCTTCAGGAGGATAGAGCAATGAATAGCTCTAAAGCAGTCTTGAAATAATAATGTAATTTCAGGAGGATAGAGCAATGGATAACTCTAAAGCAGTCTTGAAATAATAATGTGATATGTCTTCAGGAGGATAGAGCAATCAATAGCTCTAAAGCAGTCTTGAAGTAATAATGTGATATGTCTTCAGGAGGATAGAGCAATCAATAGCTCCAAAGAAGTCTTGAAGTAATGATTTTAGGAGGATAGAGCAATGGATAGCTCTAAAGCAGTCTTGAAATAATTAGATGGCTTCAGGAGGATAGAGCAATGAATAGCTCCAAAGCAGTCTTGAAGTAGTAATACGACCTCATGAGGATAGAGCAATGAATAGCTCTAAAGCAGTCTTGAAGTAATTGGATGATTTCAGGAGGATAGAGCAATCAGTAGCTCTAAAGCAGTCTTGAAATAATAATGTGATATGTCTTCAGGAGGATAGAGCAATCAATAGCTCTAAAGCAGTCTTGAAGTAATGATTTCAGGAGGATAGAGCAATGGATAGCTCTAAAGCAGTCTTGAAATAATAATGTAATTTCAGGAGGATAGAGCAATGGATAACTCTAAAGCAGTCTTGAAATAATTAGATGGCTTCAGGAGGATAGAGCAATGAATAGCTCTAAAGCAGTCTTGAAGTAGTAATTTCAGGAGGATAGAGCAATGGATAGCTCTAAAGCAGTCTTGAAATAATAATGTAATTTCAGGAGGATAGAGCAATGGATAACTCTAAAGCAGTCTTGAAATAATTAGATGGCTTCAGGAGGATAGAGCAATGAATAGCTCTAAAGCAGTCTTGAAGTAGTGATTTCAGGAGGATAGAGCAATGGATAGCTCTAAAGCAGTCTTGAAATAATAATGTGATATGTCTTCAGGAGGATAGAGCAATCGATAGCTCTAAAGCAGTCTTGAAGTAATGATTTCAGGAGGATAGAGCAATGGATAACTCTAAAGCAGTCTTGAAATAATAATGTAATTTCAGGAGGATAGAGCAATGGATAACTCTAAAGCAGTCTTGAAATAATTAGATGGCTTCAGGAGGATAGAGCAATGAATAGCTCTAAAGCAGTCTTGAAATAATTAGATGGCTTCAGGAGGATAGAGCAATGAATAGCTCTAAAGCAGTCTTGAAATAATAATGTGATATGTCTTTAGGAGGATAGAGCAATCAATAGCTCTAAAGCAGTCTTGAAGTAATGATTTCAGGAGGATAGAGCAATGGATAGCTCTAAAGCAGTCTTGAAATAATAATGTAATTTCAGGAGGATAGAGCAATGGATAACTCTAAAGCAGTCTTGAAATAATAATGTAATTTCAGGAGGATAGAGCAATGGATAACTCTAAAGCAGTCTTGAAATAATTAGATGGCTTCAGGAGGATAGAGCAATGAATAGCTCTAAAGCAGTCTTGAAGTAATGATTTCAGGAGGATAGAGCAACGGATAGCTCTAAAGCAGTCTTGAAATAATAATGTAATATGTCTTCAGGAGGATAGAGCAATCAATAGCTCTAAAGCAGTCTTGAAGTAATAAGATGGCTTCAGGAGGATAGAGCAATGAATAGCTCTAAAGCAGTCTTGAAGTAGTAATATGACCTCATGAGGATAGAGCAATGAATAGCTCTAAAGCAGTCTTGAAGTAATAGGATGATTTCAGGAGGATAGAGCAATCAGTAGCTCTAAAGCAGTCTTGAAGTCATGAGAGGCTATCAGGAGGATAAAATAACCCTGAGGTTACAATAAAGCAGTCCCAAAGTAATAAGAAGCTCATCAGGAGGATAAAGTAACCCTGAGGTTACAATAAAGCAGTCCCAAAGATCATAAGCTTGTTTGTTGGATAATTAACCTGAAAACAAGGTAGCATTCTGTATAACAACATTAGTTTATGCTTTATGTATGTATGTATGACATGATGCACTTAGGTAATGTACTATAGACATATATGTTATGGTATGATGTAAATGATGTATGTATGATATGACCCTGCTGGAAGTGTCTGGATATCCTTGTATAACAACTGCTGGCCAAGGAAAATAAATCCCGATTCGTTGTTGAAGAATATATAACCCTCCGTCTGCTGAGGATAACAAGGTATAGATAACCTCCCGTTGTCGGGGATAACAAGGTATAGATAACCTCCCGTTGTTGGGGATAGTAGGGTATAGATAACCTTCGTTTTCGCTTGATAGTAGGATAAGTATAACATCCCGTCTTCGTTCATCGTGCCCTTATTGGAAAGTAATTTCCCGTATATCCGTATGGGGATAAAAGAGATGGATATAAATTCCAGGGGAGATTAGACTTTGTGAAAATGGATTAGTCCTACTGTCTTGTAAAGATGAACCGGCGAAGCTTCGTTGAAATCCTTCCCTCGTTCGTCCTTAGTAAATACTATTACTGCATTTTCATGCATTTCTGGTAAACATCAATCATATTAAAAGCATACATTCATTTTTGGTAAACATCAATCATATTCAAAGGCATACATACATTCAAACACAACCAATGGACGTTTCGCTTATGTAAATAGGGTAAAAGTAAATCTGGATTCAAAAGATGGAGTTTATTTATATCAAAAGTGACCCATACACGGGTAAGTTTGTACAAGGAGACATAAACCCTAGTAAGAGAATTTTGTCATGAAGTTTTACAAAAAGAATCAGCTATGTGGAAAATAATCCTATTGAGTTTCAATTCTACTATTGCCACTCAAGTATCTCATCTTCTTGCTGTTGAGACGGAAACGATTGGATTGAGCTTTATCTGTTTGAGCTTGAGTAAGTAGTACAACTGGTTGCAGTTTCGTGAGTGATCCAAACGAGACATAGTCATACGCTTTAATCCCTAACTTTTGCCTGGATTGCCCTTTCAGGTTTTCAATCCACCGGGGTACCCTTTTTTGCCCAAGCCGCCTTTTCAGGTTTTCGACTTGCCGGGTGTACATCTTTTTATATATATATCCCTAATTTTTGCCCAAACCCTTTTGGTTTGCCGGGATGCCCTTATTTTTGCCTAGGCCTGTCAACCTAGCGGGTCTCTTTTTATGCGTAGTATTTTTTAACTATGTCTGCGTTTACAGGTTGTGGGAAGTCTTCACCATCCATTGTAGTCAGTATCATGGCACCTCCTGAGAACACTGTCTTGACTACAAATGGTCCCTCATATGTTGGAGTCCACTTGCCCCTAGGATCACCCTGTGGTAATATGATACGCTTGATTACCAAGTCACCAGCCTGATATACCTTTGGCTTAACCTTCTTGTTAAAAGCTTTGATCATCCGTTTCTGGTACATCTGGCCATGACAAACTACTGCTAACCTTTTCTCATCAATCAAATTTATCTGGTCAAGTCGAGTCTGAATCCACTCATCTTCATCCAAGCCTGCATCCTTCATAATTCTCAAGGAGGGGATCTGAACTTCAATAGGCAGAACTGCTTCCATACCATAGACTAAGGAGAATGGGGTTGCCCCTGTTGAAGTACGTATTGTAGTACGATAACCATGCAGAGCAAATGGTAACATCTCGTGCCAATCCTTGTAAGTAATAGTCATCTTCTGTACAATCTTCTTGATGTTCTTCTGAGTAGTATACTGTATATCATATTCCGTCAAGATCATTTGCCATCTTGCAATTCTTCCGGAAAGAGCAGGTTTCTCAAATATGTACTCGATTGGATCCATCTTTGAAATCAACAAGGTAGTATGGGTCAACATATATTGTCTTAGTCGGCGAGCAGCCCATGCCAAAGCGCAGCAAGTTTTCTCGAGCAGTGAGTATCTTGTTTCACAGTCGGTAAACTTTTTGCTAAGGTAGTATATTGCCTGCTCTTTTCGACCAGACTCGTCATGTTGCCCCAATACACACCCCATTGAGTTGTCTAATACTGTTAAATACATAATCAAGGGTCTTCCATCAACTGGTGGCATTAAAATTGGAGGTTCTAGCAAATATCTCTTGATTTCATCAAAGGCAGTCTGGCACTCATCATTCCATTCCATCACCTGATCTTTCTTCAACAACTTGAAGATTGGCTCACAGATGGTAGTTAATTGGGAAATAAATCTTGCAATGTAGTTCAATCGTCCCAAGAAACCTCTAACCTCCTTCTCAGTACGGGGAGTTGGCATCTCTCGTATAGCTTTCACTTTTGCAGGATCCACTTCAATACCTTTTCCACTGACAATGAAACCCAGGAACTTTCCAGATCTAACTCCAAAAGTACACTTGTTTGGATTTAATCTCAACCTGTATTTCTTCAACCTCTCAAACAACTTGTGCAGATGATCAAGATGTTGTTCTTCATTCTGAGACCTGGCTATCATATCATCCACATATACCTCTATCTCATGATGAATCATATCATGAAACAAAGCCACCATAGCATGCTGATATGTTGCCCCTATCTTGACCTCTTTTCTGTTTTCTTCAGTTCCCAGATTCACAACTTCGACTGGCTCTTCATGTGGCTGTATAGCTTTCTCTTCTTGTTGTAACAACCTAGCAAGCTCTACAGGTATTTCACGATCGTCCTCGTCTCCGTCTTCAGTTTGATAGATCGGATTCTCGAAATTGTAATTGGCAATAGTAGAACTGTTATCAACTGGATCCAGAGTGGATGAGGATCGGCATTTTAGTGACGTGGGTGTGTGTAAGAACACATAGCTGATAAAGCAAAAATAAAAGAAAAAGAAAGACAAGGAACACAATATTTACGAAAACGAAACGTCCATTGATTTTATGGAATGAAGTATGCAAATGAAATGACAACCCGTAACAAGCACACCATTGTGCCCCGGGTAAGGCACATGGCTTGAAAGTTTAAATTTAAAAACATAACACAGTAATAGTATTTACTCCTGACTAAAGGAGATAGGGACAACATCTTCAGCTTCCCAATTATTGAGTCCAGCACCCACAGTAGGAAAAATCCATGCCTCCAAGTTGTAGTCTTCATCTTGGTCTCCCACAGCATTGATAACCCCTTGATTGGTGATACGAACAGCACGGGCACGACGAACAGCCTTCTGGGACTCTGCAGTGAAACCCAAACCAAACTTGTCAGACTTGTATGGAATATCAGGAAGCTGACCCCAAATAGTACAACCATCTTCTTCCACCATAGCTTTTGCGTCATTGAGGGAGGCCATTGCCATTGTTGGAGGGTTTCTGATGACCACAGGAACCTTCTTCACAGCAGGAGGAGTCACACCATCCTTAACAGCCCAGGGAACCACTTCAAATGACTGACATTGAGTTTCAATGTATTCACCTTCTACTTCCAGATACTTGAAAGTGTTTACATAGCTGACAAAGTATTCTTCCTCTCCAAAGACAGTAACAACTTTTCCATTCACCGGATATCTCAACTTTTGATGTAATGTGGAGGTCACAGCACCTGCCCCATGGATCCAGGGACGACCAAGCAGACATGAGTACGAAGGACGAATATCCATCACATAGAATGTAGCAGTAAACACCTGAGAGCCAACCTTGATTGGAAGATCAATTTCCCCATGTACTACTCTTCTAGAACCATCAAAAGCCTTTACCACAATATTACTGGGCTTCAATACCGTATCTTCAGGACTCAGCTTGTTCAGGACTTCCTTAGGCAACACATTCAGAGAGGAACCATTGTCTATCAGCACATGAGACAGGGTAGTGCCCCTGCATTCAATTGAAATATGCAAGGCCCTGTTATGATCCCTCTTGGCAGGGGTCAAGTCAGCATCAGAAAATCCTAACCCGTTGTCATAGGTCAGGTGAGCAACACAATTCTCAAACTGGTCCACAGAAATTGCACTGGGTACATGAGCCATCTTTAGAAACTTGATCAATGACTTGGCATGAGCCTCAGAACATAATAACAGGGAGAGCATAGAAATCTTTGAGGGAGTATGCCCCAGCTGATCAACAATATCATAATCACTCTTGCGAATGATTTTCAATACTTCTTCCATCTGCTTAGAGAGGTCATCAGCAGCTGGCACATCAGTAGATACAGGCTCAATAACAGGACCCTTGCCCCGAGCATCAGTGGTGGAAGTAACAGCAGGAGTAACTGCACTCTTAGAAGCAACTGGAGGAGAGAAGACTCTTCCACTACGAGTGATCTTGCTAGATCCAGCAATATTATCAATGTCAACAGGCATATCAGGTAAAGGCTTCTGCTTGACACCATGGATGTAAACATCAGACCATAGTGCCAAGGCACAGCTTTGTCAGACGTATAAGGAATAGGACCAGGAGTGGTAATGATCAGAGGAGCTACTCTGGCTTCAGCAACAACTTTCACAGGACCTTCAGCAGTAATCTTGATTGGGCCCTGATGAGTGATTTTAATGGGACCCTTTGAAGTGATTCTTAGTGGTACTTTGTCAACCATGTCAACCTCTTCAATCTTCTTACCCTGAGTCAGATGATCCACCATACTTTCTACAGATGCTGGTCTTCTTTCAAACACTATAGTATATTTATCCATGAGATGTTGAATCCCATCTCTCAAAATGAAGCAACTATCCGGCTTATAGGTACAATATAGACAATCTTCATGACAACCTGGAAAGATCCCAGCTTGTACTAACCTCTTTTTGATAACAGACAATGGTGTGCTCAACTCCATAACTGAATAGACATGCAGATCTTCATCAATATCTTCATCAATGGCGTTGACAGTCTTCTCGTGATTTGGCATTGGAGCTGTAATCACATTTGGAGTACCTGGTGGATCAAACTCAATTTCTCCAGCATCAATCATATCCTGAATTTTGTTCTTCAAGACCCAACAGTTATTAGTATCATGTCCTGGACAGTTTGAATGATATGCACATCGTGCATTGGGATTGTACTTGGGAGAGGTAACATTGGGATTCCGAGGGGCCTCCCTCAGGGTAATAAGTTCAGCTTTCAACAAGTGTTGCAATGCCTGAGCCATTGACATGTTGATCTTCGTGAACTGTCTTCTAGCCCTCTGTTGGTTGCCTTGAGGCTGCTCTGTTGTTGCAGGAGTTGGATTTGAAATATGAACTGCACTAACAGACTGATGCCTTCTGTCACGATCAGGCTGACCATACACAGCATTAGATTCTTTCTTCCCAGTGGGAGGCTTCTTTGCAGCACCTGATGAAGAAGTGCCCATTTGGATCTTACCACTCTTGATGCCATTCTCTACTCGCTCTCCTGTCATGATCAACTCAGTGAAGCCAGATGATGAGCTTCCAATGAGATGACTGTAAAACGGACCATTCAGCGTACACATGAACATATCAACCAATTCCCTATCAGTCAAAGGGGGTTGAACTCTTCCAGCTAAGTCTCTCCACTTCTGAGCATACTCCTTAAAGCTTTCTTTGGCACCCATAGACATGCTTGCTTTATGAAGTAGCTTTGTTAGCTCTAGGATCCTTGCTTGGCTTGCTTTGTAATGAGCCTCGAAAGTATCCCTTTGCTCTTTCAGTTGGATCCATGATCTCTGCAAGTCTTCCATATCAGTAGGCATGTCTGGGTGAAGGATGGTATAAGCTGTGTCTCCTTCAGCAACAGGTTCCATGGTAACTGGTAGGATGGCAGGATATGGCATCATGAGTGTCTGAGCACGAAATCGTACCCATCTGAGATAAGCCTCCATAGGAATGGTGTACTTAGGCTCCAGTGTCTTGCTGTCAATCCTGTTTACCTTTTCCCAAGCTCGTATGAATCTCTGACGGTAACCCTGAAGATCGTTGTCGTAGTCAAACACAATGCCCTGAATCAACATGTCATGTGGACCATCGCTCCGGGCGTAACCAAACTGTCGTAAAGCTAGAGATGGGTTGTAGGTGATGCCTCCTCTTATGCCTAGAAGTGGTACATTAGGAAACTCCCCACAACGGTCAATGATGGTGACATTCTCCATAGATCTGGAGCACCAATGGATGTCTGAGTGAGAAAGTGACATGATCCTCTTGGACCATCTGAACCCTTGCTCATTCTTCATTACTGAGCGAGGAAGGTGAGAAATAAACCACCTAGAAAGTAAAGGTATGCAGCACATCAAAGTTCCTCTTGCCCTTGTAGTACGGGTGTGAAGAGAATGTAGGATGTCTCCAAGTAAGGTAGGCACTGGATTGTGACTCAGGAATATGTTGATGGCATGAACGTCTATGAACTGATCAGGATTGGGGAACAACACTAAGCCATAAATCAATAAGGCTAAGATCTCCTCAAAAGCATCGTAGCTCATAGCCTTCAAGAACATTTGAGCTTTATCCACTAATACCTTGGCAAGAATACCTTTAACTCCACTTCTCGTCTCTAGAACAATGTCAGACTTCTTCAGATGTAGAGCTGCAGCAATAACTTCTGGTTTAAGCTCCTTCTCTAAGCCTGTGAATGGCTTCTGATCAAGAACAGGTATACCCAGAAGTTTAGAGAACTCCTCCATGGTTGGAACCAGCTGATAATCAGGAAATGTAAAGCAATGGTGCTTAGGGTCAAAGAACTGAAACAACACACTCATCATGTCTTCACTGAACCCTGAAGTGACTAGATCCAATAGGTGACCATGTCTCTGGACGAACTGGGAATGATCAGACACTTGGGAAACCAACTCTTTGAGCTTGGGAGGTATCCCTACAAAGTTGATCCTGATGGTGTTTCTACGAGCAGAAGCCATGACCTGCAACAAAGAACAAAAATAAATCCCTTGGTCCTTGAAATGGTTAGGGAAAATGATATGCTCATGATGCATGATGATGTCATGATGTTATGTTCAATCACAAACGTGTGGCACACACAAACAAGTCACACAATTGCCCTAGGTTTAAAGGCTTGCATGAGGTTTAAAGGTAAGTACCCTCCCCTGAAGTTAGATGGTTCATCCTGTCCTACAAAAGTAACCGGGTTCTAAGGGATCTCAATATCATTGATCCTTCACAAGGGTGGTTGATCAGAAAGCAACTTACTTGCCAACCAAAACCCTCCAAGTTTAAGATCTCAATGAGCGTAGTATCGAGTGTCAACCAACTTCAGTCTGCACCAAAGCCGGTTACCTCACTACTTTCTAAAGGCCAAGATGAGTTAACTAGGGTTCTAAAAGTCAGTTAGTGCATTGACAACATATGGCAGCCTCAATATTATCCTCAACTTGACTTAAGGAATATAAGCACCAACCAAGAAGTCGCACTAACTATGGCCACCAGATCAACCGTATCGATATACGTCGTACAGTTTCCTTGGTCTATTGCCATTTACCTAAGGTACACTAGATCCGGGTTAGGACCTTTCACACATAAGAGCACCCCAACAATATAATAATAAAGCAACCAAGGCAAACAATTTAAAGTGATCTTAATTCCCAAGGGTACCCCTCTTAAATAGATCCCCAGCAGAGTCGCCAGTTCTGTAACACGGTGGGAGAACTGACTTTAAACAATGTTGCGGATAGCAAGAGTCGCCACCGACTTTTATTTTATCCATAAGGAAAGGTTATAAAAGAACAGGAAAGACCTTAGAGAATATTTTGGGTCCGGGGGGTAGGTTATGAAAAGGGAAGGTGTTAGCACCCTTTTCATCCATGGTTATCCATGGGCTCTTAGGTACTTAAGCTCACTTTTGAATTGTTTTGAAAGTGTAGTGTGTGAATAGAAAATTTTCAGAATAGTTAATAAATAATCCATGTAAGGATGTGTTAAGAACTTGTTTGAAAACTTGTTGAAAATTTGTTTAAGTGTGAAACAGTTTTGAAGTGAGCAAGCACCTAGGAGTAACCTACCCTAATGTTTAAAGGTCTTTCTTATTCTTTATTCTTTCCTTTAGTAAGACTATCCCTACTATAATGGAGTAGGTAGTCCTTACTTTGGATGTTAAGGGACATGTGAGGGACAATTTGACTTTGAAGGCCATTGTGGGATGTAATAAGCACATATAAGGGACCATCATCATTTTTCGAAAGGGACTCGATTCGTAAAGGCAACCATAAGGGACTTTGATGATTTTTTTATTTGAGGGACTTGCTTTATACACCCCACTTAACCAGTATTCGTAGGCAACTTGAGGGATATCCTTAGGAAGTGAGACGGCGATTAAAATCGACTTACATGTGTGACGTGTTTATTTTTAATTATCTTTATTTAAAAGTAATCTAAATTTATTTTAATATTACATACATGTTGTTACACTCCCTAATTACTAACCATAATGATAATAACAATTAAATAATTACAATTTACATCTAAGAGGCAATTACAAAATTATAATAAATAAAAAAAATAACAAATAAGCAAATAAAATATTAGGGTTAGTAAATAATAAGAAAAATTAAATAAGGTTAGTAGAAATATAAAGTTAGTGAAAATAATTAGTTGAAACAATAATAATTAGAAAAATAGACAAAGTTAGAAAAATAATAAGATAGAAATTTCAAAATAATAATAAGCAACAAAATATGATTAGCAATAATAATTAATTAATAACATGATTAAACATAAAATTTGATTTTTATTTAGAAACATAAATGATTAAATAATTACTATAATATAAAGTTCTAAATATAACATAATTATAAATTTCTTAATCATTTACAAAATTTAATTATTTCTAATTATATATTAACAATTATTAAGAAAAATATTTATACATTATGATGAAAATAAATTTTAAATAATCAATAATCACATTCACAAAATTTTACATTAAGTATTTTTAATTTTATCATGTTTTATACTTTCAAGTTAATTAAAATGGTTTCCACTAAATAAAAGGGCAAATGATTTTTAATTATAAGCTATATTTTTTTTAAAAGATTTACTGAATAAAAAAAAAGGTAATTTATATAAATTGATCAAGAGGTAATTAAAGGTTAATTTAACTTCAAATGTTTGTTAGTTCAAAAAGGTTAATTGAGTTTATCCAAATAAAAAACCTGATTATGGAGTTGATTAGGTTGATTAGAGGTTAACAGTGATTAGGGGGAGTGTGTGTGGTTAATGAGTGATTAACATTACAGTTAGAACAAACAAGGGTATAGAGCACAAACGCAAATGAAAGGAACATGGAACCCTAATTCTCCGTTCGATCCCCTTCATTCCCTAAACCGAGAGGAAACACTCCCTCTCTTACGGTCCGACGTCCCTTCTTCTCGCGGCTACCTTACCTGCAAAAACAACATCATATTAGCGATAAGAAATTTATACAAGGATTTACCCCAAACGGAAAGCAGCGGCGGAGATTTGCGGAGGATGGTGGCGAGGCGGTGTATCGTCGGTTGAACTCGCGGTGGTTGTAACCTCTTCGTCAATCGAGAAGATACGTCCTCTCTCTCTGTCTCTTGTGGTTTGCTGAATCCGTTTTCGGTAGCTCTAGGTTTTTTCGGGGGTGATTCTTGTATGAGTGTTATAGATTTTTTTGTCTGTGTTTGAATGTTGTGGATTTCTCTGCCTGTCTGTTAGGGTTTTTCTCTGAGGTGATATGGTTCCCTTTTATATTCTTTTTGAATGGATTTTGTGGGCTTTGGATCGATGTTTGCGTTACTTTTTCTCTGAGATTCTCAAAGATCTGATTTGATTTTGTTTCCTTATTCGCTTTGATCTGTCGGTGACGTGTTGACCTTGATTTGGGAAGTTTTAATCTTTTCTTATCTGGACTTTGCGATACCTAGATTCATTGACTTGTTGTTAACGATTTTCTTCTCTTCTCGCATGAAACTTCGTATGAGTTCAAATACTGGCTTGCCCTTATGCTGTGGTTGAGGTGGCGCTTAGTCGGCGATGACGACGTTGCGTCTGAGCTGAGAGCTATGGTGGTCGTTGTTGTTTTCGAAAGTCATTCGACTCTTGAGTTGGTAGGGAGTCGGCGACAAATTCTCTTTGTTGCCCTCCTGGCTACTCGAGCCTTGCCCAGTGATGAATTAAGTCTGAGGGTTAAGACCCTTCCATCTTTGCTCATGAATTCTGAATTATGACTTATGGTCAATGTGTTGCTGTTGTTGTAGGTGGCAAATCGAAGCTATTGGTATTGTTATGCTGTTTATGCTGTTCCTGTACTATAGTGGCATTATCTTCTGATATGCTTTTGAACTGCTATTGTGCTGTCTTGCTATCATTAAAATGCACTGACCATTGTCGCCGTGTGCAGAAGCTTGCCATACTTGTTGATGCAGATGTTGATGTTGTGGTGTTAATGGTTGCTCTTGAAATTGTTTGGCAGATGCTAACTAGCTCGTCTTACTTGTAATCGATGTCTGCAGGTATTGGAATGATGTTGCTTACTGTGTTGGAGTTGGTGCCATTTGCAATTGGTATCTGTTGTTGTTATTGCTTGTAGCTTGGAGATTTGCTTCTGAAACGGTGATGATGATTCGTGAATCTGAACCGACGTTGGCGGTCATTGTTGCACTGTTGGTATTTATGAATGATGCTTGTTGCCGAAGCTGTGATGCTTATAGCTGATGCTAATTTGTTGTTTGCTGGTCGAAACTCGTGTTGCTTCTCTTTGCTTGTTGTGACTGATGTTGGTTCTGCCTGTTGGAGGTCGATTGTAGCCTTGAACTTGTTAGTTTGTTGCAGCTTGAAGTTGTTTGGGCTGATTCTCTTGTTTTCTGGATTGAATTGGTTTTTACTGCTACAACCTGACTTTTTCAGGTGACGGATTTGTTGGATATTCGTAGTTGATTGCAAATGTGGTTCGATATCCATGGATTTCTGTTTTGTCTAATATACTGACTTGGATTTTGGATATCCACTGGATAAATTCTGAGATATTTACTTGATAGTACAATCCATTGGCTTAAACAAGCATTTCGGCAAAACCTTTTATCGGCCCCAAACTTCATTTTACTCTTCATCTTTCTCGGTTGTCCCTCGAAATAAGAACAAACACTACCGGTCTGACGCCGATGGCGCGGATTGGGAACGGGAGTAGGATGCAGCTTCGGTTGTGCCACTCCCGGCACTCGATGATGACGATGTTCTGAGAGTGTCGAAAACAAACTTCTAACCCTTCTCTGCTTCTGTTTTGTTTCTCTTATTTTTTGCAGGTGATCGGGAACTTCGAGGAACACTCAAGGGAAGGATACCATGAAGAAGCCTTAGGAGTTTTTAGGATTTAGGATTTTTTAGAGTAGATGTAACATTTGTAAATGTAATCTCACAGCAATTCAAATGTGAAATGATTCACTTCCTTTTGTAAAATGATATTCTTATGAAATAAAAATTCCATGATCCTTCAACTTTGAATCTATTTATATTTATTTCTAGTTATAAATTATAAACATTTGTGAATAAATCCACAAATATTTAAATTCATTATTCTAGTCATAAACCATAAATACTCACGAATGATATTCTTGCTCATGTACTTGTCTCGTTGGTAGTCCTAATCTCATCACCTGACTTCATTCATTTGGATTCTAGCCAACAATATTCTCCTCATTTTCTAACCAAACGCGAATGTGCGCCGTAATCACAACAGATTTAGTATCAATGATGATATTGCCCGTAATTGAATTCCACTGACCAAATGATATAAGCAACAATCCAATAATACCCAATTAAACTGCGCCTTATTAACAGCAACGGAAATGCTCTGGAAATAAACCATGAGCGATAAAATGGACCTTAAATCCAGTTATGCCCGACAAATTTCGATACCGAACACATCGAATTGGCACCTTGATATAATCAAAACAGGCGATAAATAAATGCCTCAGAAATAGTGTCTCAAGTGTCTCACAGCTCAGTAACAGCCCGTCTTCAAAGAATTAGCGGGATCCACGTAAAAATGACCAAAATACCCCTGGGACCAAATCTGAAGTCTTGGAAGTCCATTTAGCCTGATTAAAGTCAAAACCCTAGTTTTGGATGCACTGCTTAGGAGGTGCATTGTCTGAGGGAATTGTCAACTCTTCTGACCAATTGTGAACTTTGTGAACCTTGTGAACCTTCTTGGAACACAAAGTCTTGTATTGTGAGGGCAAATTTTGGGGTGCAACATGACGTTACAGCAACTTTGAGGCTGACTCTACTGGGGATATTTGGAAATCAAACTACTGGATGCCTGCTCTAATAACCGGCGGTAGCCTCTGAAATTCTGGTTCATGAAACCTTTTAATGCTGACGTAACAACAACTTTGAAGAAAACAATCCGCTGGTCGGACTAGAGAAACTTCAACAAGAGACCCTGGCGGGGAAATAAGTAACTCTGCTTGGGGACAAAGAGAAACTTATCCTGATAACTCTGTGGGGAGTAGTGCCAAAGCTGACACTTCGTTGAATGTCTCATGCCGAGACCTCGAATGTTTATTGATTCATCTGAGCGAGGGCTCTCTCTACCTGCAAGAGAAACAATACTTGAAACAAAAGGTTAGCCATCCTGATTTATGTTTCAAAATGCATGCGTTTGACAATGATGCACTGCTCCATTCGACATGGAAATGCTACGCTTTTATTTGGTGAATGCAAGTATGACACTATATGCCGATGCTAATGCAGACTAGAACTGCTGGGATACAGGAACTGCTCCAGCAAAATAAATGCTGAAGACACTGCTGACTCCGCTGGGGATAGCCAGATGTTACAAAATTATTACAGCAAAATAAATGCCGGAAGATGGAAGTCGACTCAGCTGGGAAATCAGGAACTTAAACCAAACACCTCGCTGAAGTAACACCCTGCTGGGGAATACCAGATGCGCTTCTGCTGAAGAGTGAATTGATATCACACGGTATTCTGACAAAATAAATGCCAGGACCCACACCAGCTCTTCCGGGGAGCGTCTTAATCTTCGAGTTCCACTGGGAGGAATGAAAGCACTTGCTAAAAAGAGAATTCTGCTGGGGACGAAACGACTCTCTCGGGGAAAGATGAACTTGTCTGAATACAGCTCACCGATATTAATCTTCTGAGGCTAACCCACTCTGCTTGGGGTAAGGAATCCTTCTGGGGAACACCACACTGTCTGAACACAGCCTACAATCATGGAATTGCCAACTCTGCTGAGAATAAATGGCTTTGTTGGAGCATGCCTTCCGGATAGACTACGACTAGCTAGGGAATTCGATCCTTCTTCAGGAGGCACATGCATGACCTGCGTGGGGGTCGAGTCTTTCGTTACCGCAATCTTTTGATCATCTTCCTCGTACGGCCATGAAACCTGCAACAACACAAACAAGACAAGACAAGCCTATGCAACCAAACCGATTCAGGTTAGTGACGTTATTTTCATTTAATTCAAAGCTTTAGCAATTGTTGGCAAGGGCCAGTGATGTTATACACATGCTATTTTCAATAAACTTAGGCGTTTTATTATGCACAAAACAGTAAAGAACCAGCATCAAGTACTGAATAACATATTTTATTGATTGGGCCCTTGAATGGGCGGAGTTTTGTACACGGGATGTAACTCCTGAAAAGAGGAAGCTACGCAAAGCAGATATACAAGTATGCACAGGAAGCATAAATATTTTGACAAATTAAATTTGTACACATGTCGGCAACGGGATGCAGACGAACACCACCAACTGACCCTCCTATGACTCGCCCGACTCTAATGCTTTCCCGGTATTCATACTTCCGAAGAGATTGTATCCGATAATCGACCCCTCGAATATATTCTCCCGCACCAATGCTCAAATGTGGTATCAAATTCGGACCGCAGTCATTTGCTTTTCAAATCCCTAACTTTTGCGTGAACCGCCCTTTACGGGTTTTCAGTTCACCGGGATACCCCCTTTTTGCCGAAGCCGCCCAGTGTAGGTTTTCAACTTCGCGGGTGTACATTTTTTCAATTTTATCCCTAACTTTTGCCCGAACCTTTCATTCTGTTTTTGGTTCGCCAGGATGCCCCATTTTTGCCTGGACTCTCTTTTTTTTGTCCAGCGGGTCAATTTTAAGCAAAGTATTTTTTAACTGCGTCCGAATTCACAGGCGACGTAAAGTCTTCACCGTCCATGGTGGACAATAATAAAGCTTCTCCTGAAAAGACTTTCCTGACAACGTATGGCCCTTCGTAGTTGGGGGTCCACTTGCCCCTGTGATCTGCCTGCGGCGGGAGAATCCTTTTCAGCACAAGGTCGCCCGTCTGAAAGCTTCGCGGATGTATCTTCTTATCATACGCTTTCTTCATTCGACTCTGGTACAAACGACTGTATGCTAGAGAAGCCAGCCTCTTCTCATCCATCAAACTCAGTTGGTTCAACCTGTCTTTCACCCATTCTGCCTCGTCTAGCTGAACGTCTCGCAATACCCTCAGAGAAGGGATCTCAACTTCCAATGGTAATACTGCTTCCATTCCGTATACCAACGAGAACGGGGTTGCTCCGGTTGATGTGCGTACCGTCGTACGATAACCGTGCAAAGCGAAAGGTAGCATCTCATGCCAATCCTTATAGGTCACCACCATTTTCTGTACGATCTTCTTGATATTCTTATTGGTCGCTTCGACAGCGCCATTCATCTTGGGTCGGTAAGGGGAGGAGTTGTGATGTTCGATCTTGAAATTCTGACAGAGCTCCTTCATCATTTTGTTGTTCAGGTTTGAACCATTGTCAGTGATTATCCGCTCGGGGATCCCATATCGGCAAATGATATCTCTCTTGATGAATCTGGCCACCACTTGCTTCGTTACATTTGCGTACGACACCGCTTCCACCCACTTGGTGAAATAATCGATTGCTACTAGAATGAAACGATGCCCGTTAGAAGCTGTCGGCTCGATCTTTACAATCATATCGATTCCCCACATCGAGAATGGCCATGGCGATGACATCACATTCAGAGGACTCGGAGGCACATGGATCTTATCAGCATAGATTTGGCACTTGTGGCACTTCCTCGCAAACTTGAAACAATCCGTTTCCATAGTCAGCCAAAAATAACCTGCCCGCAGCAGCTTTCTCGTCATGGCATGCCCACCAGCATGCGTACCAAAGGTACCTTCGTGTATTTCCTCCATGAGCAGCTTCGCCTCTCTTTCGTCTACACAACGCAACAACACCAAGTCGTGGTTTCTTCTGTATAAGACACCATCCGGATTCAAGTAGAAATTACCCGCCAATCTCCTGAGAGTTTTCTGATCTTGACTGGATGCCCCAGCCGGATACTCTTTGTTCTTCAGGAAATTAAGGATATCAAAATACCATGGTTTGTCGTCGGATGCTTCATCAATAGCAAATACGAAAGCTGGTCTGTCAAGCCGAGAGATAATGATTCGGGGAGCCTCGTTCCAGAAGTTGACTTTGTACATGGAAGACAAAGTGGCGAGGGCGTCAGCCATCTGATTCTCTGCTCGCGGCACATGGTGCAATTCAACTTTGTCGAAGAAAGGCAACAATCTCCTTGTATAATTCATGTAATGTATCAAATTGGGCTGACGTGTCTCCCATTCCCCTTTGATCTGATTCACCACCAGAGCTGAGTCTCCATATACGTCCAGATTCTTGATTCGCAAATCAATGGCTTCTTCAAGCCCCATAATACAAGCTTCGTATTCGGCTTCATTATTGGTAACTGCAAAGGTCAATCGAGCAGTAAACGGGATGTGCGACCCGTGTGGAGTAGTGATGATTGCCCCTATTCCGCTACCGTAAGCGTTCACAGCTCCATCAAATATCATCTTCCATTTGGAACCCAACTCTGGTCCTTCGTCTGGCAACGGCTCTTCACAATCTTTCATCTTTAGATACATGATATCCTCGTCAGGAAAATCAAACCTCATTGATTGGTAATCTTCAATAGGCTGCTCCGCCAGATACTCAGACAGCACGCTCCCCTTTATAGCCTTTTGCGAGACATATTGAATGTCATATTCGGTCAAGACCATCTGCCAACGGGCAATTCTCCCTGACAACGCCTGCTTTTCGAATACATATTTGATAGGATCCATCTTCGAGATGAGCATGGTGTCGCTTGCGCGAAAATAAGGTGCCGGCATGACAGAAGAGTCGCCACCTTTCGTTATTTATCCCTCAGAGCGGGAAAGGAAACGATCAGAAAAACCTGACGAATAAGGGTAAGACAAGGTCGTCGCAACCATTGTCTGGGTTCGGGAGTCGGTTACGCAAGGGGAAGGTATTAGCACCCCTCACGTCCGTCGTACTCGACGGGATCCTCGCTTGTTTGTTTACTTGGACGGGTTGGTTATAATCTATCTACCTATCAAGGCTGGCTGAAAAAGAAAAGAAAAATGACTCGGCAAAGCGTCGCACTTTATGCCTACGTATTCTCATCAGAGAATGAGAAATCAGAGTCAACGTAGTTCGGCTAACTACGGGGGAAGGTTGCTCGCTAGGATATCGCATCCTATGCCTACGTACTTTCATCTGGTATGAAAGATCAGAGCAAACGTAGTTCGGGAAACTACAGGAAAAAAGGCTCAACTAGGAGGGAGACTATCAAGTCCTACCGTTATCATGCCATGGATTCATCCTATGGCTGAGGTTTGAACAGGGAACTCCTAGATGTTGTCATGCATAGGTTTCAACCTAAAAGTCTATCATCAAATCCTCATCAGAAGAAATGAGAGTCCTAAGGGATCATGTCAGTGGTACACCAAAACAGACAAAAACATCAGCTTAAACAGTAAAATGCATGCAATGCAAGTGAGGGAGGAAATGTGTGTGGGGCTTCAGCCTCCACAAGCTCATCTCAACCTCAAGCCAGTCATGAAATAACAGTAATCATACTGAAGATAAACAACATGCTATCAAGCAATAACAGATAAGAGAAATGAAGTGCCATCAGGCAAACAAAACACACATGCTAGAGAAAGAACCATCTACTCTCTAATCCTAACCCTAATCACAGAATCTGAACAAATCTAAGCAAAGCTCTCAAGCACCCTAACCAAAAGAAATCAATCCCAGTCTTCAAGCTCCAGAACAAGCTTACCAAAGAAAGGGAGCTAAGTAAGCAAACTCATAGTGTCTTCCTCAGGAAAGCACTAGGAGGTGTATACTCAGGAGTCATATCCTATGCGGCTCAACCACTGTGATCAGTTTATATTCCTCCTCAGGAGAAATTAAACTCACGAGCAGGCTCCAACATCACTGGATACTTAGGAAATCCTATCTGAACTAGTGGAACTAAGTGAATAGACTCATAGGACCTTCCTCAGGAAAATACTAGGAGGCTTCCACTTAGGAGTTGTATCCCGTGTGGCTCAACAACATGTGATCAGTTTACATTCCTCCTCAGGAGAAATTAAACTCACAAGTTGGCTCCAACATCATTGGATACTTGAGAAATCCTAGATAAACTAAGGGAACTAAGTGAATAGACCCATAGGACCTTCCTCAGGAAAGTACTAGGAGGCTTCCACTTAGGAGTTGTATCCCATGTGGCTCAACAACATGTGATCAGTTTACATTCCTCCTCAGGAGAAATTAAACTCACAAGTTGGCTCCAACATCATTGGATACTTAAGAAAGAGGTGAGAAGAAAGGATGAAAGTCATTCATTGTGCCTTCCTCAGGAAAGTACCATGAACTTCCTTCAAACTTCAGGATCTCAAACCTCACCAACAGGGAACAAGACAAGCTCTGGGTCTCTGAGTCTTGGTCTACAATCTTCTCTTCATGATGCTCTCTATCAAGATCTTCAAGGCAACACAAGCCCCTCAACAAATTCCTCAGAAGGAACCCCACAGATGAACAGATAACCACAGGGGGGACAAAATCAATAGGCAACTTCAGAAAATACCTAAAAAATACTAAACTGATGGGAAAAAATCTAACAATTATTCACAAGGGTCCTCAACACCTACTCACAGCATCTACATAGGCCTCTACCTAAAAATCAAGATAAAACTCGATCAAAGAAAGGGATTCATCACCTAAACACAATCTAAACCCTAATTAGGAAACCCTGAATCTACCCTAATTAAACTAATCAAGATTTAATTCTAAAAATCTATAAAAAATCCTATGGGGAACTATGATTCATCATCTAATTGCACAAAAAAGAATGGATTAAAAACCCTAAAGGAAGGTCCTAAAACAATTCCTACAAAATCAAATACCAAATTAAGACTATTAAAAAGCTATTTATTTGGAAAATCTATTAAAAATATTAAACCTAAAAATAAAATCTCATTTTTATTTTTATAATTTTCTACACATTTTAATCTAATCATAGAAAAAAGAAGAATTTAAAAATCATTTTCTATCATTTTTTAATGAATTAAACAAAACAGAAAAGAAAATTGAAAGAAAATAAAAGAATTAAATGAATTAAAGGGAGGGGGGGTACAGATAGTAAGGCGCGTTAGTTCAAAATAAATGGGCCAGCAATAAGGGGGGTGGGGATAGAATTCTGGGCCCAGCGATGGTTTAATGAAACGCGGCGTTTGGGATGAATTCAAATTTTCCCTCTCTTTCTCAGATGCGCGCACAGCCGTTGGATACGATGAATTTGTCAACATTTGAGACTGATCCAACGGATCATCTTCATCGTCCCCAAACACCCTAGGGTTTTCAGAAACCCTCCCTCATGCATTCAAACCTGCGAGCTCCTCTATCTCTCTCCACACGCCATGATTTCGCTCGATCCCAAAACAAAAAATGATCTACTAAATGCCTAGAATAAAATGGTACGATTAGTTTTCCTTGATTCCACCTAGGTTGTTCTAACAGAATGCTTTAACATATTGGTACCACCATGCTAACCTGATATCAATCTTCACCAAACTTCAGTCTAATGGTCTACAGATGTTCTACAAGATACCCTAGCTAATACACACTAATTCTTGATGATTAAATCGCCATAAACAACCAATTCTTGAAACTTAAAGATTCCTACACCTGCCATGCATTGTCATAGAATGAGCTATAACTTCTAGGGTTTAGTCATTTAGCCTAGTACAACCTTCCTATACCTCTAAAACTAAGCAATACCATGTAATTCAAGATAATTAAGAGGGAGAAAGAACCTGTCAAGAGGTTATGGTGCAGTGATGTAGAGCACGACTCAGGCCTTGGAATTGCCTCTAAATGATCCTTGGGTGATCACCAATCTTCTGTTTGCACTTGTGATGGTGGAGATGGCTTGTAGTGGAAGAATTCTTGAGTTGCTTGAACTTGAAGCAAGAGCTTTAATGGCTATCTCTCTCTCTCTCTCCCTTCTGAAAATGCTCTCTATCACCAACCTTAGACTCTCCACAATGCACTCTTTAAATAACAATTGTTGGATGCTTCTAGATTCATCTAGAAGGATCTAGAAAAGTCATGAACTTCTCCTTGAATGAGAAGTTGAAAATCTCATATCCCTTGTTTCAAGCCTTCAATTCTATGCCAAATTGTCCTTACATGAGTTATTGAGTGATAAGGAATGCAAATCAGCCTTTTGTTTCACTTGTGTAGGGTTTTTCAATGTTACCTTCTTTTGCAAGCAACAAATTTCCAAAGGAACCTCAATCTCTAAGCCTCAAATGAAAATTCTACTTAAACCAATGTTCTCAAAATGGTTTTTCCAATCAAAATGATATATTGGATGACCTATTTTGGATTTGTGGATCTCCCAAATCACTTTTCAATTTCAACTTTTCAAAGTTATAAGCCTTTTTTAGTTCATTTTGGACCAATCATGGAATTTCATGCTATGAGCTTTTCCAACAATTTGTGACCTTCTTTCTAGACTTAAAATCACATTTTGAGCAACTTTCATGTTTTGAGTTTTTCCATTTGAGGCTTGGAAATAGGAGTTTTAGGCATTGGCTAAAATGACCTATAACTGACAAATGACCAAAATACCCCTGTCTTGTTCCAACCATAAGTTGAGTTCCACAAATCCAATCAAGGACTTCTACCACTCAAATTAAAGCTAAGAAGATCCTCTCCAACATTCATGTTGACCAAGAAACCATAGGAATCCTCCTACTAGGGCAAAAGTTGTCTGCAAGTTGGGTGACTTTCAAGGACCCAGATTCACACACCTCAGCTGACCTGTAATTTGTCAAAACCATAACTTGAGCTCTGTAACTCCTATCAAGGACTTCCACCACTCAAATTAAAGCTAAGAACAAGCTCTACAACATTCATGTTGTGGGGAAGATGAGATATCAATCACATCTAGAGCTAAAACTGCCTGGAAGATAGGGATCAAATTAGGGTTTTTCCACTGACAATCCTCAGAAACCCTAACTCAAAACTTCTCAAACTCCTCAATCATGATGAGTTGGTCTAGTAATCATCTTTATAACATCTCTAGGCATCATTCCATGATCTCATGGCCCTTGGATTAAGTCTCAACCTTCTCCAAATCTTCAGTTATCCTAGGGTTGACCCAGTCAAGACCCTAATTATACCATTCATGGTTGAATCTTCTGAATTCTTACACAATGACTTCTCTGGGCTTCATGATGGCTATCAAGACATCTCATAGGCTTTCCCAAAACATCAAGTTCTTTCTCAAAGTCTCAGAATCACCTGAGGAGCACCCACAACTCTCAAGCTATGAAGCACACAACCCTGGTTTCAACCAATTCCTCTGAAGATCTCTTGAACTGTCTGATGAAGGTATCCACTTTCAAACACTCAATGAATGAATAATTGTTGGTCAAATTTTGGGGTGCAACAGCTGCCCCTATTCAAACGGCTTGAACCTGACTGGGTGAGAAGCGAACGGCTCTCAACCAATCAAGGTACGAGACGGTTGAATATCGGTAAACCCGAAAATTTGCCAACTGCACGAGCACACGGTACTCTGCGGGGAACAAATCTTTGAACACTGCAACACTAGCTGCTCAACAACTAGCTGGAGAAATACTGATCTGACATCGCCGCCGGAAACAAACATCATTCTGAGAGACACTCGACGTCGCCGTCGTACCAACATCATCTCTGCTGGGGATTTAAAGAGTCTGACATTGCCGTCAAACAAACATCCAACCTCGCTGCCGGAAACAAACATAATCTGACCTCGCCGTCGGATAATCAAAATACCCCGCATTGCCGCTGGAGAAAATACAACACTGAACAACTCTGACCTGGGGATGAGAGACTCGACCGAGCACACTCTGGTCTGGGGTTCACCCTCAGAACCATAACGAACATCGGGATACTACTGCACACTGCCCACCGTAGAACTTCAACATCAGAACTATATGAAACCCTGGCCCCTGGCCACTTCCAGCTTCAGCTAGAAAAGATCTTCAAGTACTTCTGAAGACAAGCATCCTTGGCCTTCAAGGATGGCAACTCTGCAGGAGGTATCTTTGACTTCAGTCTGAAGAAAATGGTCCTTGACCTTCAAGGATACATGGATCTACCTTCAGGCAACTCCACCTCTGCTATAGAGCATCCGAGACTTCAGTCAGGGATATACTTCGGCCTTCAGTCCGAAAAATGAATCCTAGGTCATTCATAACCTTGGGGAGAACCTTGCCTTCAGGCACCTTCGCTTCAGCTTAGGAAATCTGTGACTTCAGTTAGAGAAATGGTATCCTGAGCCATTCATGACTCTACGGGGATTCAAACACTTTGCCTTCAGGCAAACTCCGCTTCAGCTGGAGAAACATCTTCGACTTCAGTCGGAAGAAACACTATTCACTTGATCGCAATCAATCATCTCTTCAGGACAACTGACTTGGTCTTCAGACTCACACGAATCACTCTGTTGTATCTACAACTCCGGAACCTTGTCTTCAGCTACCCGTTGATTCTTCAACACAGAAATCTGGACCTGTAGGAACCTTCTGATATCGCCATCGGGCGCTTTACGAAATCCATCTTCAGATTAGACACCGTTGTTGGAGCAGACATATCATGCTGCTGAGGACTTCAAGAATCAACTTGAACAAACAGATCCGTCGGGCATCTTCAAGAATCGTCCTGAACTGATAACCTTTCTGGAGCAAACATTCTGTTGGGAATTCCAGGGATCTTCCTGGGCAACTCTTACTGGAGACGCTTTTGGGGAGCTCGAGAATCGTCTTGAGCAAACCATTCGGGAAGCTGTACTGGGGTCTTAAGAATCGTCTTAAGCAAACGGCCCTGCTGAGGGAGTTCGAGAATCATTTTGAACTGAAGACTTCGCTGGGGATCTCAAAAATCATCTTGAGCAAGCGAACTGCGGGGATCACACCGGGGTCTTTAGAATCATATAAGAGAACAACCTTGCTGGGGAGAACTTCAAGAATCGTCCTGAGCAACCGGTCTTTTGGTAGTACACCTGTACAACGAGGATGACGATGACCTAGGTCATGCTTATGATGCGTATGCTTCTGCACTATGCCCCACACGGTGGGAATGATATGCGTTTATGCTAAATGTCATGCAATCATGCTCAATGCTATGCAATCATGCACAATGCTATGCAATCATGCACAATGATGCGATCCCGTCAGCAAAATAAATGCCGAAGGGGGAAATCCTCCTGTCAAGGAGACAAAACCACTCAGGTAGAGGAATCATCCTGCTGAGGAGAATGCCAATATCAATCCGGCTCTGTCTGGGGAATTGATCTTCCGCGAACTGCTGCAGGGGAACAACTTCAGCTGACTGCGGCAGGGGATGAAGCTCTACGAGAACTTGGATCTGCTGATATCAATCGCGAGAATGAACTGCGCGGCCGTCTCGGCTACTCTTCTGGGGATGACCGCTCTGTGGGGAACCAACTTCAGTTGCTCGACATTCCACTAGGGAAAAACCGATCATGATCTGATCAACTTCCAAGGATTCGGATCTCTTGGACACCTGCAAACTCGGCTGAGGAAGGAGAAATCATTCTGCTTCGATGGAGAGAGTGCGACTCTGGGGAACGCAGCATTAGCTGCCCCACGCTCTGCTGGGGAAAATTGATCATGATCCGATCAACTCCCAAGGATTCTTCTTTTCTGCGGACTCAGCCGGGGATAGAAATCATTCTACTTCACTGGAGAGTGCGACTCTGATGGGGAATCTCAATTTCGCCGGGGAAGAAAGAATCATCTGGCTTCGGGGGAGAGAGTACGACTCTGCAAGGGAATACAACATCAGTTGTTCCAACACTCTACTGGGGAAGAGGGAATCATCGAACTTCAGGAGAGAGCCTGACTCTGGTGAGGAATCTCAATTCCGCTGGAGACTTCAGTCTGGCACCATCAGTTACCGCATCCTTCGGTATACAAACAGCTTCCTACGAGACCTGCACTTGTGACCCGGTGCGGGGGAAACACCTGCTTCAGCGACTTTACTGGGGAAAACATGAGCTTCGGCTCCCGAACATTTCTATGAACTCTGCACTTGTGACCCGGTGCTGGGGGGAGACGACATCATGCTTCAGCGCTTGACTCAGCTGATGAGGTGACATTCCTTCAGGATGCGTCTGCCTGGGGAAGAGAATTACCTCTACCTGGAAGACATATCAATGCTCACCATTCTGATTCTGATTCTGCGGAGGAGAGACTACTGAACTCTGCCGGAGAAGGAGGACTCGCTCCGCTTCGGGGATGTCAATCCTGGTCTACTGAGGGTAATCTTGACCCTAATCTGATGAGGGATAAACGCCATCTCAATCTGCTGCAGTCTCCAACTGTACAGGGGAACAACCTCGAACCGTACATCTCTGCGGAGAAACAATCCTGATTCAACAACGCCAACACAGGGAATACAGGCTACCAATCACGGAGTCAAGTAACAGGTTATGCTGTAGGATAGCAACCCAATGACCGCAAGGCTTCTTCAGAAGGTTCAGGTTTTGACGGGGTAATGACACGATTCCCCGATACTCAATTCTTGCTAGGGCGAACAAACTCATTTGAACAACTTGCCCCAGTGCATTTCAACTTGCCCCAATCCGACCTTTGGGAATAAATCATTCTGAGCCGAAAACAACTGGCAACAAGACAATCTTCAGAGGGCTTGCCCCAGTATCTGCACAACGGGAGGATTCATCCTCAACTAATCAACTCTCAGCATGGTCGGCTTCAATATCTCTGAAGTAGTTTGCCCCTGAACGAGCGATGAGCGACTCAACCTGCTCTGATCGAACACTGGAGGGATCTGCCCTTAAATCGCAAGAATTCTCGGATAACTGCCCCTGATTGGGTCTCGAGAAGATTCACTTCCGGTCAACTGCTTCTTGCATGAACTGCCCCATAATCAACTGATGCTCCGGGACTTGTCCTCAGACAAACTGATTCCAAGCTCACTGGAGGTCAATGCCCCAGATTCGCAGGGTTTCAAAGCACACCATTCTGATCCAGACCTCTGGCGATTCAGTCCTGATTGACTATTCCTTGCTGAAGTTCCTTCGTATCAGCTACTAACCTGCAACTAAAATTGTTTATTCACGAATAGTAATTTTAATGCAGTGTTCATGCAAATTTCGAAAAAATGTTGTACTGTCACTCATTTACGTGTCATGCTAGTGAGTGACGAATGAACCAAAGAGTTCAGACGTAGTGCTGATGCGATCAGTGAAAAATGCAATAAGGATATGATTAGCAAATCATGAAGGAGTCAGGTTACTCAACCTTATCGTAATGCACTTTTAGAATAAACTCTGCCTCAATTAGGTCTTTTAAGGGTTGTATCGTGGTCGGGTTCACGGTTCGTGAAACAAAGGATATTTGGCTCAAATTATGATTTGTACCCACCCCTTCTACGTGATGATCTCCGATCCTAAAGTCCAGTTAACTCGGCTCGAGCGCTCGCCTCTTCGAGAGGTATGTTGAACATTGGGAACAATTGGTTAAAGAATTCACAAGGTGTTTCGGAGTGACAGTTACTCCTTTTCGTTTTCGGTGTCTGTATCTACACGACTTTGTCCTTGTTCGAGGATTTTTCCTTTTTTATAATCCTTTCTTTTTCATTCTTTTGATTCCCTAATTTTTGCCTGAACTGACTCCTTTTGAGTTCTTTTCGATTTTTTCTTTTGAAGTCCAGCGGGATGCCCTGATTTTTGCCTAAGTATTTGCTTTCTAGCTTTTCTTTTTTACTTAGCGGGCTTTCTTATTTCTTTTTTTCTTTTGGAACGAGTCGTGTGACACTGGCTGTCTTGATTGCTCCGAAAGGATTATAACTGTCTCACTCCTGATTGGTGAGGTTTAACCATTGTGGTTGATGAGGTACGACCTCTGGAGAGGAATATGATGTGATTGGTCCTCGAAGGACAACACTCCTCTGTAAGACTTGAACGCTCAATCAAGCTAGCTGACAACTACCCTGCCCCGGGTTAAGATGTGAGGGTTCAAAAGTCCGAAAGAAACTCCTACTTCTCGGCTCGAAGTGGTTAACAAGGGATTCTCTTCCTTATCTCTCCAGTGTTTTAGGGGATTTGAAACAATGCCTTGTACGTCATCGGCAAAGTTTTATCTGAAAGCAATGCGATCATCGGTTATGAGTATTCAGTTTCATCATCCTCCCTCCGCTCATTGCTAATCATAGTAATAAAGTGGAGTAAATAAAATGCAAGTGTCAGTGTAATGCAGTAAATGAGTGACAACGACATAACTAATTCAGAAAAATGCATAGTCACTTTATTAACATCACCATTCGAAACATACAATGTTTAACAGCAAGTAGTAACTAACAGAAAAGAAACTACAAATGCAAAATGGTAAAAAGTCCGAGGACTGCCAATGCTGAGGACGTCTGCCTGTCTGGACCACCGGCTTCTGGAAATAACCCTCTGAATCTGCGAGCTCAAACAGCCGAGAGGTTGTCACGCACAACCAAGACTCCATCTGGAAAGGAAATACACCCTTGGTCGATCAATTGCTGCACCTTCGCCTGGAAAGCCTTGCAATCTTCAGTTGAATGCCCCAGAGATCCACCATGGTAGCCACACTGAGCATGAGGATCGTACCCTGGAGTGTAAGGCTCTAGCACGGGCTTGAGAGCTTTCGGTTCCACTAAGGAATTCTGAACCAACAGTGGAAGAATCTGGCTATACGGCACAGGCACTGGATGGAAAGAATCATTCCTTTGTTCCACGTGGTTGCGAGGTCTCTTGTGATCCTGGTGCTGGTACTCTTTCCGCCCAGGAGCAAGAGGTCGTCGTTTCTGAATGGCGACGGTCTCTCGTTTAGGCGCTTGCGTCCTTGAGCTTGATCCAGGTAGAAACTGCGAGCGAGGCGATTCAGTCACCAAAGGTCGTGGGACGTATTCGATATCTTTCTCAGCTTCAGGCAAAGGAGTGGAATCATCCACCTTTTCCGCAGGGTAAGGGATGAACTTTCCCGATGCTCTTATGCCGCCCGACACAAGTCTAATCGCCCTTGAGTCGATCAGGTCCTGAATCTTATTCCGGAGAGCCTTACATGTTTCAACATGGTGCCCCGGTGCCCCTGAGTGGAAATCACAACGCATGCTGAGATCAACGTCTGGTGACACGTCATCTGGTGGATTTGAGGTCCGAAGCTTGAGAACACGGTTCTGAACCAACAGCGGCAGCAGCTGGGCATAACTCACAGGTAGTGGGTCTACAGCTCTATCAAGTAGCTTCTTCTTTTGACCATAACCTTCAGGATTATTCTGAGATGCTCGGCGCGGCTGATGACGAGACAGGCCTCGAGCTTCATGCTGTGTAGAGGGTCCATGAGGTCCACTTGGCTTCAGCACAGGTGGCAATGACGGCAATGGGGGAAGCACTTTGGTCTCCTCCTTGGGTGCTTGACCACTCTCCTTATTTAGCATACTTCTCACCACTCCCATGAGAAAGCTCAACTGATTCTACAGCTGCTGATTCTCCTCTCTGAGCACTTGCTGGTCCAGACGCACTGCCTGTATGTCATTCATGACCTGCCCCAGCTGGCTTTGGACTTTCCCCAGTTCAGCTTGTATCTGCTCCATCAATCTGAGCTGCTTGATTCTGAGTCAAACCTGCAAACACAAGGGTTAGAAGACGAGCCCCGGCTTCTGTCATGCAAGATGAGTTATGGGTGTCTGTAGGTTCAGGAGATCACCCCTGATTCTGGTGTCAACGTGCCAACATAGTGTCAATGCAATGATAAGACTGGATCCATTCATGGAAGAAAATATCTCATATTGCTCGGGACACCAGGATCAGGGTACGAAACGCGCCTGCAGCACAGACACATGCTAATGGGATGCAAAAATGGATATGCAAACTAATGCAAAATGCAGGCATGCAATAAGATATCCAGGTAGCTGCTGTGGAGATTCGGTATCAACAGTCACTGATGAGAAGGAAACCCCGGTGTAAAACCACTGATCTGATCTGCTAAGAATAACCCTCTGGCAGGACCATATATATAAGATCAAAATTCTGCTCTGTCGAGAGCAAATGTCTGATAACAAGGACCCCGGGTGCGTGATCAAGAGATATCTGCTGATGAAGTCTTCGGACCCCAAATCAAAAATCTGCCCTATCAAGAACAAAAATACAGCTGCTGATGAGATCTTCAAACCCCCCTCAGAATCTGCCCTATCAAGAACAAAATAACAACTGCTGACGAGATCCTCAGACCCCACTCAAAAATCTGCTCCATCCAGAACAAACCTCTGACGATAGTACACTGATCAAAACCTGCTCTATCAAGAACAGACAAACACCCGATGATAAGATCCTCTGATCAAACCCTTGCTCTATCAAGAACATCTCTGCAACTGAGAACCCAACATAACTGATTCACTGTCGAGAAAACCAGGTAGTCTGGAGGTCAAAGTTTCCTGCAATATCCCAACCCCACTCACAGGTATGATGGACCTAATCCACGGACAAAGGTACGGCATCCTATGCGGTCGTCAGCGTCACAGACTTTCATGAGTGACAATACGATTCCCCGAAGGAGTGGCATCGTCAAGTCATGAAGAGGCCTCTCTTAGCTGACTTCCAAATGATCGGTCCCCAGAGTCGACAATCCTCACGTCTGGACTCCCCTCAGATCCTCAGGACCGGAAAGGAGCACCTCTGCAAGAATCTCGTCTGAGCGCAGATTTTCGTAGGGAACTGTGCCTGCTCAGCAGACAGGTTCGTCTACTACTTCTCCGCAACTATATCTAGGTGTGTACTCAAGCCCAGGTCCGGCTTTTCACTCACAGTAACATCCCTCTCCCACAGCAGCACAGATAATCATATCAAACTAGAAATAAAATGCGGGATGTAAAATGCGGGAAGTAAAGTGCGGGAAGTAAAAATGCGATAAATAAATGCAACCCAACAAGCAAACACACAAACGATAGGATTGACTCTCATAGGGAACCGGAGAACCAGAGATTCTGGGTTCGATCCCCAGCAGAGTCGCCAGCTGTCGCTTGCGCGAAAATAAGGTGCCGGCATGACAGAAGAGTCGCCACCTTTCGTTATTTATCCCTCAGAGCGGGAAAGGAAACGATCAGAAAAACCTGACGAATAAGGGTAAGACAAGGTCGTCGCAACCATTGTCTGGGTTCGGGAGTCGGTTACGCAAGGGGAAGGTATTAGCACCCCTCACGTCCGTCGTACTCGACGGGATCCTCGCTTGTTTGTTTACTTGGACGGGTTGGTTATAATCTATCTACCTATCAAGGCTGGCTGAAAAAGAAAAGAAAAATGACTCGGCAAAGCGTCGCACTTTATGCCTACGTATTCTCATCAGAGAATGAGAAATCAGAGTCAACGTAGTTCGGCTAACTACGGGGGAAGGTTGCTCGCTAGGATATCGCATCCTATGCCTACGTACTTTCATCTGGTATGAAAGATCAGAGCAAACGTAGTTCGGGAAACTACAGGAAAAAAGGCTCAACTAGGAGGGAGACTATCAAGTCCTACCGTTATCATGCCATGGATTCATCCTATGGCTGAGGTTTGAACAGGGAACTCCTAGATGTTGTCATGCATAGGTTTCAACCTAAAAGTCTATCATCAAATCCTCATCAGAAGAAATGAGAGTCCTAAGGGATCATGTCAGTGGTACACCAAAACAGACAAAAACATCAGCTTAAACAGTAAAATGCATGCAATGCAAGTGAGGGAGGAAATGTGTGTGGGGCATCAGCCTCCACAAGCTCATCTCAACCTCAAGCCAGTCATGAAATAACAGTAATCATACTGAAGATAAACAACATGCTATCAAGCAATAACAGATAAGAGAAATGAAGTGCCATCAGGCAAACAAAACACACATGCTAGAGAAAGAACCATCTACTCTCTAATCCTAACCCTAATCACAGAATCTGAACAAATCTAAGCAAAGCTCTCAAGCACCCTAACCAAAAGAAATCAATCCCAGTCTTCAAGCTCCAGAACAAGCTTACCAAAGAAAGGGAGCTAAGTAAGCAAACTCATAGTGTCTTCCTCAGGAAAGCACTAGGAGGTGTATACTCAGGAGTCATATCCTATGCGGCTCAACCACTGTGATCAGTTTATATTCCTCCTCAGGAGAAATTAAACTCACGAGCAGGCTCCAACATCACTGGATACTTAGGAAATCCTATCTGAACTAGTGGAACTAAGTGAATAGACTCATAGGACCTTCCTCAGGAAAATACTAGGAGGCTTCCACTTAGGAGTTGTATCCCGTGTGGCTCAACAACATGTGATCAGTTTACATTCCTCCTCAGGAGAAATTAAACTCACAAGTTGGCTCCAACATCATTGGATACTTGAGAAATCCTAGATAAACTAAGGGAACTAAGTGAATAGACCCATAGGACCTTCCTCAGGAAAGTACTAGGAGGCTTCCACTTAGGAGTTGTATCCCATGTGGCTCAACAACATGTGATCAGTTTACATTCCTCCTCAGGAGAAATTAAACTCACAAGTTGGCTCCAACATCATTGGATACTTAAGAAAGAGGTGAGAAGAAAGGATGAAAGTCATTCATTGTGCCTTCCTCAGGAAAGTACCATGAACTTCCTTCAAACTTCAGGATCTCAAACCTCACCAACAGGGAACAAGACAAGCTCTGGGTCTCTGAGTCTTGGTCTACAATCTTCTCTTCATGATGCTCTCCATCAAGATCTTCAAGGCAACACAAGCCCCTCAACAAATTCCTCAGAAGGAACCCCACAGATGAACAGATAACCACAGGGGGGACAAAATCAATAGGCAACTTCAGAAAATACCTAAAAAATACTAAACTGATGGGAAAAAATCTAACAATTATTCACAAGGGTCCTCAACACCTACTCACAGCATCTACATAGGCCTCTACCTAAAAATCAAGATAAAACTCGATCAAAGAAAGGGATTCATCACCTAAACACAATCTAAACCCTAATTAGGAAACCCTGAATCTACCCTAATTAAACTAATCAAGATTTAATTCTAAAAATCTATAAAAAATCCTATGGGGAACTATGATTCATCATCTAATTGCACAAAAAAGAATGGATTAAAAACCCTAAAGGAAGGTCCTAAAACAATTCCTACAAAATCAAATACCAAATTAAGACTATTAAAAAGCTATTTATTTGGAAAATCTATTAAAAATATTAAACCTAAAAATAAAATCTCATTTTTATTTTTATAATTTTCTACACATTTTAATCTAATCATAGAAAAAAGAAGAATTTAAAAATCATTTTCTATCATTTTTTAATGAATTAAACAAAACAGAAAAGAAAATTGAAAGAAAATAAAAGAATTAAATGAATTAAAGGGAGGGGGGGTACAGATAGTAAGGCGCGTTAGTTCAAAATAAATGGGCCAGCAATAAGGGGGGTGGGGATAGAATTCTGGGCCCAGCGCTGGTTTAATGAAACGCAGCGTTTGGGATGAATTCAAATTTTCCCTCTCTTTCTCAGATGCGCGCACAGCCGTTGGATACGATGAATTTGTCAACATTTGAGACTGATCCAACGGATCATCTTCATCGTCCCCAAACACCCTAGGGTTTTCAGAAACCCTCCCTCATGCATTCAAACCTGCGAGCTCCTCTATCTCTCTCCACACGCCATGATTTCGCTCGATCCCAAAACAAAAAATGATCTACTAAATGCCTAGAATAAAATGGTACGATTAGTTTTCCTTGATTCCACCTAGGTTGTTCTAACAGAATGCTTTAACATATTGGTACCACCATGCTAACCTGATATCAATCTTCACCAAACTTCAGTCTAATGGTCTACAGATGTTCTACAAGATACCCTAGCTAATACACACTAATTCTTGATGATTAAATCGCCATAAACAACCAATTCTTGAAACTTAAAGATTCCTACACCTGCCATGCATTGTCATAGAATGAGCTATAACTTCTAGGGTTTAGTCATTTAGCCTAGTACAACCTTCCTATACCTCTAAAACTAAGCAATACCATGTAATTCAAGATAATTAAGAGGGAGAAAGAACCTGTCAAGAGGTTATGGTGCAGTGATGTAGAGCACGACTCAGGCCTTGGAATTGCCTCTAAATGATCCTTGGGTGATCACCAATCTTCTGTTTGCACTTGTGATGGTGGAGATGGCTTGTAGTGGAAGAATTCTTGAGTTGCTTGAACTTGAAGCAAGAGCTTTAATGGATATCTCTCTCTCTCTCTCCCTTCTGAAAATGCTCTCTATCACCAACCTTAGACTCTCCACAATGCACTCTTTAAATAACAATTGTTGGATGCTTCTAGATTCATCTAGAAGGATCTAGAAAAGTCATGAACTTCTCCTTGAATGAGAAGTTGAAAATCTCATATCCCTTGTTTCAAGCCTTCAATTCTATGCCAAATTGTCCTTACATGAGTTATTGAGTGATAAGGAATGCAAATCAGCCTTTTGTTTCACTTGTGTAGGGTTTTTCAATGTTACCTTCTTTTGCAAGCAACAAATTTCCAAAGGAACCTCAATCTCTAAGCCTCAAATGAAAATTCTACTTAAACCAATGTTCTCAAAATGGTTTTTCCAATCAAAATGATATATTGGATGACCTATTTTGGATTTGTGGATCTCCCAAATCACTTTTCAATTTCAACTTTTCAAAGTTATAAGCCTTTTTTAGTTCATTTTGGACCAATCATGGAATTTCATGCTATGAGCTTTTCCAACAATTTGTGACCTTCTTTCTAGACTTAAAATCACATTTTGAGCAACTTTCATGTTTTGAGTTTTTCCATTTGAGGCTTGGAAATAGGAGTTTTAGGCATTGGCTAAAATGACCTATAACTGACAAATGACCAAAATACCCCTGTCTTGTTCCAACCATAAGTTGAGTTCCACAAATCCAATCAAGGACTTCTACCACTCAAATTAAAGCTAAGAAGATCCTCTCCAACATTCATGTTGACCAAGAAACCATAGGAATCCTCCTACTAGGGCAAAAGTTGTCTGCAAGTTGGGTGACTTTCAAGGACCCAGATTCACACACCTCAGCTGACCTGTAATTTGTCAAAACCATAACTTGAGCTCTGTAACTCCTATCAAGGACTTCCACCACTCAAATTAAAGCTAAGAACAAGATCTACAACATTCATGTTGAGGGGAAGATGAGATATCAATCACATCTAGAGCTAAAACTGCCTGGAAGATAGGGATCAAATTAGGGTTTTTCCACTGACAATCCTCAGAAACCCTAACTCAAAACTTCTCAAACTCCTCAATCATGATGAGTTGGTCTAGTAATCATCTTTATAACATCTCTAGGCATCATTCCATGATCTCATGGCCCTTGGATTAATTCTCAACCTTCTCCAAATCTTCAGTTATCCTAGGGTTGACCCAGTCAAGACCCTAATTATACCATTCATGGTTGAATCTTCTGAATTCTTACACAATGACTTCTCTGGGCTTCATGATGGCTATCAAGACATCTCATAGGCTTTCCCAAAACATCAAGTTCTTTCTCAAAGTCTCAGAATCACCTGAGGAGCACCCACAACTCTCAAGCTATGAAGCACACAACCCTGGTTTCAACCAATTCCTCTGAAGATCTCTTGAACTGTCTGATGAAGGTATCCACTTTCAAACACTCAATGAATGAATAATTGTTGGTCAAATTTTGGGGTGCAACACATGGTTGTATGATTCAGCATATATTGCCTCAAACGCTTGGCGGCCCAGGCTAGCGTGCAACAAGTCTTTTCAAGCATTGAATATCGAGATTCACAATCTGTAAATTTCTTACTCAAGTAGTAAATCGCATGCTCTTTCCTTCCTGTCTCGTCGTGTTGACCGAGAACACAACCCATGCTTCCCTCAAGAACTGTCAAATACATAATCAAGGGTCTCCCTGCCACTGGGGGTATCAAAATAGGGGGCTCTTGCAAATACTGCTTTATTTTATCGAACGCCTTTTGACAGTTTTCGTTCCATGTTACAGCTTGATCTTTCTTCAATAACTTGAATAATGGTTCACACGTGGCCGTTAGATGAGATATGAACCGAGCGATGTAGTTCAACCTCCCTAAAAACCCGCGCACCTCTTTCTCTGTTTTAGGCGTCGACATTTCTTGAATCGCTTTTATTTTAGCAGGATCGACCTCTATTCCTCTTTCGCTTACGACAAACCCTAGCAGCTTCCCCGATCTCACCCCGAAGGTGCATTTGTTAGGGTTCAGTCTCAGCCTGAACTTCCTAA
Organism: Lathyrus sativus; assembly: GCA_963859935.3. Taxonomy (NCBI): domain Eukaryota; kingdom Viridiplantae; phylum Streptophyta; class Magnoliopsida; order Fabales; family Fabaceae; genus Lathyrus; species Lathyrus sativus. The sequence continues at coordinate 148,588,980 of OZ012740.1, read as the reverse complement.
GCCTTTTAAATAACTTCAGCAGATTCACCAGATGCTCTTCTTCCGTCTGGGATTTGGCAATCATATCGTCAACATAAACTTCGATCTCTTTATGCATCATATCATGGAAAAGAGTCGTCATCGCCCGCTGATATGTTGCCCCAGCATTTTTCAAGCCAAAGGGCATCACTTTGTAGCAAAATGTTCCCCAAGGCGTTATGAAAGTGGTCTTCTCCATATCCTCTGGCGCCATTTTAATCTGATTATAGCCTGAAAAGCCATCCATGAAGGAGAATACGGAGTATTGAGCAGTATTATCAACTAGCACGTCAATATGAGGAAGCGGAAAATCGTCTTTTGGGCTTGCTTTATTCAAATCTCTATAATCCACGCACATTTGAACCTTGCCATCTTTCTTTGGCACTGGTACGATGTTAGCAACCCATGAGGGATATTTTGTCACAGCCAGGAAACCAGCGTCCCACTGTTTTTGAACTTCCTCTTTGATCTTCACTGCCATATCTGGTCGAGTTCTGCGAAGCTTTTGTTTGACCGGCGGGCACTCCTCTTTCAACGGCAGACGGTGCACAACCATATCTGTATCGAGCCCTGGCATGTCTTCATACGACCAAGCGAACACATCACTATACTCTCGGAGCATTTCAACCAGTCTTCGCTTGATGTCGCCCTGCAGCGCGGCCCCGATACGAATATTCTTCTCAACCCCTTCCGACCCCAAGTTGATAATTTCGATGACCTCTTCGTGAGGCAGAATGATTCTTTCCTCTTGCTTCACCAACCAAGATAGTTCTTCAGGAACGTCACTATCTTCGACAACCTCTTCTTCGGCCTGAAATACCGGGTGCTCAAAGTCGGGACGAGTCATAGGTGGTTCAAGGATGTCATCTGAAAATGTTATCCTGCAAAAGGAAGGGTTAAGTGCTTCAAAATGCGTATAAAGCGAATAACCACGTTGCCATTTTATTGAAAAATACAAAACAAGAAAGACAGAGATTACAGTATTTGCACATGAAAAATGCCATTTATTTAATGATTAACACGCAACGTTCATAACAACACAGCCCTAAGCAAATCCTGATGCCCCGGGCAAGGCATCAGATTATTCAGCAATTAGTAAAGCAAAGCATTACTGTTTAAGAGTCACAGGAACAAGCTCCTGAATAGACCAGTTGCACAGTCCCTGTCCTGGCATGCTTGGCTGAATCCAGGCATCCATATCACAGTCGTTGTCTCCTTCGTCAGACTCCGAAGCAGCATTGACGGTTTCATGACATACTCCGCTGGCAGAGATGGTTATTGGCCCCCTGAAACGGGGTGCTCTCACAGCAGGTGTTGACGACGACGGTTGGTATCCTAGCCCGAACCGGTCCATCTTTACAGGAATATCCATCACTTTGCCCCAGCCCTTTGCTTCTCCTGCCTCCACCAGAGCTTGAGCTTCTTTATACGATGAGACGACTATTTCTGGCATCTTGCTCGGCCCGGGACCTTTGTCCTTGATACGCAACCCTTCAAATTCCTGGCAGGGTGTCTCGTGGATCTCTCCGTCGACCTCCACATATTTAAATGACGACAGATGGCTGACCAGGATGTCCTCTTCTCCGCATACGGTGACCACGCTGTCTCCGACCATATATTTCAACTTCTGATGCAGGGTAGACGTGACAGCCCCAGCCCCATGAATCCAGGGTCGTCCGAGCAGGCAACTATACGCAGGTTGTATATCCATGATATAAAATTCAGTGGCGAACACCTCCGGCCCCACCTGCAGAGGCAATGTTATCGATCCAAAGACTGTTCTTCTCGTGCCATCAAACGCTCTGACTACCAAGTCACTGGGCGTGCACAGGATTCCTCTGACATCCAGCTTCATCATCGTTTTCTTGGGCATCACATTCAAAGACGATCCGGTGTCGACCAATACATGCGACATTACTGATCCTCTACACTCGACAGATATGTGCAGCGCCATATTATGATCTCTCCCTTTAGGGGTCAAATCGAAGTCGGTAAAGCCCAAGCTGTGGCCTGCATTCACATGTGCCAACACTCCTTCCAGCTGATTCACGGAGACGTCTTGGGGTACGAAGGAAGTATCCAGGACTTTCAGCAAATCATTTCTGTGAGCTTCCGAACACAAGAGCAATGACAAGATGGATATTTTGGACGGCGTCTGTTGCAGATGCTCCACAATCTTATAATCACTTTTTCGAATCAAGCGCATGAACTCTTCTACATCTTTCGATGCCGATGCTCTTTCGCTTGCTTGCACTAGGACATTTTCAACCATCTTCCCTTTTCCTTTCGCTAGTCTTTCGGCCTCCACTTCAGGTGATATAAAGATCCTACCACTCCTTGTCATACCTCCTGAACCAACAACGTTGTCTACAGTCTCGGCTGGCTGCTTATTAACATCAATCTTTATCCCGTCACAATACACCTCCAACCCATATGACCATGGGACTGCTTTTGTGTTCTCGTACGGGATCGGTCCGGCCTTAGTTATGGTGATCGGTGGCCGCTGGACCGGTGCTGAAATAGTGATTGTCTTCCGAGGAATCGTTACAGTGGCCACATCACTCTGATCATCCGTTACTGCCCCTGCAGGCTCTTCAGTTGCTGCTCGGTCAAATTGTAATGTGCCTCCATCAATTAAAGCCTGGATGCCTTTCTTCAACTCATTACACCCCCCATCTAGGGTCCAGCATTCTAAGCAATACTCGTCACATCCTGGATAAACACACCCTTGCAACAATCTGCTTTTTATCTCGTTCAGCGGCGTCTTTAAATCGTCGACATTCATAATCAGATTCAACCCTTCCTCAGTCAGAATGGCGTTCGCCCCATGATTAGGCATGGGTTTCAGCACTATATTCGGACCTGCCGTTTCGAAATTGATAGTCTTATTGTCCAAAAGATCCTGCACAACATGCTTAAAAGCATGGCAACCCTCTATATCGTGGCCCGGAGCCCCAGAATGAAACTCACAGTGCCTGCTTGCATCATAACCATACGTAGGAGTTCCCGTTATCGTTGCCAGAGTTCTCTTCTCTACCAAATTTAGACCCAACAGCCTCTGCAACAAATCTGCATAGGTTGAGGGAGGCTTCTCAAACACTCTTCTTGGTTTACCACCCTGGAATCTTCGCTGAGCCTGCTGCGCCCCCTGCTGAGGCGGCTGCTGCTGCTGCTGTTGTTGAAATGGCTGCTGCTGCGGCTGCATTGGCTGCTGCTGAAACGGTTGTTGTTGATATGGAATAGTAACACTCGCCACCTGCTGCGGCTGATGATATTGGTTCCGACCTCTGCCTCGGCCTCCAAACACTGCGCTTGCCTCGCCCTGACGGCGCCCACCAAAAGCCTTCCTATTACTGCCAGATGTAGTTGATTCCTCGACTTGGAACTTTCCCTGCTTAATGTTACGTTCAATCTTTTCTCCCATCAGAATCAAATCTGAGAAACTGGCCAGCGATGTATGAAACAACTTGTCATGGAACATGCCTGTGAATGTGCCGACGAACATGTCATTCATTTCTTTGTCTTCTAAAGGAGGACGGACCCTGGCAGCCATGTCGCGCCATCTTTGCGCGTACTCTTTAAAGCTCTCCTCCTTTTTCTGAGACAACCCTGCCAATTGGACCCGGTTGGGTGCCAAGTCGCTGTTATACTTGTAGTGAGCTACAAATGCCTCTGCCAATTGCTTCCATGTCTTGATATTAGTTGGCTCCAATCCCATATACCACTCTAGGGAAGGGCCTGACAAACTATCCTGAAAGAAATGCATTAGCATTCTCTCATCAGTTGAGTACGCAGACATCTTTCTGTAATAAGCCCGCACGTGCACTTTCGGACAGGTGTCCCCTTTATTCTTATCAAACGTAGGAGCTTTGAATTTGATTGGCACCCTCAGGCCAGGTACCAGGCCCATTGTTGCCATGTCTAAGCCCACAGCACTTTGGTTCAGGACCCCTCTCATCTGCTCTTCTAGCATTCTGATCTTCTGGGAGTTATCCATCGGCCCTTCAAAGCCTCCGCCGGAGAAAGCGTCCTCCTGCTGATCTTCTTGCCACATACCATCCCCAACTCCATACCCATCATATCCATTATTGCGGCCAGCTCTAATCTGATTCATCACTGGGCCTCGGCCTCTGTTGCCGTACCCTTGAACACCTCCAGCAGGCCCAAAAGCCATTAACCCAGTGCCGTTTCCATTTCCGAAACCTCCGTAACCCTGATTGGCTACACCATAACCATCTTGCCCAAAGCCTTGAGCATTGAAACCATATTTCCTAGCGTTATCGAATCCCTGATCGTTGAACCCGAATCCAGCATTGCCAAAGCCGTTGCCTCCCATATTATCACCCCAGTTGATATCCCCAAGCCCAACGTTATGGACAGCAGTCTCGTTCCCAACTTCGACATTACCGTTCCCAGCAGTGGTAGCGTTGTTGACGTTGGCAGCAGGTATATTGACTACAGGTGGAGCCACTGGCGTGGGAGTGCCATCTCCATGAACAGTATCGACTCGCACAGACTGATGATCCTCGTTACCGTGACCGGCGTTTCTGACCAACAGAGGCTGCACCATGGCTTGCAAATTCTCCTGACCTTTTGCAATAGCTTCCATGGTTTGCATAAAGAGAGCTAGCTTCTCACGCACATCCTGCATCTCGTTCTGTATTTGATCCATGATTCTTCGACAATTGGTGCGAGTGGAGTATCTGTGCGGGAGTTGATCTGCAATCCTGAAAATACCTGGTACAGAGCGGAAAATAAGATACCATCCAAAGATTACCTATAATGCAATATGAATATGAATGCAATGCAACGTGTGTGTCTATGCATTAGGGAAATTCATTCCCCGATTCTAGTGTGAAGGTGCCGGTGCAATGACAGTGCTAGCAATACAAAGATCGGAGTTGAATCACAGAAAGCCTCATATATTGCAAAGAAACCAGTAAGCCCTGAGTACAATATCACTGAGAGTACAATAAGAAGGCATGACCTCCACCAACAATCCTGGTGATGGTCAGCACTATGCAAATAAAGCATACAAGTTACTACATGAAATGATCAAACACTCCCATAAGTTTGGTACTCTTCTAGCAATTTCTTGGTCTCCGGATGACTTGGTCGAGCAAGCAGCCCTTCAATAAGTTGGTTCCTTCTCTTGAGAACACGTCGCACGTCTTCAGCAGTTTCCTCCCATGCCCCCTCTCCGAAGCGATCCTCTAGTTTACGCTTCTGAGACACGGCTTCATCTCTGCCTTTGATGGCCTTGTTTAGTGCATTCTGGAGACTATACCGGGTCATCACTTCTTCTTCACACTTCTTGATGCTGGACTTCAACTGCTCTTCGAGGTCGGAGATTTGCTGCTTCAACTTATCTTCCCTCTTCTTATTGTTGGTGAGCGTGGCATTCCAAGTCTTATCGCAAGAATAGATCTCTCGGTGTGCTGCGTCGAGCGCCTTCTTTTTGGATTCCAGCATGTCATGGGAGCTTCTGAACTCTTGCCCCAGACGTTCGCGCTTCTTCTTCTCCTCAGTCAACTCAGCCCCTAACCTGTTCATTAGCTCAATCTGTTGTTGGAAAGCATGGACGGCCTTGTTTTTCTCGCTGCGTATCTGGGCTAGCTCCTGCTCTAACCCTTCGTTGATCTTCATCAAGGCTTCTTTTTCTTTCACCACTTGCTCGTAGGCCTCCCTAGAAACAGTAGTTGGCTCTGCTACCGGAAGAGGAACAAGGGCTGGTGCATCTGGAAATGGCATCCGCAACTGACTTGCTCTCTCCTGGATCCAGACTCTGTAAGGTGCATAGGCCTGACAGTCATTCTTCCCTAACAGCGGCTTCCCTCTTTGGTTAATACGCGTCCAGGCATGCTGCAGCTTGGCTAGTAACTCCCCCTTCAAGTCTCCGGTGAAGTACAGAGATTCCTGTACTTCCTCCTCCTTTGGCGGGTTCTTCAGCGCATATCCGAACTGACGGACCAACAATGATGGGTTGTAGTTGATACACCCTTTTCTTCCTATCAGCGGGACATTAGGGTACCCAGAACAACTGAAGATGAGCTCAGATCCTAGCAGGTCTCGATCAAACCATTCAACGTCTTCGGAAGATAGCCTCATCAGGCGCTCTGACCAGCTAGCTGTGGTTGCACTTTCCATAAAAGATCCCTTCATGGGAAGATGACTCTTGAACCACATATTCAACAAAGGAGCACAACAGTAAACAACCTTTCCCCTTCTATTTTCATTCTTGTAGTGCAAGGAGTGGTAGAAGTCTCCGATCAGCGTTGGCACTGGATTGCCGGCAGCAAATAGATGGAAAGCGTCCAAGTCTACGAAATTGGGCAAGTTGGGGAACAACACAATCCCATAAATGCATAGAGCCAAAATAGCATTGAAAACCACCCAACAGCCGTTCTTGGCATACTCCTGAGCTTTGCCAACCAAGAAATCAAGAGAGAAACCTGGAACCCCAAGCCAAGAAGTCACTAACAGTTCTGCAGCGTCCATATGCAAGGCTTTGGCTAAGTCCTCCAACTTGGGTTCAGCAGCAGAGTGAATAAAGGGAACCTTGTTCTGCACGGGTAGCTCAGTAAACTCCACGTACTCTTCAATGGTAGGCCCTAGAATGAAGTCAGCAAATGTAAAACATCTCAATGCGGGGTCATAGAACTGCATCAAGGTGTACAGCCCGTTCATCTCATCAGCAGTGGGCTTGCAGACTAATCTCAGTAATCTCCCATGACTCATTCTGAAGCTCCTCCTAACCTCCTCATCAGCAAGAGATATCAGACCAAGCAAAGGAGTAATATCAGGTGTAGGCAGCTTATACGCAACTGTTTTCCTCAAACCAGCCATAATCAATACTCAGAAGTCTGGGCACTAGAATCGGAGGATATGCAAATGCACCTGCAGCACAGACACACGTTAATAGGATGCAATGATAATGGGTATGCAAACAATGCAATGCAAGTAACATGCAATAGGGACCAAATTCCGTAGCTGAATTGCCTGAACCATATCAAGAAGTCCCAAACAGACTCCATAAAAGTCTTCAAACCCTGGTCTCAGATAGACCTAAAACAAAAGCTCCAACAACGGTCTCTGGCAGACCTCAAACCATAACCCTAACTGGTCTCTGGTAGACCTCAAATCATATCTCCAACAGGTCTCTGACAGACCTCAGAACTCTCCAACTGGTCTCTGACAGACCTCAGAACTCTCCATAAATACCCAGGATCTCTGATCAAGAAATAAACCGGTAGTCTGAAGGTCTAGTTACCTGCATAACCCCAAACCCTCTCACAGGTGGATGTCCTAGTAACTGACACAGGTATGGCATCCTATGCGGTCGTCGGCGTCACAGACTTTCAGGGTTGATGATACGATTCCCAGAAGGAGTGGCATCATCAAATCCTGAAGAGGCCTCACTTAGCCAACTTCCAAATGATCGGTTCCCGGAGTCGACAATTCAGCTGACCAACAACCCCTTCGACCCAAAGGGTAGAAAAAGAAGCCAACCAGAAGAACCTCGTCCGAGTGTAGATTTCATGAGACACTAATGCAAGCAAAGCCGGCACGCGCCCACTACTTTCTACTCTAATTCTAGGTGCACTCAAGCCCAGGTCCGGCTTCTCTCTCAATCATAGAACCACCCATCACACCCCAATACAGCAATAATAATCAATATATAATGCTGAAAATAAAGGTCAGAAATATAAATCCATAAAAAATCCTCGACGGGAAAACAAGCGTTAGGATTGACTCGCTTAAGGGACGTTGGATCCCAAATGCATAAGAACCATCGCAGTCCTTAGCAGCCAGGGGACGTTGGGTCCCCAGCAGAGTCGCCAGCTGTCGCTACTGCGAAAATCGGCGCCGACTGAACAGAAGAGTCGCCACCGTGCGTTATTTATCCCAACAGAGGGAAAGGAAACGCTCAGAGTAAACCTACCGCAAAGACGGGAAAGGAATGGTCATCGCAACCAAATCCTGGATTCGGGAGTCGATTACGCAAGGGGAAGGTATTAGCACCCCTCACGTCCGTCGTACTCGACGGGATCCACGCTTGTTTTCTGGTACGGATTGTTATTCTATCTAAACTAAGGGTTAAGGGTTAAAAAGAAAATAAAATGACTCGGCAAAGTATCGCACTTTATGCCTACGTATTCCCGTCTGGAACGAGAAATCAGAGTCAACGTAGTTCGCCTACCTACGGGAAAGGAGGGGAAGGTTGCTCGCTAGGATATCGCATCCTATGCCTACGTACTTTCATACAGCATGAAAGATCAGAGCAAACGTAGTTCGGGCCACGTACGACACAAGCTTGTCTTGGTTGATTTTATTCCTTCTGAAAAAGGTTTTTTCTGATTACTCGTCCAAGCGGACAAAAATGACGTTTGGATGAGTTCGCATTCTTTTACGGAAGAAGTGTCTTTTATTGTGTTTGAAATATTTATTGTGTTTTCCTGTTTGTTTTGAGAAAGAAGAGACAGAACTCTAACCTACGGTTGCAAAGGGAATCAAACTAACCTAATGTTATCATGCATGGGTTAAGACCTAGTGTCTATCATGTTCCTCTCTTGCCCAGAGAGAAACAGAGATCCTAAGGGAATAGACGGAAACAGAAACAATATCAGATATATACAGTAAAACAGTAAAATGCATGGATGCAACAATACAAGCGAGGCAAAGGAGTCCCACTCAACCTCGAACCTAGAAAACAATAGGCAAAAGTGAACAGAATTCACTTTCAACCCAACAGGTTAAACAACAAACAATACAGTCAGGGAAAACCAATCAATACATCAGAAATAAACAGCAAAAATAAACAGCCACAGCAGCTCTGCATCAACAGCTGTCTTCAAGTCATCTCCAACAGCTATAAGCTTCAAGCAAGCATCAATCTCCATCTCCACAGCCTTCAAGCAAGGTCTCTGTCATCAGTCTTCAATCTGCAATGGCTTTTCTTCAAGTCTCAACCTCTAAGAGGAATATCAGTCAACCAGATGAAGTGAATGAATGTTAGACAGTCAATTACCTACCAAGGGTGGTTCATCAACTGTTAACATTATACAAACAATTTTCTATCAAAAGTTCTATCTTTCAAATGCATTCACTGATCCTTCCAAAGGAAGGAGGTGGCTATTTGAAAGAGACTTTGAATCATAGAGAAAGAATGGAGGCAGACAAGGCCTTCCATGTTTGTGAATCAAGCTTTCTACTCTAGAGCTCTGCCTAGCTCCTAAACCCTAATCTCCTCAACAGCTGCTAGCAAGAATCTCCTCATCAACTCTGGAAGTTGGTCTTCAAGCTCTGGATCTTCAATGGCTTCATCATCACAAGTCTTCAGCTCCCCCAATCCCCAAGCAATCCCAATACCCATACAGACAAACAATAATCCCAGAGGGCACACCACACCAGTCAATCAAATATAGACAGTAATATACTAATAGCAGTAGGGGAATCCTAGTGATTTCTAAGGGATCTAATAACTACCCATAGTCCCTATAGTCCCATAGCTAAAATATTCAATCTCTAGGTCCTAAGGGAAAAGATTCAATTCTCCTAAGTCATCACTTAAACCCTAATGTTTGTTCATGTTATTCACACCTAACTAAACACCTAAAATTGAGTCTTAAAAATGGGAACTAAATTGTATATACAAGCTAATCTTATCTACTAATCAACCTAAAAAGAATGAGTGAAAAATATTAAAGCAACTATTAGAACAAAAATTAACAAATTCATGTACTAAACAAAATATTATTTACACCTAATTAAAAGAAAAATATGCCAAAAATAAGAAAATGAAATGAATTATTATTTTTTTTGTATGATAATTTTCTTGACCAAATTAAGAAAATAATGCAAAAAGAACCAATTGAAAATATGCATTTTATGATTTATTATGATTTTTAAAAGATGAGAAAATATTAAAGAAATAAAAATGACAAAATATGAATAAAAGGGGAGGGGGTGCCATCAGCAAGGGCGCCCAGTTCAAATCTCAACTGGGCCATAAAATGGGGGGCGCGCATAGCAATGGGCACTAGGCCCAGTTGCACTCAGAATTTAAACAAAAACTAAAAAAACGTAAACGGTGCATAAAGCAAATTTTCCAGTTCAAATGAGTTGGGCCTGATTTGAGGGGGTGGCGTTAGCAAGGATTTTAAAGCCCAGTCAGAAAACGTTAATGAAACGATGCGTTTAGGTTGAGTCTCTCCCTCCGTTTTTCATTTTAAATCAGGGTCATTGGATCAGTCCCAAAGTCAAGGTCAAAACCCTGATCGTGTGGCCATGGCTTCGTCTTCAACCTCCAGCCAAACCCTAGGTTCTGAAAACCCTAACCATGCACGAATCTTACACTCCTCTGTTCTCCCTTATACCTCCATGGATTCACACGACTCCAAGAGCAAAGTTGCTCTATAAACTTCCATCTACACAGCCATGATAATAACTTCTCCTAAAACTCACTCCATCAACCAACTCGATAGGAATAACAGTCATAAGCCACCATTTTCACCTGTGATCAAACCTCTCAATTCTCCATAATTCTTGTCCTAACATACTCTACATACTATGCTGATCAATCTGAGCCATTAACCTAAGATTATTACTCATTATTCTTGATGCTCTCTAACAGAATTAGTGCACCATGATCAACATCCATGAAACTTATCCAAACTTACCAAAATCAATCATCTTACTTATCCTAACCAATCTATACTACCAATTTCCTATAATTCTCACTAAATCAATCAATTCGAATGACATTACCAACCTGGTGTGATGATGAAAACAGCTATGGAATTCTCTTGATCCAATGCTTGAAATGATGGGAAACTGATCAGTGAGCTTGTTCTTGACTACTGTATGCAATGAATTGGACTCAAACCTCTTGGATCTTACAATTCCAAGTTTCTTGCTCCTTGGAGGATGGAAGTGTGTGGCACGAGTTCTGCTCCAATCCACCAAATGCTTGTGAGAATTGTGATCTAGGGATGATGAGGATGAAGATCAGATCAAGAATGGTGAAGATTGGTGAAGATTTGAGGTAGTTTGAGAAGCTTTTGCAAAATGAGAGAAATGTGTGAAACTTGTGGTTTTGAGTAAATGTGATCACCAACCATGGCATTAACCCTCTCATATCAATATATAAATGTCCTTAGAACCTCCTAGAAACTTGGAGAAACTTCCCATGTGTGATTTCCCTTGGATTTGGTTTATGTATCTTCCATTACAAGTAACCATGAATAACTCCTAAAATGTGAACCAAGCTCAAAATTCTACTTTAGCCAATGTTCTCAAAATGATCTTTCCATTCAAAATGACCTATAATTTCACCTCATTTGGCCAAAATATGAAAAAACTCATTTTTAAGTCCATTTTTATTCATTAAATCCAACAATTTTGAAACCTTGTGCTATGAATCTTTCCAATCTCTCATGGTCGCTTTTCTAGACTCAAAATGTCATTTGGAACAAGCTTGATGTTGTAAAGTTTTCCATTTGAAGCTTCCTTGTATGAGTTTTGGGCATAGGCTTGAAATGACCTGTAATTCTCAGATGACCAAAATACCCTTTTCTTGCCAAGACCATAAGTAGAGTTCCACAACTCATATGAAGGCATACCATACCATTATAGAAAGCTAAGACAATTAGGAACAATTCTTATGTTGACCAGAAATTCATTTGAAATCTCCTTGAGGGGTAAAAGTTGCCTGGAAGACAAGTAACTTTCACAGACAAAATTTCAGATACCTCAGATGACCTGTAACTTGCAAGGACCATAACTTGAGTTCTATAAATCTCCTTGATGTCTTCCACCACTCAAATTAAAGGTCTTGAGATCCTATACAAGTTCCATGTTGGCCAAGGATCCATTTGAAGCTTGTATTTTGACTTATCCTGCTTGGAAATTTGACCTAAACTAGGGGATTTTACATAGAAACCCTAATTTAGAAACTCCTCTTCTCCTTGATTTCTCTTGATTTCTTCTTAGCATATCATCATATCCTTATTCTTCATATCAAATGATGAACCACATCTCTTCAATAGACCTTAATGCCTTTCAATCAATCAATTGACCTAGAGTTGACCCCAGATGAAACCCTAGTTGACTGTCTTCAACTGCAATTCTTGTGACCATACCACTGACTTGTCTCCTTCTCCAAATGACTTTCTAAGTCTCCCATGATGCCCACATACTCTCCATGCTCAATTCACAGCCCACAACTTACTTTGTTGATCCTTAGATACCCTCAGTTAGGAGATGAACTCAATGCTTGATCCACTTACTTCTCCAACTTTCAAATTCTTTTCTGATGACTTGAATGAGATTGAATCAGGATAATAACCTCTTGATAGGCCTCTAGAGATGAGAATAATGATTGGTCCCTGTTGGATGATTTACTATGCTATGCTATGCAGATGATTAGACTATATACATGCCTCCATATGCAAATGCTAATGATATTGAAACATAAACCAAGTGAAGAAAGGTTGGGCAAATTTTAGGGTGCAACACGAAGCAGTTCAAGAGAACCCTCGATCAGATCCCTATGACGTCGCGCAGTTGTTGCAACTCTTGCTTCAACTTCAGTTGGTTAAACTTCGGACTATGTCTCCACTTATGAGTGAGCCACCACTGGGTTATGATGTAAGTTCTCACTGTGATTTTCATTCTAGGGCACTGGGGCATAACGTCGAGAACTGCAAAGCTTTTAAGCATGTAGTTCAGGATTTAATCGATTCAAAGGCAGTCAAATTTGCGTCGGGCGGCGTAAGTGTACCAGGTGGTCTTGGTCCATTCAATGCCAAAGAGGTAGTTGTCCCTCTTATTTCTCCTGAAGATGTATCGGGTCAAGAGCGTGTCGTGCAATCTAAGACTGCAGAATCTCCGCGCCCACAGCTACTGCCGATTCCTAGGCTAAATTTGAGAATGAAAGCACCTGAGCATAAGGGATGCCCTAACCAGCACCAACAACCTTCTGCTTCCCGACTATGTTACAATCAGCGCCGAAGTCAGAAGTGGCTTCGCGACAATTCATCTCTTCTCAAACATACCTCCGGATATCCAGATCAGCAGCCCTCCCTCCAGCCCAGTGGGCCCAACAGTTAATGTTGCGGAGGAATTTGTCGAGGGTAGACATTCATTAGAGCATCAGACTGATCTTGACGAGCAACTCTGAAGATGGATGACTCAGCAGCAAGCAAGATTTGAAAGCTCGATTCCCCAAAGCTGGCAATCTTTGTTTTTATCATGTCATTTTCTTTGCATCTGTAGTTTCTTTCCTGTTAAAATGCAAATCGCCCTTGTAAAACTGTATTGTTTTCAATTTATAATGATAATGAAATAAATATGCATTTTTTGATTAAATCCATTTGTATTCAGTTATGTTTTTAATTGATGTCTAACGCTTGTTTAAGCGGAATCCGGGGAGGATGACGAAATTGAAAGACGAACTTCTGATTGTATCCTTTTGAATAAAACCTGTTGATGATCTACAAGCATTGTTTCAAATTCCTAAACACCGGAGATATAAGGAAGATAATCCCTTGTCAACCCCTTTGAGCCTAGTAGTAGGAGTTTCTTTCAGAAAAAACAGAAGAACCCTCAATCTTAACCCGGGGCAGGGTAGGTGTCAGTTAATTTGACCGAGCGTCCAAACTGCAAAAGGAGTGTTCCCAGTCAAGGATCAATCACACCCGTACAGGTCGTGCCTAAAAAACCCACAATGGGTATCCATCGCTGACCAAGGAGTGAAACAGTCACAATCCCTTTAACAAGTCAAACAAGCTGGTGTCACACGATTTATTCGGAAAAAAAGAAAAAGAATCAAAGAAGAAGCCTGCTAAGTCGAATCTTGAAAATCAGCGACTTAGGCAAAAATTAGGACATCCCGTTGGACTTTGAAATCAAAAGAAGCTCAAAAGAGCCAGTCCAGGCAAAAGTTAGGGGAAAAAAAGGAAAAAGCGAAAAGCGGAAAGGATTACAAAAGAAAAATCCTCGAACAAACAAGTCGTGTGACTCCAGGCACCAAAGACGAAAAGCGAGTGACTGTCACTCCAAAAACTTGTGATTTCCCGAACCATCACTCCTATCATTTAACCTTTAAAAGGTGAGCGCTTAGGTCGAATTAGCTGAGCATAGGTTTGGAGAACATCAGGAAGAATGGGTGGGTTAGAATAAACTTTGAGCCTTTATCCTTTCTTTCTTAACCGTGAACCTGACCACGTTACAACCTGTAAAAGTCCTAATTGAAGCAGGGTTGTTTCGAAAGCATACTTCGATAAATATCGCGTCGAAACTGACTCCTAAAAGGATTCCTCTTGCAGCGTTGTATTGATGTTGACATTTTGATAAGTGATTTGTTCACTATATGTCACAAATATGTGTTCCCAGTGAAAAGACTTAGATTTCGAAACTGCATATGCATTGCATTAATATGTCTTTTGTGCAAAACAATTTGTTTTACTTGGAAGCGCTTGACAACAAGAAAGTTTCCACAGTGAAAAGTGTGATCAGGATAGAATGCGGAACGCCTGGTACACCGGAGAACCGGGACAATGTATCAAATGTTCATATCATGGGAGTCAGCCATATGAAAGACAGTTAATCTGAGGAAATCAAGTCGAGATTCAGTGAATCTCTCGTAGCCAAGGATATTGCTCAGCCAATCAGGGGCAAAGTCGTTGCGAGTGTGGGGCAGAGTACCCTAAGAGCACGTGACCTATTCTTGGCCAGAAGGCAATTACCATGAAGATGTTGTGCAGGTCCCACGGGCTGGGGAAAAATTGGGAATGAAGGAACTGTTTCTCTCTATCTTCCGCGTTTATCAGAAGTGGTCAACCAGGGTCGAGTCCTTTCATGCTACAAATTCAGGGGGAAACCATCTCGAGGTCGTTCATGACAAACTTTCCTTGTCGTCCTAGAGATTAGACCAGGGCAAATTGAATTACACTGGGGCAGTTACTCAAGCAAGTTTATTCTCCTCATTAAGGACTCATTCCTTAGCAAGTTGAGGCAGTGCACCTCCATATCCCCGGCCAGGTTCGGATATACAGGTTGAAGGAGCAGTTGAGTGTGAACACTTATTCCCAACAGAGTGTCTGTATGCGCTCATTCCTCAGCAGGTTCAGACTGAGGTCTATAGGAGAGAAAGGTTCCCCAGAAGGGTCGAGATTGATATCCCCGTACAAATTAAGTGTGTATGCTTATCCGTAGAAGTTGGTTGGTGTACATTGGATCCCTTCAGAGTGCGGGTGTGAGTGTACTCCCCAAGAAGTCGAGATTCGGTCTCTTTCCACTGAGCATGTATGAAGACTCCCCCAGCGGTGGTCTAGGAGTTTTGTTTCCCCGTAGAATCTGAACAGGGAATTGTGTTATAGATTTGTTCCCCCAAATAGAGGTTGATGTCGTTTCCTTCAGTAGGCAATCTCTAGCAAACTCCCCCAGGGAAGTCGTCACTGATTAGTCTACAACAGAGGCAGATTCACCCCCAACTGAGTAGTCCCCAACAGGTGTGATATTGTTCTCCAGAAAGTTTGGATTCGGTCCTGAGTAGTTGGCTCGGTATACCCAGCAGATGTGTTTGTTCCCCAGAGTGTTATAGTCTGTCAGACTATTGAAGATCATTTCCCCAGTAGAGCCAGGTCGATCTCGGTGGATGCTGATTCTCCCCTACAGAATTGTTGGTTCCCCGGCAGGCAAGATTTGATTCCAGCATCTGGTTGTCTTTCCTCAGGTGATTTATTTCCCAGAATGGGTTGTATCTCGGAAGGCCGTTCAAGGCCTTTTCTTCAGCAGAGTAAATTGGTTATCATATTTTCCCAGTAGGATCATCTATTCCCCAAGAGAGTCGTATCTTGGGAGGCCGTTCAAGATTTGATCTGATCTCCAATGGAGTAGAATTACTGTTTTGCAGGTTGTGTTTCCCCAACATAGGTCTAGGTGTGTTAGGCATGCCTAGCCATCCTCAGCAGAGTTGACCTTGTTTCTCCAGCATTTATTTTGCTGAAGCGGTTCCGTTGCATCTGCATTCGCGCATAGCATCTACCCAAACGCGTAGTGTTGCACCCTAAAATTTGCTCAACTTGTTCCACCTGATCTTATGTTTCAATTGCATTGTCATTTGCATAAAAAGTCATGTACATAGTCTAATCATTTGCATAGCATAGCATGGGCAAGTCATCCAATAAGGGACAAAATGCAATTCTTATGAGCATATCAAGAGGGTATTATTCAAATTCAAGCACATCCAATTCATCAGAAAGAAATTGAAATCTGAGAAGTCAGTGGATCAAGCAGTGGATCTATCTCCTATCTTGAGGGTATCTGAAGATCATCAAAGAAGTTGTGAACAAGGAATTGAGGTCATGGAGTGCATGTAGACATCATGGAAAGCCTAGAGGGTCATTTTGAAAGTGAGACAAGTCATTGATGTGATTACAGGAGCTGCAGTTGAAGACAGTCAACTAGGGTTTCATCTGGGTCAACCCTAGGTCAACCCTAGGTCAAATGCTTGATTGAAAGGCATCAATGCCTGTTTGAAAGATGTGGGATGCCTCATTTGACATGTAGATATGGATGTGGTGTTGTGCCAAGGAGGAATCAAGAGAAATCAAGAAGAAGAGAGGTTTCTAAATTAGGGTTTCTGTGTAAAATCCCCTGATTTAGGGCAAACTTCCCAGCAAGATAATTCAAAATGCAAGTCTCAAATGGATCCTTGGCCAACATGAAACTTGTAGATTATCTCAAGACCTTTAATTTTAGTGGTGGAAGACATCAAGGAGATTTATAGAACTCAAGTTATGGTCCTTGCAAGTTACAGGTCGTCAGAGGCATCTGAAATTTGTCTGTGAAAGTTACTTGACTTCCAAGCAACGTTTACCCCTCAAGGGTATTTCAAATGGATTTCTGGTCAACATGAAAGTTGTTCCTCATGATCTTAGCTTTCTAGAAAGGTATAGTATGCCTTCATCTAATTTTTGGAACTCTACTTATGACTTTGGCAAGCGAAGGGTATTTTGGTCATTTGGACATTATAGGACATTTCAAGCATATGGCCATATCTCCTACTTCCAAGCTTCAAATGGAAATACCTTCAACATCAAAGTTGCTTAGAATGATGTTTTAAGGCTATTATGGTGGTCATGTGATGTTGGAAAGGCTCATAGCAAAAAGTGATAAAAATGGCCTAAAAATGGGGTATAAGTTAATTCAAGTGAAATGGAAAATCCTAAAATCCAAGTTCCAAATCCAAACCATAGCATATGATAGGTCATTTTGACTCCCAAGGACATATTAAGAACATTGGTTCAGCCACAATTTTGATTTGAGGCTTAAATCTTGGGGTTGCTTTGTAAAAGTCTTACTTGCATAATGGCATACCAAACCAAAACAAAGAAAAGCTTCATAAACAAGGTGTTTAAGCTTTGTATCTTGTCCAAAATACCACTTAAGGAGAAAATCAAGTGAATTACTCAAGTTGTAAGGATTTTGTCATGATATCTCATGTGGTGGGAAGTGAAATGCAGAATATCTTCATGAAAGTTCAAGTTGCTACTAGATTGATCTAGATGATTCTAGACCATTCCAAATTAGTCTATATATTGATTTCATTATCCATTGGTGAAAGGTTGGTGATTGTTGATGTTAATGGTGGTAGAGAAAAGAGTTTGAACCAAAAAATTTCCATTTGCAAATTGAATTGAAACTTCATTTTTCTCTTCATTACCCTTCCATTTTCTTCCACAAATCATCACTACAAACATCCCTGAGTATGTTCATGCTAGCTTGAGCCACCATTGTTGAAGAATTGGAGCTTTCCAAGTGAAGTTGCAAAAGAGCAAAAGTGATCGGATCTGAAGATACAAGCCATCTCCATCAAATCTTGTGCAAGCAGAGTATTATTCATCACCTAGAGACCATTCTTGAAGATCCACAAGGCCTGGTTTGAAGCTTTTCAACATCTACCATTGCAAGGTTCAAGGAATGCAAAATCTTCCCCACACTTTGATTTAGGCATGGCTAGGGCTAGTTCTTGTTGTGAAACCATTAGAGACCATTAGGTGATTCATTTGGATGAGTTTAAGACCAATTAGTGAGGTTTCATTAATGGAGGTTGATTCTTGATGGAGGTAGAACACACTATTTAATGGATGATAATGCACGAATTTTGGTTGGTTTTAATCAGCATGGCATAGGGATTAATTATATACAAAGATTGTTGAGTTTTGTGATGGTTGAAAATTGAAGAAAGTTTGGATCCATGGTGTTGTACTGTTCGGGTAGGATGATAGAGAGAGTTTCAATGGAATCCAATGGCATGGTTGTATTCTACGTAAAATTCTAGCTAAGTTTGGTTCTTGGATCATGCAATTTGATGGAGTATTGAGAGAGAACAAAGAAGATGAAGTTCATGCATGGAAGTTGTATTTTTATGGAATTCTAAAACCCTAACATCCAAAGGAGGAAGATGATGTATAGACCGTTGGATCGCGCCTTGAATTGTTGACTTGAAGACCATCGGACGGTCTACATTCACGCACGAAATGAAGGGGGCTGCATCATCAAAGTGCTGCGTTTTAATTAGTGAGTCTTCATGGGCTCACACGAAATGCTCTCCACACCCCACATTCCAAGCCCAATTGATTTTGAACTATAATTTCTTGCTTTTTGCACCACAATTTTTTCTTTTTCTTTAGTTTTTTCATGATTTTTCTGAATAATCATTGGGCTGGGGCGTGTTACTTCCAGCACCCCTAGTATGGGCCCAGTTCCTGATAACAAATGGATTTTATTTCTTCTTGCACCCCTCATTCATTTCCATATTAAATTTTACTCCAAATTTCTTTAAACTTCAAAAATTCATAACAAATTGAAAAATGCATATTTTTTAATGAGACTTTTTTTCCCATTTTCCATTTTTTGTCTAGAAAAATATGAAAACAGAAAATTGTCATTTTACTTCATTTTCATATTTTTTGCATATTTTTACATTTAATAGCTTTTTTTAATTCTTTTGGTTTATGCTACTATGTGTTGAATTTAGTTTGAGAGTTTCCTTTAGGATTTTAACCCCATTCTTTTTAGTACAACTAGATATGGATATTAGGTGCCCCCTGATTTTTATACTATTTTTTTAGGATTTATTTTAGGTAGTTTAGTTAGAAACTATTAGGATAGTCAATTAGGATTGTGAATATAATATAGGTATAACAAAACAAGTTTCTTTTTGGGTTTTTCTTTAGGACAAATTAGATGATGGGACTATAGGGGTATTATGGGTAAGTAATAGATCCCTTAGAAAATGCTAGAAGTTCCCCTATTCTATTATTACTATTAGTATATTTTCTGTAATTGATTGATTGTGTGGTGTGCCCTCTCTAGGGTTATTTGTTTGACTGTGTGGGGTATTGGGCCTGCTTGGGGTTTGGGTTTGAGCTGAAGACTTTGCTGATGAAGCCCATTGAAGACAAGGAATGAAGACCAATTTCCAGAGTTGATGAAGAGTATCTCTTGCTGGCAGCTGTTGAAGGTTATAGGATCTAAGAGTTAGGTAGAGCTCTAGAATAGAAACTTGATTCACAAACATGGAAGGTCTTGTTCGCCTCCATTCTTTCTCTGTGATTCAAAGTCTCTTTTAAATACCCACATCCTTCCTTTGGAAGGATTAGTGAATGTATTTAAAAGATAGAACTTTTGAGAGAAAATTGTCTGTATCATGTTAACAGTCAGTAGGCCACCCTTGGTAGGCAACTGACTGCTAAACATCCAATTCGTCTTGTTGACTGCTGCTCATCTTGGAGAGTGAGACTTGAAGAAAAGCCATTGAAAGATTGGAGATGGAGACCTTGCTTGAAGGCTGTGAAGATGAAGACTGATGCTTGCTTAAGGCTTGTAGATAGTTGAAGATGACTTGAAGACAGATGTTGATGAAGCCTGCTGCTTGCTGTTTATTTTTGTTGTTTATAATTTTTGATGTATTGTTTGAATTTCTCTGACTGTATTGCTTGCTAATTGCCCTGTTAGGTGGAAAGCGAATTTTGTTCGCTTTTGCCTGTTGTTTTCTAGGTTCGAGATTGAGTGGGACTCCCTTGCCTCGCTTGTATTGCTGCATTCATGCATTTTACTGCTTTACTGTATATGCTATTGTTTCTGTCTCCGTTTATTCCTTAGGATCTCTGTTTCTCTCTGCGCAAGAGAGGAACATGATAGACATTAGGTCTTAACCCATGCATGATAACATTAGGTTAGTTTGATTCCCCTTTTCAACCATAGGTTAGAGTTCTGTCTCTTCTTTCTCAAAACAAACAGAAAAACATAATAAATATTTCAAACACAATAAAAGACACTTCTTCCGTAAAAGAATGTGAACTCATCAAAACGTCATTTTTGTCCGCTTGGACCAGTAATCAGAAAAACCCTTTTTTAGAAGGAGATAAAAGCAATCAAGACAGACTTGTGTCGTACGTGGCCCGAACTACGTTTGCTCTGATCTTTCATGTTGTATGAAAGTACGTAGGCATAGGATGCGATATCCTAGCGAGCAACCTTCCCCTCCTTTCCCGTAGGTAGGCGAACTACGTAGACTCTGATTTCTCGTTCCAGACGGGAATACGTAGGCATAAAGTGCGATACTTTGCCGAGTCATTTTCTTTTCTTTTAACCCCAGACCTGTAGAATAGATAGAATAACAATCCGTACTAGAAAACAAGCGTGGATCCCGTCGAGTACGACGGACGTGAGGGGTGCTAATACCTTCCCCTTGCGTAACCGACTCCCGAATCCAGGATTTGGTTGCAATGACCATTCCTTTCCCCGTCTTTGCGGTAGGTTTACTTCGAGCGTTTCCTTTCCCTCTGTTGGGATAAATAACGCACGGTGGCGACTCTTCTGTTCAGCCGGCGCCGATTTTCGCAGTAGCGTTCATGTGCAAGGCCTTAGCTAAGTCCTCTAGCTGGGGCTTAGCGTCACGATGGATGAAAGGAACCTTATTTTGCACCGGCAGCTCAATAAACTCTGCATATTCTTCCATGGTAGGCCCCAAAATAAAGTCAGCAAATGTGAAACACCTCAAGTAGGGTCATAGAATTGCATCAAGGTATATAGCCCATTCATCTCAACAGCAGTTGGCTTGCAGACCAGTCTCAACAATCTTCCATAACTCATCCGAAAACTTCTCCTAACCTCCTCATCAGCAAGGGACATCAGACCAAGTAGGGGAGTAATGTCAGGTGTAGGTAACTTGTACGCAACTGTCTTTCTCAAACCAACCATGATCAATAAGCAGAAGTCCGGGCACTAGAATCAGGGAATATGCAAATGCACCTGCAGCACAGAAACATGTTAATGAAATGCACATGATAATGGTTATGCGAACAATGCAATGCAAATAGATGCAACAGGGGCCAAATGCTATGGCTGAGAAGCCTGAACCATATCATAAGTCTCAGATAGACCCTCCAGAATTCCTCAAACCCTGGTCTTAGACAGACCCAATATGAAGCTTCAACTTTGGTCTCTGATAGACCCCATAACATAACTCCGACTGGTCTCTGATAGACCTCTCAACTGTCCATAAATACCCTGAATCTCAAATCAAGAAACAAACCGGTATCTGAAGGTCTAGTTACCTGCATAGCCCCAAACCCTCTCACAGGTAGGTGTCCTAGTAACTGACAATGGTATGGCATCCTATGCGGTCGTCGGCGTCACAGACTTTCAGGGTTGATGATACGATTCCCAGAAGGAATGGCATCATCAAATCCTGAAGAGGCCTCACTTAGCCAACCTCCAAATGATCGGTTCCCGGAGTCGACAATCCAACTAACCAACAACCCCTTCGACCCAAAGGGTAGAAAAAGAAGTCAACCAGAAGAACCTCGTCCGAGTGTAGATTTCGTGGGACACTAATGCAAGCAAAGCCGGCACGCGCCCACTACTTTCTACTCTAATTCTAAGTGCACTCAAGCCCAGGTCCGGCTTATCTCTCAATCATAGAACACCTGTCACAACCCCAATACAACAATAATAACAATAGTATAATGCTGAAAGTAAATGACATAATGTAAATCCATACAAATTCCTCGACGGGAAAACAAGCGCTAGGATTGACTCGCTTAAGGGACGTTGGATCCCAAATGCATAAGGAACTATCGCAGTCCTTAGCAGCCAGGGGACGTTGGATCCCCAGCAGAGTCGCCAACTGTCGCTACTGCGACACGTAGCATTCCCATCTCGTATGGAGGATTACGCCATTTTCAAACATGTGCATGTGAAACATAAGCCAGGTTGTTATCTCTTTGTTTCAGGTGAAGCTCCGGAGGTTTGATCTCTTTGCCCTTATGGTGTTCAGACCATGACAGGTTAGGTCTTTTATCTAGTCCTTGTGGTATCCAGACCGCGACGATGGGTATTATTAGTGCATCGTTCGTTGAGTATCCCGGCTCCGGTCGGTCCCACCTGGTATCCAGACCATGGTAGTGCCAAAGATGTTTCCTTTTTCTGGCGAGTATTCAGACTCTGGTAAAGTTCGTTGAGTATTCAGACTCCGACCAATGTCCAATTCATTGATTCATTTTGTACGTAGAGTATCCAGACTTCGACAAATTGAAAGGTTATCTTTTGCTCGAATGGTATCCAGACCATGGTGATTTTAGACATGTTTGTCCGTTGAGTATCTAGACTCCGATCAATCTCGTTAAGTATCCAGACTCCGGTTATCTCGTTGGGTATCCAGACCCCGACTTATGTTATTCCCCAGCAGTGTCATCATACTTCGGTTGGTGGTATTGTTGTGAAAATAGATGGTATTCAAACTCTGATAAGTATACTTGTGATAAATTCCTTAGTCCGTCGAGTATCCAGACTCCAATAAATTTCCAATTTGTGAATCACTTTGTCCGTTGAGTATCCAGACTTCGGTCAATTTTGTTGAGCATCTAAGCTCCGATTTATTATGTTGAGTGTTCAGACTCCGGCTATTTCATTGAGCATTCAGGCTCCGGTCATCTTCATTGAGTATTCAGACTCCGGTGAATTTTCAGTTCATGATGTATTGTGTGTCTGTCGAGTGTTCAGGCTCCGGTCAATTTTCGTCGAGTATCCAGACTCTGGTCAATTTTGTTGAGTACTCAGACTCCAGTAAATCCCCAGTGACATTGCCATATTCGTTGAGCATCTAGGCTTCGGCTTCTTTATTTCGTTGAGTGTTCAAACTCCGGTTTATCCCAGGTTATTACGTCGAGCATTCAGGCTCCGGTTTACTTCTGTTTATTTCGTGTAGCGTTCAGGCTCCGGTTTATCCTGACTATTACGTCGAGCGTCCAGGCTCCGGTCAGTCCGTTGAGTATCCAGACTCCGATCAATTTCATTGAGTATTCATACTCCAACAATTTGACATATGGTATCCAGACCATGACAAGTAAATGTGATTCCTCTGGCTCGTGTGGTAGCCAGACTATGGCAGTTTCAGATGGGTTTCTTTCGTTCGTTGAGTATCCAGACTCTGGTCACGTGCATTGAGCATCTAGGCTTCTGCTTATTTCGTTGAGCATCCAGGCTCTGGTTTATCACGTTGAGCATCCAGGCTCCGGTTATTTCATTGAGTGTTCAGGCTCTGGCTTATTTTGTTGAGCATTCAAGCTCCGACAAATCTCGGTGGTTAATTTTGTTCGTAGAGTATCCAGACTCCGGTATTTTGAAATGGTATTCTTAACTCATGTGGTATCTAGACTCTGAAAAGCATGTTTGTGGTGTTCCTTTATTTACGTTGAGCATCCAGGCTCTGGTTGTTATGTTGAGCGTTCAGGCTCCGATTATTACATTGAGCGTTCAGGCTCCGGTTATTATGTTGAGCGTTCAGGCTCCGGTCAATTTACGTTGAGCATCCAGGCTCCGGTTATTACGTTGAGCATCCAGGCTCCGGTTGTTACGTTAAGCATCTAGGCTCCGGTTGTTGCGTTGAGCGTTCAGGCTCTGGTTATTACGTTGAACATTCAGGCTCCGGTCAATTTACATTGAGCATCCAAGCTCCGATTGTTACGTTGAGCGTTCATGATCCGGTTATTGCATTGAGCATTCAGGCTCCGGTTATTTCATTGAGTATCCAGACTCTGGCAATTTGAAATATTTCAGGCCATGGCGCCATCTTTGATGGACGCGTTCATCTTATCATGTTTTCCCCCAACATAGTTGCTTGGTTAAGTCTCTCTTCCCCAGCGGAGTATTCCTGGGATTTATTAAGATGTTTATCAGATTTAGCTATCTCCGGAGATTTCTGCGGTTGGAAAATTTCTGGGTTCATGGGTATTCAACCGTCTTTTACCTTGACTGTTTGAAAGCCGTTCGCTTTTCACCCAGTCAGGTCCAAGTCGTTTGAATAGGGGCAGCTGTTGTACCCTAAAATTTGCCCAACCTTTTCTTTACCTGGTTTATGATTCATTGTATTTTCATAGTATTAGCATTTGCATACCATTATTAATTTACAAGGGATTGAGAGAGGTGTGCCTAGCAAGAGGGGATTACCAAAGTTTCTAAGCCTAAGCAATATGTCTTATTCAAGCTATCCAATGTTTATCATCATCAGAAGAAAGTCAAAGTTCTTTGAAAAAGACAGATGAACGAATATGGTTCACCTCCTATCTTGGAGGCCATGGGAAGATCATCAGAGGATATTGAGTCCATGGTTATTGATGAAGATTATTCAAGAAGCTCATTGAATTCCTTGAGGGTGATTGTGGAGCTTGCTCAAGTCATTACATCATGTGCAAGAACTCACAATCAAGAGTGTTGCATCTAGGGTTTTCATCTGATCAACCCTAAGTCAACTGTGAAGTTGAAGGGGATTAAGACTCAATTCCAAGTCATTGTGATCATGGAGAGTTGTGTTGAAACATCTAATATGTTGTTTCAAGACCAATTTAAGAAGAATCAAGAGTGTGAGAAGTTGCTAAGCTAGGGTTTCTAAGCTTGTCAGTGTAAAATCCCCTATTTAGTGTCTAACTTCAAGACCACATATCTTAAGATACAAGTTTCATCTCATCTTGACTCCAACATGAAACTTGTAGAGCATGTTTCTATATTTCTTTTGAGTACTAGAACTAATCCACTGGATTTCTAGAACTCAAGTTATGAGGCTGACAAGTTATGGGTCCTCAGATTAATGTAATTTTGGTCAACAAAAGTCAACCAACTTCCAAGATATTTTGACCTAGAAGGATGTTTCTCCTTACTTTGACCCAAACATGAAAGTTTTTCCTTATGATCTTAGCTTTCCAAAAAGTACTAGAAGTCCTACATCTGATTTGTAGAGCTCAAGATATGTAGCTTGCAAGGTAGGGGTATTTTAGGAAACTTTGATTATAGGTCTTTTTGGTTATAGGTCCATTTCACAACTTTGCATACTTCAAATGGAACTTACTCCAACATAAAACTTGCACCAAATGAGCTCAAATTCATCACTAATTCATCACTTGTCATGGATTTGACTTGTATGTGAAGTATGGTGAAGAAAATTTCATGGAAAAGTACTTAAAAGCCATAGTTGGATTAAATTCATTTTGCACCATATAATGACAAGTTTGTGCATTTTTTGAGTGCCTTGAATATATTAAACACAATGCCAAAATCAGAAGTAATATTTGAGGTTATTTTCATATGCAAATCCATGGTTAATTCAAGAAGAAGTCACACATCCAAAATCAACCACAAGATCCTTTCAAGGGATTAATCTTATCCCTTTGATCAGAAGGAAGCACAAGCAAGGTGTATGAACCAATTTCAGAGCCATTGGAGCAGTTTCATGCGTGCATTTTCAAAGCTTCAAACTCAAATTGGATTTTTTTCAATTGACCTTAACAGGCCACAATTGGGCCTCCATAAGCATTCAGATCCAAAGTATATAGTTTCTAGATCATGTACAAAGCTTCGAAAGGGAATTTGGATCAAGATTGAGTGGTAATTCAGTTGCACGAGTGAAGGAAAAAGTGGAAGAGTGAAATCAAGAATCAAGGCAATTCAATCCAATTGAAGGCCATAGCAAGCTCCATTGAAGTTTATTGAAGCTTTCTGGTTGGTTTTCCACAAGTTTCATCCACAAATCAAGGCCCAACAGAGGCACTCCGTTAGGTAAGTTTCCATTCACGATTTCTCCCTGATCATGCATCAATCATGCGCCATTTTCATGTATTCTTGAAGCCCTATCGTCATAGGCCATTTCTGGATTGGTTTGATAATTGTTCTTGATGATTCTTGGATATTGCTTGAAATTGATGTGCTTCATATTGCCCTAATTATAAGCCAAAAATGAAAACTAGGATTAGATTCTTGATGTATGTGAGTAGAGGATGAGTTTAGACTCAAGAATTTTGCGTTTTGTTTAGTTCTTGATCCTTCTTCTCTGGAGAATCGACCGGAGAAGATGACCCGAATTCCTTTGACTGTCGTCTGGTTATTTCCCCTCAGGCACCTACATGGAAGCCATCTCACCCTCTGACCTTTTGACCTATCCCAAACCAACGGCCACAATCTCATCTGATCCTCGTTTTGACTCTTTGACTTGCCACGTTGTTTAGTGAAACGGTGAGTTTCACTCACCCAGCTTTGAGTTTAGATCATGGGCCTTCTCTCATATTTGCACCCCCTCCACAATGGGCCCACTGATAATAACTGAAATAAATTGCTAATTGCCGCGCTACTTTTTCTATTTTCTCTTCTTTATTTTCTTTCCATTTTATTTTGCTGTTTGAGTTTTAATCCAAATAAAATGCCTCAATTAATGATAAAAATCCCAAAAAATACTTTTTACATATTTTAGGATGTTAGGTGATTTTACAAAATTTTAAATTAATTTTTTAGGTCATTTTCCAATTAAATCATGTTTTTAATTCTGAGGTATTTTAATTGGATCGAAATTGCATGTCTCATGTATTTGATTTTATTTCTTGATGAAATTTTCATGTTAGTGGATTATTGTTCTTCATCATATTCTTGACATGTTGATTGTGTTTTAGACATTTTTCCCCTGGTTTTACTAACAATTGGTTAGGGTTTTAGTTTGACTTTTAGGACCCTCGATCCGCCCTTGCTTTTAGGGTATCCCTTTGGATTTCATTTTTGTTTGCATAGTGTTGTTTGGACTTAGTATCCATACTTTTTACCCCTCTTCCTAATACCAGAGGGGTCCCCTAGGATTTTATTTGGCATTTTTTTGGATATGTTTGCTATTTTTAGTGTATTTTCCATTTTAGGTCATCCTTGTGTGATGTTTACCCTAATTCATGAGCTAGTTTGTGTTCTAATTGGTTTGTGTGCATTGTTTGAGCCTCTAATTTTGGGGTATTCATATTATAGGCATAATGAGGTGTTTTATGTTGAATTTTAGGTCCTAATTTGGTTTGCAACTTGTTCAAGTTTATGCATCTTTTAGGCCTTTCTGTTTAGGGTTCCTTGTGTACATATGTGAATGTTTCCCATCTCTTAACATGAACCACTTGCATTCTTTTACATGTTTTGTTTCATTCCTTTTATGTGCACTTTCCCTTCATCTCTACTTATGTCCTAGGACTTTAACTTCCTACTCATGAAAGCTTAGTCCCTCCTTAGGAGGAACTTAAAGCATGCCATAGGTAGTGAGCCTTTGAGGACTCTTGATATGTTTTGTTTGCATATTGAATGTGGTGTGTTTTGTGCATTAGAATTGATGTGTGAATGTTGTAAGCTTTTATCCTTCTTTTCTTCCCTTATGCATTTATAAAGGTTGATATGTGCTTGTGGAGGTGTTCACCCCACACTTTTTCCTCCCTTTGCTTATGTGTTGCATAACATATGCGTTCATTCTTATCTCATGTTTTATATCATGTTCTCTTCTTCTCTTTTCTTACCATGCTCCCTTAGGACTTCCAATCTCCTTGTTTAAGGATGATTGTGATAGACACTAGGTTTCAAACCATGTATGAGAACATTAAGTAGGATTTCTCTTTAATCCCAACTATAGGTTCACCTTGCATGACAACTTCTAGGTTTTGAACTAGTTTCCCTTTAGTTTGTCCTCTCTCTCTCTCTTCTCATCTCAAAACAAATCTAAAACATTTAATAAAGACTAATGAATGTTGTACGCTACGAGCCTTAAGTACTTGGGAAATGGTGATGGGGGGGGGTGTCACGGTGAAATTCGGATACCAAACTATTGATTAGTTTGAATCTTTAATTCATTTTGCAACCGAACTTTGATTTGTCCAAAGGAAGGGATAAAGATCGAAATTCTCACAATGCAATGCAAATGCAAGGTTTAGAGAGTTTTAGGTTCGGGGGTCGGTTAAACTTAGGGAACGTGCTAGCATCCTATGTTTCTGTAGTACTCTACATGAACCTCTTGTTTTATGTTTGTTTATTGCTATGTGTTTATCTGCTTAAGGTTTAAAAGACCTAGGGGGTTTATTTCTAAATATACTCGATAAGATGTCGCATATTATGCCTACATATCCTTACGGGAGTGGTATCAGAGTATTTTGTAGTTCTCCTAAAGGGTTTGAGGAGTTCTTTGACTGTGGTCAAAGTTCCTGCGGATTTAGGGTAGTTGATTGATTGATTTTAGGAGAAGAGATGAGTTCTCATGTTAAGGGAGATTTAACCGCCACAAATTGTAGGAATATAGTCTTTGCATCATCTTAAGAGAAGGGCTCAAGTACTCGGATAGGGATCGACGAGGTACGCCTTTATCTCTCTTAAGGCAAAGTTCCTACGGTATCGACTGTATTGATGTGGGGGTGGAGATTCTATCTCGCTTAAGATAATTTGGCATCTTTCTCTAATGTGTTTGAATATTTGTTGTTTTGAGTTGAATTGTTTTGTTTTTTCTAAGTTATAAAAGAGTCCTTCTTATGGGGTAGGATCTAACTTAGAGATCAACTTGAATGGCATCAAGGATCATGTGGGGAAAATGATGCA
Organism: Lathyrus sativus; assembly: GCA_963859935.3. Taxonomy (NCBI): domain Eukaryota; kingdom Viridiplantae; phylum Streptophyta; class Magnoliopsida; order Fabales; family Fabaceae; genus Lathyrus; species Lathyrus sativus. Next base: position 148,560,018 of record OZ012740.1, on the reverse strand, counting down.
AATGTGAATGCATACGCATGATTGTTGAGATCATGCGCAGATTCTTCCTTTGGACGGAATGCAAGGCGGAAACATAAATATGATAATGTAAATTGTGAAAATAAATTGCGGAGAATAAACCATACACACGCATGGAAGCGCTAAGGTGTAGGTGAGTGAATTGTGTATGTGAATGTGGATGTGCACGATTGATTATATTACGATGTTGAGATTGATTTTAGACGGATTGATTTTTTTAAGAAGGTTGATTTAGGTGAATTGATTTTAGATGGAATTATCTATAATTTAGAACGAAAACTACAATAACTTTAATTTTATATAAAAAAAAACCTAAGTGGAGTAATATATTTCTATTTTGTTATAAAAGGGACTTAAGTTATTAGCTATGGAATAATAAAAAGATGTTCATTACTATTTTTAAAACTAAATTAAAATAAACACCAAATTATTTTATTATTGACAGGAAGAGAGTAATTACTTATGAAAGTTTATTGGTGGATAAATATTTATTTTTAAAAAGTTATTAAAGAGTTAACATTAAATCTAGCCAAATATTTAATAAAAAGTAAAAGATTTTTTTTATAAAGGATTATTATTTTAAGAAAAGGCCTAATTATTCAGGATTTATTAATTATTAATAAAAAAGGTATAAGATATATTTAATAAAAAAGCAAACTAAATTATTAACATTAATAATCATTTTTAATGGGTTAACTGATTTTAAATTAAAAAAAAAACCAAAAGAGTTATTTATTAATAAAATTATAAAATGATTTGTTAAATAAAACGGCTGGTTAATTAAAATGAAATATTAATTTTAAAAAAAAACTTAACTAACGATTAAATAACAGGGTTATTAACACGGATTAAACAAAAGTTAAAACAGGTTAAGTAACAGGATTAGGGGGGATGATTAGGGGTTATGCGTGTGTTTAGTGAGTGCACGTGTGTGTGATAGTTACAGCGTAAACAAGATTACAACAGAAGAAGAAAAAGAAATAAGAACCCTAATTCCCCTTTTCGATCCCCCTCTCTCTCTCTCTCCCCAAATCGATCTCCTTCGTTCATCTCTCTCTCTCCGCCTCACTATTCATTTCTCGTTTCAATCTTTCTCCGTTTGTTTTTTATGTAACTGAAACAAAATCCAAAGCATTAATCATTCAACAAAATTTGGTTCGATCAAGAGATTACCGAAGGCTGGTGGACGGTGAAGACGCGTGCGGTGAAGCGGGGCTTTTGACTGTCTGATCCGCGGCGCCGATATTGTTTCGCAGTGGCTGGAGATGATTGCCAATTGAGATAAGTTACTCGAACTCTGTTCTCACGCCTAGGGTTTCTTTTTTGTGAACGATTTCCTCTTCTTCTCATCCATCTTATATAGACTCTGAGAATTAATGCTTTGAATGCCTGATTTAAACATTTTGAAGATTGATTTGGATTTTCTGTTTTGGTATAACCTGATTTGAAAACTTTCCTTTTTCGCCCAATTTCGTTTAATGCTCGTTAATGAAATCTCAATCTCTGATATGTGTATCAAATCTGTTAAATGTTTATCCATTCAGATTCAATGTTTTTGGGGATTTGGATAGGATCTTTTCGAATCTTTTTTTTCTCACGGGTATATTCTCGATTGATTTGCTAACTTGGATTTGGGTACCTTGACAGGTGTGGATAGCGGCAATATTGGGCCAGAAGATGGATTAGCACCCCAAAAGGAGAGCTTGCACTTGATACGAAGATGTTGGTGATTGACCCGTATCTTTGTAATTGTCGTGATGGTTCCCTCATGGCAATGATCAAGTTCATGAAGGGAGAGACGTCGAATTTCCATGTCTGTGCATTAAACATGAATCGAAACACTGATACGGATAGTGATAGACTCTGCGTAGGTCGTATAGTTCTTCATTTTTCTTTTGGAAAGTAACTCTATTTGTCAAAACTGTACTGATGATAATACTCAAAATCAGGTTCTGTCAAGATTATCAGGAGCACCACTTGCAGCAACAGTGGCATCAGCAATAGCACATCCAATATCAGCCTCTTCAGAGCAGGAGCATCATTCACACCATCCCCAGTCATTCCACAAAGGTATTTATTTTCTTGTAGCTGAATTGGCTTTAGTATTTGAATCATCTTCGTCGCTGTCATTTAACATAATAACATCACCAAGGATAACACTTTGTCTGTCTTCTATTGTCTGAATGACATCCATGTTAACACTTAGCTTTATGTAATTCACAACATCTATTCTCTTATCCAGGCATCAAGCAAGACCATCATGCGTGGAATATTGTTCAACAGAGTTACGGGTCTCTCCAGTGGCTAATTCTGACAAATCATTTTGCTCAAGCTTATCTTTTCCGGAGGAGTCTTTTGGGTGACAGATTGGTATCAACCATTTCAGGAATTACCTCTGGAATTTTACTTAATAAACGTGATTGTTCTGATGGAGATTCCAGCTTCATTTTTTTCTGGATGAATCTATGTACTGAACAAGCTCTCTCCTCCATCCTTTTTCACTGGCCAGATCAATACGATTTTGCAACGCTGCTATCTCTCTTGAGATCCAAAGCTTCGTCACATCTTCGTGCAGAGTTCTAGCTTTCTGTTCAAGCTCCAGCATAGTTGGCTTTTTGAGCATACCATTACTCATTCCCTGGTACAGATCTTGACATTCTTCCTTAGAAGAATCATCATCAGCAATTTCGCTGATAGGTACATCTTTTGGCACATTAGAAAGTTGGAGTATAATTTCTTGGTTGATTTCGCTTATTTGATAATCTATTAATTCCTATTACTTGCTTATGTTATTCATTTGTTTAGCTTCCACTTGCAGTCTATTCCAACTCCCTGTTCGACTTATATTTGCTGCTTGAGATTTGGGCAAGACAACTGTTAGAACCCTGATGTTGCAACTCTTAACAGATTCAACATTGTTAATTAATAGCACTACTTCCATCGCCTTCAGAGCCAAAAGCTTGTATCCGAGTAGTCCACGTGAATGAAAATCTCTCATGATGGTCTTGACAATTTCAAAGCCATATTTAACCAAAGCAATTGTTCCATCATTCTTAGCAGGAGAAATCAAAGGGTGAAGAAAGAGCATTCATCGAATTTGCTACTGTGATTGAACTTCGGTAACCGCGTCTTTCAGCTTTGGGAAATTCCTCTGGTGTTATACTGTTGCGGGGCAAAGACAAATGAGAGCCACGTGAATCTGACATTTTTCTTTTCTTGCAGGTCCCTTGATGTTTAACAACATCTTGAAGAGATGGAATCAAACTCAACATATCTGATGCCGTTTGCTTACGAGATTTTTATCACGTGCCGGTGATTCTTGACAAGGCAACCTTGGTAGACACACTTGGAGAGTTTGGATTGTATAAACATGTTCATCAATCGTATTCCCCTCTCATCAATTCTGGCATATGTTAGACAACAGTTAAAGAGGCATGAAAGGATTTGCTCGGACAGTGGTGCGCAGAAGCTCGTATATCCCCGTCGTAGGAGAAGTCAATTCGGTATATATATTGTTCTCCCTTTCGCCTCTCTTAAGTTAAACTGTATGAACTGTGTTGTGACTGCTTAAAAGGTTAAACCTGGAGTGTTTTTATGAACACAGGTACAACCATGTTTGAAGGACACAACGAGTACGACACGAGATAGTATCGGAAATTGCAATGTTTTCTTCAAAGACCAGGATGAGCTAGAGGATGTGATGAACCGCTCCCCATTCGTGACGGCCAGGATGCCTTGAATTTTAGAGATCAAGGTTGGATGTAAAGCATTGCTTGGGGTTATGAAGCGTTGTATAAAGACTTTTTCTTTCGAGGCGAATATCGGCATAATCCCTTTGGGGCTGTATAGAGTTGTAGGTTTAAAGAAGTTATATAGGTTTAGAGAAACTATAGGGCTTTAGCAGGTTATGACCCCAAAAGAACATGCAACTTGTATGTTTCTTAACAGTAGACAAACATTATGCCCTTATAAATATCAAATTGTGTTGTAATACTTGTATTTTAAACCAGTATAAACATATGTACTAGAACTTAGGCATCATCTTGAATTTGTGAGTTTCCAAATTGAATGACTTGAATTTGAGTTTTGCAGGAATGAAAATTTACTCAATCTTATGAATTCCCCATGATTAGGTTTTTGTTGAATTTGACAATGGACCATGTGCCTTGTGTTGGAACTCGGGAGTTACCTTAGGATGATAAATCCTGAAAATATTTTGTAAAGAGTGAGAGTCCTGAAATGTTCCATGATATTCTCGCAATTATGAACTCCATATCGGTTTCATCAACTTATTGACATTAAAATGGGTTTGAGGAACTCTCTAGTAACCAATGATATAGTCTTGGCTTTAAATCTTACAAAGTATGAACTTGAGCTTGAGAAAGAACTAGTTTAACAACCTCAGTCTATCCAAGTTTAAACAAAATCATCAAGTTGCTGGAGAACCAAAGTCTTGGAGACCAAAATAATCCACATGAAATGCACCGATCGGAATCAAAGTAACTCTTGCCAACGTAACACCACTCGGTTAAATGGTACATGTCAAGTTTAAAACCTTAAATCTTGAATCCAAATTATCTTTCCCTACAAATGCCTCAAGCTATGAACTCGTGATTTCGATTCTTGTGAATCTTGTCTCGACAAACTTTCCTTGATAAAGAGAAGAATTTTGAAAAGGACCAAACTCTTGATCTTAAGAGGATCTAAAAAAAATCCGCCAGGGGAATCTTAAAAGGAAAATAAACCTGCACATACTTGTTAGTCGCGCACACAAGTAAAAGATAACATGCAATAAAAAAATAAAAGAAAAAAATGTGGGATCTTAAGGTCAAAAATTAGGGTGCAACAGATGCCCCTATTCAAGTTACTTCTATCCGGAGATATGGAGATCGAAATCTCCGTCTCTACGAGATAGGAGGGACTTAAATACAAACATCGCACGGATATTTGGCCCAAAGAAGCCACTGAATGCAGATGATATGCAATGACATGAGAATGCAAGACACGGGTCCTGTGAGGAAAAGACATCACAGGGGAACAACTAGACACGACACGCGGGAAGAGCAGGCTTGACAAAAGGAGACTTCAAGGGGACAGGAAACAACCACCAATGGGGAACCTCCATAAGTATAATAATAACTCATACACCAAGGATATGGTGATTTAGACGATAGGATGATGTGAGAAATTGGTAGTCGAAGGATAGATTTACTACCGTAATGTAGTGGTCGGTAATAACCCAAATGAAATTTCTTGATCGAGTCAATAATTCATTTTTATTTCGTATTCTTTTCTTCTTCTTTTCTTTTCTTGTTTTTTTCTTCTTTTTTATTTATTATATATATATATATATATATATATATATATATATATATATATATATATATATATATATATATATATATATATATATATATATATATATATTGGAATCCAATTGAAAGTAGTAAAATGTAATATCCTCCCCACGCTTCATGGTCTGGGTACCATGAACGGGTCTCAGTTCTGAAAGTCACCTCCCCACGCCTCGTGATTTGGAATCCACGAACGGGTCTCAGTTCTGAAAGTCACCCCCCACGCCTCGTGATTTGGAATCCACGAACGGGTCTTAGTTCTGAAAGTCACCTCCCCACGCCTCATGATTTGGAATCCACGAACGGGTCTTAGCTATGAAAAACGCTTCCCCACGCCTCGTGATTTAGAATCCACGAACGGGTCTCGGCTATGAAAAACGCTTCCCCACGCCTCGTGATTTAGAATCCACAAACGGGTCTCGACTGTAGATTGTGGATGTCGTTGTAGATGTTGTAGATGTAACTGTCAATGTAGATGTAGAACTTCTTGGTTGTGAGCCAAATGTGTTGTAAATTGTAAAATTTCTTGGTTGTGAGCCATAATGTATTGTAGACTGCAGAATTCTATAGATGTAACTTGTAATGTATTGGATGTTTATGAAACTTCACCAGGGATCTTCAGGAGAGATGCAAGTCGGATGTGTTGTAAAGTATGTTTCCTCGCATAAGGGGAGTCTAATGTGATGAACTCCTTCGACTCCTCTGGGGAGATGCCGCTTGATGAGATAAATTCGTGTGATGAACTCACTGGGGAATATGTTCCTGAGGAGTATCTTACTTGTTGTAAAAATGTGTGAATTCTCAAAATAAAGAGAAATGTTTGTAATGTCTTCGACGGACTTCTTTGATGAATTTGCGAAGCGATGCCATTTGACGAGTCAATAATGTTGAAGAGCCCACTAAGGGTAGATGAACTGTCTTGTAGAAACTGTCGTTTATCGTTTTGAATAAGATCCTGATCAAAACGAGTTGCTTAAATAAAGAGATTGTTTATGGTCCAAATATAGTTGTTCGAGAAGATCCTGTGATGCTATTGTTGAAGAAAGATCTGCCTTCATGAATATTCTTCCTGGGGAATAGAGTGCAAAATAAATGCACACTTAATCCATGTTCAAACATCGGAGATTATCCATGATGTGATTGCCGAAGCCTGAAGTTCAATTCGGGAAGTAGCCGAAGAGACATTGTCAAGCAGGACTCGACCATTGAGGTATGAACTCAAATGGGATTGTACTAAAATAACCATCTTCCATGAGGGTTGAACTCCATGGGGAAAATGAAACCTCGTGTTTTTCCTGCCTAGGGTCGACAAATCTATTTGGAGGGATAAGACGCACCCAAACACCTATGGATAACTGCAGCTGAAGCGATAGAATCAAACAAACACAAAGAATGCAAAAATGCACATGCCATGATGTCTACTTATATGCTATGCGGATGTTAGCGGACTAGGAGGAGCGAAATAAACGCCTCAAATGATGGGGTACTCAAGCAAAATCTCCACAGATCTCCTGTCACCCTTAAAGAAAGTATCTCAAACGGAGGTACTCTTCACGTTTGGATAAAATAAATATCCTCTTGCCTTAGAGAAACACATAATATTGTTGTTCTCCCACAGATGAAATAAACGCCCATGGTCATCCTTTCGTTATTCATATATCAAGTAAAGCACAAAGTTTTGAAAAAGTTTAAATCAATCTGGATTTTGCTATCAAGAATAAAGACTTTTGATAAATGAAAAACTTTTATTGAATGGTGGTCAACAAAAAGGCGTGACCCCAATATTACAGTGTTGGAAAATAATAGCGATTACATAAAGGGAATAATGTCTTGCTCCTCCTAAATTGATGTGAACTTCCCAGTTCTAAACAAAATACTTCTTGACAGCGTCCGTATTCATGGGACGAGTTCTCCATCCATTGTTGTTAACATCAAAGCGCCTCCTGAAAAAACCTTCCTTACCACGTATGGTCCATCAAAGTTCGGGGCCCATTTTCCTCTGACGTTAGTGAGGAAAGACTGGATCTTCTTGAGCACAAGGTCACCTTCCTTGAACACACGGGGTCAAACCTTCTTGTCAAATGCCTTCTTCATCTTCTACTGATACAACTGTCCATGGCATAGTGCAGCCATCCTCTTTTCTTCGATTAAGTTCAATTGATCATATCTGTTCTGGCACCATTCAGCTTCTGATAATTTTGCGTCCATAAAAATCCTCATAGAAGGAATCTCTACTTCTATCGGGAGCACTGCTTCCATACCGTAGACAAGTGAAAACGGAGTTGCCCCAGTTGATGTGCGTATCATCGTACGATACCCATGCAAGGCGAGCGGGAGCATTTCGTGCCAATCTTTATAAGTAACAACCATCTTCTGAATGATCTTCTTGATATTCTTGTTGGCGGCTTCAACAGCCCCGTTCATCTTTGGTCTATAGGGGGGAGAATTATGATGCTCTATCTTGAATTCTTCGCATAGTTCTTTCATCATTTTGTTATTCAGATTGGACCCATTATCTGTAATAATCCGGCTTGGCACACCATATCGGCAGATAAGCTGATTTTTGATAAACTTGACAACTACTTGTCGAGTTACATTAGCGTAGGAGGCCGCCTCGACCCACTTGGTGAAATAATCAATGGCTACCAAGATGAATCGGTGTCCATTAGATGCTTTCGGCTCTATCATACCAATCATGTCAATTCCCCACATAGAGAAGGGCCACGGGGACGAGATAACGTTCAACAAAGTCGGAGGCACATGGATCTTATCTGCGTAAATCTGACAATTGTGACATTTTTTGGCAAACTTGTAACAATCTGATTCCATCGTGATCCAATAATAACCGACTCTTAAAAGTTTCTTATCCATAGAATGTCCGTTGGCATGAGTACCAAAGGATCCTTCGTGAATTTCCGTCATTAACATATTTGCTTCTTGTTTGTCAACACATCTCAGCAAGACCATGTCAAAATTCCGCTTGTATAATACATTGTTACTCAAGAGAAAATTTCCAGCCAACCTTCTCAAAGTTTTCTTATCCTTGTTGGAAGCTCCCAAAGGATATTCTTGACTTCTAAGGAAAACTTCAATGTCATGGTACCAGGGTTTGCCATCTTCGCCTTCTTCGACGGCAAAGATGTAGGCGGGTCTGTCAAGACGTTTTACTTCAATCCGAGGACACTCATTCCAAAAGTTTACCACAATCATTGAGGCCAGAGTTGCCAACGCGTCTGCCATTCTGTTCTCATCACGAGGAATATGACGAAACTCAACCCTATCAAAGAACGATAACAATCTTCTAGCATAATCTCTGTACGGGACCAAATTATCATGTCTAGTTATCCATTCTCCAGTGATTTGGTTGATTACCACTGCAGAATCGCCAAACACATCCAAATTCTTAATTCTCAAATCGATTGCTTCCTCAAGACCCATGATGCATGCTTCATACTCAGCCTCATTATTAGTACACTGGAATGTTAATCTGGAAGTAAATGGGAAGTGGGTCCCTTGAGGAGTCACAATAACAACGCCTATCCCCTTTCCATGAGCGTTGACAGCTCCATCGAAAACTAAACCCCATTGAGAACCGGGCTCTGGCCCTTCACCGTGTACGGGTTCCTCACAATCTTTCATCTTTAAAAACATAACATCTTCATCGGGAAAGTCATTGTTTGAGGGTTGATAATCCAAAATAGGCTGGTGAGCCAAATGGTCAGCCAAAACACTTCCTCTGACAGCTTTCTGAGTATGGTATTCGATATCATATTCTGATAACAGCATCTGCAATCTAGCGATTCTCCCAGTTAAAGCGGGCTTCTAAAAAATATATTTGATAGGATCCATCTTCGAAACTAACCAAGTGGTGTGATTCAGCATATGCTGGCGCAAACGTTTGGCAGCCCACGCCAAAGCACAACAAGTCTTCTCTAACATAGTGTACCTTGTTTCACAATCAGTAAACTTCTTGCTCAAGTAATAAGTGACATGGTCTTGCTTTCCTGTTTCATCTTGCTAACCGAGTACACAACCCATCGAATCTTCTAAAATAGTCAAATACATAATCAAAGGTCGTCCTTCGACTGGCGGTATCAGGATAGGTGGTTCAAGCAAATACTCTTTGATACTATCAAAAGCCTTTTGACAATCTTCAGTCCAAACATACCCTTGTTCTTTCCTCAGAAGCTTGAATATAGGTTTACATGTAGCAGTCATGTTGGATATAAACCTGGAGATATAGTTCAAACATCCCAAGAATCCTCTGACTTGTTTCTCGGTGGCAGGAGCTGGCATTTCCTGGATAGCTTTTACTTTGTCGGGGTCCACTTCAATCCCTCTTTGACTAATAATATAACCCAACAGTTTCCCTGGTCGTACTCCAAATGTGCATTTATTGGGGTTCAGACAGAGCTTGTATTCCCTCAAACGACCAAACAGCTTAGACAAATGTTTAACATGATCATCCTTGGTCTTCGACTTAGCTATCATATCATCCACATAAACCTCGATCTCTTTGTGCATCATATCATGGAAAAAAGTAGTCATAGCTCTCTGAGATGTTACCCCTGCATTCTTTAATCCAAACGGCATAACTTTGTAACAAAAGGTGCCCCAGGGCGTGATGAATGACATCTTCTCTCTGTCCTCGGGAGCCATTCTAATCTGGTTGTAACCTGAAAAACCATCCATAAAGGAGAAAACCTCATATCTTGCGGTACTGTCAACCAAGATGTCAATGTGAGGTAATGGGAAGTCATCTTTCGGACTGACTTTATTCAAATCCCTGTAGTCTACACACATGCAGACCTTACCATCCTTCTTTGGAACGGGTACAATATTAGCCAACCATAGCAGATACTCGGCAGTGACAAGGAAACCTGCATCAATTTGTTTCTGTACTTCTTCCTTAATCTTTAGAGCCATGTCAGGTCGTGTCCTTCTGAGCTTCTGTTTTACTTGCGGGAATTCTAGCTTCAAAGGTAGACGATGTTCAACTATAGCAGTGTCCAATCCGGGCATATCCTGATATGACCAAGCAAACACATCAACAAACTCTCCAAGCAAATCAATCAGCTGTTTCTTCACATCAGGTTTGAGCAGAGCTCCGATTTTCACTTCTCTACGGATTTCTTCTGTTCCCAAATTGGTTATTTCCACCGGCTCTTGATGAGGTTGGATAGATTTCTCTTCCTTCTCAAGCAGTCTGGAAATTTCTTCTGGGATATCATCTTCTTCGTCCTCGGCTTCGTACACAGGAAACTCGAAATTCGGAGAAGGGAGTGGGTCATTATTCCCAGGATGTAATTTATGTAGCAATCTGCGCAAGTGATGTGATTTTTAATAAGTTTTTGTAAAGTGGAAAGTGCGTGTATGCGAGATGCTACTTATTATTTTCCAACGTCGTAAATAAATATAAAACACAAATGAAGATGAAAGTAATTTATTGATGATAGCAAAACCAAAACAAGACATGCCCAACAAAGTCACCTTTGCTATGGGCAGAGCAAAGGGAATTATTTTAAGGTAAGCCCTAATAAATGCAGTTTCGCCTTGGGCAGAGCGAAAAAATTTAAAAACAAATGCTTTACTTAGATATATGAACGACAGCAGGGGCTTCGACCGCACTCCAATTCTTAACAGAAACGCCAGGGGTCACAAAGTCTGGAATATCCTAATCTGAATCTTCCTCGGTGACAGCATAAACTCCAAAGGTATAGTCAAATTCATCTGAAACATAGCCTGGATCTTCCATATAGGGCTCGTAGTCTTCGTAAGGAATGGAGGACCTTGCAGAACCATCTGATATGTAGCCTTCAAGTTCATCCTCTGACACAATATTAATCTGAGGATGATGGACGACTCCTCCACTACGGAACACTTCATTAATCAGCGAAAACCCTTGACTTTTGGTAGTTTGTTGAGCAGAACTGCTGGTGAAACCGAGACCTTCCTTATTTTTTTTCTCTAGCAAATACAACACCTTTCCCCACATCGTCTGATGACCACTGTTCACTACTCGTTGCGCGTCTTTAAATGATGACATGGATGCCTGAGATTTTTGGACACCCTCGCCCACAATAGACAAAGCTTGAAATTTCGTGCCAACCTCTTCCTCAGCTTCGACATATGAGAATGATGACAAGTGACTTACCACCAAAGCTCTTTCCCCACAAACTGTAACTGTTTTTCCCTCAAAAGCATATTTCAACTTCTGATGCAGGGTAGAAGTAACTGCCCCAGCTTCATGTATCCATGGACTTCCTAACAAACAGCTATAGGCGGCACGAATGTCCATGACTTGAAATGTGATCATAAAAGTCTGTAATCCAATAGTCATCGGCAAATCCACCTCACCAATTACCGTTTTCCTTGACCCATCAAAAGCTTTGACAATAACATGACTTGGCCTCATCGGCGGTCCTTGATAAGATAGCTTAGATAGAGTAGTTCTAGGCATCACATTTAGAGACGATCCAGTATCAACCAACACACTTGACACAAAGTCGTTTCCGTAGTTCACAGAAATATGTAAAGCCATGTTATGTTTCCTTCCTTCTTCTGGGAGATCATCCTCATTAAAACCCATATTGTCACATGAAGTAATACTACCAATGATGTTGTCAAACTTCTCCATGGTCACATCTTGTTCGACATACGCTTGTTCTAATATTTTCTGGAGCGCTTCTCTATGAGCCTCAGAACTCATCAACAACTGCAACACAGAAATCTTTGACGGGGTTTGCAGGAGCTGGTCTGCGACCTTGTACTCACTCCTCTTAATCACTTTTAGACATTCATCTGAATTGGATAAATTGGATCCACCAGGTTGCCCCATAATCGGATCCTTTGATCCTGGTTGTTCCAATGAGACCTCTTTTTCTTTCGGTGGTACAATTGGGTAGACTCGACCACTCCTTGTTACTCTGCTGACATCTGCAATGTTAACTACTGAAGACATAGTGGGCAAAGGAACTTCCTTTCCATTCTCCAACATCGTAGCATTGTACCTGTAGGGGATAACCTTACTAGAAGTATAAGGGACAGGTCCAGGCACATTGATTATCAACGGGGTAACAGCCGGTTTTCTGCTATTATACACGATTTCGATATGCTCCACTTCTTTAAAGTGAGGCATTATAACACAAACCTCTTCGGTTCTTCCAATTGAAACTTTCTGATCCTCATTTGCCAAACAGTCTTGAATCATGTTAACAGAGGGTGAACCATGTGGTGGTAACGAGTTAACTTGCACATTATGGTCGGAATCTTTGAAGGACAGGATTCCGCACTTAATGAGCCTCTGGACGTCTGCTTTCATACCGAAACAACTTTCAATATCGTGCCCTGGAGCACCTTGATGGTAGGGACAAAACCTGTCAGCTCTATAGGAAGGAGGAGGATTTGCAGGAACCATGGGTGGAGCTTTCGTCTGAATATGTCCCTTCTTGCTGGAAATAAATTAGCATATTTCATAGGAATAGGCTCAAAATTTATCCTTCTATACACACGACCTTGATTGTTGAACGACCGATTTTGCTGAGAATACTGCAGATTTTGCTGAGGCTGTGACTGTTGAGCATTGGAGGATTGAGATGGCTGACTCGGTTGCGGAGACTGTTGAGGTTGATAAGCTGGAGCATTAAACACTGGTGATACTGCCGCAACTTGGTATGATGGTGAGTACCTCCTTCTAAGTCTTCCTTCCTGCACAATGTTCACCCCCTGTTCCTTTTTCTTCACGAAACCACTCCCATATTTCTGAACATTTCTAGGAGCACTCTCTTCTTTAGCCAATCATCCTTCACGGACACCTTCTTCCAAGCGCATTCCCATATTGACCATTTCAGTAAAGTCACTGGGTGCACTGGCTACCATCTTCTCATAAAAGAAAGGACCAAGGGTCTTCATAAAAATCTTGGTCATCTCTTTTTCTTCTAATGGTGGTGTGACTTGCGCAGCCAACTCACGCCAATGTTGAGCATATTCCTTGAAACTCTCTTTATCTTTTTATGTCATAGCCCTCAACTGATCACGGTCAGGAGCCATGTCCACATTATACTTATACTGCTTGACAAAGGCTCCCCCTAGATCATTGAAAGTTCGAATTTTCGTACTATCCAGCCCCATATACCACTTGAGTGCAGCACCTGTTAGACTATCTTGGAAATAATGAATGAGCAATTGATCATTATCAGTCTGGGCATACATCTTCCTGGCGTACATAATAAGATGACTCTGAGGGCAGGTACTCCCCTTGTACTTCTCAAAATCAGGGACCTTGAATTTCGGTGGGACCTTAACATTTGGAACCAGGCACAGCTCAGAAGCGCTCTTTCCAAACAAATCTTTTCCACGAAGGGCTTTCAACTCCTTTTGCATCTCAGAAAATTGGTCTTGAAATCCATCCATCCTCTCTTCCAAACCCACCGTTTCAGTCGGCGACCCTTGTAAAATTGGCTTGTCCAGAATATACGGAACAATGTTCACATGTGGAGATGCGGTAGTCATCACAGCAGAAACTACAGGAGCAGCTTGAACAGTGGTCACAGCAGGGATCTCAGACACAGACGGACGGTAACCGGCCGAAAAGAAATTAGGAGACAATCCCCACGGGAAACCTTGAGGCATACTGTAGGATATTTCAGCAACAGAAGACACCACTAGGATTGGTGTTGGCGTCACTTCAGAGATCACAGTCCTCGGAACTTCTTGGTTGTTGATCGAGGCTTGATTGGACAAAGCTTCCACTAGACCATTCAACGTCTCCAAACTTTCTTTCAGAACTGCAACTTCATCACGGAGCACTCTATTCTCTTGCTCTAGTTGATCCATCTTCTGGCGTTGACTAGCTCGAGTGTTGTATCGGTGATTCAGCTTGTCTGCGGAGATGAAGCAAGAGTGAGACCCTGGAATGCAAACAATGTTATGCTTATGTAGAATGCAAATGAATATGAGGCTTCAAGAAACTCAAATTATTTCGGTATTGTAACGTTGGAGAAAAAAAACTTATTTTATTTTGATATTCGAAACATTACAAAGCAGAGTACTCTTCTAAGAGTTTATTACATTGAAGCAAAAGCAAAAGAGAAACTCGGAGATCTACTCCTTACGCTCCTTCTATGCGCGAAGCTCTTCTTCTAACTGACTGACACGTTCTTGTAATTCGGCCTTCTCACTGATGAGTCGATCGAAACATTCCTTCCAGGCCATAGCAGCTGGGGGAAGATCATCACTGGTGACAACTCTTGAAGAGGTGTGAGAGGAAAATAAATCCTCTCGCGCCTTCCTTTTCCTTGCAAGTTCTACTTCTGGCATCCTCTGGGACTTCTCTTTCTCTACCTTGAGTGTAAAAAACTTGTTCCTCCAAGCGGCTTTCAGTTTTCGGGCCTCATCCAAAGCAGCCTTCAATTGATCTACTTCACTCACGTCGAACCAATCCGGATCATGAAAAGCCAATACCATAGGTTCATGGAAAGAAAACGGCATCTTGAGGTTGAGAGCTCTTTCTCGTACCCAATGTAGATATTCTTCAGAGGTAGCGCAATTGGGGTACCCTAAAGCGGCTTTTCCTACCTTGTTGACGTATTTCCATGCATAAATTATGACGGTCTTCAGGTCTGGATCTTCTCCCTCCTTGAGAAAGATCCCTTCTAACAGAGCTTGGTCGGGCACTTCTATCATAGGATGCCCAAATTGGAGACGAGCCAAAGCAAGGTTGTAACTTATGCATCCTTCTCTCCCAATGAGTGGTATGTTAGTAAATCCTCCGATGCTATGGATCATACATATACCTCCATAGGTAGGGTCGTACCACACAATGTCAGAGTGAGTAAGGGCCATCACTATCTCGGACCAACGGGGCGACTCTTCCTCTTCCCAAATAGACGGGTGCCGAGTCAGGCGAGCAATAAATCATGAATACAACAGAGCTGTACAACAAACGATATGTCCTCCTCCTTCAACATTCTTCGAGTGGATTGAATAGTATGTGTCAGCTAGCAAGGTGGGAACTGGATTCTTGAGGATGAACAACTTAATCGCATCCATATCAACGAAATCATCAACATTAGGGAACCAAAAGATCCCATAGACCAATAAGGCAAAGGTGGCTTCCAAGATAAGGACTTCTTTTCTTTCAGCATGGTAGCGGACTTTTTCAATCAAGAAGTCAGCTGGGAATCCAAGGACTCCTTCCTCGGTGGTCAAGTGCACTTGAACATCTGCTAAGCTGAGATGAGTAGCGTTTGCAATCTCTTGGTGACTGGGTTCGTCCTCCTGGCCGGTGAATATGGGACGGGCCGTTACGGGCATCATCAAGAAATCAGAATACTCTTCTAGAGTCGGCATCAACTGGTAATCCGGAAAAGTGAAACAATGGTACAACAGATCATAAAATTGAACAAGGGTCTCCAACAACCCTTCTTTCATCTTGAGTTCGAGAAAACGGAAGACTTCCCCATATTCTGCTGCGAAGGCGTAACGGTTCTCGATGAGATCTGCTAGTTCTCTCAAGCTTTCAATGTTAGGACTCTGGAAAGTGTACTCCAATGCTTCTCTTTTGAAATCCATGGTTACAATACCTGAGAAATAAAATTGAGTTTCTTGAGATGAATAAAGAAAGAATGCAATGTAAGATGAGTAGGACTTCATGGGATCCCAACTATTTATAAACATTGTGGTAAAAGAAAACATTTTTTATTAATTTTGAAACGAAATACAAATAATTGCTTTTAAAAGTCCCAAATAAAAGCTAAATAAAAGCTATTAAAGACACTAAGGAAGTTTCAAATTCTGCTGCTTGAGCTGCTCTTCTAATTGCGTCTTCTCACGGATAAGGTTGTCCACAATCAGCTTCCAAATATTGCATTGTGGGTCGGAGAAAAATAAATCCTCCATAACTTTCCTCTTCTTGCAGGGGAGTAACTCTTCATCCTTCAACTGTAGCTGCTTCTGGAGTTCATCTTTCTCTTTCTGAAGCTCATCAATCTCTGCAACAGACACTAGATACTTGTTCTTCCATGACTCTAACTCATGTTGCGACTTCTTCAAAGCAACCTCCAATTTCTCAGTTTCGGACATAAAGACATAAGTGGGCTCCCTTCCCGGAGGTATAGGATCTTGACGAGAGTAAGGCATCCTTAGCTTGATTGCCCTATTCCTTACCCACTGAAGATACAGTTCCAAAGACACAGAATTGGGCCTTCCCAAACTATTCCTATCTTTCTTATGAAAATGTTTCCAAGCTTCCACAATCTTTTCTCGGAGCTCTTGATTATCCTCGAAGAAAACACTCTCAACTTGTATGCTCTTAGGTAGTTCCTTCAACGGATATCCCAACTGTCGGCGGGCTAAAACCGGATTGTAACTGATCCCTCCACCAAAGCTGAGTAACGGTATATTAGCAAAGTCTCTACATCCATCAATGATTAGAATCCCATCATACTCACAGCTATACAAATCAATGTCACAATGAGTCAAAGCCATAATCCTTTCTGACCAACACTTATCATTAAGATGCTAAAAGGAAACATATTTGGGCAAGTGCGTAAGGAACCAGTTGTATAATAAGGGCACACAACATGTAATCATTCCTCCACCACGAAGGTTTCGGAGATGTATAGAGTGATAGGTGTTACCCAATAGAGTCAGCACTGGATTGTTCTTCATGAAGATCTTAATTGCATTAAGGTCAACAAACCCCTCAAAACTTGGAAATAGAAACACCCCATAGACAAGTAAGGCGAAGATTGCCTCGAATGGAGCCTTGTTCGTAAAATCAGTATAAAATGAAGCTTTCTCAAATAAAAAATCTGTAGTCAAACCAAAAGTCCCACTTTTAACAACCATGTTGGCCTTAATGTCGGATACCTTGAGATAAAGGGCCTTAGCGATGTCTCTTTCTTCAGGGTCCTTTTCTAAGAAAGGAAAAGGAGATTCTTCTAGAATAGGCAGACCTAACAAAAAGGAGTATTCTTCCAAAGTTGGCAATAACTGATAATCTGGAAAAGTAAAGCAGTGATATATTGGATCATAGAACTGTAATAGAGCGGAAAGGAGGTCTTCATTTTCCTTACGTCTCAACAAAGATAGTAACTTCCCATATTTACCCTTGAACTTCTCTTGGTCTTCAATCAAAGCTCCCAACTCCCTTAGGTCATCCAATTTGGGACTCTTAAAAGTATATTTTAAAGTATTTCGTCTATTGGAATTCATAATGCCCTACAATGTTCATAAATAAAGGGTAAATCCCATGAAGTCCAATGTAGTATGATGCTGTATGAATGCAACAAACACAAGTAAGCACATAAGGGCACACAAAGATAAACAAACAAAAGTCCTAGGTTTGCAACGAGCATGGGGCCAAGGGTATACCCATTCCCAAAGGACAAGGACTAGAGGTGGATGGTACCTGCAGAACAGGGTTCTAAGGAGGTCCCAAAGTCATTAGCCCATCTATCGGATATTATCAACTTCCCAACTAACTCGGGGATTAATAATATTCTCAGGAGAACTTCTTTTGAGTGTAGCATCACGTAGCACTATTTCGGGACTTACTCCCTCATAGCCTCGCACTACGCCCTAATAAAGGCCAAAGTGGGGTTAAAGGTAACTACGGTCTTTAGTATCATGGACTCCAATTGAGAATAGTAAAAGTTTTCACGACTAAACTCGTTCAACTGAACCATTTTCAAAAGGGTCTCAACTAAGCGGGATTCTCGAGTCAACTTAGTCGGGACTCACTCCCTATAAGCCTCATCGAATATATCATCATTCTATCATAATTTCTCTCAAGTCCGGGTGTAGGACTTTGTCTCACCACTCAAGGATAACAACCCAGAAGAAATAAAGGACACAAACAAATAAACAAGTAAGCAAAAGTAATAAACAAGTAAAGCAAGGTAGGGAAACCCACTGAGTGTCCACAGTGAAGTCGCCATTTCTGTTGCGGTGAAATTTGGATACCAAACTATTGATTAGTTTGAATCTTTAATTCATTTTGCAACCGAACTTTGATTTGTCCAAAGGAAGGGATAAAGATCGAAATTCCCACAATGCAATGCAAATGCAAGGTTTAGAGAGTTTTAGGTTCGGGGGTCGGTTAAACTTAGGGAAGGTGCTAGCATCCTAAGTTTCTGTAGTACTCTAAAGGAACCTCTTGTTTTATGTTTGTTTATTGCTATGTGTTTATCTGCTTAAGGTTTAAAAGACCTAGGGGGTTTATTTCTAAATATACTCGATAAGATGTCGCATCTTATGCCTACATATCCTTACGGGAGTGGAATCAGAGTATTTTGTAGTTCTCCTAAAGGGTTTGAGGAGTTCTTTGACTGTGGTCAAAGTTCCTGCGGGTTTAGGGTAGTTGATTGATTGATTTTAGGAGAAGAGATGAGTTGTCATGTTAAGGGAGATTTAACCGCCACAAATTGTAGGAATGTAGTCTTTGTATCATCTTAAGAGAAGGGCTCAAGTACTCGGATAATGATCAACGAGGTACGCCTTCATCTCTCTTAAGGAAAAGTTCCTACGGTATCGACTGTATTGATGTGGGGTTGAGATTCTATCTCACTTAAGATGATTTGGCATCTTTCTCTAATGTGTTTGAATATTTGTTGTTTTGAGTTGAATTGTTTTGTTTGTTCTAAGTTATAAAAGAGTCCTTCTTATGGGGTAGGATCTAACTTAGAGATCAACTTGAATGGGATCAAGGATCATGTGGGGAAAATGATGCAAATGTGAATGCATACGCATGATTGTTGAGATCATGCGCAAATTCTTCCTTTGGACGGAATGCAAGGCGGAAACATAAATATGATAATGTAAATTGCGAAAATAAATTGCGGAGAATAAACCATACACACGCATGGAAGCGCTAAGGTGTAGGTGAGTGAATTGTGTATGTGAATATGGATGTGCACGATTGATTACATTACGATGTTGAGATTGATTTTAGACAGATTGATTTTTTTAAGAAGGTTGATTTAGGTGAATTGATTTTAGATGGAATTATCTATAATTTAGATCGAAAACTACAATAACTTTAATTTTATATAAAAAAAAACCTAAGTGGAGTAATATATTTCTATTTTGTTATAAAAGGGACTTAAGTTATTAGCTATGGAATAATAAAAAGATGTTCATTACTATTTTTAAAACTAAATTAAAATAAACACCAAATTATTTTATTATTAACAGGAAGAGAGTAATTACATATGAAAGTTTATTGGTGGATAAATATTTATTTTTAAAAAGTTATTAAAGAGTTAACATTAAATCTAGCCAAATATTTAATAAAAAGTAAAAGATTTTTTTTATAAAGGATTATTATTTTAAGAAAAGGCCTAATTATTCAGGATTTATTAATTATTAATAAAAAAGGTATAAGATATATCTAATAAAAAAGCAAACTAAATTATTAACATTAATAATCATTTTTAATGGGTTAACTGATTTTAAATAAAAAAAACCAAAAGAATTATTTATTAATAAAATTATAAAATGATTTGTTAAATAAAATAGCTGGTTAATTAAAATGAAATATTAATTTTTTTTAAAACTTAATTAACGATTAAATAACACGGTTATTAACACGGATTAAACAAAAGTTAAAACAGGTTAAGTAACAAGATTAGGGGGATGATTAGGGGTTATGCGTGTGTTTAGTGAGTGCACGTGTGTGTGATAGTTACAGCGTAAACAAGATTACAACAGAAGAAGAAAAAGAAATAAGAACCCTAATTCCCCTTTTCGAACCCCCTCTCTCTGTCTCCCAAATCGATCTCATTCGTTCATCTCTCTCTATCCGCCTCACTGTTCATTTCTCGTTTTAATCTTTCTCCGTTTGTTTTTTGTGTACCTGAAACAAAATCCAAAGCATTAATCATTCAACAAAATTTGGTTCGATCAAGAGATTACCAAAGGCTGGTGGACGGTGAAGACACGTGCGGTGAAGCGGGGCTTTTGACTGTCTGATCCGCGGCGCCGATATTGTTTCGCAGTGGCCGGAGATGATTGCCAATTGAGATAAGTTACTCGAACTCTGTTCTCACGCCTAGGGTTTCTTTTTTGTTAACGATTTCCTCTTCTTCTCATCCATCTTATATAGACTCTGAGAATTAATGCTTTGAATGCCTGATTTAAACATTTTGAAGATTGATTTGGATTTTCTGTTTTGGTATAACCTGATTTGAAAACTTTCCTTTTTCGCCCAATTTCATTTAATGCTCGTTAATGAAATCTCAATATCTGATATGTGTATCAAATCTGTTAAATGTTTATCCATTCAGATTCAATGTTTTTGGGGATTTGGATAGGATCTTTTCGAATCTTTTTTTTCTTCTCACGGGTATATTCTCGATTGATTTGCTAACTTGCATTTGGGTACCTTGACAGGTGTGGATAGCAGCAATCTTGGGCCAGAAGATGGATTAGCATCCCAAAAGGAGAGCTTGCACTTGATACGAAGATGTTGGTGATTGACCCGTATCTTTGTAATCGTTGTGATGGTTCCCTCATGGCAATGATCAAGTTCATGAAGGGAGAGACGTCGAATTTCCATGTCTGTGCATTAAACATGAATCGAAACACTGATACGGATAGTGATAGACTCTGCGTAGGTCGTATAGTTCTTCATTTTTATTTTGGAAAGTAACTCTATTTGTCAAAACTGTATTGATGATAATACTCAAAATCAGGTTCTATCAAGATTATCAGGAGTACCACTTGCAGCAACAGTGGCATCAACAATATCACATCCAATATCACCCTCTTCAGAGCAGGAGCATCATTCACACCATCCCCAGTCATTCCACAAAGGTATTTATTTTCTTGTAGGTGAATTGGCTTTAGTATTAGAATCATCTTCGTCGCTGTCATTTAACATAATAACATCAACAAGGATAACACTTTGTCTGTCTTCTATTGTCTGAATGACATCCATGTTAACACTCAGCTTTCTGTAATTCACAACATCTATTCTCTTATCCAGACATCGAGCAAGACCATCATGCGTGGAATATTGTTCAACAGAGTTACGGGTCTCTCCAGTGGCTAATTTTGACAAATCATTTTGCTCAAGCTTATCTTTTCCGAAGGAGTCTTTTGGGTGACAGATTGGTATCAACCATTTCAGGAATTACCTCTGGAATTTTACTTAATAAACGTGATTGTTCTGATGGAGATTCCAGCTTCATTTTTTTCTGGATGAATCTATGTACTGAACAAGCTCTCTCCTCCATCCCTTTTCACTAGCCAGATCAATACGATTTTACAACGCTGCTATCTCTCTTGAGATCCAAAGCTTCGTCAAATCTTCATGCAGAGTTCTAGCTTTCTGCTCAAGCTCCAGCGTAGTTGGATTTTTGAGCAGACCATTACTCATTCCCTGGTACAAATCTTGACATTCTTCCTTAAAAGAATCATCATCAACAATTTCGCTGATAGGTACATCTTTTGGCACATTAGAAAGTTGGAGTATAATTTCTTGGTTGATTTCGCTTATTTGACGATCTATTAATTCCTATTACTTATTTATGTTATTCATTTGCTTAGCTTCCACTTGCAGTCTATTCCAACTCCCTGTTCGACTTATATTTGCTGCTTGAGATTTGGGCAAGACAACTGTTATAACCCTGATGTCGCAACTCTTAACAGATTCAACATTGTTAATTAATAGCACTACTTCCATCACCTTCATAGCCAAAAGCTTGTATCCGATTACTCCACGTGAATGAAAATCTCTCACGGTGGTCTTGACAATTTCAGAGCCATATTTAACCAAAGCAATTGTTCCATCATTCTTAGCAGGAGAAATCAAAGGGTAAAGAAAGAGTATTCATCGAATTTGCTACTGTGATTGAACTTCGGTAACCGCGTCTTTCAGCTTTGGGAAATTCCTCTGGTGTTATACTGTTGCGGGGCAAAGACAAATGAGAGCCACGTGAATCTGACGTTTTTCTTTTCTTGCAGGTTCCTTGATGTTTAACAACATCTTGAAGAGATGGAATAAAACTCAACATATCTGATGCCGTTTGCTTATGATATTTTTATCACGTGCCGGTGATTCTTGACAAGGCAACCTTGGTAGACACACTTGGAGAGCTTGGATTGTATAAACATGTTCATCAATCGTATTCCCCTCTCATCAATTCTGGCATATGTTAGACATCGGTTAAAGAGGCATGAAAGGATTTGCTCGGACAGTGGTGCGCAGAAGCTCGTATATCCCCGTCGTAGGAGAAGTCAATTCGGTATATATATTGTTCTCCCTTTCGCCTCTCTTAAGTTAAACTGTATGAACTGTGTTGTGACTGCTTAAAAGGTTAAACCGGGAGTGTTTTTGTGAACACAGGTACAACCATGTTTGAAGGACACAATGAGTACGACACGAGA
Source organism: Lathyrus sativus (assembly GCA_963859935.3). NCBI lineage: Eukaryota > Viridiplantae > Streptophyta > Magnoliopsida > Fabales > Fabaceae > Lathyrus > Lathyrus sativus. The sequence continues at coordinate 148,537,255 of OZ012740.1, read as the reverse complement.
TAGTATCGGAAATTGCAATGTTTGCTTCAAAGACCAGGACGAGCTAGAGGATGTGATGAACTGCTCCCCATTCGTGACGGCCAGGATGCCTTGAAGTTTAGAGAACAAGGTTGGATGTAAAGCATTGCTTGGGGTTATGAAGTGTTGTATAAAGACTTTTTCTTTCGAGGCGAATATTGGCATAATCCCTTTGGGGCTGTATAGAGTTGTAGGTTTAAAGAAGTTGTATAGGTTTAGAGAAACTATAGGGCTTTAGCAGGTTATGACCCCAAAAGAACATGCAACTTGTATGTTTCTTAACAGTAGACAAACATTCTGCCCTTATAAATATCAAACTGTGTTGTAATACTCGTATTTTAAACCAGTATAAACATATGTACTAGAACTTAGGCATCATCTTGAATTTGTGAGTTTCCAAATTGAATGACTTGAATTTGAGTTTTGCAGGAATGAAAATTTACTCAATCTTATGAATTCCTCGTGATTAGGTTTTTGTTGAATTTGACAATGGACCATGTGCCTTGTGTTGGAACTCAGGAGTTACCTTAGGATGATAAATCTTGAAAATATTTTGTAAAGAGTGAGAGTCCTGAAATGTTCCATGATATTCTCGCAATTATGAACTCCATATCGGTTTCATCAACTTATTGGCATTAAAATGGGCTTGAGGAACTCTCTAGTAACCAATGATATAGTCTTGGCTTTAAATCTTACAAAGTATGAACTTGAGCTTGAGAAAGAACTAGTTTAACAACCTCAGTCTATCCAAGTTGAAACAAAATCATCAAGTCGCTGGAGAACCAAAGTCTTGGAGACCAAAATAATCCACATGAAATGCACCAATCGGAATCAAAGTAACTCTTGCCAACGTAACACCACTCGGTTAAATGGTACATGTCAAGTTTAAAACCTTAAATCTTGAATCCAAATTATCTTTCCCTACAAATGCCTCAAGCTATGAACTCATGATTTCGATTCTTGTGAATACTGTCTCGACAAACTTTCCTTGATAAAGAGAAAAATTTTGAAAGGGACCAAACTCTTGATCTTAAGAGGATCTAAAAAAAAATCCGCCAGGGGCATCTTAAAAGGAAAATAAACATGCACATACTTGTTAGTCGCGCACACAAGTAAAAGATAACATGCAATAAAAAAATAAAAGAAAAAAAATGTGGGATCTTAAGGTCAAAAATTAGGGTGCAACAGGGGGGCTACCTCTCAATTGCTTAGAGTGTTTAGTATACGTCCTTAGGACGATATGCGACGCATTCGCTCCTAAGTCATAGTCTTTAGTGCAACATGAATTACAAACAATTCAAAACACTTCTCCTTAAAAGACTTCAAAAACAAATGATCAAACTTCATTTTGTCCTTTGGAACCCTTAATAATGGAAAACCTTTTCATAAAAAGAGTTTCGTTAACTCTTAGTTCTACCGCAAACAGGTAACGTCTAAGTCTCCAAAAGTCGAGCCGCATACACCTAATTGCTAGAGCTAGTTTTTAACCCTACTCGGGTAAAAAAAACATTTGAACCAACCCGTGTTCTAATTGCCCGAACTAAGTTTGCTCTGATTTCTCATACCGAATGAGAATACGTAGGCACGAGACAGTGATGTCTCGGCGAGCAACCTTTCTCCACCTTTCACCCGTAGTTAGTCGAACTACGTTGACTCTGACTTTCCCATTGCACGAGGGAATACGTAGGCAGAGAGCGACAATGGTGGAACTTCCTTAACAAATTGTGTTGTTCTCTCTTTTTGATATTTTCATTTCTGAATTTTATGTTTGTGTGTGTCGCTACCGCGAAAATAAGGTGCCGGCAAAACAGAAGAGCCGCCACCTTTCGTTATTTATCCCTCAGAACGGGAAAGGAAACAATCGGAAAAACCTGACGAAAAGGTATAAGACAAGGTCATCGCAACCATTGTCTGGGTTCGGGAGTCGGTTACGCAAGGGGAAGGTATTAGCACCCCTCACGTCCATCGTACTCGATGGGATCCACGCTTGTTGTGTTTATCTGAAGGGTTGGTTTTATCTATCTACCTATCAAGGCTGGCTTAAAAAGAAAAGAAAATGACTCGGCAAAGCGTCGCGCTTTATGCCTACGTATTCTCATCAGAGAATGAGAAATCAGAGTCAACGTAGTTCGACTAACTACGGGTTACGGGGAAGGTGGCTCGCCAATATGTCAGTATTGTGCCTACGTACTCTCAATAGATATGAGAGATCAGAGCTTACGTAGTTCGGGATAATACGGCTTACAGGTTTAGATTCATCTATTTTTCCGAGTAGGGTTAACAAACAGTTCCAGCAGTTGGATGTACGCAGCTCGACCCTTGGAGACTTAAGCGTTACCGTTTGCGGTAGAACTAGGAGTTAACGACACTCTTTTCTTCAGAAAAGCTTTCCTTTGAATTACGGGCCCACGGGGCAAAAAGTTTTGAAGTTTGTTTTCTGTCTTTTACGAAAGAACTGTTTTTTTATGGATGTTTGCAACCAATATCGCACTAGAGACTAGGATCTGAGAGTGAATGCATCGCATGTCACCCAAAGGGTGCCATACTAAACATCCAGACTGTTGAAAAGAAACTCTCCAACAATCCTTTCTCAGATAGCTTAAGGCTCGTAACGTACGACGTCAGTTAACCTTTATTACTGTATTTTAATTCGTTTTGAGATGAGAAGAGAATGAACAGGTTCAACTAAGGGGGGACTATCAAGTCCTAATGTTGTCATGCCAAGGATTTATCCTATGGTTGAGGTTTGAAACAGGGAACTCCTAGAAGTTATCATGCATAGGTTTCAACCTAAAGTTCTAATCATCACTTCCCTATCAAAGGAAGTGAGATTCCTAGGGGATCATGTCAATGATAAACAGAAACAGATAAAGCATCAGCTTAACAGTAAATAGTAAACGACTGTAAAATGCATGGAATGCAAGTGAGGGAGGAAATGTGTGTGGGGCATCAACCTCCACAAGCTCGTCTCGACCTCAAGCCAGATATGAATAACTGTAATCATACAGGAAAATAAAATGCCATCAAGCAAACACAAACCACATAGGCAAGGGAGTTGGGCTCTACCGAATACCAGCAAGAAAAGCCATACAGTAAAGATACAAGCAGGGGGAGCAACTCAACCTCTAGTGCAATCATGCTCCTAGTTTAATCAGTCTAAGCATGAGCTTATTCTAATGCATCAAGCAAATCAAGCAAGTCACATCACTACAGTTGCACAGAAAGAAAACAGACAAGAAAGAAAGCAGATCAACAGCTTCCTCAACTTCACAGCAAATCTCCTCTAACAGCAGTCCAGTCCTCAGTCTTCAACTGCTCTTTAAGGCTATCGTCCTCAATAGCAAGTATCAGCTTGCTTCTTCAAGCTTCCAATGCATCAAACACAAGTATCAGCTTGTTCTTCACCTTCTTCAAGCTTCAGCTCCAAAACAGACTCCACCTTCAAGCTTCAATCCCAATAGCAAGTACCAACTTGGCCCTTCAGGCCCTCAATTCATCAAACACGCAAGTATCAACTTGTTCTCCAACTTCAGGCTTCAACTCTTCATTCAATCTCAACTGGATATTCTCCACAAGTGTCAACTTGTTCTTCTTGGTCTTCAAGCTTCAGCTCCAAGGGCAGTCTTCAGACAAAGGGAAGTGCAACCTCTAGCCTCTTCAATCTTCTAGAAAGGAATTCCATCCTCTAGCAGGGGAGAAAGATTCATCTAACAAGAGCAAGGTTTGGATAGTGGAAAGCAAAGTGAAGACCAAAGGTCACCACTAAGCACTCCATCATCAAAGAAAGGAACCCTCAAAGGTTCTACCAACTTGTGAAGAGCCACACATCCTACCAAAGGAGGGATGAGGCCTTCACAAGGGGACCTTACATCATAGGGAGGAATGGAAGTGATCAACACCTTCCATGTTTATGAGAGAAGAGAATCTATCTAGAAGCTCTGCCTACAAACCCTAATCTTAACACCTAAACAACACTCAAACCACAAGAAAGGAAAACTTCACATCTAAGCTTATTCAAGCATTCCTCAACGACCCAAGCTTGTATTCAACATAATCCAAGAGCAAGCAAAGCAAAACCCTAATCTAAGGGAACTAAAGAAATCAATCTAGTTGAGTTAGCAAGTTAGGATCACCTAAAACTTAGTACTAAAGTTAATCCTAACTAAAATACTAAGATCAATTGTAAAATCCTACAAAAATAACTATGGGACCCTAATTCAATCATGAATCTACCATACAAAATCCAGAGGTTGAATCATCCACCAAGTCCTAGAAATAAAACCTAAATCATTAGGTACTAAGCTTAAACCCTAAAACTAGAACACCTAAAGTTTCAACTTAAAACTAACACTAAACTTCTTCACAAAAATGTGAGAAAATTACTAGGGGAACATGCATATCTATGCTACCTACACACAAAAAATCAAGGCAAGAATCATCACCACATGATCAAACAAAATTCAACAAAACAAGGAATCAACCATGGCCATTTTAATATCAATTAAAATTCAAAAAATGCAAATAAAATCACAAATACATGAATTCCTAATATTTTTTATCTATAAAATTCTAGATTCAATCATGAATCAGGGGAAAAAAGTTTGGAATTAATTGAGTTAATTTCCTATTTTTTATGAATTAATTTCTAAGTCATATGAAATAATGAAAAATAAAAGAAAATAAAAGAAATTAACAAACATCGCGTGGTAAATAGCAATCCAGTTTAGTTCAATTCTCAGATTGGGCCAAAAGTGGGGTGCAGGTAGCAGTCTAAGTACTAGGCCCAAAACACCAATTAAATGAAATGGTGCGTTTCACTTAGATATCTCTCTTCAGAGTTGAGAAGCAATCGTGGCCTTCCATTGCTCGCCTGAGTCAAAGGTCCAACACCCATCCAACGACCATGGCTCATCGTCCCCAATTTGAATCAGTTGGAGGGAGATAACCAGACGGTGGCCTGAACGGTGGCGCCACCGTCTTCTCCGGTGAGACAACCTCCATAGTTCATCAAAACTCCTAAAACAAATCATCATTTCACTCCAAATTTGATGCTGATCAAGAATCCAACCTTAGAATTATCTAATTCCCTCTCTAACTCAAAATACGATGACATTTTCAGAATTCATCCAAATCTTGAATCTCACCATTCTTCAAATTAAAGGTCTCAATTCAATCCTCACTCTTCACTGATCAATTTCCACTATCCCATCGTGATTATTCCTTCAAGAATCTTGAGATATCAACCTCAATAGAAAATGATCACACACCTATTTTGTCTCTAATTCACCAATTTCTGATCCTAAATCCAACTACATGTTGCAAGGATCCTAACCACATATAGAATGCTAACTATCTCCTCCTAAATCATGCATAAGAGTGAAATGTACCAACCTGAGTTCAGAGAGGTAACAGAGATGGTTTTTGATCACTTCAACTCCCAAAACAATGCAGACACACTCCAAATTCACTCCCAAAGCCTTTGCACACCTTGATTTAGCTTAATTCTCCCTTGAATTCAAAACACGATTCTCACTTGCACCTCCAAAAATTCAATGGCTCTCTCTGTAACCAACTTCAATTCCTTCCAAAAAATGAACTGCATTCACTCAATGACTTATATAGAAGTGATTGGGACTGTCTAGAACTTTCTGGAATCATCCAAATGAGGTTTTGGATTTTCAAAATCTCTTCAAAATCTCATCCATGGCAGTCACTATTCTGGCTCCCTTTGGGCATGGCTATGCTTGTAGTCAACTTCTCATGAGATATTGAATGAGTTTGATGTGTTATTTTCCTTGTTTGCAAGCCAAAGGTGTGAGTTGGATATGTTACTTCATCATGAAGAAATGAAATGGAATGTTATGCAAATGACCTCAAATCAAAATTCTAACATTGCCATTGCTTCTAAAATCATTTTTCTAATCAATTTGACATATTATTTTGCTTCATTTGGTCACAAAATGAATTATTTGAATTTTTGGCCATTAAATCCTTTTAATTCTTTCTTTTTCAAAATTTGTTGAACCAAGTCTCTCCTTGAGCCATTTCAATGCCTCCTTGATGCATGGTAAAGGTTAAAACCCCATTTTGAGCAACTTTCTAGTTGAACAAAATTCCATTTGAGGCCTCTAATATGGTGAAAATGGCCTATAATCACAAATGACCTATAATCACCAAATGTCCAAAATACCCTTGACTTGTCAAAGCCATAACTTGAGTTATAAAAATCCTATCAAGGACTTCTAGTACTCTCTAGAAAGATAATAGGATAAGGAATAACATTCATGTTGACCAAAAGTTTATAGGAATCATCCTTCTCGGGCAAAAGTTTCTTGCAAGTTGGGTAACTTTCAAGCTCCAAATTCACATACCTCAGATGACTTATAACTTGTCAAAACCATAACTTGAGTTCTACAAATCCTATCATAGACTTATAGCACTCAAATTAAATCTAAGATCATGCTCTACAACAATCATGTTAGGGGCAAGATGAGATGACAATCACATCTTGAGCTAAATTTCCTTGAAGATAGGGGTCAAACTAGGGGATTTTACACTGTCAAGTCTTAGAAACCCTAGCCTGAAATTTCTCAAACTCTTCAATCATGATGAGTTAACCTTGGAATCATCCTTATAACATCTCAATGTATCAATCCATGATCACATGGCTCTTGGATTAGGTCTCAACCTTCTTCAAATCATTAGTTGACTTAGGGTTGACCCAGTCAAACCCTAGCTGCACCACTCATGGCTGAGGCTTCTTATCCTTGCACAATGACCTATCTAGGCCTCAAAGTGATCCTAAATACTTCTCATGAGCTCTCTCAAGACCTCAAGTCTAACTTCATGGCTTCAGAGTCATCTGATGGCTTCCCTCAACTCTCAAGTTAGGAGACCTACACACTTGGCTTCAATCACTCTCTCTAAGGATCTTTTAACTTCTCTGACAAGGATATCAACCCTTGAATACTTGAACAACCTTCTTTGCTAGCCTTGAAAGTCTTGTGTAGCTCTTAAATGGTGATCATACCTCTTGATCTCCTGCATACATGCAAATGATAATGCTAATGTGAATGAAATGAAACATAAGCTAGGTGAAGAAATGTTGGGCAAATTTATGGGTGCAACAGTGTGAAATCATGGATCCCGTCGAGTATGACAGACGTGAGGGGTGCTAATACCTTCCCCTTGCGTAACCGACTCCCAAACCCGAGACATGGTTGCGGTGACCAATCTTATCCCATTTTTGCATGTTTTTTCTGATCGTTTCCTTTCCCCTCGTCGGGATAAATAACGAATGGTGGTGACTCTTCTGTCATTGTCGTCACCTTTTTCGCAGTAGCGACAAGGAACGCCCATGAACTTTGAAGAAGATGCCCCCGAACAGGCTGAGTTTTTGCTTTAAAACTCTTGATCTTGGTCAACAAAAGGTTGAACAACCTCGTGAGGAACGCTCGCGGCTTCAAAGGAGGTGCCCCTGGCTAGGATAAACAATGCTTTGAAACTCTTGAACTTGTCCAACAAAAGGTTGAATAGCTTCGTGGGAAACACCCATGGTCTTGTGGAAGATGCCCCTGACTAGGCTGAAGGTTGCTTGGAAGCTCTCGAGTTTTCTCAACAAAAGGTTGAACAACTTCGTAGGGAATGCCCACAGTCTTAAAGAAGATGCCCTTGACTAGGCTGAATATCATCTTGACAACTGATCAACCCTCGGGTTGAAAGAAATTTGTGGGGGAACGCCCACGACTTTGAAGAAAATTCCTTTAACTGGACTAAACATTGCTTTCGATATCCTTGGATTCTGTGAGAGGGAAACCCGCGGTTTTGCAAAGGATGCCCCTGACCAGGCTGAAGATAATCCTGGAAATCTTCGAAAATGAACCTGGACCTTGACCTGCGTATGTTAATGCTTGATGATAATGATGTTTCATAAAGAATGGAAATGCAAATGCTAATGCTGACGTGCGGAGATGCAAAAGCAGGGGAAATATACTATGGTTTAGGGTATGCATATGATGCAAGATGTATGCAGAATGATGGGGATATGAAAGGGTATGGAGTGATGGTCATGCTAAGCGTGGTTGGGTTTGCTGGGAAACGGAGATGTGTAAGGTGAAAGATACCAGTCAACGATGGTTTTATAAAGAAGTGTCAGCCAAATGTGGCTTCAAAATAAAGAGGTGCCAAATATGATTAGGCTTGGACTGGGTGAGGTAACAAGTTCGACTTCCCGACATCATTTCTTCATGATGCAATCAAAATTAAAAATTCTAAGACTCTCAATTCAGGGCCAATTTCTTCTAGGCTAAATGATTCGTCTTGGCCAGGTCCCTTCGGGATTTCAGACGGTATTCCTGCATAATTCTTGGAGTCGTGGTCACCCTTTATTACCCTAAGAGAGTAAGTAATCCCTTAATTCATTCTACCACAATGCTATTATATGCAATACTTATCACCAATAAAACAAATCTTGCAATCTAGGGAAGGACTCATCACATTCGAATGACTTGATTCATCTTGAATCAAGGGAAGAGAAGGCATAGATTCAACATCAACGATTAGGATTGAGTGTTTGATTTCTACTGTTTCTCTTGTACAAACAATTTGCAACAGGTTTTATATACATGTCTCAATTCTATTTTTAGAATTGAGGGCAGACGTACCCCGAGCGAGGATGACGGGGGAACTGCCTCAACAAATTGTGTTGTTCTTTCTTTTTGCTATTTTCATTTCTAAATTTTATGTTTGTGTGCAATCAAATTGGTTGACTAAGATTATGGTTTATTGTAGTGCTGAAACACATTTTAGAAAATTCATTACGATCCGTTTGGTTGTAATTGGAAAAGCTTAGCACTACATTTACATAGTGAATTTTACTTAGAGTGCTTCGCACACCATGTTTTCGACAAATTGCTTGAACACAAACGTTTGGGTTAGTTTTCAACTTGAGTTTATTTTTCATAAAGCATTGGAAATTGAGCAAATTTGAGTGAATAAAATCATATTGATTTGTGTTTAAACTTTTGATTCGATTTCTCATCTTAATCGGTATTCCATATAGACGTAGCGTATATTCGGTCTTTTTGGTAACACTTCGTTTAGACGATCGTGGTTCCTCGGCCGCGTTTGCTTAAAAAGTTTTAAAAACCAATTCATCATAAGTGCCGACTCTATATAAGAATTAGTGATCTATTCAACCCCCCTTCTAGATCATTATCATCGTCTAACAAGTGGTATCAAGAGCACCAGTTCACTCCATGCTTCACATATAACTTCTTAGAATATGGAAAACAAACCAAAAGGGGCTTACAATAGAGCACCCATTTTTAACGGTGAGAACTATAGTTATTGGAAAGATTGTATGTGCGTGCATATAAATTCCATTGATAGAATGGTATGGATCATTATATTGAACGGTCCCATGGAAATTACCATAACCAATGAAAATAACGTTGTTGTGCCTAAGCCTGAAGCAGGAATGATGAAAATGAGAAAAAAATACAACTACGATTGGAAGGCTAGAAATATTCTAATCTTCTCCTTAGGAGTTGACGAGTATTATAGAGTTCACATTATATGACTGCTAAAGCTATGTGGGACGCATTGCAAGTTGCCCATGAGGGAGCTAATGACGTCAAACTAGCTCGAATCAACACTTTGACTCAAAAGTTTGATCTCTTTCACATGTATCAAGAGGAAACCATTACCGACATGCAAAAGATATTTTCTCACTTAACCAATAGACTAAATTCACTTGGTAGACCAATTTCCAATGATGTTGCTACTAACAAAGTTTTAGTATATCTTACCAGGGAGTGGCAACCAAAGTTCACGACCATAAAGGAAGTAAATGACCTCATGACTTTGGATCTTACAACTCTTTTTGGAAAACTCCAAGAACATGAGAAAGTGCTCATTAGCCTTGATCAATTTGAGAAAAAGGAAACGAAAGAAAAGACCAAAACTACGGAAAAGAAGTCAATAGCTCTAAAAGCTTCTTGTTGAAAGTCCTCCGTAAAAGAGCTAAGTGATTACGACTCGAGTGACAACAATGATGAAGAAACAAATGAGGATATGAGGTTGTTCATAAAGCGATACAATCGCTATGTAAATAAGAATGGTATGCAACATTCCAAAAAGAATCTTGTCAATTTTAAAAGACAATCAAGGTTTTCCAAGAATGAAGGCAATAAGGGTAGTAAAGCAAGAGGATCGTGTTATAATTATGGAAAAGTCGGGTAGTATAAGCCGGATTGTCCATTGATGAAAAAGGGCAAAGGAAAGAAAATTAATTGCTCACGAAAGAAACAAGGTAAGCCTAGAAGAGCTTATATCACTTGGGAAAGCGATAGTGAGTCATCTGAGGATGATAGTTCAAGTGACGAAGAAGAGTCTGTTAACCGTTGCTTCTCGGCTCATCAAAAGAAGAAGAGTAAAAAGGTACGACATGCTAAATACGAAAACTCTAGTAAATTGTCTCATTCTGAATTACAACATGCCTTTGACACCTTACACCATGAGGCTATGAAAGCCTTTAAACGTTTGGCCTCAAACAAACAAATTTTTACTCACATGGAGAAAAACATTTCCAATTCCGAAAGAGAATTAGAGGCTCTCAAGGCATCCATTGTGGAAGTAACAAAGGCAGATGTTGAGGAAGATAGGAGTAGATGGTTAAACTTTGGATGTGATACTTGTCATATTTGGCAAAAAGAGGTTAGGACTCTTAAAGCCAAACTTGACAAGGCTCTAGAACCAAAAATCAATTTTGCTATTGATAGATCACACTTTAGAAAAAGCATGATTAATCCTTATTAAAAATATACATATGTGATCAAAAATCAAGGTAACAAAAGTGATACTAACCTCTCTTGTTTATATTGTTGCAAAAGGGGTCATACCATTGCTAAATGTCACTTTAGGAGGTTTTTAGTTCCTAAAGGAGTTTATCAATGGTTTCCTTAATGCAACCAAGATTTCACTCACAACCAAGGACCCAATAAACAATTGGGTACCTATTTCCTTTGATTGTTTGTATAGGTACAAACTCTTAAGCCTACAGAGAGAAGATGGATTCTCGATAGTAGATGCTCAAGACATATGACATGAGACATATCTCTCTTCATTGAATTTGTGGCAAAAAAGAAGTGATTTATAACCTATGGAGACAATAAAGAGGAGCAATACTTGGAAAAGGTAGTGTAGGTAATTCCTCGTCTACTACTATCTCTGATGTATTTTTAGTTGAGGGCCTTAAACCCAACCTTATAAGCATTAGTCAATTATATGACAAGGGATCTAAAATGTCTTTTTCAAAGGATTGCTGCATAATTGAAAATAATGATAAAAAAGGGACGAGTTTAAAGGCTTGATGGTAAATAATGTGTATATGCTTGAGGTGAGCGAAGTATCATTGAGTAGCGAAAAATGTCTCATCACTATGAGTGAAGACTCCTGGTTGTGGCATAGGCATTTGGCGCATGTCAATTTTGACTTCCTAAACAAGATAATATCTAAGGACCTAGTGATTGGCTTGCCCAAAATCAATTTTTTAAAGGATCACTTATGTGATGTGTGCCAAATGAGGAAGCAAACAAGGATCTTGTTCAAATCTAAAAACATTGTTTCAACTACGAGACCCCTTGAACTTCTTCATATGGACTCCTTGGACCATCTAGAATTAAGAGTCTAGGTGGTAACTGCTATAGTTTTGTGATAGTCGATGATTTCTCTAGATTTTGCTGGACTATCTTTTTGGCTAGCAAGAGCGATACTTTTTACGCATTTGAAAAATTTGCTAAACTTTCTCAAAACAAGTTGAACACAAATATTATATCAATTAGAAGTGATCATGAAGATGAGTTTGAAAATCATCACTTTGAAGAATATTGTGGTAGGCAGGAAATTGGTCATAAATTTTCTGCATCGCGTACCCCTCTACAAAACAGGGTCGTGGAACGTAAAAATCGAATTTTAGAAGAATTAGGAAGAACTATGATCAACGAAAGTGGCCTTCCTAAATATTTTTGGACCGATGCCATTAGTACAACTTGCTATGTTTTGAATAGGGTGCTCATCCGTCCTATTCTTAATAAAACTCTGTATGAACTTTTGAAAGGGAGGAAGCCCGATGTATCTTACCTTCATGTATTTGGTTGTAAATGTTTTATGTTGAACAATGGTAAGGAGAGTCTTGGTAAGTTTGACTCCAAGGAAGAGGAATGTATCTTTCTTGGATACTCTCAGTCAAGTAAAGCATATAGGATATATAATAACAGGTTACTTATTGTTGAAAATCTGTTCACATCACTTTTGATGAAACTTATCCGAAAAATGTAGGAAAAGGTATTTCTTTTCATGGTGCAGGTGTATCTTCTGAAGACATACTTAAAGACACTGAAAAAGGAATTGATCAACTTGAATCAGTGAAAGTTGAGGAGGAAAAATATCACCATCATGAGGCGATTGAGGAGGATCATCCGACTAACATCGATGACCTTCCTCCAGCTTGTAAGTCTTCTAAAGACCATCCTATCAACAATACTCTCGGTGACATTTCAAAGGGAGTGGCCACAAGATCTAAGATAAGTAACTTATGTCATCACTTTGCTTTCGTCTCTCAGATTGAGCCTAAAAACCCTAAAGAGGCATTACTCGATGAACATTGGTTCTTAACAATGCAAGAGGAATTGAATCAGTTTAAAAGGAATGAGGTTTGGGACCTTGTCCCTCCTCTGCAAGGCCATCGAGTAATTGGTACCCGATGGGTGTTTAGGAACAAACTAGACGAAAATGGAGTTATAACATGAAACAAGGTGCGCTTAGTTGCACAAGGGTATAACCAAGAGGATGGAATCGACTATGAGGAAACTTATGCGCCCCCGGTTTCCCGACTCGAGGATATACGCCTTTTGTTTGCTTACGCATGTGCACAAAATTTCAAATGGAAGTAAAAAGTGCTTTCCTAAATGGATATATTAATGAAGAGGTTTATGTAGCCCAACCTCTTGGATTTGAATCCCATGAGTATCCTGATCATGTCTACAAGCTTAAACTAGCTTTGTACGGGCTCAAACAAGCCCCTAGGGCTTGGTATGACTGTCTTAGCAAATTTCTACTTGATCAAGGGTATTCAAGAGGAAAGGTTAACACAACCCTCTTAATTAAACGTCAAGGAAAACACTTAATTTTGGTGTAAATGTATGTAGATGATATCATTTTTGGATCTACTAACATGAATATAGTCAAGGATTTCTCTAGATTGATGCAGGGAGAGTTCAAGATGAGCATGATGGGGGAGCTCAACTATTTCCTCGGATTGCAAATCAAGCAACTCGAAGAGGGTACGTTTTTTAGCCAGACAAAGTATTGCCTTGAGCTTCTCAAGCATTTTGACATGGCAAACTCTGAGGCAATTGACACTGCGATGCCTACGTGTGCAAACCTTAATCGAGATGAGAATGGTAAGGATGTGGAGGTGAAGAAGTATAAAGGTATGATCGGTTCTTTCCTCTATCTTACCGCATCTCGACCAGATATCATGTTTAGTATTTGTATGTGTGCAAGGTATCAATCATGTCCTAAGGAATCTCATTTGAAAGTCGTCAAGCGCATACTTAGATACCTCTCTAGTACTCCAAAGTATGGGCTCTGGTATTCTAAGGGTAGTGATTATTCCTTGGTTGGCTATTCCGATTCCGAATTTGCCGGTTGCAAATCGGATAGGAAAAGCACTAGTGGCACTTGTCATTTCTTTTCAAATTCCTTAGTGAGTTGGCATAGCAAAAAGCAAGTTTTTGTTTCTTTGTCAACAGCCGAGGCGAAATACATTATGGTCGGTAGTTATTATGCTCAAGTCTTGTGGCTTAAGCAACAATTGCTTGACTTCAATGTAAAACTTGAGCATATTCCTATTTTATGTGATAATACAATCGCCATTAATCTAACCAAGAACCCTGTATTGCATTCACGCACCAAGAATATCAAAATATGTCATCATTTCCTTAGGAATCATGTGGAGAAGGGTGATGTGGTCTTTGAGCATGTTGATATTGAAAATCAACTTGCGGATATCTTTACAAAACCACTTGCTACAAAGACTTTCTTTCACATTCGTAGGGAACTAGGTGTTCTCGACATCTCGGAACGTGTTTAGGGTTTCATAATTACATGTTATATATATATATATATATATATATATATATATGTGTGTGTGTGTGTGTGTGTGTGTGTGTGTGTGTGATTTTTTATTTCTTTGTCTAACAATGTGAAGAAGTAATTAAGCCATATGTGAGGGCATCTATTGTTGCAGTGAGAATCGTGATGTCAAGCTATTGGTTAACTTGAATCTTAATTCATTAAATTCACAACCGGACTTTGATTTATCCAAAGGAAAGGTTAAATAAAGAAAGACCTTTTGCACGATGTAATAACAACGCTAAGAGATTCGGGGATCGGGGGTTTGTTATGCCTAGAGTAGGTATTTCACATCTTAAACATTTGTAGTACTCTACAGGAACCTTTTGTATGAGTATGATAAACTTGCTATGGTTATGCTATGGTTTGAGATTAGGGTTAGGGTAAATAACTAAGGATACCTTCTAAGTGCTCGCAAAGATATCGCATCTTCTTCCTACGTATCCTAACTAGGATAGAATCAGAGCAATCATAGTTCACCTTACTAGGGATAAATCAACACTTGATTATGATCAAAGTTCAAAGGGGAACAAACATAACAACGCTTGTATATAGTTTAACAAAACTATCTACTCTAATTTGTACACTCAAGGGTAATTACTTTGACAAAATCCATGGGGGAAAGTAAGTAATCATCACCATGATTCTTACATAGAGTTGACAAACTCTATCCTAGGGTTTTAGTTGAAGAACACTCCTAGTAAATGTGGGTTTTTTTTACTTAAGCAAAGTCTAATGGCTAGTAGGTTCTAACTTAACTAAGTTAGGGTTCAAAATGACTTAACAAAGTCATAGGGAAGGTAATAAGCTATCTATGACCCAAGGGTCAATAGAGAGACTTTCCTTTGGACACAAGAACACAGACAACTTGATGTGAACTAGAAAGTTCCATCACTGGGGAATAACTTGAAAAAGTTGAAAAAATAAAGAAAGAACATGTAATAACATGTAAAAATAATCAAGATCAACATTTATCATCTTAACAAAGATCAAAAAGCAAAGAGATAACAACCATCAATGCAAGTAAAGAACATGTGTAACAACAACACGTTCATCTATAACATTCAAAGAAGATTAATGCAAACAAGTGACAACTTGAGGCAAGCATGTTATAAGGATCAAATGAGATCAAATGTAACAACATAAGACCAACCAAACATGTATTGAAGACAATCAAACAAGCAAGAACACAAGAAATGTTACCACAATTCAAGTACGAATTCATGATTTAATGGGGAGAAATAAAAAACTTTCATGGTAACAACCAAGTCAACAATAAAACTTTGGAATGCTATGGTTCTAACAAAACACGTAAACAAGTAGAAAGAGGAATGAAAAACATATTCAAGAGGTCACAACATCAAGAATCATGCCAAAGTTCACAGATGAAATTCAAAGTATACCATGCATGTTCAAGCATTCACAAAGGCAAGAGACAAAGCCTAAGCATGTTATGTTTCTAACAAGACACATAAAGAAGTAAAATGAGGTGTAATGGTCATATTTAAGAGGTTACAACATCAAGAATTATGACAAAGCTCACAGATGAAGTTCAACAGACCATTTTCACATATATATACATTCATAAAAGCAAGTATGAACATGGTAAGGAAATGAATGAAACATCCTTGAACATTTAAACATGTTAACAAACATATATGAATCATACAAGATAAATCTCACAATAAATATCAAGTTTCAAGTTGAAAAAGTTCAAGAACATCAAGGTAAAAACCCTAAAAAACACATGTTATTCAAGTGGACCAAAGTATTTTTAGGATAACAATCCTTGAATTATTTATTCTCTCAATGAAAATAGACATGTTAAGGAGTATTTTTCTAAAATAATGTCATCAATATCACAAAAAATGAGCAATTTATAATCATGGAAAGTTGGTGCACGAAGAGGGAAAAACTAGGTCATGACAAGGTAAGGCAACTTTAGGTCATTTGCATGAAGGATTGGAACTCAGTCAAAACGTAACCAAATGAGGTGAAACAAAAGTGAAAATTGTGTATTTTTGTACAAGGAATTCAATGGTATCATTTGTTTTTCCATACCATACACTCACAAAAAAATTCGATAGCATCAAGGTTTAGACATCTTTGGTTACAACCAAATGCAAGAACATGTGAACAACATTGTGTAGTGGTGTGATTGGTGAAACAAGTGTACAAAAATCACATATACATCATATATAAAGGTTAGCACAAAATAAATCAAGAAACACATACATGGTTTGACAGATTGAATGCATCATGCAAAAAATGACTAGGTTGGACCTAGTTTGTGACCTGGTTCGTGGCATGAGTTTGACAGTTCAAAAACTACATGTTTTGCCGTAAGAAATGGTTCACACATGACACATAGCATACATAAAACATTTTCAAGAAATATAAAACACAAGATCATAGCTAAAAGTCATGGTATCATGTTAAATGTAAGTGGAAAGTTC
This sequence comes from Lathyrus sativus, assembly GCA_963859935.3. Lineage (NCBI taxonomy): Eukaryota > Viridiplantae > Streptophyta > Magnoliopsida > Fabales > Fabaceae > Lathyrus > Lathyrus sativus. Next base: position 148,520,585 of record OZ012740.1, on the reverse strand, counting down.
ACATTTATGAGTTTTAGGCTTACCTCTTGAAGCAAGCTTGAGCAATAAGAAAACCAGAGATCTTGAGAGCTCTTCCAATGTCTACAAATTCTCCAAGGATGATAAATATATACTCCAAATAATCCTCAAGCCAGTTGGTGGGCAGAATGCCTTGTAAGTGAAGAAAAACCTCCAAAATCCAAAGATTTCCAAAGCCAACTCACTCAATCCTTGTTACAGAAGTGTGGAACCATCATGGACAGTTTATATATGTTATTTATGAAGTGTTAGAGATCTTAGAGAGTGTGGAAGTGCAAGGGATCAACGAATGCTCTCTAAAGTGCAGAAAAGTCAACAAAAGAGGTCTCAACCATTGACTTTTTGATTGGATGAGTTTCTGGCCAAGTTTAGGGTTTAGACAGCTCTAGTGCATCATTTGTGATGTGTTTGGAATGTGGTTTGAGTTAGAAAGTGTTTGGAAAAGGTTTGAAAAGGGAAAATGCAAGGCAGATTTTGTGAAGTTTTGAAACTTAGCACAATTTTGCAAGAACTTGAGATTGAGTGGGAGGAAGAGTTTCAGCTGGTTCTTAGCATGTAACTGGTGTGTTTTTGATGTGATAATGAGGTTCAATTTATAGGAAAGACCTTGGGTCAAGGTATGGGCAAAAGTGGAGCAAATTGCCAAGTTTAGCCTTCCATCATGAAAATCTTGGAGTTTTTCAATGCAATCTCCATCTATGACCTCAAGCCACACTACCAAGAGCTTCTCCATTCCCTATAGGTTATTTTAATCATTCTTGAGAGGGTAGGAGGTGACTGGTTTCAATCAAGTTGGTGATGTGAAGAGTTAACTACCATTTTTCTCTTTCTACACTATTCATGCTTGCAACTTGCATTAAACAATTATTTCTTTCATTTCTTATGCCAATTTCGTGGGAGTCGATGTTAAATATGTTTATTAACAATGTAAACATTAGAAATGAGGCTTAGTCTTTGATTATAATTGATTAGGGAAGCTTTGGAATCAAAACACTCATGCTGAACTAGTTTTGCAAAGGTGAGTTTTTGCCAACTTGTGGACTTTGGTTCTCTCTAACCAAGAAGAGTTATGAAACCTACTTGTACGTTTTAGAAATCCCCCATTAGGTAATACAACATTTACTTTTGAGGTAGGAACCCATTTTACTTGAAACTGGGTCAAAAACCCTTGTGAAAATGCTTAAAACTTGACTTACAAGTCAAGAATTCTTGAAATTTCTAAGTGTATTTTTCCCCTCTTGCCTTGTTTTTGCTCATAACTCAAAATCCATGCATTTTCTGCTCACTAGTGCATATATCACTTTTTAATAACTCATTGAGACCTTTCCAACAAGCTTTGAACCACTCCATTTGGATGTGTGGTTAAGGAGCTATGGCCTGACCCTTTTCAAAACCCTAATTTCCCGACTTTTCGATTACTTCTCAATTCTTGATCAATTGGTCACAAAAATTCATGATTAAATATTAAATGATTTTGGGTACATAGTTGGCTTCAATTTTGGGTTAAAACCCTGTTGGTCAATGGGTTGAATTTTCAGTCAGACGAACCGAACGATCGAAAACCTCTGAGTCAACTATTGGTGTCTTGGGTTCTCTGAGGCCTTGAAACTTCTTGGGTAGAATTCCTTGGGTCATACTAGCCTCGTGGACCATGATTTAAGCTTTGGAACACCCTTTAGATCGAAATTCAAACTACATCTGACTTTCCCAATCAAAAACCCTAATTAGGGTTCTTGTACTGCACTGTTCTTCTTTCTTGGGTGGCAACCTCAAATTGTATTCATTATTGATCTAATGTGATATCCTTAATGACATGAATACTTGATATATGGAGGATCAATCCAAAACTTTGACTGATCAAATCCCTTGAAACCCTGATTTATGACTGTGTGAAACCCTATTTAAATCTTGATAAAGACCAAACTTGAAATAGGTTATGGTTATATAATCAATACTGATGCTCCTAGAATGATGATGTAATCTAGCGGTCAAAATTTGGGTATAATAGTTGCCCCTATTTAAATATCTTCGCCAAATGGCCATGAGAGATGACAATCTCCATGGAATTATGGTGAATGGTATTTAAATATAGCAAACCGAAATTTTTTCCCTTAGATACAATGGTATGCAAAAGGGAAAAATTATAAAATGTAATGAATTCTAAAATGATGCTTCATGATGCTTGAATGCAAGACAATGCTGACACACGAGCAAACAAAAAGAAAAGCAAAATAACGAGTAACCACTTACTAAAAACCCGACACACTAGGGAAAAATATGAAGCATATCAAACAATAGTTCAGACATGACTAAACGATGATAGCCCAAAGGGGACCCTTCGCGGGGGATATGAAACAGAAACTCTACCGGGAAAGTCAAATTTCCACTAGGGAAATCCAACCTCACTTGGGAAGAATAAAATATTTAAAGGGGAAATGCAAATCCAATGGGAAGATGCATCAAAGGAAGCAAAAATAAGAAACCACACAGGGGAACAAGAGTCAACAAACTTAGACTCCAACTGGAGATTCAAAAGACGAGACATGACTCCTATTGGGGACAAACCAAAGGTATTCCCTTAATGAAGAGTTCAAATAGGATCTTCAGGAGGAGACTAGAAACAAGACTGGACTCACCGAGGAGGCTAGTAACTACCAGATCTTCGGGATTTTGCTGAAGAATCAGACATGTTGGAGATGTTGGTAATAACCAATCAGCCGAGGCTCCACTAGGGATACTGGTAACAACCAAACATCATGAGTTAGAGATAGGTGAGCATTTCTAATAACCAACATACTTTAAATGATGCTAGTAACAACTAGACTTTAGAAAAGTAGATCAGTAACAACCAGGTATATACCAGTAACAATTTGATTTTCAAACAATGCTAGTAACTACTGAACTTACACTGGAAAAATGGGTAACGACCACACTCCATACCAATAATAATTGGATTTTCAAACAATGCCAAGAGACAGGTAACAACCAACGTCAAGGTACCAATAACAATTGGATTTCAAATTATTTCAGTAACTACTGGGCTTAACGGGGGAGAATGGGTAATGACCATGTTTCATAACAATAACAATTGGCTTTCAAGCAATGCCAGTAACTACTGGACTTATACTGGGGAAATCGGTAACAATCGAACCACATACAAATAACAATTGGTTTTAGCAATCAATGCCAGTAGCTACCAGACTTTAATGGGGAAGTCGGTAACAAACGAATCACATACCAGTAACAATTGGTTTTGGCAATGCCAACAACTAATGGACTTCCTGGGAAAGATTAGTGACAACCAAATCAAAGTACCAATAACAATTGGATCTCAAACAATGCCAGTAACTACTGGACTTCAAAGGGGAGATAGGTAACTACCATATCTTATACCAATAGCAATTGGATTCTGAAAACATAGGAACTACTATGTCTCAACAGAGTTTATTAACCAACAAAACTTCAACTAGGCGTAGAGTTAGGTAAACACCGGATCTCAAAGATAAGTATTAGTAACAACTAACATCTTGGTAGACACCAATAAGCAGTATCAGATATTGCTTGTTATAACTAGTCTCCCTGGGGATATAAGCATTTATCACAATAATACTTAATCCAAACAACTTGACCAAGTTGCGGTAACAAACCACAAAGCGAGCCTATGACAACAGGGTTGGAGAAAAATGATTGGTAATGACCAAATGATCTCAAAGGCTACGGTCAGAACAGAAGCATGCAAACAGATGCGTATGATAATGGCATGATGCAAATGTAAATGCAGACCGACTCACGGGAGAGAAGGAAAATAAATGAAAGATGACAATCTAACTTCACTAGAGGAGAGATTAATCACACTGAGTCCCAATGTTACTACTCGGAATAGAATCTTTCACTGGGAGAGAAAATCAGTTCTCTAGAAGGGATCTGGTCACTGCTTTGGCACTATTGCAGAGGAGAAGTCACGACTTCCGTAGCATGGCGGTCTCTGAGTGCAACCTTATCTAAAGATGGTGTTAAGCTTTCTATTTCTCTGCTCTTACGAGAGGAGTCTAATACTGTCATGTCACTCCTTTAAAGTTACGACTTGTTTGTTAGATTAGTTTTTCAAAACAACTTTGTTTTTTCAAAAACACTTTGCTTGCAAAACTCATTATTAACGAATAAGTGAAATTTGCATAACAAGAAAAACACAGATCGTAACAATGATTGGTCCGAAATATGACTTCTTTAATAGGCGAGAACCTTACAAATGGAAAAGTCTCAGGAATAATTACAATTGGAAAAATGGAAAAACAAAGCAAGATGGGTTACAAAATCCAACAAAGATCCAGCCCTACTAACTAGTAGTCCATATGATTCGTTGCTTCTGACAAGAATGGCAGATAGTGATCCTCTTGATTATCTTTTGCTGGCTTAACAACTTCTGATGCAGTGAAAGCCTTGCCCCTAACTTTTTCCTAAATTTCCCTTTTATGTTTTCAATTCACTGGGACGCTCCTTTTTGCCCAAGTCGCCTTTCTAGGTTTTTAACTTAGCGAGCTCTTTTTCTTTTATTTTTAGCCCTAATTTTTGCCTGGATCTCCTTAATAGGCTGTGATCCACCGGGACGCTCATTTTTTCCTGAGTCGCCTTTCTAGGTTTTTGACTCAGCGAGTCCTCTTTTAAGCATAGTATTTCCTTACTGCATCTGAGTTGATGGGGTACTTAAGCTGTTCACCTTCCATTATCTCGAGAATTAGAGAGCCTCAAGAGAAAACAGTTTTCACAACAAAGGGGCCATCGTAGTTGGGCATCCATTTTCTATGCATATCCTTCTAAATTGGCAGGATCTTTCTGAGTACAAGTTCTCCTTCCTTGTATTCTTTGAGGTGGACCCTTTTATCAAAAGTTCTCTTCATCCTTTGCTGATATATCTGACTGTGACACATCGCGGTCATCCTCTTTTCATCGATGATATTTAGAGAGTCAACTCTTTCCTTTATCCATTCAGCTTCTTCAAGCTCTGCCTCCATCAAGACCCTTAGTGAAGGTATCTCAACCTCGATGGGTAGTATTGCGTCCATTCCATAGACAAGGGAAAATAGGGTTGCCCCTGTTGAAGTGTGTATCGATGTTCTGTATCCGTGCAAGGAAAATGGTAACATTTCATGCCAGTCTTTGTAGGTTACAACCATCTTTTGCAATATCTTCTTGATATTTTTGTCCGTAGCTTCAACAACACTTCATCTTTGGTCTGTATGGTGAAGAGTTATGATGTTTGATATTGAAACTATAGCAAAGCTCTTTCATCGTTTTGTTGTTCAGGTTTGACCCATTGTCAATGATAATTTGATCAGGGATGTCGTATCAGCAGATGATCTCTTTCTTGATAAAACGGCCAACCACTTGTTTGGTTACATTTGTGTATGATGCAACTTATACCCATTTGATGAAGTAGTTGATAGAGGAGAGGATGAAATGGTGACCGTTGGACGCTTTGGGCTCAATTTCCCCAATCATATCTACGCCCCACATTGCGAATGGCCAAGGCGATGTCAACATATTAAGAGGGTGTGGAGGAACATGCACCTTGTCAGCATAGATTTGGCATTTGTGGCATCTCCGAGTGAACAGGATGCAATCTATTTCCAGGGTCAACTAGTAATAACCAGCCCTTAAGATTTTCTTTGCCATGGCATGGCCGCCCGCATGAGTGTCGAAGGTACCTTCGTGCATATCTGTCATCAACAGGTCTTCTTCTTTCTCGTCAACACATCGGAGCAGGACCATATCATGATTTCTTTTGTACAGAACGTCGTTGATGATGAAGAACTTAGATGACAATCTTTGTATAGCCCTCTTGTCAAATTTAGAGGCATCGGCCGGATACTCTTGATTCTGAAGAAAGTTCTTGATGTCATGGAACCAAGGTTTTCCATCAGATTCCTCCTCTACCATCATGACGTATACTGGTGCCGTTTTTCTTTTGATGTTGGTCAAGGGAGCTTCGTTGACAAACTGAACCTTCCAGATTAATGCTAGCATGGCCAAGGCATCTGCAATGTGATTCTCAGCCCTTGGGACATGTTTGAAAGTGATCTCGTCAAAGTACTCGATCATTTTCAAAATGTAGTCTTTGTAGGGAACCAACTTCTCATCTCTAGTTTCCCATTCACCTTTGAGTTGGTAAATTACTAAAGTGGAGTTGCCGATCACCTCTAAGATCTTGATGCAAAGATCGGTGGCAGCTTTGAGTCCCAAGATACAGGCTTCATATTCAGCTTTATAGGTCCTTTTCATGATCTTAAGCACCTCAAATGAAACTTTCTCCAACATGAAAGCTTCTTCAAATGATATCAATTTCATCCTAAAACACAAGTTTGTCATGAATTTGGCAAGGTTAGGGAGATTGGTGAAGAAATTCAATGGAAAAATGAACTTGAAGTCATGAATTAAATTGAAGTGGTTTTAATTCATTTACATGTCATATTTGTGCTCATTTTAATTCATATTTGTCCAATAAGAAAGATGCACCAAATTTTTTTGAGGTATGAGGTGAAATACACATGTAATTCCATGTTACTTCACAAAGAAGTTTCAAATCAAATCTCCACCATTGGATCAAATTAAGGTTTAAATTCCATCCACATGATCGAAACAAGTTGCCAGCTGATGATTCCAATCAAATTCAAGGGGAATTGGAGCCAATTTCACGTGTGCATGAAACTTATTTTTCAAATTGGGCATTTTTGCTAATCAGCAAATTGGAGCACCATTGGGCCTCCAAATCATTCTAGATCCATCATATAAAAGCTTCAGATGAATTTTGAGCATTCATTCAGGCAATTTCATGGAGGGAGAGCATAATCACAGTTTGAAAATTGAAGAGCAAAGTGAAAATCGTGAATTGAGATTGAAGCAAATTCAAGCCAAATCAAAGTGAGCATTACCTTCCTCAAGATCAGTGGAGTGATTCTGCATAATTTCAAGCAAGCTCAAGTGCATTTGAAGCTCCAACAGAGAGACTCAGTTAGGTATTCTTCAAATCCAAAATTCTCTCATGATACGCATTAATTCCATGCCATTTTTGTTTCATCTGAAGACCTACACTTGGTAGGCAAAATCTGGATAGTTAATTGTGGTGTTTCTGGAAATTTCAGTTTTGAGCATGAAATTTCAATCGTGCGATTTGATTTTTATGTGCATGATACATGAATTTTGATCTTGGATCCATGATGTGCTTGAGTTCCTCTTTTGATTGGTATAAAATTTCGTGTTTTTTGGTGATGTTTTGAACCTGCAACTCCGGTTGCCTTGCCGGAGAAGATGACCAGAGAACTGTTGCTCCGTCGTCTGGTTTTTTCTTAAGGAGAGCTTGCGTGTCTTGCCATGTGTGCCTTGACTTGTTGACTGAGTTTGATCAACGGTTTGGATTCGTTCTGACTTGCTCGCGTGCAGCTTTGACCTGCCACGCGTATTAGTGAAATGTTGCGTTTCACTTTGGATTCTGATTGTTTGGTTTTGGGCTTGGTTCGCTACTTGCACCCCCTCTCACTAAAGCCCAATGGTTTTGAACTGGCTAGCTTGCTATTTGCATCGTTGCTTCATTTTATTTGTTTTTTCTTTTATTTTTGTTTTCTGTTTTGATTGAATTTTTTTTTAAAATAGTTCCAAATGTGATAAAATCTCTCAAAAAATATTCTTAGATACTTTAATGTATCATTTAATTTTTGGAAATTTTTATTTTTATTTTTGGGTTAGTTTTCAATTAAAATGGGATTTATTATTTGGAGTTGTTTTTAATGGAATTATTTCTTGTTCTTTTGTGTTCATGCCTTGTTCCTTGACCAATTGATATCTCCAATGATTGAGGTTTTTTCCTCATTTCAATAATGAGTTGAATGATCTCATAGGATGATTTTGGCTCTGGTTTAGTTCATTTTGGTTTGACTTTTACGTCATTTTTGTCGACCCTCGACAACCCTCCTTCAAAGTGGAGCATCCTTGTGAATCAAATTCTTTGATGATGCTTTGCAGTGACTTTGGTTGTGATCTTTTGGCCCTTGGTTGCCAACTCTTTGTTGAGTACTTGAGATTTTATTTGGTTATTTTTGATCCTTTTTCCTATTTTTGAGGTAACTTGCAAGTCAAGTTACTTCTAAGGGAGGTTCATACAAGCACTTGACCTAGTTTGAATGGGAAATGACTTCTATTGATCCCTTGAGCTCTCAACTCCTCTTGATTCATATTATTAACATGTTGATCTTGCTAGGTGTTCATTTTTAGGTCATAAACTTGTTCATTACTTGTTGATAATTGCATATCTTTTTAGGCTTTCCACTTGAAGTTCAAGTGCTGAATGTGCTTAAGACCTAGGTCTTCTTCCATGCTTATTCTTGCATTCTCTCTTGTGATTTTCCTTCTTTGGTTTATGTACCTTCTCCTCTCATCTTTACTTTTGTCCAATGACCCTTCAGTCCCATTTGATATGGTTTAGTCCCTCCTTTGGAGGTACTTTGAACATGTCATGAATGGTGATTCTTTGAGGACTTCTCTTGTGTTTTCTTGCATTATTATGGTTTTGCTTATGGTTGAGTTTCCCATTTGCCTCCCATTCTCCCATTTAATCATGGCTTCTTCCTTTTCTTTTGGTTTGCCTTTGGGCATGGTGATTGATGACAAATGGTTGTAGGAAGTTCATTTCTCCCATTTCATCTCACTCTTGTTTGTGTGTGTGAATTCTTTTCTTTGCTTGCATCCTTTTGCATCTTCTCATATGCAGGTTTGAGGTTGAGATGTGCTTGTGGAGGCTACTTCCCCACACTCTTTTCCTCCCTCACTTTCATTCTAACTGTGCATTACATGTTTGCATACTTGCATTTTCTTATGCTTTCTTCTTCTTCTTCTTCTTCTTCTTCTTCTTCTTCTTTTGTCTTTCTTTGCCATGTTCCCTTAGGACCTCTAATCTTCCTTGTTCAAGGTTGATTATGATAGACCTTAGGCTTGAACCTATGCATGACAACATTAGGTAGAATTTCCTTTTCATCCCAATCATAGGTGCACTTTGTATGAAAACATTAGGTTGAGTCTTAGTCTCCCTTTAGAGTGTCTCTCTCTTCTCATCTTCAAACTTTCTTAAAACATCTAATAAAGGATAAGGATTGTTGTACGTTACGTGCCTTAAGTACTTGGGAAATGGTGATTGGGGGGCCTCCTCTCAATTGTCTAGAGTGTTTAACGTATGTCCTTTGGATGATATGCGATGCATTCGCTCCTAGGTCATAGTCTTTAGTGCAACATGAATTACAAACAATAATCAATGCACTTCTTCTCTAAAAAACACAAAAAAAAACTTCAAATCTTTTTATCCTTCGAGATCTTAATTTGGAAAACCTTTTTCATAAGGAAAGTGTTGTTAACTCTTGGTTCTACCGCAAACGGGTAACGCTTAAGTCTCCAATGGTCGAGCTGCATACACCTAACTGCTAGAACTAAGTTTTAACCCCACTCGGGTAAAACATTTTGAACCAACCTGTGGTCTTGTTAGCCCGAACTACATTTGCTCTGATTTCTCGTACCAGACAAGGATACGTAGGCATAAGACGACGATGTCTTGGCGAGCAACCTTCCCCACCTTTTACCCGTAGTTTGCCGAACTACGTTGACTCTGGCTTTCCCATTGCACGAGGGAGTACGTAGGCATAGAGCGATGCTCTATCAAGTCTCTTTTCTTTTCTTTTATCCCTAAGTCGTAGCTTAGATAGTAAATACCCTTTTAGATAAACAACAAAGCATGGATCCCATCGAGTACGACGGACGTGAGGGGTGCTAACACCTTCCTCTTGCGTAACCGACTCCCGAACTCGAGATATGGTTGCGATGACCTGTCTTTTCCCGTTCTTGTTAGGTTTTCTCTGAACGTTTCCTTTCCCTCTTGTGGGATAAATAACAAAAGGTGGCGACTCTTCCGTCCTTGCTGGCCCTCTTCGCAGCGATGCGACATATGGCGACTCTGTTGGGGACAGGAACATCCCTTATGCGAGTCAGTCCTAGCGCTTGGTTGTTTATCCTTGGGTGTGTATATGTGTTGTACTTTATTTTCCTGCATTTACTTTCAGCATTGTATATATCAGTTCTGCTGTGCTGTTGAGGGGGGGAATGTTCCTTTGAGAGAGAAGCCAAAACCCAGGCTTGAGTACAAACATAACATTAGAAGTGGAAAGTAGTGGTGAACCTGTATGTTTGGCATGCACTAGTTCCCACGAAATTCCCGCTCAGACGAGATTCTCTTGGATGACTTTTTTTTCCGTCCCTTTGGGCTTGAGGGGATTTTGTTTCTGAGGATTGTCGACTCTGGGAACCGATCATTTGGAAGTCAGCTAAGTGAGGCCGCTTCGTTAGACTATGATGCCAAACCTAACATGACTTCACCGGAGGATCGCCATCATGGGTCTCAATTTCTGGTCAAAGAAGACTTGTTCACTGGGAGAGTCATTTTAGGACTAGAGACTTCCAGGGATAAAATGAATATCCGTTTCATTGGGGAAGTGGTGCTAGGCAGCTTTATGGAGAAAGTAGCAACTTTTTGGAAAAGTACAACAAACTTCCTGGGGAAAGTACAACAGTTTCCCTGGGGAAATTAACTCGACTTCTTGGGGAGAGCATGGTCATCTCCTAGGGAGTATTTCCTGAGGCAAATTCGACGAGGAAAAGATGGTTCCACCGGGAGTGAATCCTCAAATATATATCATTTGGGAGATACCGGGGGCCCTTTGCAGTCTTGAAAGTCACTGGACATTACCGGATTTGTCCAAAATGTTGTCAGCTTATAGTCTCTCTGGGGACTGCACTGAGGTAATGGTCTAAAGTGCTTCTACAACATTGAGACTTACTGGGGAATGAAGATCTCCTGCAGTAAAATTTATCAGGGTGGGAAGGGCGTAATAGTCGCCATTTTGAAAAACAAATGCCCCAGAGAAAGAATCATCTCAAGAGGATTTTACAGAGAACATGGAGTCCAGTTGCCCTATTGTTTTCAAACTCTTGGAGGGATTTGTCGGATCTCGACGTAACTGACCCGGATCGATAGTGTGATGACTGAGTCTTCAAGAGATAGCTCTTGGGAAATCTATACTTGCACCAGTAAGCAATTTAGAAACCACTTGCCTCTGTTCAGCAAAATCTTCAAGTTCCCTTGTTGATGTCCATATGTAAATTTTCTGAGATATCAGGCGAAATCAACATGCATGAGCTGCTAATCCTGAAATTATTAACGCAACATACATATTTGTCTTGAAGTTGTTTTTTTTTTTTGTTTTGAAAAGATATTGCAATAACTTGTGACTGAATCACTAGTTAGGATATGAATTTATAATGCCAACATTGAACTGAGCATAGCTCGCAGGAGTCAGGAAATGTTCTCATCGAGTATGCTTTCAAGATGAACCCTACTTCAATTAGGTCTTTTCAAGGTTGTATCGTGGCTCGGCTCACGGTTTTAAGAAATAAAGGATAAAGGCTCAAGGTATATTTGTACCTACCCATTCTTCATGATGTTCTCTAATCCTATATTTAGTTAACTGGATACGAGTACTCATCTCTCAAGCGGACATAATATGGTTGAGAATCCCTCAAGGCTTTGGACACGACAGTCACTCTCCTATTTTCTTTAGGGTGTTTGATCACACGACTTATTCTTTATTGGGATTATTTATTGTATCCTTTGTTTTGTATTTCACATTTTTATTCCCTAACTTTTTCCTGGACGAAGTCTTTTGACTTCAGCTTTAGAGTCCAGCGGGATGCCCTAGTTTTGCCTAAGTCTCCTTCATTGGTTTTGACTTAGCGGGCTCTTTCTCATTCATTATTTTTTACACAAGTCGTGTGACTCTTTTTAAGGCTTGTGACTGCCCCACTCTTTAGATAGTTTAGGGATAATCATTGGTGTCTTCGGACTTTCAACCTCCTAATATGTTGAGGGTAGATGGGTTCTCGAGTGTATCCTCTTTTTTTTGAAAGTCTGAACGCTCGATCAGTTTAACTAAAACTACCCTGCCCCAGGTTAAGATTAGAATTCTTATTTGGAAAGAAAGGCTCCTACTTCAAGGCTCAAAGGGGTTAAAGAGGGATTATCATCCTTATATCTCCGGTGTTTAGGATTTGAAACAATGCCTTACATCATCAGCAGGGTTTCACTCGAAAGCATACGACAAGAGATTTGACGTTTTTGGTTCATCATCCTCCTCCCAATTCTCTATCAAGGCAATAGATCGGGTAAAGTTGGCATTATAAATTATGAAAAGTAATTTATGAGTGAAACGAATGGATTTCTTCAAGACAAACATATGCATTGCATAAATTATTCAAAACAAACAAGTTCGTACATGTTAACCATGCTTTTATGATCAAAGAAACAAAATACATATAGATAAATAAATGAACTGTCTGGCACGCCTATTGGGTCTCTGTATCCAAGTCTGTCACAATGGTGGTTTCTTCTGGCAGAGTCTCCTTGGAAAGAGTCGTCTTGCTTGCCCTAACTATATTGGTCATGTCAGTCTTCAATTCTTCCCTTTGAATAATCTTCCCAGATTCTTTGTCAGTCATGGTCACTGCCTTAGGATCATCGAAGTGAGGTGGACTAGGCTTCTGAGTAATTACCGGCTGCGGCTGATTCACTGTAGCAACAACTGGCTTAGACATATTGAAAACTGGCTTTGCAGATTTTGATCTTGGCAATAGGAACACCCTGCGAGGAGTCCTGATCTGAGAAACCTTGACAACCCCATGACTTGGTAAAGGGTCATTCTTGAAATTCGGAGGATCATCAAAGGACAGGATATCTTTCTCCATTAACTCCTTGATGATGTGTTTGAGAGCATAACAGCTTTCTAAATCATGGCCAGGCGTACCCTCATGAAATAAACAATGAGCGGCAGCGTTGTAATTGGCAGGTAGAGGATTTGGAGGTGGACCCAAAGCTCTAGTAGTAAGCAAACCTTGTTGAACTAGTGAAGGGTACAACTCGGCGAAAGTCATTGGAATAGGGGGGCAAGGTCTGTATTGCTTCTTGTTTGGACCCTTTTGACGAGGTGCCTGACTTTTCGACTGACATGCAGGAGCATTGGGTGCTAGTTGATAGTTGGCAGGAGTTTGTGCAAGATGATAACCAGGAGATTGTTGATATACCGAAGGCTGATAAATAGGAGCCGGTTGCACAGGCTGATATGTGGGAATTTTCTGATTGAAAGCAGGTGTTACAGCAGCCCCACACGATTGTTGAGCGTACTGCACCGGATAACTTTGTTGTTGAACATAATTCGGCTGATGTTGATAAGGCTGATAAGTAGCCATTTCACGGTAATATATGGCCGAGTGACTCTTCGGACAAGTAACACTTTCATAACGGTCGAAACTCTGAGTCTTGAACTTTGGAGGAACAACTTGTTGAACTGGTTGAGCAATAGGAACCGCAGGAGGAGTCGGCACAAAACCAGGTGGGAGACCATAAGGAGGTACATCTACAACAGTAACAGTTGGCTGAGGACCCACAATATTACCGGTAACCTCGGAAACAATAGTAAGAGGAGTATCCATTCTTGCATTAATGGCCTGAAGCATCTCCATTATTTGCCCAACACTTCCCTTAAGGTCTTCAAGTTCATTTCTGACACAATCGAGCTTTTGATTTTGTTTCGCCATCTTTTTCCAAGCTCGAGCTCTGGTGTTGTACTTATGCAGAGGAATCATGGTGACAAAACTGGAAGTGAGAGAACCAAGGATGAAAAACCGGAAGGACAGTGCAAATTCAAAAACAGGACGCAAAATGCAACGCAAAGGTTTCAAGGATTTCAACGGTCGATTGCAAATATTTTTGAGGAAACTGTTGAAAAAATTTTAGACACTGAAATGTAGGAATTTTTTTTTGAATTTGCATAAGGACAATTGAACTCCTTGAAACCAGGAATGACATGATGCTGGATGTAATGCACAAACACACAAAGGTCCTAGGTTAGAGGAACATGAGTGGAGCCAAGGTCTACCCATCCCAAAAGGTAAGTACTATGGGTTAATTGTACCTGTAGAACAAGGGTTCTAAAAAGGTCCCCAAAGTCATCAGCCCATCTTTCGGATATTATCAACTTCCCAACTAACTCGGGGGTTAATAATATTCTCAAGAGAACTTCTTTTGAGTGTAGTATCGTGTAGCACTATTTCGGGACTACTCCCTAATAGTCTCGCACTACGTCCTAATAAAGGCCAAAGTGGGGTTAAAGGTAACTAGGTCCTTAATATTATGGACTCCAATCAAAATTAGTAAAAGTTTTCACGACTATACTCGTTCAACCGAACCATTTTCAAAAGGGTCTCAACTAAGCGGGATTCTCGAGTCAACTTGGTCGGGACTGACTCCTTATAAGCCTCGTCGAATATATCACCTTCCTATAATAATTGCACTCAAGTCCGGGTGTAGGACTTTGTCTCACCACTCAAGGATCATCCCAAAAGCAATAGACAGATAAGCAAATAAGCAAACAAATATAATAAACAAGTTAGGGGAACCCTCGTGATATCGTATCCCTAGTGAAGTCGCCATTTTCTGTTGCGGTGAAATTTTGATGTCAAGCTATTGATTAACTTGAATCTTAATTCATTTACAACCAGTCTTTGATTTAAAGGTTAAAGAAAGGGGAAAACCTATTTTGCATTGTAAACACAACGCGGGGAAAGATCTAAAGTTCGGGGGTTGGTTAAGTTTAGGGAAGGTATTAGCATCCTAAACCTCTGTAGTACTCTACAGGAACCTGTTGTTTTAAATATTTGTTATTGCTATGTTATCTGTTTAAGGTTATGCTAAGGGTTAAGGGTAAAGAGAAGGACCTAAAGGGGTTTGTCGTAAGTATACTCGCCAAGCCTCGCATATTGTGCCTACGTATCCTGGGTAGGGGATGAAATCAGAGTATTCGTAGTTCCCCGAGGGAGATGAGGAACTTCTTGACTATGGTCTAAATTGAGTTGAAGACTAAATTAACTAATTGTATTTCTTTTTTCTTTTATATTAATATTAAAAGGAGCCAAATTAACTACTTTAAATATGAAATTACATTATTATATTTTTTTTTGTTCTCTATTTGTTTTAATTAGTGAAGTTATAGTTAGTTTTTTTTTCCATATTTTTATCTTTCTCAAATTAAATTAAAAAAAGTTAGTTGTTAGTTATGTTAGTATTTTTTTTCATTAATAATAAATAAGGATTACAAATAAACAAATAAGAATTAAATGAGAAAAAAAAAAGAGAAATGATAAAAATAATAAACAAATGGGTGGGCTGGGGCGATGAAACCCCCAGACCCGGCCTGGTCAAAACAAAAGAGGGGGAAGAAGGGTTTCTGGAAACCCTAGCTTCACCAAGAGCCCGACGACCTCCCCCTTCTTTCCCTTCAATCTCCTCTTCCTCTTCCGCAATTTCTTCTCCTTCTCTCCTCTACTCACTTTCTTCCCCGATTTCTTTTCTTTTCAATCCTTTTCATTTTTGCTTTGAAACCTACAGATGAACAAAACAAACAAACACACTCAGCCGGATAAAAAACAGTGAATTACCGAACGAAAATAGAGGAATCGACGGTGAAAGGTGGCCGTTTCTGATGGGAATGTCGGAGGTGGCGATGACACGAGCTCTGCGACAACGGTGACAACGGAACACGACCCTTAGATGCGTGTCTGCTCCCTTTTTGTTTTTGCAATCTAAAGGTTTCGAAAATTTCTGTGATATGTGTTGAAATTGTTCTTCTGCGCATTTTTCTTTTCTCTGCTATGAAAATCATCCCCTTTTATAACCCAAATTCCTCTACACGAATTGAAAAGTGGATTAAAGAGTTTCCATTTTAACTCAAACATGTCTGAAACATGTTTGGATTTTCATGCTTTAACTCAATACCGGGATTCTGCTTTTAAAATTAAACGGATATTGTCTGACCCTGTTTTCAAATTCTTCAACCTCTTCTTTAAACAAATTGATTATTTTGAATTTACATAGAATGAAATTATGGCGGAGACCTGCTTTTGAAGTTGAATCATGTTTTTCGCTTTCCTTTTTTATTCAGAAAAAATCTGAAACTTAGCATTTCCGACTATCTGTATTTGATTGATGCATTATTTGCTAATTGAGATACTGATGATTCCTTTCTTCCGCAGAACAGGATATTGAACCTGTTATGAAATGTCAATTGCAGCTTGCACGGACTGAGCGACCGATTGATATCACTCGTAGAGGTCAGCTCCAACTGGACCGTATAACAACCGTTACTGAGACTAACATGGAAACAATAAATTTTCCAGGCTTAATCAGGTATAATAGGACATTGTAATTGTGGCTTAAATCCGAAACCTATTGGAGAGAACTTTGATTGTTTAGAAGTTTCCACAGGTGAAGAGGGAACAACAAGCCTGATACGAAGGAGCATTTGGAAGCATTAAGAAGTACAAGGACGTAACAGTGGGTTTCAAACTCCGGCAGCAAGTGTTCGAGAGTTGAATTTGATTGAGGTATGTTTGTCCAAGCTATAGTTGTCATGTGTATGTTTTTATAGAGTGGTAATGTATGACAGTTTAAACATGTTTAACATTGCCTTATGTATCATGAAAATTTGGTTTGCATATTGGTTTTTAATGGAAGTGTGAGTTTTAGCTTATGTTGAACCATGATGTACTTGGGATGTTGCTTAGATATGGTGATGATTGTTATTCATGATGAGGTGAAAGAGTTAAATGTTTGGACTATGTGGTATGTGTTACATTGCGTCCATGATTGAGGTGACTTTATAATGTGATGGAGATGTTGTTTGGCATATGTGTGGGTCTGTTTATGTAAATGGTGCTTGAGATATGTATGCATGCAGTACATTGTGTTGGTTTGAACTGTGTGTGTTTTGAATGGCATAGCATGATGTGTATTGTATGGTCATGATTGAAGATGTATGCTAGGTGGTAAGAGATGGAACTATCATGTATGCCTGAGCTGTTATTGTGATGCTGCAGTTTGAATGCTTGACCTGTTTTTGGATATGCCTTAGAAAATATATGGTGTATGTATGTGATGTATTGTTTGATTTGTTTGAGATGTACTGACAGCTATTGCTTTCCTGGCTGGTGTAGCTGTTGTCGCTGCGGTAGGATCTGCTGCCTCTGCATCAATTGTCCTTGCTGCTGATATTGTTGTTTGTTTGCAGAATTTCCCTGCCCAGCGTCTACATTATTACTTGGTTGAACTGTACTCAACAAGTCTTGTTGTGTTGTTTCTAAACCAGACATAGAACTATGTTGCAAGCCCGCGGCATTGTTCTGCTGTATAGTTACCGCAGAACCTTGTAAGTTTGATGGCTGCATTTGAGAGATCATTTGATTTTCATGAGTAACAGATGCGAATTCTTGTTTCCTTATTTGTGGGTGCAGGTGATATAGTCGGTGCATCACGACATTTTTCCGAGCTGATATGGAAACAAAGTCCCCTGGAGGTATTATTAATTTGGACCAAAGTATGCACGTCAACAGCCCGCGGTTGTCGCAGCTGGTATTTCTGTTTTCATGAATACTCCATCTTCATTATTCTGTTCGAGGTGGTCGAAACCAATGCTACAAATCAGTTTGACGGAAACTCACGAGCAACTTTAACTTCAAGTAAGCTCTCTCTTGTCCTTGCATTCGTGTGTTGTTGATGTTTTAATTAAACTCTTGTCTCTTTCATGACAGGAACTTTTCTTAACGCTTTACTGCTGGTTTTGAACATCAAATAACAACATCGCCATACACTCCGCGGTAATGACTTCCTGGTTAAAGCCTCTATTTCCTTTTGTGATGATGTTGATTACATATTTTTTTTTTTTTTTGGGAGTCATTAGTTTGGTATGGATTTTCACATTAACTTCTTCTGGATGCAGGGTCTTTATTTTGGACAGAGAATACTGCAGAATTTAAATGCAATAACTTCATCCAATGTGGCCTTTGTTTGAAGTATCTTTGGTACAAATGGTGACCTACAAACATTATCCTTCAGTGCAAGGACTGGTGGGGACATGATTTCTCACGAATTACACAGGGAACCTTCGCTTATGGCAACACACTTAGGGATGGAGACATGGCGTGTTGGGTCATATAAATCATAGAGATTATGGCCAACTATTAACCAAAATGCTCAAAGATGTGGTACAACTTCAGGGATATGTTTACACTTTTGAAACTTGCATGATATGTAATTGATTCTTGTAAATTGGATTTGAATTCTTAATCTTTTGTCAAGAATAGCAATAGATACTTGGATTTTGTCATATTTTTCTCGTTTGTAACTTCTATGAATGATGTAACGGTTTGCAGTTTGAATTGAAAAAAAAGAACCCAAAACTTGCCTTTACATGCACATACTTGAGTTTCAAATCTTGAAGTTTAAAAGAATTGGACCTCTTGTCATGATGATAGATTGGATTCCATATTGGTGATTTTGGTGAGGACATTGTTTTGAATATCCTTGGAATTGGTGAGCTTAAGAAAACAATTTTAACTTGGCCATTTTGAAAACACCGTGTGAATGCCATTTAAATGGGATTTGAACTTGTTTCGAAGCTGAGATCAAAACAATCTTTGAATTTTAGGTGGCTCTACATATTGTGACTTCAATTTATAAACTTGAACACTTTGACCACTTTTAGTGACGTCAACAAAGATCTTGAGGCACCGGGGGTGAAATCTTCATCAAGCTTGAGAATGCATGATGGGCTTAATACGAACTCATTCTTGAAATTTAAAGATCCTTCACGATAAAAATGGAAGCCACAGCCTTGTATCGATTAATATACTCTTTAAGTTAAATCCGACTAACATAGCAAAACAAAATATCCCTTGGATTTTCTTTCAAAATTCCTTCACATAAATTGGCAAAAGCACTTCTTCCCAAAAGGTCCTTTCGAACATAACGTAATTCCTTTTTGGCACCCGACTTCAAATGATGTACAATGCCTTCTTGTAATTTGAAAATGAAAGTTAAATGCGATGACTCTTTTGTAGAAGAAAAAAAAACTTTAACTTCAATCCAAAAACTAATCGCTTCGACTTAATTCTAAATTTCCATCTACTTTGTCCTTCACCAATTAAACTGCACATAGCGTGATCTTCCTTGCAAAACCAACGGACTGAGCAAATTGGTTGGCGACTGGTTAAAACGGTAAACGAAATAAAATGCGAAATGATCAGTGATCTAAAGGGAAAATTTTGGGGTATGACACCATCATTCATATACAGGGGATTGAGAGAGGTGTGCTTATCAAGAGGGGTACCACAAGGTTCCGAGGCTAATCAAGAAGCTTCATTCAAGCATGTGAGGGTTTATCATCCTCATCAAGTTATTAGAGAAAGTCAAAGCTTATTGAAGAAGTGGATGGTTGAAATGGCTGTATCTCCTATCTTGAGGATCAATTGAATATCATCAGAGAATTGCAAGTCCATGGATATGAATGTAGAACATTATAGGAGCTCATGGGATGTTTTAAGGATCACTATGGAGCTCATCCATGTCATTATTCAAAGTGCAAGAGGCCACAGTCAAAGCTGAGTCAACTAGGATTTTTACCTGGTCAACCCTGAGTCAACTGGGAGTATTGAGGAGATTAAGACTCAATTCCAAGAAACTATGATCATGGAATGTTGTGTTGAGACACCTAAGAGATCATTTCAAGATTAATTCATCAATATTCAAGTGTGAGAAGTAATTGAGCTAGGGTTTCTAAGCATGACAGTGTAAAATCCTCTATCTCAGTGCCTAACTTCAAGACCACATAATTCAAGATACAAGTTTCATCTCATCTTGACATCCACATGATACTTGTAGAGCATCATCTTAGCTTTCGTTTGAGTACTAGAAGTCCTTGATTGGATTTATAGAACTCAAGTTATGAAGTCGACAAGTTACAGGTCATCAGATGAATGTGATTTTGGTACTTGAAAGTCAACCAACTTCCAGGACATTTTGATCTAGAAGGATGTTTCTCCTCAACTTTTGATAAACATGAAAGTTGTTCCTCATGATCTTAGCTTTCCAAAGAGTACTAGAAGTCCTCATTTGGATTTGTAGAACTCAAGATTTGAGACTTGCAAGTCAAGGGTATTTTAGGAAAGTAAGATTACAGGTCATTTTCATTATAGGTCAATTTCACCACCTTGCATACCTCAAATGAAAATGTTTCCAACTTTAAAGTTGCTCAAAATGGTATCATTTGTTCAACTAAACCTCAAGAGATCATTGACATGGCTTGGATATGAGAATGTGTGAAGAAATTTTCATGGAAGGAAGCTTGAAAAGGGCTAGTTTGGATTTAATGCCATTTAAACCAATTCATGTCATATTTGTGCTTTTTTTGAGTCCAAATAATGTTTTAAGAACATTGGCAATATCACAAATCAAGTTTGAACTCATTTCCATGGCCAAATTCAAGGTTACTTCACTTTGAAGTAACATAATTCAAATCAACCATTGATGCATTTCCAAGGCTTCAATCTCAGCCCTACATATTCATTACATCACAAGCAAGGGAAATGAAGCAAATTACAAGCTTGATGGCTCTGTTTTCACCATAACCTCAAAGCTTCAAACATGAAAATTTGGATTTTTGCAATTGGACTTCATGGGCTTCTATTGGGCCTCAAATTGACTGAGATCCATTGTATATAATGTTATGATCAATTACCAATTGCTATAACTGAATTTGGATGAAAAATAACATAAAACAGTTGGAGAAAAGTGGTGAAAAGATGGAAAATCGAATTTGAGGATTGAGCAATTTTCAAGAGAAATTGAGCATTGCAGAAGCTTCATTGATGATCATGGAATGATTTTGGTCAATTTCCTTCAAGGTTCCAAGCCATTTGAAGACCCATTGGAGGTGCTCCAATAGGTAATTTATTTTTTACCAATACTCTCTGGTCTTGTCAAATTCATGCGCCATTTTCACATATTTAAGATCCTTGAATGCCATAGATCATTTTAGGATAGTTTTGGTTACGTTTGGTGACATTTCTTGATAGAACCCCAAATCTTGTAAGCTTGCGTTTTGAGTGGTTTAGGCTCCAAAAATAAAAAAAATGTTAGTTTCATGATCATCGTGAAATGTAGAACATTTTAGGCTAAGAAGTTGTGAATTTTGGTTGAGTTTGGAGAATTTCACTGTAGCGATCCAAGGAAGAAGATGACCGGAGCAAGTCCGGCCACCGTCCCCTCCACCGTCTGCGTTTCCCTCCTCTTTCCAGGTTTAAATCCCAGTTTTAATCGTGACCATAAGATCTTGTGACTTGGTTCGTTAATCCAATGCGTGTGGTTGAATCTCTGAGATGTTGACCATTGACTGTAGACGTGGCAGCTCATAGTTCATAGGATCTGAATACTAAGATAATGCATGCACGTGATTAAGACGTACCCTAAGCCTTCATTGACTGAAGCACACGGGATCTATCCGTTTACCATTTGTTGACTTGGGCTTAGGGATGAATTGTTATTGCCACCCCCTAGCGTAGCAGCCCAATAGATTACAACGTGAAATCCTTATTTCCTGCACCCCCAACATTTTTTCTTTTTTATTTCTTTTCTTTTATTTGCATTGTATTTTCTGTTTCATTTTAATTCATTTTAAATAGAAAATTGACTCAATAAATCCTAGAAAAATTCATGTAGGTAGTTTGGCATGTCCTTTAATGTTGTAAATCTTTTAATTGCAATTTTAATTTCTGTTCCATTTAATATTGCATTTTCTTTTAAATAGCCATTTAATAAATGTGAAATTACATGACTTGCTTTGTGATTTTCTTTCTCCTTCAATAATCCAAATAAATGCTTGATTTTCGTTTAGACATAGGTTTGAATTAGATCTTTATAACCTTCCCAATTTGAGCTTTCCTTAGCATACCTTTAAGTTTAGCATTAGGTTAGTGCCCTTAAACTTAGAGTTTTGATCTTAAATTTTTACCATGACTTCATAACATCCTTAGGGACCTCTAGAGTTTTTACTAGAATTTTTAGGATAGATTTCCTATTTTTACCTTATTTTACATTCTGACTAGCATTAATGTAGTCTTATGGGATCCTTCCACCTAGCTTTCCCATTTAGTGAACTTTGTTGCAAACTTTAGGTACCTAATCTCCATTTTATACCTTAGTTCATAGGTTGATGCATCTTTAGGGTGATTCTCAAACACTTAACATGCCATTAAGCTCCCTTAGGTTGGATTTCCTTAGAGCTAAACATTGAAGGTTTTCTTTAGAAGTGTGTGATGATTTCTCTCCCTTGTGTGGCTTCTTTGCTTGGCTTTGCCTTGTCCCTTCCACCTCAACAACTAGTCCTCATGAGGATCCCTTTTGGGAGAGTCTAATTCTTCCTTTGGTTGAATTCTGTGCATTCCTCAAGAGGTTGAGCCTTGGATGGATATTCAATGGCATAGTATATTCCTTTGGTTTATATTATCTTCCTTCTCCAAGTCCTATTATTAGGATCCCTCTTGGGAGAGCCTAATTCTTCCCTTGGTTGAATTCTGTACATTCCTCAAGAGGTTGAGCCTTTGATGGACATCCTGTGTTGATACACATTAACCAGATACCTTAGATTGACATCTAGGTTCCACCATTCTCATCTGTCCTGCATTCCTAGGATCCCTCTTGTGAGAGCCTAATTCTTCCCTTGGTTGAATTCTGTGCATTCCTCAAGAGGTTGAGCCTTGGATGGACTCTTGTGTTAACACACATCTAAACCTGGTGTAGCCTGGGATGATTTCTTTGTTGCTCATCTTGTTTACCCCTCTCCTCCCTGTTTGACTGCTTAATGTGTTGCATTAGGATAGATTTGCATGCATAGATACTTTTGTTTAGGTTCATACTTGCATCTAAAGGTTGAGCTTGTCTCCCTTTACTTGATTGTTTCTCTGGTTTCATACCTGTCATGTTTGCATTAAAGGTTGAGTTTGTCTCCCTTTGCTTGTGTGTTTTCTCTATGAATCTCTGTTTGCATCCCATGTTTGCATCTAAGGTTGAGCTTGTCTCCCTTGCTTGTGTTGTTGCATTGCATCTGCATCCAGTTACTTTATGTTTCATCTGCTTAATAGTTGTGTTTCTTTTTCCCCTCTTGCATGTTCCCTTAGGGCTCTCACTTCCTTGTTTAAGGAGTGATGATAGACTTTAGGATGAATCCTTTGCATGACAACATATAGGGTAGATTCCCCCTTCAAACTCAACACTAGGGCCATATTGTATGACAATAGTAGGATGCTTGGTAGTTCCTCTGTAGTTTCCTCTTGTCTCTTCTCATCTCCAAACAACATTAAAACACATAATAAAGGAAAGTTTGTACAATACGTTACGAGCCTTGAGCCACTTAGGAAATGGTTATTGGAGGGTTTCCTTTCAGTAATCAGGATGTTTAGTGTGGTACCCTTTGGGTGACATACGATGCATTCACTCCTAGGTCATAGTCTCTAGTGCAGTACGAATTACAAACATTCACAAAAAACACTTCTTCTCGTAAAAGACTCAAAAAACAACATTCAAAACTCTTTTTTCCCCGTGGGCTCTTAATTCAAGGAAAACCTTTTCTGACGAAAAGAGTGTTGTTAAGCTTCAGTTCTACCGCAAACAGGCATTGTCCGTAACTGCTGAAACTGTTGTTTAACTTTACTCGAGTAAAATAGATGAATCAAACCTGTATTTCGTTTTAGCCTGAACTACGTTCGCTCTGATCTTTCATACCAGATGAAAGTACGTAGGCACAAAACGCGATGTCTTGGCGAGCACTTACGGACATTGCACGAGGGAATACGTAGGCACGGAGCGCGATGCTTTTCCGAGTCACTTTTTCTCCTTTCTTTTCTTTTGAGCCAGCCTTGATAGGTAGATAGATAAACAACCCGTCAGATAAACAAACAAGCGTGGATCCCGTTGAGTACAACAGACATGAGGAGTGATAATACCTTCCCCTTGCGTAACCGACTCCCGTACCCAGAGATTTGGTTGCAATGACCGATCTTATCCTTTTCGCTAGGTTTTTTCCTGATCGTTTCCTTTCCCTTCTTTGGGATAAAAACGATAGGTGGCGACTCTTCTGTCTTTGCCGACACCTTTTTTCGCAGTAGCGATAGTTGGAGACTCTGCTGGGGAAACCAACGGTTCCCTATGCGAGTCAATCCTAGCGCTTGCGTGTTTATCTGTTGGGCTTGCATTTATTTATCGCACTTTACTTTCCTACATTTTACTTTCAGTATAATATGATTATTTGCTGTGCTGTTGTGGGAGGGAGATTCTGATGAGTGAAAAGCTAGACCCAGGCTTGAGAGAAAACATAGCACTAGAGTGGAGAGTAGTTGGGGCGTGCATGCTTTGCATGTACTAGTTTCTCATGAAATTCACGCTTAGACGAGATTCTCCTGGATGATTTCTTTTCTAGCCCCTTGGGCTTGAGGGGATATTAGACTTGAGAGTTGTCGACTCTGTGGACCGATCATTTGTGACTCAGCTAAGTGAGGCCTCTTCAGGGAGTGAGGATGCCAAACCAGAAATGGTGAACGTATCATCATTTTTGAAAGTCTGTGACGCGGAGGAACGCATAGGATGCCGTACCGTATCAGTGGATAGGTCCATACCTGTGAGCGGGACTGGGGTTATGCAAGAAACTTTGACCTTCAGACAACCCGGTTTTCTCTACAGGTTGCATCAGTACTATTGGTATCAGTGGGTCCTAATTATCAGAGCTGTGTTATGTTCTCGCCGAAGCAAAACTTTGGTCCCTCTCAATCAACAGCACAACCATCTTGATCTCCTTCCACATGCTTGCATTTTTTGCATTCTCATCCGCATTTCATTAACGTGTGTCTATGTTGTAGGTGCATACTTCTCCCCTGATTCTAGTGGTCGTGATCCTTATTGCTGACATGGCGTCTTTGAAGAAAATAGTGGCTTACAAGCTACCAACACCTGATATCCGAGAATTATGGGGTTTGATTTCTTTGGCTGATAAAAAAGCGATAGAGGACTTCAGGAAAAGCTATGGGAGACTTCTGAATATTGTGTGTAAACTTTCTGCGTACGAGTTGAGTGGCCTCTACGCTCTTCTGCAGTTTTATGACCCGCAACTCAGATGCTTTGTTTTACCAAATTATGTCCTAGCTCCAACCTTAGAAGAGTATTCTGACTTGCTGGGGGTACCTTTGTTGAATCAAATGCCTTATTACTATGTTGATGCTGAACCTGACTTGGGTGAGCTGGCTGTTGCCCTTCATTTAGATGACTCAGAGCTAAAAGGGAAGTTGTTTAGAAAAATTGGAGTTTCTAGTTTCCCTTTGCCTTTCCTGATAGAGAAGGCCCAAAGATTTGCCAAGAAGGGTTGTTGGGTTGTATTCAATGCCATCTTAGCCCTTTGCATATATGGTATCATGCTATTCCCTAGTCACCTGGATTTCATAGGTATAGATGCCTGCCACATTTTTGCTTCTGGGAATCCGGTGCCCACTCTTCTCGAAGACTTTTATCATTCAGTTCACAGCAAGAATGAAAACATAAAAGGGAAGAATGTGGCGTATTGCGCCCCTTTGCTGTACAAATGGTTCGCCAGCCATCTTCTTAAAACGGGTCCATTTATTGAATTTGTTGAGACTTCTACATGGTCTACGCGTTTGATGGGTTTGTCTGCTAACAATATCACTTGGTTTGATAGAGACTTGATAGGCAAAGAAATTGTGTATAGTTGCGATGGCTTTCCTAACGTCCCCTTGGTCGGAAGGAACGGGTGTATCAACTACAATCCCTCTTTGCTGGTAAGACAATTTGGATACGTGCTAAGAGGTCCTCCTGTAGAAGAAGAGATACATGAATCTCTGTATCTCACAGGGTTGCTTGAAGGTGATGTAAGAACACAAATTATTTCTTAGTAATATCTCTATGTTTTGATGATAACTCTTATGAAATTTTGTATTAAAGAATTATATACTCTAAAATTGGTTCATGAATATTTGTTGCAGATGATTAAAGTATATATACATCCAAGAGCAAATTAATCTGAACATGGAACTATGGAAGGCTCTGAAGAGTCAGAATCATCTTATAGAAGAATCTGAGCGCTGTCTGCAGAAGAATCTGAAGTAGAAGCTACAGAAGAATATGAAGCAGAAGCTGCAGAAGGATCTGAAGCAGAAGACTCTAATAGATCTGAAGACTCTGAAGCATTGAAGAACTTTGTATGAGAGTTAAGAAGCACAGTTTTTCAGAAGACTCTGAGAGTACTACACGCTGTATGTACTGAGGATCTGATTCATAAAACTCTGCTCTGATAGAACTACACGCTAAAGCACACTTGCTGCATTACTCTGATTCAGCAAAATCTGATGGGCATCCAAGACTCTGATCATGCAAAATCTGATGGTTAACTTTGCTAAAAAGAAATACTTGTTGAAGAAGAATTCAAAGTAATATCTTTTGATTTGGCTCAACGACTCTTTCCTCTTTCATGCTTGACATTAGAACACAGACCAAAAGCATTTCTCTATGCATTCTACTTCCAGGAAAGATCATGTGATGTAAAGAAAAAAAGGTTCAGGCCTTTTCAGTACACAGCCTCCAACGTCAAGACTTTGTGGACTACTGTGCATATAAAAGCAAGTCTTCCTCATCTTCTTCAATGTGATCAAGAACCAACGAATCTGTGATAGAAACTCTTACAAGCTCTCATAAAATATTCTTATTGCTGAGTTTATTCTTTTGTTCTTAACATTAAGTGAAAAATCACTGTTGTGATAAAGCTTGTTAGAAGCATTCAAACACTTGTATTAATCTTATATTTCATTGTAATAGTTTCTTAAGAAGATCCAGTTGGGATCAGTAGTTCTTGAGAAGAATTTGAATAAATGTTCTTAGTGCTTACTATTGTAATCAGTTGATTAAATAGTGGATTAAGTCCTTGTTTGAGAAAGGCAAATCACTCTAGATAGGGTGGACTGGAGTAGTTGAGTTCAACGAACCAGGATAAAAAATACTTGAGTTTTTACTTCTAAGTTTTATCTTCATACTTATTCAACCCCCCCTTCTAAGTATTTTCTCACCTTCAGTTGGCATCAGAGCTCCGGTTCTGTGTGTGCTACCACTTCACAGTGACAGAAAAGATCCAGTGAGAAAAACTTTGATACTTGTATTTGGTTTTTTATAATGGCTGATGTTTCAACATCTAACAAGTATGAAGAAAGAGACAAAATAAGTACTAAACCCCTTATGTTTGATGGAGAGAAATTTGATTATTGGAAAGACAGGATTGAAAGTTTTTTCCTTGGTTATGATGCTGATTTATGGGATTTGGTCATAGATGGATATGTTCATCCCATTGATGGGAATGGCAAGAAAGTAGATAGAAAATCTATGACAGAAGCCCAAAAGAAGGAATTTAGAAATCACCACAAGGCTAGAACAATATTGTTAAATGCAATATCTCACACTAAGTATGAAAAGATCACAAATAGAGAAACTGCATTTGACATGTTTGAGTCCTTGAAAATGACTCATGAGGGAAAATCTCAAGTCAAGGAAACAAAGGCTCTGGCTCTAATTCAGAAGTATGAAGCTTTCAAGATGGAAGAAGCTGAATTTGTTGAAGCCATGTTCTCCAGATTTCAAATACTTACAGCTGGACTAAAGGTTCTGGATAAAGGTTACTCTACTGCTGATCACGTGAAAAAGATCATCAGAAGCTTACCTACCAGATGGAGACCTATGGTGACTGCGCTGAAAATGGCTAAAGATCTGAACCATATTTCCTTGGAAGAACTAATCAGCTCACTAAGGAGCCATGAAATTGAACTTGAGGAAGATGAGCCTCAAAAGAAAGGCAAGTCAATTGCCTTAAAATCTAATAAATTTGCTAAAGCATTGCAGGTAATAGAGGAAAGCTCTGAAGAATCCTCATCTGAAGATGAAGATGAATTATCCATGTTGTCCAGAAGAATAAACAAACTCTAGAAGCATAAAGGAAAGAAGTTTAAAAACTTTAGGAAGTCTGACCAAAGAAAGGAATCTTCTGGACACAGAATATCTGGCAAAAAGGAGGTTGTCTGCTACGAATGTAAAGAACCTGGGCATTACAAAAATGAATGTCCAAAGCTTCTGTAAGAAAAGCCTAAAAGAAAATTTGATAAGAAGAAGAAGGTTCTAATGGCAACCTGGGATGATTCAGATACATCTGAATCTGAATCTGAGGCAGAAGAAGAATGTGCCAGCGTAGCATTGATGGCAGACATAGAAGATCAGGAGGAAGGAATTTCAGGATCTGAATCTGACTCTAAATCTGACTCTGACACTGAAGAGGTAATGGCTAAACTCACTAAAGATGAACTTATCAAAGTGTTATCAGAGGTTCTGAAGAGCTATAATAATATTAAGCTCAAATACAAGGAGCGTCAAAGCAATCTTGTATCTGAGAATAATATTCTCAAATTAGAAGTGGCTGAGCTAAATGAAAAGAACTTAAAAATGAAAAATGATTTTGAATTATCTCAACAAGACTCTGATTCTGAAACTGAGTCTGAATGCAAAAATATTTTGGAAAAGTATGACTACAGCTTTCAGAAGTTTCTTGCTAAAAGCATAGACAGAAGCAAAATGGCTTCTATGATCTATGGAATTAGCAGAAATAACAGAAAATGAATTGGATATAAATCTTCCTCCGGAAAGGATTTAAATCCAAAACCTGTTGATAAAATTATCATCAAGAAGACTCCTTTATATTCCCATTTTAAATTTGATCACTTGAATGATATTGAACACACTCGTTCTGAAAAGAACATTCATGTGTTTAAATCTAAGGCTAGTCAGAATAAACCTTATGTTGAAAAACAGAAGTTTAGACGAACCTTCAGAACAACTAACCCAAAAGGACCCAAGAAGATCTGGGTACCTAAGAGTAAAATAATTCTTGTTGCAAATGTTCTTAGCAGCAAGGTCAGGACGCCAATCATGGTACCTGGACTCTGGATGCTCGCGACATATGACGGGAGAAAGGTCTATGTTCCAAAGTCTGGAGCTTAGATCTGGAGGTGACGTGAAATTTGGAGGGAATCAGAAGGACAAGATCATTGGATCTGGCACTATTGGAAATGGTAACCTTCCCTCGTTTACTAATGTTTTACTTGTAGAAGGATTAAAGCATAATCTATTGTCCATAAGTCAATTAAGTGACAATGGTTATGACATAGTCTTTAATAAAAAATGTTGTAAAGCTATTAGTCAAAAGGATGGCTCAATCCTATTTAGTGGAAAGAGGAAGAACAACATTTATAAAATAAATCTTTCAGAACTTAAGGTTCAGAATGTTAAATGCCTCTTGTCTGTTAATGAGGAGCAATGGGTCTGGCACAGAAGATTAGGGCATATTGATATGAGACGTATATCTCAGATTAATAAACTTAATCTTGTCAGAGGACTTCCTAAGTTGAAGTTCACCTCAGATGCTCTTTGTGAAGTATGTCAAAAAGGGAAGTTTTCAAAATCCTCTTTTAAATCAAAAAATGTTGTTTCTACTTCCAGACCATTAGAATTACTTCATATTGATCTGTTTGGACCAGTGAAAACCGCATCCATCAGAGGCAATAAGTATGGATTAGTCATTGTTGATGACTATAGTAGATGGACATGGGTAAAGTTCCTAAAACACAAGGATGAGTCACATTCTGTGTTCTTTGACTTCTGCAAACAAGTCCAGAATGAAAAAGATTTCAAAATTATAAAAGTTAGAAGTGATCATGGTGGTGAATTTGAAAACAAATATTTTGAAAAATATTTTAATGAAAATGGCATTGCTCATGATTTTTCCTGTCCTAGAACTCCACAACAGAATGGAGTTGTAGAGAGTAAAAATAGAACTCTGCAAGAAATGGCCAGAACCATGATCAATGAGACTAATCTGGCAAAGCACTTTTGGGCAGAAGCAATCAACACAGCATGTTACATTCAGAACAGAGTGTCTGTAAGACCTCTTCTGGAAAAGACTCCCTATGAATTATGGAGGAACAGAAAGCCCAACATTGCTTATTTTCATCCTTTTGGATGTATTTGTTATATGTTGAACACTAAAGAGAATCTTAGCAAGTTTGATTCTAAAGCACAAAAGTGTTTCATGCTTGGATATTCTGAACGCTCTAAGGGCTACAGAGTATACAATACTGAAACACAGATTGTGGAAGAATCTATACATGTTAGATTTGATGATAAGTTTGGCATTAAAAAGCCAAAGCAGTTTGAAAGTTCTGCAGATAGAGAAGTAGTCTTCACAGACTCTAAAGGCTCAGAGGCAGACAAAGCTCAAGTGAAGGAACCAGAAGCAACACCAGGTGCAATTCCTTTGACTTCTCAGATGAACAACTTAAACATTTCTGAAGAATCGACTGTTAGAGGATCATCTTCTAGAATCAAAGCTTCTCATCCAGAGAATGTGATCATTGGAAAGAAGGATGACCCTATCAGAACAAGATCCTTCCTCAGATCCTCTGAAGCATCATTATTTGGACTGGTGTCAGTAATTGAACCAACCACTGTGGATGAAGCTCTGCAAGACAATGACTGGATTATTGCTATGCAAGAAGAGCTAAACCAGTTCACTAAAAATGATGTGTGGGACTTAGTTCCAAGACCAAAAGGATTCAACATAATTGGAACTAAATGGGTCTTCATAAATAAGCTTAATAAGAAAGGAGAAGTTGAAAGAAATAAGGCAAGGCTTGTTGCTCAAGGGTACAGTCAACAAGAAGGTATTGATTACACTGAAACTTATGCTCCAGTGGCAAGGTTAGAATCTATACGCCTTCTTATTTCATTTGCTGCACAATATAACATCACTCTATATCAGATGGATGTTAAAAGTGCCTTTCTAAATGGTATTATAGAAGAAGAAGTTTATGTTCACCAGCCTCCTGGTTTTGAGAGTGAAAAATTTCTAGAACATGTTTTTAAACTAAAGAAATCTCTGTATGGTTTAAAATAAGCTCCCAGAGCTTGGTATGAGAGATTAAGTAATTTTCTTCTGGAGAAAAACTTCATCAGAGGAAAAGTGGACACAACACTCTTTTGTAAAACATTTAAGAAAGATCTTCTAATATGTCAAATATATGTGGATGATATTATATTTGGATCTACCAATACTATGCTGGGAAAAGAGTTTGCTCAATGTATGCAGGTAGAATTTGAAATGAGCATGATGGGAGAATTGAGATTCTTTCTGGGAATTCAAGTCAACCAAACTCCAGAGTGCACTTACATTCATCAGACCAAATATGTTAAAGAGCTTCTGAAGAAATTTAACATGACTGATAGTAAGATGGCAAAGACTCCCATGCATCCAACTAGTACACTAGGCAAGGAAGAGGTAAGTAAGAAAGTGGATTAGAAACTCTACAGAGGTATGATAGGATCTCTTCTATACTTAAATGCTTCTAGACCTGACATTCTGTTCAGTGTATGCTTATGTGCAAGATTCCAATCAGATCCTAGAGAATCTCACTTAACTGCTGTTAAGAGGATTCTAAGGTATCTGAAAGGTACTACTAACGTGGGTCTGTGTTACAGAAGATCTGATAAATATACATTAGTTGGATTCTGCGATGCTGACTATGCTGGAGACAGAGTAGAGCGTAAAAGTACTTCTGGAAGCTGTCAGTTCCTTGGAAGTCATCTGATCTCATGGTACAACAAAAAGCAACCCACAATTGCAGTCTCTACAACAGAGGCAGAATACATTGCTGCTGCTGGATGTAGCACTCAGATGCTCTGGATGAAGATTCAATTAGAGGACTATCAGATCTTTGAGAGTAATGTATCTATCTTCTGTGATAATACTTCTGCTATATGTTTGTCTAAAAATCCAATTTTACACTCTAAGGCAAAACATATAGAAATTAAACATCATTTCATCAGAGACTATGTTCAGAAGGGTATTATAAACTTAGCTTTTGTTGATTCAGATCATCAATGGGCTGATATTTTTACAAAACCCCTTGCTGAAGATAGGTTCAAGTTTATTCTGAAAAATATTGGTATGGATTTTTGTCCAGAATAATATTTATCAGAGGCAAACTTCTCAGATGTAAAATGTTTAATGCTCTGAAGTATTTCATTTGTTAATTTAATCATTTTTCTTGAATTATTATACTTGTGTAAATCTGAACTAACAATGCTCAGAGGATCTGAATGTTGGCTAACGCTTCATTTCTCAAGAGATTTCAGAAGCACAAGCAAGCAAACACGTGTAGCTCAGAAACTGGAAAGGTAGAGTGCACTTTACTGAATTAACATTTGAAGTACTGCTTTGAAAATCTGACTTTTCTTGATTTTCCCCCCATCTGTCAGAATCATAATTTCTGTGCAATGATGTTTTTAATTTTTCATTTAATGCTATGTGAAGCGTGCTTATGTGATTGTTTGTGTGCCTGATTTTATCTACAAATACCACAAATCACACCATTTCACACTTTTCACTTCACGAACCTTTTATGCATTTCTGTCTTCTCTTTGCTCTTCACCTAAACCCTAAACCTAAAACCTCTCACTCAACAACAACAATGGCATCTTCTTCATCAACATCTGCTCAGATGCAATCAACCACTGTTGTTTCTGCTCCTAATGCTGAAGCTTACAAGGAACCTGTGAGAACTCTTCTCACTCCAACTATAGAACTGGAAGTTCTGAGTGAATGCTTCATTGATTTTGAGTCCATTGAAGAAAATGGATTTAATCTTTCTTCAACCATTCAAACTCAGAGTTGGACAAAGTATTTTGACAGGCTTATGGGTCATGTTTATCCAACTTTGGTGAAAGAATTCTGGATACATGCTCAGGTGTGCCCTAAATTCATCCAAGCTAATCAAACAACTCATTGGGTACTCTGAAACTGATGGTGAAACCAGTCTACAATCTGCTCGTGTGGATCTTGCTGATGTGTTTCAAGAAGTTACTATTTCTGGGGAACCAACTAGCAAAGTAAGGGAATTGAAGCCAATCTACAGGATTTGGGCCAAGATTTTCATGAGTTCCATCTTTCACAGAAAATCATCAAATTCCCCAGATTATGTCAGTGCTGAATAACTATACTTTATGTTCTGTATGAGCAAGGGAAAGAAGGTGGACTTGCCTTATCTTCTGTTCAGTCACCTTCTGAATCATATAAAGGAAACAAGAGAAGATGTAAGAGTCAAAACTGGAAAAGTTAGGAATTGGATTCCTATGGGTAGACTGATATCAGACATTCTAACAGAGAATGGTTTTGTGAAATATATGTATGATACTGGATTGACAGAGGATCTGTCATATGTCATAGGTTCTGTCATCAATGGCAATACTCTGAAGAGGATGAAAGTCATCACAGAGCTTGCCAGCAAACCTAAGAAAATTGCTACTAAGCATGTCAGCAACAAAATGATTCCTGTTGAAGATTTTCCAATGTTCAGTGCTAACGAACCAAGGGAGATCATCTTATCCTACATAGCTGATTGTCTGTTAAATGGTGTTCCTCTGCCTGTGAACATCGTCCAGAAGGAAGGAGAAGTTCTGCCTAATATTGTTAGAGAAAGGCGTTCAAAGAAGATTGCTGAAGAAGGATCTGAGGCTCAGCCAAAGAGAAAAGCTTTTGAAGCTGCTGCTAAGCCTCAGAAGGTAAAGAAAGTGAAACCCACTTGTTGCGGTGGAAATAGGATATCAAACTATTAATTAGTTTGAATCGCAATTCAATTCACAACCGCTCTTTGATTTATCCGAAGGAAAAGGTCAAAAAGGGAAAACCTGTTTTGCATCGTAAACACAATGCGGGGGAAAGATCTAGGACTCGGGGGTTGGTTAAATTTAGGGAAGGTATTAGCACCCTAAACTTCTGTAGTACTCTACAGGAACCTTTTGTTCAAATGTTTAATATTTGCTTTATTTATTTGCTTAAGGTATATGTACAAAGGATTAAAAGTAAAAAAAAGACCTAAGGGGGTTAATTCTAATTTTACTCGGCAAGACATCGCATCTTGTGCCTACGTATCCTTACGGGAATGGAATCAGAGTAATCGTAGTTCCCCTCAAAAGGGAGGTTAGGGACTTCTCGACTGTGGTCAAGGTCTCAAGGGGAATAAACGCATCTTAAGGACACGCTTACGTGGAGTGTAGAAACTCCAAATCTCTACGTTGAATTGTTAAGTGAATTATGGTTAAATTAGGGATTCCACGGCGGGAAACCCTAAAATGAGCGCGGCGGCTCTTTTACCTAATTCTAGGGGTAAAACTGTAATCTTGTCCACGGCGAGACATTTTGGAAAATTAGGGTTTGTCGTTTGTAAGGGTTTGAAGTTGAGGACTATTGGCGCGGCGACCAAAAGCTAGACCTAATCTTCGGATGTGTGTGGTGTGACAGAATAATTGATGAATGTGTGAGAAACTAATCATACAAGCAGAGAAATACTGACAGAAATTAAGACCATACACGCAGAAATTTAAAGGCAGAAATTAGAACGCGATTATTAGGGTTCGCGAGGTTACATGAGAGGAGCAGTTACAATATGATATTAAAATTTAAATCGAACGATGATAAAATAAGTAACAGTAAGCGCAATAAACTGCAAAACGAACAAACAATGTCAGAGGGCAGTATTGTCAGACGGTGACGAAATAACATTATGCATCTTTTTGTGGTTTTATTTTGTGATATAATCTTCAATTAAAATGGAATTCTTAATATTAATTTAACTCAAACCCTAAAAACTATTTTAACCTAATTATTATATTTTTTAAAAGGAATTTTAATACATTTATTAAAAAATGGTTTTTATTCATTATTGTAAATAGGTTTTTTATTTTATATCTAAAAAAGGTTTTTCAAATTATTATTTTATTAAAAAAACAATTTTAATATTAGTTTTTAAAAAAGAGTTTAATAAAGCTTAATTAATTAATTATAAAAAAAAGAAAAAGGTAAAAAAAATAAAATAAAATAAAAGGGGTTGGGCCGGTCATCACTCCCGGACCCAACCCGGTTGGTGTATGTAACAAAAAGACAAGACTAGGGTTTCAGAACCCTCTCATCTTCGCGGCGCCGTTTCTCTCATTCATCTTCTTTGCTTCGTTTTGCTGCGATCTGGTTCCCAAAAAAACCTGAAAACACACAAATTTAAACCGTCAAATGTGAAAGGCGATGCACTCGTCGCTTACGTTTTGAATGATGATGATTTTTCGGTGAGTCTCTGAGGTTTCAATGGTCGATGATGACTCCTTGTCTGAGGCTAGAAGGTGATCGCCGTTGATTACCCGCCGTCGGTGAAGGCAGTCGCGGTGGTCACGGGAGCTTTGCGCGAGGGTTTCGTTGTCCCTCTTCTTCTCTTCAATCGCGCGGTCGCTAGGGCTTTGCTTGCGATTGTTGTTCGCGGTTCTTTCGTGTTCTCCGCCGTTGTTGTCTTTGGATCCTTTTTCGCTAGGGTTTCACACAGGTGACATTATTCTTTTATATCCTTCTCTGATTTTCTCCTTTTGGGCTTGGACCATATTTGTTATTATTACTGATACGATTTGAGGAGATTGTTTGGGATTAATTTGATTTCCTGATTGAGATCCTTTGGAGATTTTCCTATTTTCGGATTTATGCTGATTGGATTCGCTTTGATTTTATCTGGATTTGCTGAATTCGTTTTGATTTATGGATATCCAATTTCTTCGTTTCCTTGATTGGATTGAATTGGATTTCTCTGACATGCTTTGGATTTTATTTTTCAGATGTGGAATGGGATCCCTTGTTCACAATGTGGATATCCAATTGCTGAGCCTTAATGAATCGATACCTGTTTTGATAGCTTGTGGATTCACTCGCATTCTGAACTGATATGGTTTTTTGTGAACTTGTTTCGTTCAGTTTGGTTATCAGTTGGAATTCACTTATTTTTCCTCTTCTTCTTTCAGGATGGACATTGTCGGGTCGACGCCGCCGGGAAGGGTTGTGCGGCGATGATGACAGTTCGTCTGAGCCGTTTGGAAAAGATACTACAATCCTTGCTTTTGATTATGCTGCCTTCGATTATGTCGCTTTCGGTTTCGGTGATGATGACCTTAGGGTCTGAACCTTTGAGGGATACTATTCGATGATGCCACGGTTGCCTTTGACAGTCTCTGCTGTGTTCTTTGCTCGTTTGAATTTGGTTCAGAGTTGTGCTTGATTGTGACTGATATTGTTTTGTCTTGCGGCTGGTGTTGCTAATGGTTGCTTTTATGATTCGATGGGCTTTTGCTCTGAGCTGATTTTAATGTTCTTCCTCTTCTTTCGCAGGGGAAACCATGCTTCCTTGAGTTCTGATACTGCCGGTTTTAGCCGTTGAGAGGTGTTTGGGCGATGACGACCTCACAGTCTGAGCTACCAGGGCATCCATTCTTGTTTCTACTCTCGATGATTGTTGGGAGCCTTCGAGATTGGTTGTTTTGTTCGAATTTCCATTGTTGTCGACGCTTGGTCGGGAGCTGGAGACACTCTAGTTGTTTCTCTCCCGGCAGCTCGAACCTCTGCCCAGTGATGAATTTACTGAGGGCTGAGTTTAAGTCCATTCTTCTGTTAATGGCACTTTGCAGTGTTTCTTGTTCTGATTGCTTTCGACCAACTTTTCCACTAATCAACCTTTATCTTGGCTTTTCGTAGTTAGCTTTGGATGGTGAAAATAGCAAAGTGTATGTGGGACTTGCTGTTCTTCGAATGATGGCGTGATTGAACATATCAGCTTGGTGTTGTTTCCATTCGAGTTGCTTTGTGATGATCTGATTCTGAATTTGATTCTTGATATTTTACTGAATTGCACCATGTTTCTGGTTTTTCTGCTGAACCTGTTTCTTGAATTGATGCTGTCCGCTTTTCTTTTGATCTTGTTGGATACTTTTCTGTTAGTAGGAACTGAACTTTGTGATTACTTGCCCGTGACAGATTTGTTGGATGTTTTTTCTTGCTCTTGCGCATGAATTGAGTTTGATACTCACAACTCATTAGTCCCTCCTTTCCTTCTTGAATTTGGGCCAGCTTTGCATTTATGATGTTTGTTCAGATTTGATGCAGTTTATGAATTGCTTTGGTTTTGAGTTCTGAATTCTGAACCTGGTACTGATGCTGTTGTGCATTTCAGGTGTAGGATAACCTTGAAGGCAAAGCGATTCAGACCCGCCGGCATCCGGGTCTGAATCCGGATTGACTATGTTGTTTTACTCTCGTATCAGTTTGGAAAGTAAATAAGGATTTACTCGATTTTGAAATGAATCCCATTGCGGCAAAAGCGAATCAGTCCCGCTTCTTTTATCTCTTTTATCTCTCGGCTGTCCCGTATGATAAGAACAGGGGTCACCTGATCTGACGCCAAATGCACGGATCGGTACCGGGGGTAGGACGCAGCTTCGGTTGTGCCACTCCCGGCACTCGATGATGACATCGTTCTGAGAGTGTCAAAAATCACCTTTAACCCTTTCTTGCTTCTGTTTGTTTTCTTATTTTTTTAAGGTGATCAGGAATTTCGTGGAGCACTCAAGGGGCATCATGAAGAACACTTAGAATTCTTTAGGACTTAGGACTTTTTAGAGTAGAGATACTCCTTTGTGAATGTAATTCCTTGTAAACAATGATTAGAATTCAAAGTTTATTTGAGTCACTCTTTTGTAAATTAAATACTTTATGAAATAAAAATTCAAAAAGTACTCATTTACTTCTTAAATATCTATGAACATACAAACACGAATTTATTTATATTTATTTCTTAGTTACAAATTATAAACATTCGTGAATAAAAATCCACAAACATTTAAATTTATTTCTAATTATAAATTATAAATACTCACGAATGACATTCAAAGGTACTTAAGTTCTGGCTCATATGCTTATTCTCTTCATAGTCCTGATCAAAACCAAGTGAATTCAACTAAATCCTCTCTGTTACGTATATCGAAAGACCGTGTTATTAACTGAAACGAAACTCCTCCCTGAACAAATGAACGACCCAACCATTAGATACACTCCCGGTATTTTCCAATAATAAAACGAGCCAGCTTGATGCCTTGAAGGAAATCAACTTCTATGGTAGACAAATGTCCCACGTATCATGCTCTGAACGCCTCGAGGCTTAAAGACCGATTTTCTTCAGAATTAGCCAAAATAATGTAAAATGACCAAAACGCCCTTGAACTGGATTCCTGCAAAACAAATCAACACTCCATGACTGGTTAGTGATTAGTGGATGTTATACTATGCGAAATGACTGACTAAATGTAAGGGTAAAATTTGGGGTATTACAGTTGCCCCTATTTAAATAGCTACACCGGATGGTTTGAGTGGCGGAGACTCGAGGAATCATGGTGGAGAGATTTAAATATAGATAACCGAAAATTTTGCCCTTATATGCGGCGATATGCAATGCTATGGACAAAACGAGAACAGATTAATGTAGATGATGCCATGAATATGATATGATGCGTATGCTGAATATGACGACACAGGGACAAACGCTACGAGGAGAACACACTGGGGAAAACGACGCGCTGGGACACAGTACAACACTGGGGAATTCTAAAATGATGGTCAACTGGTGTGAATACGACCAATTGTCATTTTTAGATCTGGGATGAGATTCTCAAAATGGAGATGGCACCTATGAGACGGCCTCCACTAGGGAATCTAAAAGTAAAACTGGATCACGTACGATTGCAAGATCGATCACAAAATGCATGGAGCATTGAGCAAAGAATAACATCCAAGCTTCTGTAACCTATCCCTCGTGACAGGATCAAACGGACTTTTCGGAACTCCGTAGCAAATATACAGGGTAAGAAACCGGTTGTATGCCAAAATAAATGGACTTAAAGTGGTTAGAACATGATCCTAAATGGAGATGACACCTGTGAGATGACCTTCACCTGGGAATGTCTAATAATAAAACTGGACCTACACGATTGCAAGATCGATCACAGAGTGCTGGAGCATTGAGCAAAGAATAACATCCTAGCTTCTATGAACTATCCTTCGTGATGGGATCGGACGGACTTTTCGGAAATCCGTACCAAAAATACAGGGTAAAAACCAGTTGTATGC
This sequence comes from Lathyrus sativus, assembly GCA_963859935.3. Classification (NCBI taxonomy): domain Eukaryota; kingdom Viridiplantae; phylum Streptophyta; class Magnoliopsida; order Fabales; family Fabaceae; genus Lathyrus; species Lathyrus sativus. Next base: position 148,481,463 of record OZ012740.1, on the reverse strand, counting down.
CAAAATAAATGGACTTGGGTAAGAAATGCCCTGATAAGCTTCTCGAGGGAGAACTGTCACTTATCGTTGGAGGGAACTTACATGCCAAAATGGATAAGCACTCAAATAAAGAGGCTGCTGCTTATCTGATAGATAAATCTTCTCGTATTTAAGGTCGATGCCTGGAATACGTTTCAGATTCTTCTTTTACTAAAGGGTGAACGAACTTCTTCATACTTCAGGATCTGTGCTCTCCTGAATATGATTCTGCTCCTTCTTTTACTAAAGGGTAAATGAACTTCTTCATACTTCAAGATCGTGCTTTCCTGAATATGATTCCGCTCAAACCTCCCCGTACTTCAAGATCATGCTCTCCCGAATACGATTTGGTTCAAACCTCCCCATACTTCACGACGACAAGGAAAATGGAAGCCCAACCTCTCAATGGAGACGGCCATTTGCTGCGAGTCATAACGAAGATAGGATCGGTTTCTCAGGCGAGAAATATCGCTTATTTGCAAGAGTGGCAATAATAAGCTTCTCATGTAAGAACCGCTTGTAGAGGTGATAACAGATGATGATAAGCTTCTCGGGGGAGAACTGTTGTATACCGTTGCTGAAGAACGTCACGATAAGCTTCTTAACCGAGAACTGTTGCTGATCGATTGTGATAAGCTTCTCTTGGCGAGAACTGTTGCGTATCCTGTTGTGTAAGGTTGTGATAAGCTTCTCTGGTGAGAACAATTGCTGATCTTGTTGTGTAAGGTTGTGATATCGATAGGCTTCTCAGGCGAGAACAATTGCATACCGATGCTGTAGGATTGTAAAGTGTTGTACCGATAGGCTTCTCAGGCGAGAACAGTTGCATACCGTTGCTGCAAGATGTACTGATAGATTTTCCAGGCGTGAACTGGCGTGTATCTGTAAAGGATTGTGATTGATTTCTTGAAAGATAGTGCAAAATAAATGCACATCCGAGTACAGTGATAAACTTCTCGGGCGAGAACAGTCGCGCATCTGCCATGGTATGGTGAAAATCTTTAGATGGTGCAAAATAAATGCACGTCCGGTTGGGCTCGACTACCGTCAAAACTGAGATTCAATCTAGGATCGAGCTAGAAAGAAGAATGGTAATCAAGACTCCATCGAGGGAATGAACTCGAAGGGCAAATATCTTATCCTGGTAAGGAAAGATAGCTGAAGTAACCGTCATCCACGAGGATCGATCTCTGTGGGGAAACTGGAAACACCTATGTATTTTATGCTTAGGGCTGACAATCTATTTGGAGAGAATGGACAAACCCCAGTTACTCGGCGGTAACAACCAAATGATGGTGAAACACAATGAACCTGTGAATGCTAATGCATGTGTTAACGTGAATGTATGTCAATGTCTATGTAGTTAAATATGCAAAATGTTATGAAATGAGTATGTAGTGACTATGTGAAATGAATGTATGAAATAGGCATGTGATGCTTATGCCCTTGCGTATGCTGACGAAACGGACTAGAGGCGGGACGAGAGATGAAATAAACATCTCGACGGAGATACCCTGCATTCTCTGCAACCAATACGTCAATCATAGGTAAGAAAAATCAATGGTAGAACCAAATCAGGTTTTAAAGTTCTGAATTCTCTGGGGAGAAGGTAATCTGCTTGGGTGCACAGTATCACGTCTTCACATGGGGAGAAGAAAACCTGAGGGACACTTGCGAGTTACCCAAGAAAAGGTTGTCAGCTTATAGTCTCTCTGGGGACTGTGTCAGAGCAATGATTTAATGAGCTTTTTCGAGGAGTGAGGAGATCCTTCCGAAATTTCCACTAGTCAAAGTAATTTTTTATATTTTCGATTGCGTTTTCGAAGAACAGTTTTAAAATTTTCAAAGCACCTTTCATTTTCAAAATTTTAAGAATAAATGCATTTTGCATAACAATAGAAAATAAGAGTAATGCACCAAGGAATGTAAGTAACAAAATGGTATCTTTTATTAAAGGATGGCAGCTTGCTGAGGGCATAGCTCCACAAATGATTATGCTTTGAAATTGGCAACATGGGAAAAGGTTACATTGAATCCAACGGCACCTACTGACATTAATAACTAAGACTAATCCAGAATCTGGCTTTGGACGAGGATGAAAGAACTGGAAAATGGCTATCATGCGGAAAGTGTGTTTGCGATGATCGGTGTCTTCTGATGTAATGAAATGCCTTTGTCCCTAACTTTTGCCTGGACCGCCCTTTCGGGTTTTCAATCCACCGGGACGCTCCTTTTTGCCTAAGCCGCCCTTTCGGGTTTTCAACTTAGCGAGCTTTTTATTATTATTTCTTTTTTTCAACCCTTACTTTTGCTTAAGTCGCCTTTTGCAGGTTTTCGACTTAGCGGGTTTTTAGGCATAATATTTTCGGACTGCATCAGAATTCACGGGATGTGCTAGCTCTTCTCCATCCATTGTTGTAAGTATCAGAGACCCTCCGGAGAAAACAATCTTTACAACAAATGGGCCTTCATAATTGGGCATCCACTTTCCACGCATATCTTTGTGCACTGGCAAGATCTTTTTGAGTACGAGCTCTCCTTGACGGAACTCACGGATACGAATCTTCTTATCAAATGCTCTTTTCATCCGTTTCTGATATAATTGCCCATGACACATGGCTGTCATGCGTTTCTCGTCAATGAGATTCAACTGATCCAGTCTGTCTTGAACCCACTCAGCTTCTTCAAGTCCAGCTTCCATCAACACCCTTAAAGAAGGTATCTCTACTTCAATGGGGAGTACAACGTCCATTCCATATACCAATGAGAAAGGTGTTTCCCCTGTCGAAGTTCGCACTGAGGTTCTGTATCCATGCAAAGCAAACGGTAACATCTCATGCCAATCTTTGTAAGTCACGACCATCTTCTGCAGGATTTTCTTGATATTCTTATTCGCAGCTTCAACGGCCCCATTCATCTTAGGACGGTACGGAGAAGAATTGTGATGCGTGATCTTGAAACTGTCACACAACTCCTTCATAGTCTTGTTATTCAGATTGGTGCCATTGTCAGTTATTATCCGACTTGGAATTCCATAACGACAGATAATTTCTTTCCTGATGAAGCGGGCAACCACTTGCTTAGTCACGTTGGTGTAGGAGGCAGCCTCTACCCACTTGGTGAAATAGTCAATAGCAACAAGGATAAAACGATGACCATTAAAAGCCTTCGGCTCGATTGCCCCAATCATGTCAATGCCCCACATTGAGAACGACCATGGTGAAGACAAAACATTCAACGACGAGGGAGGTACATGCATTTTATCAGCGTAAATTTGGCACTTATGGCATTTCCTGGCGTATTGGATGCAGTCAGCTTCCATAGTCAACCAATAATATCCAGCCCTTAACATCTTCTTAGACATAGCATAACCATTGGCATGGGTGCCGAAGGTCCCCTCGTGAATCTCTTGCAGTAACATGTCCGCTTCCCGTTTATCAACACATCTGAGCAAGACCATGTCGTGATTTCTTTTGTATAACACACCATTACTGATGAAGAATTTTGAAGCCAGTCTTCTCAACGTTTTCTTGTCCAGACCGGTAGCACCATCGGGATACTCTTGCTTGACTAAATAGTTCCTGATGTCGTGAAACCAAGGCTTTTCATCCACCTCAACCTCTTCGACTACTTGACAATAAGCGGGCTCAACTTTGCGTTCAATATGGATAAGAGGTGCTTCATTAACGAATTTAACTCTCCACATGGATGCTAACATGGCTAAAGCATCAGCAACATGATTCTCAGATCTAGGAACATGCTCGAACTCTATCTCGTCGAAATATTTAATCAGCTCGACAATGTAGTCCTTGTAAGGGATTAACTTCTCATTCTTCGTTTCCCATTTGCCTTGTACTTGGTAAATAACCAAGGCTGAGTCACCACTTACTTTGAGGAGTTTGATTCGGAGGTGAATTGCTGCTTCGAGGCCGAGAATACATGCTTCATACTCCACGACATTATTAGTACACTCAAAGTCTAGCCTGGCTGTAAATGGAGTGAATCCACCCTTTGGGTTCATCCAAACGGCGCCTATACCATGCCCATTGAAATTCGAGGAACCATCAAACATCATCCTCCACCAAAGACCTGGTTCTGGACCTTCGCTCGGATCTGGCGCTTCACAATCTCTCTTGATCAACAAAATATCCTCATCGGGAAAGTCAAACTTAAGAGGTTCATAATCTTCAACTGGCTGATCTGCAAGATAATCTGATAAAATACTACCCTTAATTGCCTTCTGGGGTACATACTGGATGTCATATTCGGATAACAACATGTGCCAATGGGCTAGCCTCCCGGTTTGAGCAGGTTTTTCAAGAATATACTTGATCGGATCCATTTTAGAAATCAACAATGTGGTATGACAGACCATATATTGCCGAAGGCGCCTAGCGGCCCATGCCAACGTACAACAAGTTTTCTCCAATGGTGAGTATCTGTTTTCACAATCGGTAAACTTCTTGCTCAGATAATAAATCGCATGTTCCTTTCTTCCAGTCTCATCATGTTGCCCAAGCACACAACCCATAGATTTCTCAAGAACAGTAAGGTACATAAACAACGGTCTTCCTGGTACGGGAGGAATCAGAATAGGGGGGTCTTGCAAATAATTCTTAATTTTCTCAAACGCTTTCTGACAATTAGGGTTCCACTCAACCGTCTGCCCCTTACAAAGCAACTTGAATATCGGCTCACAAGTAGCGGTCATGTTAGAGATAAACCTGGAAATATAATTCAAGCGTCCCAGAAAACCTCTAACTTGCGTCTCGGTCTGCGGAGCCGGCATATCTTGAATGGCTCGAACTTTGTCAGGATCTACCTCAATCCCTCGTTGGCTAACAATAAAACCAAGCAATTTTCCAGATCTGACACCGAAGGTACATTTAGCAGGATTCAACTTCAACTGATATTTCCTGAGTCGTTCAAACAACTTCACCAAATGGTCTAGATGTTCCTCTTCGCCCTGAGATTTGGCTATCATATCGTCCACATACACCTCGATCTCTTTGTGCATCATATCATGAAAAAGAGTTGTCATAGCGCGTTGGTAAGTTGCCCCTGCGTTCTTCAAACCGAAGGGCATGACTTTGTAGCAAAAGGTCCCCCAAGGAGTAATGAAAGTAGTCTTCTCTCGATCATCGGGATCCATTTTGATCTGATTATAGCCAAAGAAACCATCCATAAATGAGAACAACACAAAATTGGATGTATTGTCTACAAGTGTATCAATATGTGGCAGAGGGAAGTCGTCTTTCGGACTTGCTTTATTCAGATCCCTGTAATCCACACACATCCTAACTTTACCATCTTTCTTGGGCACTGGCACAATGTTGGCAACCCAATCTGGATATTTTGCAACTGCCAAGAAACCTGCATCTAACTGTTTTTTAACCTCATCTCGAATTTTCAAAGCCATGTCGGGTCTCGTTCTTCGAAGCTTTTGTTTGATAGGCGGACAATCTGGCTTAAGTGGCAACTTGTGAACAACAATATCTGTGTCTAGACCAAGCATATCTTGATACGACCACGCAAACACATCAATATATTCTTTTAACAACTCAATCAGCCTCTGCTTAACCTCTGTCCCAAGCATTGCACCAATCTTGACCTCTTTCTTGTTTTCATCTGTACTAAGATTAATCAAGTCCACCTGCTCTTTATGCGGTTGAAGCTCTGTGTACTCGTACTCAATCAATTTTGTCAGTTCAGCGGGTACTTCAAAATCTTCTTCACCCTCGTCTTCAGCTTGATTGATGGGTGCATCCCAGTTAGGAGTGTCAATAGAGTCAAGGTTTGCGATGTCTCTGCATGATGGAAGGCTTACTTAATTAAAATGCTCGAAGATATGTAAGAAGAAATGAAATGCTATTTTTTGTTTAATTTTTGAAAAAAAGTTGCCAACTTCACTTTTTAAAGGTGAAAACGAAAAACGCAAATGAACCAAAGTGGAATTGAACAAAATGCCTTTATTAATATCCTCTTAAAAATGAAAGGTGGCCCAACAAAAACGACCCTATAGCCTTGGGCAGAGCTACAGATTTTTTATTTGAAAACATAAATGAAAAATGCTAAAATTACTTTGACAATGGAAAGATAACAGGGATCTCTACGGCCTCCCAGTTGTTCAAAGTTGCATCACCCTTAAACACCAGGTTGCTCAGATCTTCATCTTCCTCACAGTCGCTGACGGCATTGACTTGGAAACCTCCGCTGACAAATACCTCTTGGATAACCTTCGGACGCCCTTCGACAGTTGTGGCAGCTCCATTCTGAGTTGGTTTGTAACCCAACCCAAAGCGATCAGTCTTGGTCTTGACGTCAATTACTTCTCCCCAACCTTCCGGAATACCCCTGTCAATTGTTGATTTGGTACTCTTCAGAGATGCAAAAGATGGATTACCCTGGCCCACTGTCTCTTCGACTTCTAATAGAACAACATTGGCGATCTCGAATGCTTGAAAGGAGATTTCCAAAGCATTCTCATCGGCCTCGATGTAACAGAAATAAGACAGGTTACTGACCATCAGATCCACCTCACCGTGTATAATAACCAACTTTCCATCGATCACGAACTTCATCTTTTGATGTAACGTTGAGGTTACTGCCCCAGCGGCATGAATCCACGGCCTTCCAAGTAAGCAGCTGTAATTGGGATTAATGTCCATGACTTGAAACGTGATATTAAAAACTTGCGGACCAATCAGGATAGGAAGCTCAACCTCCCCCATTACCGACCGGCGAGAACCATCGAAAGCCTTGACGATCAAAGGAGTAGGTTTCAACACAGTCTCTTTGAAAACCAACTTATCAAGAACCCTCTTGGGTAGAACATTCAAAGAATAACCGGTGTCCACTAGCACTCTTGCTAAATTGTCCTCCTGACATTTCACTGATATATGTAGAGCACGATTATGATTCGGGCCCTCCTTTGGTAACTCTTCGTTGCTGAAACTAAGGGTGTTACATGCGGTCAGATTGGCAATCACACTATCAAACCGACTGGTGCTGATATCTTGATCCACATGTGCTTGAGTCAAAACTTTTTGCAAGGCCATCCTATGAGCGGGTGAACTCATCAACAGAGATAAAATCGAAATCTTGGAAGGAGTTTGATGAAGTTGATCGATAACTTTATAGTCACTTTTCTTGATGATCCTCAAAAACTCAGCGTCTTCATCATTCGTAACGGCTCCCTTACCTTTGTCTTTGGCAGGCACTGGGATACTAGTTGTTTCCTTAGGTGGAACCTCATTGAAACGGGGAGTATACACACGGCCACTGCGAGTCATCCTGCTTGCCTCTGCGATATTGGTCACAGTGTCCTTAACCTCTTCATTTGGAATAATCTTCCCAGACTCCTTGTCAATCATCGTCACGTCATATTTCCAAGGTACAGCTTTAGGATCACTGAAAGGAAACGGACTTGGTCTTCGAATAATTATAGGCTTAGGCTGATTCGCCTAAGGGATAGACGACTTTGGTATATCGAACACGGGATTGGCAGAACTTGCCCCTGACAGTTTAAACACTGGTACCTTACCCTTTGATTCAAGCTGATGGAAGACAGGCTCAACCACAGCGACTTCATCCTTCTTGGCTTGTCTTGTCACTTGTAAAACACCCTCGTTAATCAACCTCTGAACATCATTATGAACCAACACACAACCCTTAATACTGGCTTCACAACTTGCGCATGCAACATGGGAAGTATCTACCAGACCGGCTTCAAACAACTTCGAATGGAATACCTTAAGAGGAGTCTTAATCTGAACAACATCAAGGACATAACCTTCCTCAGAATCGGCACTAATGGCATTAACACTCTCATGGTTAGGAAAAGGGTTCTTCTTAACATTCGGTTGAGGATCTTCAAATGACAAAATCTTTTTTTCCAACAGATCTCTGACAAGACTTTTGAGAGCATAACAGTTCTCCAGATCGTGACCAGGCGCACCCTCATGAAATAAACAATGAGCAGCGGCGTTGTAATTGGCGGGCAGAGGATTAGGAGGCGGTCCCAAAGCTCGAGTAGTGATTAGACCTTGCTTGACTAATGAGGGATACAACTCGGTGAAAGTCATTGGAATCGGCGGACAAGGTTTATACTGCCTCTTGTTCGGAACATTCTGGCGAGGAGCCGGATTCTTTGGCTGTTGATGGGCAGGAGCGTTGGGCGCTTGTTGATAGTTAGGAGGCGGATAAACAGGAGATTGTTGCATGGGTTGATACATAGGGACCTGTTGATTGAAAGAAGGCGCAACAGCAGCCACATAGGGTTGTTGAGCATATTGGATTGGGTACCCTTGAGGTTGAGCATAACCTTGCAGATATTGATAGAATTGGTCTCTTCGTCTACCAGAGGATATAGCATTAGTCTCCCCTTCTTTCTTCTTCTGAGAGCTATACGAAGGTTTCTTCGGCTGATCCTTTGAAACACCATGATTATTTGTCATTTTACCGCTTTTCATACCCAATTCAATCTTGACACCCACAGCAACGATGTTAGAGAAATTTGAAGTCACACTACCCACCATCCTCTCGTAAAATTCTGGACGAACCGTGTCGACAAACCAATCAGCTAACTCTTTCTCGGTCAAAGGAGGTTCTACCTGCGAAGCAATCTCTCTCCACCTTTGAGCGTACTCTTTGAATGACTCAGAACTCTTTTGTGACATACTTAACAACTGTCTTCTGTCAGGAGCCAAATTCATATTGTACTTGTAGTGTTTGATGAAAGCGTCAGATAAATCTTGGAAACTCTTAATGCGAGACTGGTCCAAAGTTAAGTACCACTTGGAAGAAGCACCCTTCAAACTGTCTTGGAAGCAATGAATCATCAATTTATCATTTTCAACATGGGCAGCCATTTTGCGATAGTACATGATCAGATGACTCTTAGGACAAGTGGCCCCTTCATAGCGATCGAAGTTCGGAGTTTTGAACTTCGGGGGAATAACCAAACCTGAGACCAAACAGACGTCCCTTGCAGCAGTCCCAAAAATTTGATCGCCCTCTACCTTTCTCAATCTCTGGACGATAGTGTCTACTTCCTCACGAAGCTTGTCATGTTTCTCATACCCTTCAACATTCTCATCAAGATTATCAAAGACTGTCTCATTGAAATATGGTTGCACACGGGTGTGTACAACAGGTGGTGCAAAGATAGGAGCCCCCCTAGAAACTTCAGAAAATAAAGGAACGGCTTGCTGAACAGGCTGATTAATCGGAACAGTGGCTTGAGGAGGCACAAAACCGGGAGCAAGACCATAAGGTGGGTCCCTTGCTATGGTCACATTCGGTGGAGGGTCCATAGTAACGCCGGTAATCTCGGAAACAACAGTGGGCTGGGTATCCATCTTAGCATTCATGACATGTAACAATTCCATCATACGCCCCATACCCCCTCGCAGGTCTTCAAGTTCATTGCTAAGGCGATCGATCTCTTTTGTCTGATCCTCCATTCTCTTCCGAGTTTGAGCTCTGGTGTTGTACTGGTGCCGAGGACTCAGGGTGACAAAACTGGAAGGCGAGAGAACCGAACGTGAGAAAACGGAAGACACATGCAATGCAAGAAAGTATATGATGCTATGATGCGAATGCAAATGAAGATTTCATGGAATTCAAACATTTACGAATGTCGTGGGGTACCAAAAATTTTTTTCTTGTTTTTTTATTTTATCCCGCGATATAAATGATGTTTGAATTCCATGAAATACAATGCAATGGGATGCTTTATGGATGCCATGCACATGAACACACAAAACCCTAGGTTAAAAGTCATGAGTGGAGTTAAGGTCTACCCATCCCCAAAGGAGTGTACTATAGGTTAGTTGTACCTGCCGAACAAGGTTCTACAAAGTGCCCAAAGTCATCAGCCCATCTTTCGGATATTATCAACCTTCCGATTGACTCGGGGGTTAATAATATTCTCAAGAGAACCTCTTTTGAGTGTAGTATCGCGTGGCAACCGTTGTAGGATTACTCCCACATAGTTCCCGCACTACGTCCTAAATAAGGCCAAGGTGGTGTTAAGGTACTACGGTCCTCAATATCACAGACTCCAATCGACCATGGAAAAAGTTTTTACGATTACTCGTTCAACCGAACCATTTTCGAAAAGGTCTCAACTGAGCGGTGATTCTCGAATCAACTTGGTCGGGATTCAACTCCCTATAAGCCTCATCGAATATATCCCCATCCTATAATAATGTCACTAGTCCGGGCGTAGGACTTATCTCACAACACAAGGAATCATCTCACAATATATACATGTAAATGAATAGTAAAGCAAATAGTAATAAACATGAACAAATTAGGGGTAACCCTCAAAAGTTAAGAGGTCCCCAGTGAAGTCGCCATTTTCTGTTGAGGTGGAAATAGGATATCAAACTATTAATTAGTTTGAATCGCAATTCAATTCACAACCGCTCTTTGATTTATCCGAAGGAAAAGGTCAAAAAGGGAAAACCTATTTTGCATCGTAAACACAATGCGGGGGAAAGATCTAGGGCTCGGGGGTTGGTTAAATTTAGGGAAGGTATTAGCACCCTAAACTTCTGTAGTACTCTACAGGAACCTTTTGTTCAAATGTTTACTATTTGCTTTATTTATTTGCTTAAGGTATATGTACAAAGGATTAAAAGTAAAAAAAAGACCTAAGGGGGTTAATTCTAATTTTACTCGGCAAGACATCGCATCTTGTGCCTACGTATCCTTACGAGAATGGAATCAGAGTAATCGTAGTTCCCCTCAAAAGGGAGGTTAGGGACTTCTCGACTGTGGTCAAGGTCTCAAGGGGAATAAACGCATCTTAAGGACACGCTTACGTGGAGTGTAGAAACTCCAAATCTCTACGTTGAATTGTTAAGTGAATTAGGGTTAAATTAGGGATTCCACGGCGGGAAACCCTAAAATGAGCGCGGCGGCTCTTTGACCTAATGCTAGGGGTAAAATTGTAATCTTGTCCACGGCGAGACATTTGTGAAAATTAGGGTTTGTCGTTTGTAAGGGTTTGAAGTTGAGGACTATTGGCGCGGCGACCAAAAGCTAGACCTAATCTTCGGATGTGTGTGGTGTGACAGAATAATTGATGAATGTGTGAGAAACTAATCATACAAGCAGAGAAATACTGACAGAAATTAAGACCATACACGCAGAAATTTAAAGGCAGAAATTAGAACGCGATTATTAGGGTTCGCGAGGTTACATGAGAGGAGCAGTTACAATATGATATTAAAATTTAAATCGAACGATGATAAAATAAGTAACAGTAAGCGCAATAAACTGCAAAACGAACAAACAATGTCAGAGGGCAGTATTGTCAGACGGTGACGAAATAACATTATGCATCTTTTTGTGGTTTTATTTTGTGATATAATCTTCAATTAAAATGGAATTCTTAATATTAATTTAACTCAAACCCTAAAAACTATTTTAACCTAATTATTATATTTTTTAAAAGGAATTTTAATACATTTATTAAAAAATGGTTTTTATTCATTATTGTAAAAAGGTTTTTTATTTTATATCTAAAAAAGGTTTTTCAAATTATTATTTTATTAAAAAAACAATTTTAATATTAGTTTTTAAAAAAGAGTTTAATAAAGCTTAATTAATTAATTATAAAAAAAAGAAAAAGGTAAAAAAAATAAAATAAAATAAAAGGGGTTGGGCCGGTCATCACTCCCGGACCCAACCCGGTTGGTGTATGTAACAAAAAGACAAGACTAGGGTTTCAGAACCCTCTCATCTTCGCGGCGCCGTTTCTCTCATTCATCTTCTTTGCTTCGTTTTGCTGCGATCTGGTTCCCAAAAAAACCTGAAAACACACAAATTTAAACCGTCAAATGTGAAAGGCGATGCACTCGTCGCTTACGTTTTGAATGATGATGATTTTTCGGTGAGTCTCTGAGGTTTCAATGGTCGATGATGACTCCTTGTCTGAGGCTAGAAGGTGATCGCCGTTGATTACCCGCCGTCGGTGAAGGCAGTCGCGGTGGTCACGGGAGCTTTGCGCGAGGGTTTCGTTGTCCCTCTTCTTCTCTTCAATCGTGCGGTCGCTAGGGCTTTGCTTGCGATTGTTGTTCGCCGTTCTTTCGTGTTCTCCGCCGTTGTTGTCTTTGGATCCTTTTTCGCTAGGGTTTCACACAGGTGACATTATTCTTTTATATCCTTCTCTGATTTTCTCCTTTTGGGCTTGGACCATATTTGTTATTATTACTGATACGATTTGAGGAGATTGTTTGGGATTGATTTGATTTCCTGATTGAGATCCTTTGGAGATTTTCCTATTTTCGGATTTATGCTGATTGGATTCGCTTTGATTTTATCTGGATTTGCTGAATTCGTTTTGATTTATGGATATCCAATTTCTTCGTTTCCTTGATTGGATTGAATTGGATTTCTCTGACATGCTTTGGATTTTATTTTTCAGATGTGGAATGGGATCCCTTGTTCACAATGTGGATATCCAATTGCTGAGCCTTAATGAATCGATACCTGTTTTGATAGCTTGTGGATTCACTCGCATTCTGAATTGATATGGTTTTTTGTGAACTTGTTTCGTTCAGTTTGGTTATCAGTTGGAATTCACTTATTTTTCCTCTTCTTCTTTCAGGATGGACATTGTCGGGTCGACGCCGCCGGGAAGGGTTGTGCGGCGATGATGACAGTTCGTCTGAGCCGTTTGGAAAAGATACTACAATCCTTGCTTTTGATTATGCTGCCTTCGATTATGTCACTTTCGGTTTCGGTGATGATGACCTTAGGGTCTGAACCTTTGAGGGATACTATTCGATGATGCCACGGTTGCCTTTGACAGTCTCTGCTGTGTTCTTTGCTTGTTTGAATTTGGTTCAGAGTTGTGCTTGATTGTGACTGATATTGTTTTGTCTTGCGGCTGGTGTTGCTAATGGTTGCTTTTATGATTCAATGGGCTTTTGCTCTGAGCTGATTTTAATGTTCTTCCTCTTCTTTCGCAGGGGAAACCATGCTTCCTTGAGTTCTGATACTGCCGGTTTTAGCCGTTGAGAAGTGTTTGGGCGATGACGACCTCACAGTCTGAGCTACCAGGGCATCCGTTCTTGTTTCTACTCTCGATGATTGTTGGGAGCCTTCGAGATTGGTTGTTTTGTTCGAATTTCCATTGTTGTCGACGCTTGGTCGGGAGCTGGAGACACTCTAGTTGTTTCTCTCCCGGCAGCTCGAACCTCTGCCCAGTGATGAATTTACTGAGGGCTGAGTTTAAGTCCATTCTTCTGTTAATGGCACTTTGCAGTGTTTCTTGTTCTGATTGCTTTCGACCAACTTTTCCACTAATCAACCTTTATCTTGGCTTTTCGTAGTTAGCTTTGGATGGTGAAAAGAGCAAAGTGTATGTGGGACTTGCTGTTCTTCGAATGATGGCGTGATTGAACATATCAGCTTGGTGTTGTTTCCATTCGAGTTGCTTTGTGATGATCTGATTCTGAATTTGATTCTTGATATTTTACTGAACTGCACCATGTTTCTGGTTTTTCTGCTGAACCTGTTTCTTGAATTGATGCTGTCCGCTTTTCTTTTGATCTTGTTGGATACTTTTCTGTTAGTAGGAACTGAACTTTGTGATTACTTGCCCGTGACAGATTTGTTGGATGTTTTTTCTTGCTCTTGCGCATGAATTGAGTTTGATACTCACAACTCATTAGTCCCTCCTTTCCTTCTTGAATTTGGGCCAGCTTTGCATTTATGATGTTTGTTCAGATTTGATGCAGTTTATGAATTGCTTTGGTTTTGAGTTCTGAATTCTGAACCTGGTACTGATGCTGTTGTGGATTTCAGGTGTAGGATAACCTTGAAGGCAAAGCGATTCAGACCCGCCGGCATCCGGGTCTGAATCCGGATTGACTATGTTGTTTTACTCTCGTATCAGTTTGGAAAGTAAATAAGGATTTACTCGATTTTGAAATGAATCCCATTGCGGCAAAAGCGAATCAGTCCCGCTTCTTTTATCTCTTTTATCTCTCGGCTGTCCCGTATGATAAGAACAGGGGTCACCTTATTTGACGCCAAATGCGCGGATCGGTACCGGGGGTAGGACGCAACTTCGGTTGTGCCACTCCCGGCACTCGATGATGACATCGTTCTAAGAGTGTCAAAAATCACCTTTAACCCTTTCTTGCTTCTGTTTGTTTTCTTATTTTTTTCAGGTGACCAGGAATTTCGTGGAGCACTCAAGGGGCATCATGAAGAACACTTAGAATTCTTTAGGACTTAGGACTTTTTAGAGTAGAGATACTCCTTTGTGAATGTAATTCCTTGTAAACAATGATTATAATTCAAAGTTTATTTGAGTCACTCTTTTGTAAATTAAATACTTTATGAAATAAAAATTCAAAAAGTACTCATTTACTTCTTAAATATCTATGAACATACAAACACGAATTTATTTATATTTATTTCTTAGTTACAAATTATAAACATTCGTGAATAAAAATCCACAAACATTTAAATTTATTTCTAATTATAAATTATAAATACTCACGAATGACACTCAAAGGTACTTAAGTTCTGGCTCATATGCTTATTCTCTTCATAGTCCTGATCAAAACCAAGTGAATTCAACTAAATCCTCTCTGTTACGTATATCGAAAGACCGTGTTATTAACTGAAACGAAACTCCTCCCTGAACAAATGAACGACCCAATCATTAGATACACTCCTGGTATTTTCCAATAATAAAACGAGCCAGCTTGATGCCTTGAAGGAAATCAACTTCTATGGTAGACAAATGTCCCACGTATCATGCTCTGAACGCCTCGAGGCTTAAAGACCGATTTTCTTCAGAATTAGCCAAAATAATGTAAAATGACCAAAACGCCCTTGAACTGGATTCCTGCAAAACAAATCAACACTCCATGACTGGTTAGTGATTAGTGGATGCTATACTATGCGAAATGACTGACTAAATGTAAGGGTAAAATTTGGGGTATTACACCACTCCTCCAGAAGCAAGTCTGGAAGACATAAGAGAAACTATCAAACAGGTATTAACATCTGATCCAACTCCAACCATTCACTCTCCATTACCTTCACCTCCTCCATCACCTTCTAGACCACAATCATCTGTACCACCATCATCTGGAATTCATACATCTGAACCCCCTCCATCTCAAACTACACCCTCTCAACCATCTTCTGTACAAACTCCATTTGAACCACCTCAAATAGAAACACAACCAGAACATCAACAACAAGAACCACCTCAGACAGAACCTTAACAACAAGAGCAACTACAACCAAAACAACAACAACAACTGCCAGAACATCAATCTCAACCCATTTCATCTGAACCTCCCCAACCAATACCATCTGAACATCCCTCAATAATAGAACAACCGTTACCTGTTCCAGAACCCTCAAATGACATTCTTGATTTAGAACCACTTGCAACCATGGTTGTCTTGTCATCCACCTCATGCCACTCCACTGAATCATATGATTCTGAATCAGAAGTTCACTCACCCTCTTGTTTACACATTCCTGATCCATTCAAACCTGCATTTTCTGATCTATCAGCACCTGACCAAATAAATCGTAGACTTTCACTTCGTTCAAAATTCAACCTCTCAGACTTTCAACCTTCATCATCTGAAGCTGACATTTCTCCAACCCCTACACCTCAACTCATAATACCACAACCATCTGAACCTCAACCATCTGAACCTCAACCATCTGAACAACCACCATCTGATCCAACACCTCCTAGCACCACTTGTGAATAACCTCAGCCAAACTCTGAATCTACTGAGAAAGTGACTCTTGAGGAATTTCTTTACCCCAACCCTAGATCATATGTTGATAAACTGTTTGAAAATTTCAAAAAGGAAGTTTGTATGGGGATTGCACCTGTGGAAGAAGAGTGTCTGTTCAGTATAGATCCTGTTAAGTCTGAAGCTGCTTGGGATAAATTTATCTCTAAGTTCAACGTGGTGGCCTCTCATCTCAAGACAGTCTATGCTGTAGATGCTAAGGCAAAGTTTGCTGAGTTGGTAAGACAGACTCTGATGAGCATTCCCAAACCACCAGTGCTGCTTCTGGAAGCTGCTCCTGCTGAAGACTCTCCATCTGAAGATGTTGCATCTGATATGGACATTGATGCGTCTGCATCTGAAGTGAAGGCTGACAATTCAGAACTAGTGAAAGAGGTTAAGGAAATCAAGTCCTGGATGATCAAACAAGAACAAACCACTGAAAAGATTAAGACTTGGATGGCCAAGCAAGAAGAGTCTACTACAAAGATCATAGATCTTCTGACCTTGATTGTATCTCGCCAACCTTAGTTTCTTTTCATTTTTTGTGTGCACTGTTGTTTGCATCTGCTTATTTTGCTTATGTGTTTATCATCTGTTATGTGAATCATCTGATTGAATGATAATTTTTGTTCTGTTTTTCTTCTGTTATCTTTTCTGTCTTTACACATCTTTTTGATTATGACAAAAAGGGGGAGAAAAAGAATCTGATTATTCAATCCATAAGCAAATACTAAAACAAAATTCAGACATATTATTAACTATCTTTGAATTTAAGTCTTTCAGATTCTATTGTTTCATCTGACAAAATAAATTCATTGAAGTTATCCTGAGAATTACCCAACCAAACTCTGATTCTTGAAGCAAATTGTACTCTGAGTCTAAACACAAAACCAGACTCTGTGTTTGAAAGAAGTCATCAGACTCTGATTAACCAGACTCTGTGTTTGAAAGAAGTCATCAGACTCTGATTCTGAAATACACTCAAGCAAAAAGGGAAGTATTCTTTTCCTTAGAGTATTCATTTCAGGGGGGGTTTCTTAATCTCAGGGGGAGTTATAATTATTATTTTTTTTATTGAACAAAATTTCTCATGTTTTGTCATCATCAAAAAGGGGGAGATTGTAAGAACACAAATTGTTTCTTAGTAATATCTCTATGTTTTGATGATAACTCTTATGAAATTTTGTATTAAAGAATTATATACTCTAAAATTGGTTCATGAATATTTGCTGCAGATGATTAAAGTATATATACATCCAAGAGCAAATTAATCTGAACATGGAACTATGGAAGGCTCTGAAGAGTCAGAATCATCTTATAGAAGAATCTGAGTGCTGTCTGCAGAAGGATCTGAAGCAGAAGCTACAGAAGAATCTGAAGCAGAAGCTGTAGAAGGATCTGAAGTAGAAGACTCTAATAGATCTAAAGACTTTGAAGCATTGAAGAACTTTGTATGAGAGTTAAGAAGCACAGTTTTTCAGAAGACTCTGAGAGTACTACACGCTGTATGTACTGAGGATCTGATTCATAAAACTCTGTTCTGATAGAACTACACGCTAAAGCACACTTGCTGCATTACTCTGATTCAGCAAAATCTGATGGGCATCCAAGACTCTGATCATGCAAAATCCGATGGTTAACTTTGCTGAAAAGAAATACTTGTTGAAGAAGAATTCAAAGTAATATATTTTTGATTTGGCTCAACGACTCTTTCCTCTTTCATGATTGACACTAGAACACAGACCAAAAGCATTTCTCTGTGCATTCTACTTCCAGGAAAGGTCATGTGATGTAAAGACAAAAAGGTTCAGGCCTTTTCAGTACACAGCCTCCAACGTCAAGACTTTGTGGACTACTGTGCATATAAAAGCAAGTCTTCCTCATCTTCTTCAATGTGATCAAGAACCAACGAATCTGTGATAGAAACTCTTACAAGCTCTCATAAAATATTCTTATTGCTGAGTTTATTCTTTTGTTCTTAACATTAAGTGAAAAATCACTGTTGTGATAAAGCTTGTTAGAAGCATTCAAACACTTGTATTAATCTTACATTTCATTGTAATAGTTTCTTAAGAATATCCAGTTGGGATCAGTAGTTCTTGAGAAGACTTTGAACAGTTAATCTTAGTGCTTACTATTGTAATCAGTTGATTAAATAGTGGATTAAGTCCTTGTTTGAGAAAGGCAAATCACTCTAGATAGGGTGGACTGAAGTAGTTGAGTTCAACGAACCAGGATAAAAATACTTGAGTTTTTACTTTTAAGTTTTATCTTCATACTTATTCAACCCCCCTTCTAAGTATTTTCTCACCTTCAGGTGACACCTTGGTTAAAGTAGAGAAAGCTTGGAGCAAAATTCATAGAAAGGGAAAAGTTTTGCTAGGAAAGAGCGACAACAAAGCCTTTGATCCATATGTAGCCTGGATCTGAGAACCAACCACAGTTGACATTCAGAAATACAACCAGGTGCTGCAAGAAAAGGAAGAATTAAGGAAAGCCAACGAAGAGCTAGAGAAAGAAATTGCTTAACTCCGAAGCGAGAAGAGTGAAGCTGTGTACTCCTGCAAGAAGAAAATGGAGTTGATAAACCATCTGGGTGCAGACGTAACCAAGCAGACTGATGCTCGAGAGCATCTGGGGTTGGACTTCAAAGCTGTTAATAGCGTTCTCGCCACCAAGAAGCAAAACTTGGACAGAGCCTATCTAAAGATCTCCGAATTCGAGGCAATATGGAACGCTACTTTGACCAATCACAAGGAGCGGGAAGAGAAGCTGAAGCAACAAATTTCCAAACTGACGATTCAGCTTGAGGCCCAACACGAGAAGATTGAAGCTGAAACATCACTCAGGCGTAACGCTGAGTGCGAGTTGAAAGAAGTGAAGGCAAACTTGAAGGATTGCAAACTAAGGGACGATTCCAAGAGAACCAAACTGGAGGATTACTTCAGAAAGGGAGCCTGGGAAGACTTTGTTAAAGATATCCAGAGCACTGTCAGACAGAGGGTTCTGCTTATTCGAGGATTGCTCACCAGGACGGATCACCCTGAGACAAAGAAACTATTAGAAGATTTCCGTGCACACTGCCGCACTTGATTTCTTGTTGTATTTCTTTGTAGCTTTCATTCACTGTTGTAGTGTTGACCATCACCAGGCTTGTTGGTTGAGGTCGCCCTATTACCGATTCCGTTGTACTCAGTTACTCCTGCATGCTGCCTATGTGGGCTCTTTATATATATATATATATATATATATATATATATATATATATATATATATATATATATATATATATATATATATATATATATATATATATATATATATATATATATATATATATATATATATATATATATATATATATATATATATATATATATATATATATATATATATATATATATATATATATATATATATATATATATATATATATATATATATATATATATATATATATATATATATATATATATATATATATATATATATATATATATATATATATATATATATATATATATCAGATGTTGATTCACCTCCGTGATTGGATTCTTATTCTGACTCACTGTTATTCTGGAACTAGAATCCGGGGGGGGGGGGGGGAATCTCTCCCTAGGCACAGACAGACGTTTGCATTTGCATATCATTTCGCATAACAGGTACCGCAGAACCATTGATCTTATTCCCTGTGCTAAATAGTTTGTTGCAGGATATCCGATCAGGAAGATTACAAAAATCCCCACAAGGCTATGGAACAGGTATGAGCAGAGCTGAGTGAGATTTGAAGCCAAATGGGGCAGTTCATGAGGGACATGCAGATGCTCAGAGAGGAGAACCAACAGTTGAAGACTCAGGTGAGCTTGATCATGGAGGTAATAAGAGGCGTGCTCTGAAAAGAAAGTGATCAAATGCCCGAAGCTGCAGCAAAGATGCTTGCTCCACTTGTGTCTGTGGAACCTATACCAAGGAACGATAGGCCACGGAGACCCTCTGCACAGCTTGAGCTCAAAACGTTTCCCGTCAGCGGCCACGTCAGGTTTCTCAGGATAACCCTAGAAGATATGGTCAAAAGATGAAACTATCTGACAGAATCCTCAATCCAATACCTATGGATCATGCTCAGTTGGTGCAACTCTTGCTCCAACTTTAGTTGGTTAAACCTCGGTTTACGGCTCCATTGACTGAGGAACTACCACCCGGCTATGACATAAATGCCCAATGCGACTTCCACTCTGGCTTACCGGGGCATAACGTCACGAACTATAAAGCTTTTAAGCATAAGGTTCAAGACTTGATTGATTCGAAAGCAATTGAATTTGTACCAGGCGGTATGAAAGCATCAGGCAAATTCATCCGCTATCATGCAAAAGAGATGGATGTTCCCATTCCCTCACTTGAAGCTGAGAAAAATCAGGAGTATATCCTGCAATCTTTGGTGTCAGAATCACCATGCCCGCAATTTATGCCTGTTCCGGGATCAAGCTTAAGGATGAAAGCGCTTGAACAGGGAGAGTCTTCACTAGTTCAGACCTCGTCTCCAGATGTCTCTGCCGTTTAATACCAGCAGTTTCATGCTCCTCAACAGCAAGACTATCAGCGCTAGATTCAGCATAGGCCTTACAGCAATTTGAAAAGGAGGAACGCTCTCCTGCATCCCGTGCCTATGACGTACAATCAGCTTCTGCCGCACCTAATTCAGAATTCTTTGGTGGAGCCCAAAGCTCTCAAACCGGTGCCAGAACCTTACCCTCTCGGGTATGATCCCAATGCTCGATGTGGATATCATGGGGGATCCGTGGGGCATTTGAGTGAGGATTGTGAGGTTTTTCAAGCCAAAGTGCAATTGTTGATGGATAGAAGGTGCATATCCTTCCCACGAGGAAAGTTGGTCGTACACCGCTCATCTGATCGAGTCTAAAGATTCTAAGGATCGCTCCCCTCAGCAGCAAATCAGTGTGAAAGCCCAGTTCCGAGAAGCTGCAATCTGCATTTTACCATGTCATTTCTTTACATTTGTGATTTATTTCCTGTTTAATTGCAAATTTCGTTTGTAAAACTTGTTATTTTTCAATAGATATTGATAATGAAATAAATATGCATGTTTTTGAATAAATCCATTCGTGTTCACTCTATTGCTTTTCATTTATTTCAAACACTGGTTTAAGTGGAATCCGGGGAGGATGACAAAATCAAAAGACGTGTAATTTTCGATTGTATGCTTTTGAATAAAAAACCTGTTGATGATGTACATGCATTATTTCAAATCCACAAACACCGGAGATATAAGGAAGGTAATCCCTTGTCAACCCCTTTGAGTCTAGTAGTAGGAGTTTCTTTCTGAAAATGAAAAAACCCTCAATCTTAACCCGGGGCAGGGTAGGTGTCAGCTAATTTGACCAAGCGTCCAAATTACCAAAGGAGTGTCCGTTCGAGGATCAATCACACCGCTATAGGTCGTGCCTAAAAAACCATGATGGTTAAACCTTGCCGACAAGGAGTGAAACAGTCACAATATCTTTTCAAACAAGTCATACGAGCCGGTGTCGCACAATTTGTTCAAAAAAAAAAGAGAGAAAGAAAAAAAATCAGAAGAAAAAAGAGCCCGCTAAGTCGAATCTTAAAAACAAGCGACTTAGGCAAAAATTAGGCCACCCCGCTGGACTTTAAAATCGAAGAAAGTCAAAAGAGTTAGTCCAGGAAAAAGTTAGGGGAAAACGGAAAATTAAAAGCGAAAAGGATTACAAAAGAAAAATCCTTGAGAAAGAACGAAATCGTGTGGCTCCAGACGCCGAAAGACGAAAAGAGAGTAACTGTCACTTTGAAAAAGTGTGATTTCTTGAACTGCCACTCAACCTTTGAAAGGTAAATGCTAAGGTCGAACTAGCTGAACGTAGGATTGGAGAACACCATGGAGAATGTGTGGGTTAAAATGAATTTTGAGCCTATATCCTTTTCTTCTTTAACCGTGAACCTGACCATGTTACAACCTGAAAAAGTCCTAATTGAAGCAGGTTTGTTTCGAGAACATACTTCGGTAAAGATCGCATCGAAACTGACTCCTAAAAGGATTCCTCTTACAGTGTTGTATTAATGTTGACATGTTGATGAATGATTCATACACTTTATGTTACAAATTTTTTTCCAATGAATCGAACTGGATTTTTAAAACTGTCATATGCATTGCATTTAACATGTCTGTTATGCAGAACAACTTGTTTTACTAGCGAGTAAGTGCTTGACAGCAGGAAAGTTTCCACAATGGAAAGTCTGACCAGGATAGAATGCAGAACGCCAGAATATTCCGGTGAACCGGGGCAAGCTATATCAGATGATCACATCACTGGAGTCAGCCATCCAAAAGTTAGTTAATCTGGGGCAGTCAGGTTGAGATTTGGTGAATCTCTCGCAGCCCAGGGTACTACCCAAATCTGCTAATCAGGGGCAATGCTATTGCAAGACTGGGGCAGATGACCCTAGAAGCACAGAAGCCATCCTCGACCAGAGGGAAATTAATGCAAAGCACCTCTGTGAGGCTCAAAGTGCTGAGACCATTCATGTCAAACCATCAGCGTATAGAGATCTCAGGTTTCCTTTCGAGAGGATGTTACGAAGATCCCACAGGCTGGGGAAAAAGTTGAAAGAGAAGGAATCGTTCCCCTCCATATCCGCTGAGTTTGTCAGAAGTTGTTAAAAATTCTGGGGCAAGCCATCTCGAGGTCGCTTCATGACAATATTTTTTCGTTCAAGATAAAATGACCCTGAGACCATTTTGCAAGGTCGTAACCCTTAAGGCATTTGACAGAAGTGTATCCTCAGTAGAGGCATATGCAGAGTATTGAGCCTACTCCTCAACAGATTCAGTTGTGTTTCCCCACAGAGTCTGAACTTTGGACTGTGAACATGGAGTTGTCGTCCCAAGCAGAGACAAATTATCCCCAACTAGAGTCCATTCCCCAGCAGGTGGAGTGTGCATCTCATGCTCCCCAGTCGAGTTATGTGCAAGATAACAAGAGCAGTCAAGTATGTACCCTTTGTCCCCGACAGTTGGTCGGTGCACAGTTAATCCCCACAGATTGCAGGTATATGCTTACTCCCCCAGCAAGTCGAGATCAGGATTCTTTCCACCGGGCGTGGGTGGTATTGTTCCTAGCAGCGAGTTAGCACGTGGTTTTCTCCAGCAGACTCTCGGCAGTTCGGACCAAGGGCTCTGGCAGAGTTGATTTCCCCGTAGAGTCGTATTCTTCCCAACAGGTAAGATCAGTTCCAGCGTCTGGTTGTCTATCCTTGGCCGAATTTGCAACCCCGAGAGAGCCGTATCCCGGAAGGCCAGTCGTGTTGTTGTTTCTCTTCAGTAGGTGAGAGTGGCTGTTTTGGCAAGCTGTTTTGTCTCCCCGGTGGATTCGTCTATATTCCCAGAAGAGTTCGTATTTTGGAAGGTCGTTCAGGGAATTCTCCCCAACTGAGTTAACCAATCAGGTTTCGTGCCTTAGCATAAGTCCAATCGTAGTTGGCACGTGTAAGCTATCCCCGGCAGGATTGTTTCTTTCCCCAGCGGAGTTAGCATCGTCTCCCCAGCATTTTTTTTGCTGGAGCCGTTTCTGTGCATTGTGCATAGCATCTACCCAAATGCGTAGCATTTCCATTCCGTATGGAGTATTATGCTATTTTCAAACATCTACATCTTGAAACATGAGCTAGATTGTTACCTTTCTGGTTTCTGGTAAGTGCTATATCCTACAGGTGAGCGTTCAGGCCCCGACTTCTCCGATGAACATCCAGATTCCGGTGAATTTTTAGTTTGAGACGTTTTGTCCTATCCGTGCAGTGCCCAGACTTCGATTGGTTATGATGGTACTTCTGCTCCGTTGAATGGTTAGGTTCCGTTGAGTGTTCAGTACGTGACATATACCTGTATCCTTTGATTATCCAGACTCCGGTAAATCCCCAGTAAGGATGTGCTTCATTGAGGGTCCCGCCTGGTTCATTGAGTGTTCCGCCTCTGATTTGTTTCATTAAGGGTTCCGCCTCTGATTCGTTTCATTGAGGGCTCCGCCTCTGATTCGTTTCATTGAGTGCTCCGCCTCTGATTTGTTTCATTGAGGGTTCCGCCTCTGATTTGTTTCATTGAGTGTTCCGACTTTGATTTGTTTCATTGAGTGCTCCGCCTCTGTGTTGCTTCATTGAGTACCCTGACTTTTTTTTCCGCGTGAGTATCTTGGCTCCGATGTGTCCGTTCGCGTTGAGCGTCCTGGCTCCGGTTTCTTTGTCGTGTATCTCGTTGAGTGTCATGGCTCTGGTTTGTTCGCTCGTTTCTCGTTGAGCGTCTTGGCTCCGGTTCGTTTTGTTCGTTCTCGTGTTGAGTATCTTGGCTCCGGTTTGGTTGTTTGTTTATCATGTTGAGTATCTTGGCTCCGGTTTGTTCGTTCGTATATCGTGTTAAGTATCATGACTCCGGTTTGTTTGTTCATTTGTCGCATGAGTGTTTAGGCTCCGGTTTGTTCCTTCGTGTATCTCATTGAGTGTCATGGCTCAAGTTTGTTCATCCGTTTCTCGTTGAGCGTCTTGGCTCCGGTTCGTTTCGTTCATTCTCGCGTTGAGTATCTTGGCTCCGGTTTGGTTGTTCGTTTATCATGTTGAGTATCTTGGCTCCGGTTTGTTCGTTTGTATATCGCATTGAGTATCATAACTCTGGTTTGTTTGTTCGTTTGTCGTGTGAGTGTTTAGGCTCCGATTTGTTCCTTCGTGTATCTCGTTGAGTGTCATGGCTCTGGTTTGTTCGTTCGTTTCTCTTTGAGTGTCTTGCCTCCGGTTCATTTCGTTCGTTCTCGCGTTGAGTATCTTGGCACCGGTTTGGTTGTTCATTTATCACGTTGAGTATCTTGGCTCCGGTTTGTTCGTTCGTATATCGCGTTGAGTATCATGACTCCAGTTGTTTGTTTGTTCGCGTGAGTATCATCGCTCCAGTTTGTTTCGTTCATTTATCGTGTTGAGTGTCTTGACTCCAATTTGTTTCGTTCGTTTATCGCGTTGTGTGTCTTGACTCCGGTTTGTTTCGTTCATTCTCACGTTGAGCGTTTAGGCTCCGGTTGGTTACAATTTATCTCGTTGAGTGTCCATACTCCGATCAGTTCCAATTGATGATGTATTCCTCGTTTTATTGAGTATCTAGGCTCCGACAGGTTTCGCGGATTCATTGTGTTCATTGAATATCTAGATTCTGACAATTTGACATGCTACCCTTCAGCCCTTCACCAGAGAGTTTTACCAATTGTTTTGCAGTTTATTTCCGCGGTTGGTAAATTTTCGGGTTGATTGGTATTCAACCGTCTTTTACCTTGATTGGTTGAAATTCGTTCGCTTTTCACCCAGTCAGGTCCAAGTCGTTTTAATAGGGGCAACTGTTGCACCCCAAAATTTGCCCAACCTATTTCTTTACCTGGCTTTTGTTTCATTGCATTCATAACATCAGCATTAACATTAGCATTTCCATACCATCATTCATATACAGGGGATTGAGAGAGGTGTGCTTATCAAGAGGGGTACCACAAGGTTCCAAGGCTAATCAAGAAGCTTCATTCAAGCATGTGAGGGTTTATCATCCTCATCAAGTTATCAGAGAAAGTCAAAGCTTATTAAAGAAGTGGATGGTTGAAATGGTTGTATCTCCTATCTTGAGGATCAATTGAATATCATCAAAGAATTGAAAGTCCATGGATATGAATTTAGAACATTATAGGAGCTCATGGTATGTTTTGAGGATCACTATGGAGCTCATCCATGTCATTATTCAAAGTGCAAGAGGCCACAGTCAAAGCTGAGTCAACTAGGGTTTTTACCTGGTCAACCCTGAGTCAACTGGGAGTATTGAGGAGATTAAGACTCAATTCCAAGCAACTATGATCATGGAATGTTATATTGAGACACCTAAGAGATCATTTCAAGATCAATTCATCAATATTCAAGAGTGTGAGAAGTAATTGAGCTAGGGTTTCTAAGCTTGACAGTGTAAAATCCCCTATCTCAGTGCCTAACTTCAAGACCACATAATTCAAGATACAAGTTTCATATCATCTTGACATCCACATGAGACTTGTAGAGCATGCTCTTAGCTTTCGTTTGAGTACTAGAAGTCCTTTATTGGATTTATAGAACTCAATTATGAAGCAGTCAAGTTACAGGTCATCAGATGAATGTGATTTTGGTACTTGAAAGTCAACCAACTTCCAGGACATTTTGAGCTAGAAGGATGTTTCTCCTCAACATTTGATAAACATGAAATTTTTTCCTCATGATCTTAGCTTTCCAAAGAGTACTAGAAGTCCTCATTTGGATTTGTAGAACTCAAGATATGAGACTTGCAAGTCAAGGGTATTTTGGGAAAGTAAGATTACAGGTCATTTTCATTATAGGTCAATTTCACCACCTTGCATACCTCAAATGAAAATGTTTCCAACTTGAAATTTGCTCAAAATGGTATCATTTGTTCAACCAAACCTCAAGAGGTCATTGATATTGTGAGGGCAAAATGTCTCACAACATAGGTTCTCAAGTTTCGATGGTGACAAAGTACAACCTCAGATGAATCGGAGTTGTCATGCAATACTTAACATATTACATCCTCCCCATATCCTTTTAAATCATCATATTTCATTACAATATAATTGATTGATGTATAGTCGTGACAAGATGCACGAAACATCAAACATGTCAATTTTTTCATATTTTGGAGCTATGAGTCGACCATACAGTCAGTTCATGGATCAAGTCATTTCCCACTGGTCAGCACACAGCAACCATGAGCCGACCATACAGTCAGCGCATGGATCGGTTCATTTCCCACTGGTTAGCACACATCAACCATGATTCGACCATACAGTCAGCACACAACAACCATGAGTCGACCATACAGTCAGCACACAACAACCATGAGTCGACCATAAGTCAGCACATGGAGCCTTGGCATTTCACACGGGTCAGCGCACGCCGACCTATGGTCGACCGTTCGCGCGTTGACACAGTCAGTGCAATATTTCCAATCTGTTTGAAAATCTGTTTTGTTGGCTGATTTGCTTATTACTATAAATAGAAGTTTGTTCATTTTAACACAACAACATTTGATAAAAATTGATTCATGTGTTCAAGAATAAGAAAGAGTGAAATAGGTGTCCAAGATTCTTCATCTTCATCTTCAAACATCTCACAACACATCAATTACACACAACCATTTTTGAAGTGCATTGTGAATGATTAAAGGTGATAAAGTTTGAAGCTTAGATTGGGTAATCTAGTTCGGGTTGAAGCTTGTGACAGGTTCTTTCTTGAATAAAACCATTAGGGTTTTATCCTCCATGATTGGTTTTAATTTTTGGGGTTTTTTGGACGAGATTCTTCATCAAGGGTCAATTGAGCGAAAGTGATTGTGAAGAGGTGTTCTTCAACAGTCTAGTAGCGGATTCAGTGATATTGAAGGGAAGATCTCGGGTTCAAATCGTTGCAGTTGAGATCAGCCGGAGCCGAAGGTTTGAACAACAACGGGTTATTCAATAAGGTGGCTGGAATCGGAGGTCTATCAACAACGATCGGAGGACTTGATTCATCTTGAATCAAGGGGCAAGGAGTGAAAGCAACATTCAACGTCTTGAGATTTCTGTTGTATATTTGTTGTTCAATCCTTGTATAAACTATTACATTCAACAGGTGATATCTATTAACTCTATCTCAATTCTAGTTTTAGAATTGAGGGCAGACGTACCCCGAAGCGAGGACGACGGGGGAACTGCCTGACCAAATACTTGTCTTCTCTATTTTTCAGCATTTATATTTTAGCTTAAAAATAAGTAATTTTTGTATAAGCACTATTGTCAAACTGTGATACCAATTGAGTAAGAGGTTAAAACTCTGTTTTTGACTCCAAAGTACAATAAGACATTGTACTAGGCTAGTTGGAATCACTTACTCAACATAAATATTACTTGGAGTGTTTTGCACACCAAGTGTTTGACAAATTGCCTAAACCAAAATTATCTTACTTGTGTATCTAGTTTTGGTTTTCTCTTTAAATCATTGGAACTAGGAATCCTAACAACTGAATTAGATCATTGATAAGTGTGATTAGTGTTGTGATTCTATTTTCCATATTATCATTAATCCAAAGGCTTACGCATATCCGATTTTCCAATAACCGTTGGTTTTAGACTATATTTTCCTCGGCCGCTTCCGCACTTAAAACCAATTTTCAAAACCAATTTTTAATTGGTAGTGCCGACTCAAATTTTAATTGGGATCTATTCAACCCCCCCTTCTAGATCCGTGCCATAGTCTAACAAGTGGTATCTAGAGCTCCGGTTACTCGGTGCTTCAAATACAACGTTGATAGAAAATGGCGAACGAACCAAAAGG
Organism: Lathyrus sativus; assembly: GCA_963859935.3. Lineage (NCBI taxonomy): Eukaryota > Viridiplantae > Streptophyta > Magnoliopsida > Fabales > Fabaceae > Lathyrus > Lathyrus sativus. The sequence goes on along the minus strand of OZ012740.1, from coordinate 148,453,249 downwards.
GGCGTACAATAGAGCTCCCGTTTTCAACGGTGAAAATTATAGTTATTGCAAAGACTGTATGCGGGTGCACATAAACTCCATAGACAGAAAAATATGGAACGTTATCCTCAACGGTCCAATAGAAATTACTATGACCAATGCGGATAACGTAGTTGTGCCAAAGCGCGAAGCACAATGGACCGATGACGATGAGAAAAATACAATTATGATTGGAAAGCCAAAAATATCTTAATCTCCTCATTAGGTGTAGATGAATACTATCGTGTATCCCATTGTCCTACTGCTAAGGCCGTGTGGGATTCACTACAAATCACCCATGAGGGGACGAACGATGTTAAGTTGGCTAGAATCAACACATTAACACAAGAGTTTGATCTCTTTTTCATGGAGCAAGGGAAAACCATTGCTGACATGCAAAAGAGATTTACTCATCTCATCAATCATTTACATTCATTAGGTAGGTCTGTTTCCAATGATGTTGCTACTAATAAGATCTTAAGATGTCTTAACAGGGAATGGCAGCCAAAAGTGAGCGCCATCAAAGAAGCACATGATCTTACCTTATTAGACTTGACAACATTGTTTGGCAAATTACAAGAGCATGAACAGGTACTCTTGAGCCTAGACCAACGCGAAAAGATGGAAAAGAAAGACAAAACGAAGGTGAGTGAAAAGAAATCGATAGCTCTCAAGACTTCCTCCTCGAAGTCTCAAGCAAAAGAGCAAAGTGATTATTCCTCAAGCGACGAAGAAGAAGAGGACAAGAGAGAATATATGGGGCTGTTCGTTAAACGGTACAACCGTTACGTGAGAAAGAACGACATCCAACGTTCCAAGAAGAATTTGGTAAACTTCCGGAAACAATCGAGGTACTCCAAAGATGATGACTCAAAAGGTAAAAAGACTAGAGGGACGTGCTACAAGTGTAGAAAGCCCAGTCACTACAAACCGGACTGTCCGATGAACAAAAAGGCAAAGGAAAAGGAATCATCAAAGTCACACAAGAAATCATCAAAGCCTAGGAGAGAGTACATAGCTTGAAAAAGCGACAGCGACTCTTCCTCCTCTGATGAAAGCTCTAGTGATGAAGAAGAGTCCGTGAATCTATGCCTCTTCGCTCATCAGAAAAATAAGAAAAAGCAGGTACGTCACTCTAAATATGATAAGTCCTCAAATATGTCGCATTGAGAATTACAAACCGCATTTAATGCTTTACACAATGAAGCAACTGAAGCCTTCAAGAAACTTGCCTCTAATAAAAGAATTTTTACGTACTTAGAGAACAAAGTTAAAGAGTCCCAAAATAAACTAGAGGACCTTAAGGCTTCCATTGTGGAAGGTAATAGATCGGATTGTAAGGACAATAGAAATCCTTTCGACTTTGGGTGTGATACTTGTCATATTTGGCAAGGTGAGGTTAGAAACCTTAAGGCCAAATTAAACAAGGCACTTGAGCCTAAAATTACATTTGCTATTGATAAAAAGGATTTTAGAAAAAGTATGATAAACCCATATCAAAAATATGCATATGTAATTAGGGATCAAGCAAGTAAAAGTGATTCTAAAGTCGATTTTGCATGCTTATATTGTTGCAAGAAAGGCCACTCCATTGGTAAATGCCGATTTAGGAGATTTCTTGCTCCTAAAGGCATCTATAAATGGTTGCCCAAACGCAACCATTTTGTTGCTAACCTATTAGGACCCAATATGCCATTGGGTACCTCCTTTTCCTAATTATGTTTTGATAGGTGAAATGTGTCGAGACCACCGAAAGAAGATGGGTTCTCGACAGTGGGTTCTCAAGACACATGTCTGGAGACATATCCTTATTCATAGACTTCGTGGCTAAGAAGAAAGGGTATGTAACTTATGGTGATAACAACCGCGGAGCAATACTAGGTAAAGATAGTGTAGGTAATCCCTCCTCTACTACGATTTCCGACGTGTTGCTTGTCGAAAACCTTAAACATAATCTGCTTAGCATTAGCCAATTATGCGACAAAGGATACAATGTATCTTTTTCAAAAGATTGTTACAAAATTGTGCATGTAAATGATAAGAAGAATATGTTTAATGGTTTTAGAGTAAACAACGTATATATGCTTGACTTAAATGAAGTATCGTTAACAAGCGACAAATGCCTCATAACAATGAGTGAAGACTCATGGCTATGGCATAGGCGTTTAGCGCATGTTAACTTTGACTTACTCAATAAGGTAGTCACAAAAGACTTAGTCTTAGGACTTCCCAAAATAAAGTTCACCAAGGATCACCTTTGTGATGCTTGTCAAAAAGGTAAGCAAACGAGGATCTCATTTAAATCCAAAAAGATAGTTTCAACAACAAGACCTCTCGAACTTCTTCATATGAACTTGTTTGGGTCGTCTAGGATTAAAAGTCTAGGAGGAAACTATTACGGGTTCGTAATAGTGGACGACTTTTCTAGGTTTTGTTGGACCATCTTTTTAGTAAGTAAGAGTGATACATTTGCCGCTTTTGAAAGGTTTGCTAAGCTTTCCCAAAATAAGTTAAATACAAACATTGTATCAATTAGAAGCGACCATGGAGGTGAGTTTGAAAATCACTTATTTGAAGAATATTGCGGTAACCATGGTATAGATCATAACTTCTCCGCTCCACGCACCCCTCAACAAAACGGGGTTGTGGAGCGTAAAAACCGAATTTTAGAAGAATTGGGAAGAACAATGATTAACGGAAGTGGTTTACCGAAATATTTTTGGGCTGACGCCATTAGTACAGCGTGTTATGTTTTGAATAGGGTGCTTATTCACCCCATTCTAAATAAAACACCGTATGAAATTTTAAAAGGGCGAAAGCCAAATGTTTCGCACTTGCATGTGTTTGGCTGCAAATATTTTGTATTAAACAATGGAAAGGAAAACTTGGGCAAATTCGATTCCAAGGCCGATGAAGGTATCTTCCTCGGATACTCTTAATCGAGTAAAGCATATAGAATATATAATAAACAATTACTTGCTGTAGAAGAGTCTGTGCATGTTACTTTTGATGAGTCCTATCCGAGAAATGTCGGAAAGGATAGTGTTGTTCATGGTGCAGGTACATCTACGGAAGACATACTCAAAGGTGGCGAGACGCAGATTGATCAACCTGATGAAGCCAAAGTTGAGGAGGATAAAGATGTACACTATGAGGTAACCGAGGAAGCTCATCCGCCTTCAAACGATGATCTCCCTCAAGCTTGGAAGTCTCCCAAAGATCATCCAATTGACAACATTCTCGGAGACATCACAAAGGGTGTAACAACTCGATCAAAGCTAAGTAATTTCTGTTATCATTTCGCGTTCGTTTCACAAATGGAACCTAAAAACCCTAAGGAAGCCCTACTCGATGAACATTGGTTTTTGTCAATGCAGGAGGAACTAAATCAGTTCACTAGAAATGAGGTTTGGGACCTCGTCCCTCCTCCGCGAGGTCATCGAGTAATCGGCACCCGATGGGTGTTTAGAAATAAATTGGACGAAAACGGAGTAATAACTCGCAACAAGGCGCGGTTAGTCGCGCAAGGGTATAACCAAGAGGAAGGCATCGACTATGAGGAAACTTATGTGCCGGTTGCCCGACTCGAGGCTATACGCCTTTTGCTTGCTTTCGCTTGTGCGAAGGATTTTAAGTTATTTCAAATGGACGTTAAGAGTGCGTTCCTTAACGGGTGCATAAATGAAGAAGTCTATGTTGCGCAACCTCCTGGTTTTGAGTCTCATGAGTATCCTGATCATGTCTACAAACTGATAAGGGCTTTATATGGTCTCAAACAAGCTCCTAGAGCTTGGTATGAGAGACTAAGTAAATTTTTACTTGATCAAGGCTACTCAAGAGGAAAGGTTGACACTACTCTCTTCATTAAACGTCAAGGAAAGCACTTAATTCTTGTACAAATTTATGTTGACGATATCATATTTGGATCTCTCGCTACTGCGAAAATCGGCGTCGGCTGAACAGAAGAGTCGCCACCGTGCGTTATTTATCCCACGGGAGGGAAAGGAAACGCTCAGAGTAAACCTCGCACGACACGGGAAAGGTATGGTCGTCGCAACCAAAACCTGGATTCGGGAGTCGGTTACGCAAGGGGAAGGTATTAGCACCCCTCACGTCCGTCGTACTCGACGGGATCCACACTTGTTTTCTGGTACGGATTGTTATTCTATATACACTAAAGGTTAAGGGTTAAAAAGAAAAGAAAACATGACTCGGCAAAGTATCGCACTTTATGCCTACGTATTCCCGTCGGGAACGAGAAATCAGAGTCAACGTAGTTCGCCTACCTACGGGAAAGGAGGGGAAGGTTGCTCGCTAGGATGTCGCATCCTATGCCTACGTACTTTCATACAACATGAAAGATCAGAGCAAACGTAGTTCGGGCTACGTACGACACCAGTCTGTTTTGATTGCTTTTATCTCCTTCTGAAAAAGGGTTTTCTGATTAACAGTCCCAGCGGACAAAAAATGACGTTTTGATGAGTTCACATTCTTTTACGGAAGAAGTGTCTTTTATTGTGTTCGACATATTTATTGTGTTTTTCTGTTTGTTTTGAGTAAGAAGAGACAGAACTCTAACCTACGGTTGCGAAGGGGATCGAACTAACCTAATGTTATCATGCATGGGTTAAGGCCTAGTGTCTATCATGCTCCTCTCTTGCGCAGAGAGAAACAGAGATCCTAAGGGAATAGACGGAAACAGAAACAATATTAGATATATACAGTAAAGCAGTAAAATGCATGGATGCAACAGTACAAGCGAGGCAAGGGAGTCCCACTCAACCTCGAACCTAGAAAACAATAGGCAAAAGTGAACAGAATTCACTTTCAACCTAACAGGTTAAACAACAAGCAATACAGTCAGGGAAAACCAATCAATACATCAGAAATTAAACAGCTAAAAATAAACAGCCACAACAGCTCAGCATCAACATCTGACTTCAAGTCATCATCAATCAGCTACAAGCTTCAGGCAAGCATCAATCTCCATCTCCACAGCCTTCAGGCAAGGTCTTTGTCATCAATCTTCAGTCTGTAATGGCTTTTCTTCAAGTCTCAAACCTCCAGGATGAGGGATCAATCACAAGAGTGAATTGGGTGTTAAGCAATTAGTTGACTACCAAGGGTGGCAAACAAACTACTACTAACACATAAGACATTTTCTCTCAAGAGTTCTATCCCTTAGACAGTAGCACCAAGCCTTCCAAAGGAAGGGGGTGAGTGTCTCAGAGAGACTCTGCATTACAGAGAAGAATGGAGGCAGTCAAGACCTTCCATGTTTGAGAATCAGGTTGACTATTCTAGGGCTCTGCCTGAAGGAAAATTGCGATCTAAACGCAGCGGAAAACAAAAATTTCCTTTAGTGATCCTTACGAATGAGCATGGTCAGTGATAGAATCGTTACCTCTTTGTGGCGATTCAGATCTTTGATGCAGCGATCACAAGCGTTGATGAAGTGCAACGCCTCTACTCAGTCCACACGAACAGCTTCCGGTCACAGTGCTAGCTGCTTACGAACGGAATTATTTGAGTGAGAAAAGAGAATCAAAAACGAAATTGCATCAAGTGAAAGCTTCATCACAAGGGTTCCTTTTATAGACTCTCTTGTGGGCTGCGGGCTAAAAACGCAATTCACATGATCCATAATAATATTATATATTATTATAATAACTATTATTATAATAAATATATTTATTTTATTATTATTTTATAACCATTATAAAATAACAATAATTATTATTATATTATCCGAATTTCTATTTTTCACTTAAGTGCACCGTACCTTACGGTGTTCCTTTGATTTCTCTATCTCTCATCAAACTGTCCTTATGTGTGTGACCCTGTAGGATTTCGTAATGTTGGTAATTATATTAAACTATATATTTAACATAATAAACAGTAAGAGGTATCTAGCAACACATCACTGCTACCCAAGTCACGAAAATGTCATGTGATCTGACAAAACCTTTTTCGTGATAATATATGTTTGTACAATTACCCTTTTGCCCCTATGTCTATATTGAACACAAGGCATACACTGTGTCATCCTTGTCCAGTTCAATATTGGGCCCTTAGACATTTCTCCTGTTATGCAGGATTGGCAAATTCCATCTAGGACACTCATGTCCCTCAGCATGCTTCGTGGAGTGCCCATCAACTGTCTTTATGATCATCCAGTTACGGATAATGTTTGATCAGCAATAAAGCACCCGACTCTACATCTAGGGTCCATAGTGGTTTCAGGTCGAAGGGTGGTAATACACCATTATCACCATGAGAATAACTTATGACACTTTGCATAACATACTATGTAGTATTCTCATAGCGGGTCAATCCGGTATAAATATTACTCCTAATATTTATACCTATGTCAAGACTTGATAACTCTTTATCCATGATCCATGAGATGTGATCATCAGTCTATCTTCATAATAGTCTCAATGCTTTTAATGTTATCCCACTTTGCAATAAAGCTTGACTACGGATATTTTAAGAATAATGTCTTTATGTTTAATGGGATCTCATGATTAAGTCACACTTAACATTTCATTAAACAAACTAACTATTCTAGGGACTTTATTATTCTGAAAGACAAACATAATAAAGAAATGCCTTTTATTATTAAACGAATAATCCGATACAAGTACCAAAAAGTATTGGCCTCTAGGGCTTACACCAACACTGCCTAACTCCTAGATCCTACCAACTTCAACAGCTGCCAGCACAGAATCTCCTCATCAACTCTGGAAGTTGGTCTTCATCCTCTGATCTTTCAATGGGCTTCATCTTCACAGGCCTTCATCTCCCCCCAATCCCCAAGCAATCCCCATACCCACACAAACAAGCAATAATCCCCAGGGGGCACACCACACCAGTCAATCAAATACAGACAGTATTAATAGCAGTAGGGGAACCCTAATAATGTCTAAGGGATTTAATAACTACCCATAGTCCCTATAGTCCCATATCCAAAATATTCAATCTCTAAGTCCTAAGGGAAATGATTCAATTCTCCTATGTCATCACTTAAACCCTAATCTTGGTCATGCTATTCACCTATAATCAAATCACCTAAAATTAATTTCTAAAATTGTGAATTAAATCTTATGTACAAGTTGAAGTTGTATACTAATCACTCTAAAAAGAATGAACCCTAAATCTAAGGGAACCTATGAGAACTAAAATCAACAAATTTGAGTACTAAACTAAACTTAAGAAAATGCTATTTACAAGAAAAATACATGAAAAATATCAAAACAAAATAAAATGTCAATTTTATTACTTGGTATTTTTCTAGACAGAATAATGGACCTATAGCAAAAAGAAGGAATTAAAAATATTAATTTTCCCATTTTTTATGACTTTTAAAGATATCAAAAATATTAAAGGAATTAAAATAACAAAATAAGAAATAAAAGGGGAGGGGTGTCAGAAGTAAACTCGCCCAGTTGTATTCTCCATTGGGCCAAGAACCAGGGGTGCAGATATCAATTCTACTAAGCCCAACACGCTAAAAAAAATCAAATAAAAAATGCCAGAAAAAGAAATAAATCCGCGGTGTGAAAAGTAACAATATCACGTGTAAAACATTGGGCTTGTCAACTGGTGGGTGGGGATAGTGATTTGATCCAAAGCCCAACGTTTCATTTTAAATGAAACGCGGCGTTTCACATGAGTCTCTCCCTCCGTTTTTCAATTTGAATAATGGCCACACGATTAGCTTAAAAGGTCAATAAATCAGGACAATCGGACGACCCCTGGTCATCGTCCCCAAACTAAACCCTAGAATTCAGAAAATCACTCTCCATGCAGCCATGTTCGAGCTCACCATTCTCCCTCCACAGGCCATGAAATCACACACTTCAAAAACCAAAATCACTCCATTTCTTCCCCTCTACACGACCATGCTCTTAGTTTTCTCTAAAACCCCCTCTATGATTAAACCCGATAGATGGAACTTCATAGCACACCAACTGCACTCTGCAATGGAAGTTCACCAAACTTGCCAACTCTTGTACTAATGTTCTCTCCACGTTGCACTGATTACTCTGAGCTAATTCACCATGATTAACACTCAATATATAACCTATCCTCGATCATCAAAGTCAAGACACTCTGCCATGGAACCTCATGGAACTCTCTCTAATTCTCAGAATTCAATCACCTATGGTCTCTAAGCACTCTGATCCTAACCATTCCATCTAATACTACCTAGATGAAGAGATATATATTTAAATGCATACCTTGCAATATTGATGAAACAGTGGTGGAATCGTGCACTTCAAGGCCTGGCAAGCTTCACTAATGATCCTTGGGAGATGTTGGTCCTACTGTATGCAAAAGAAATGGATGAAGAAACTTGGATTCTTGGCTGCAGTTCTGATATGCCTTCTTGCAATGTGAACCCTAACTCCTCAATCCTCCATTGTTGGACCTTGCTCCATGCTCATTCCCACTCACAAACTTCAATGGATGATGAATGAAGAAAAGAAGTGATCAGAAATGGAAGATTATGGTGATTCTTGCACTTTCTTACAATGGAAGCAACTATGAAGTTCTCTCTTTTCTCTCCTTCAATGCACCAAACTTTTGCACAACTGGCTTCAATTCATTATATAGATGATGACTAACAGCTTGAGAAGTTTCTAGATGGCTCTTGGAGGATTCTAGAAACTTGTGGAAATTGCATGAACTTCTCATGCCATGATACTTTGAATTCTCATGATATCTCTCCTTTATCTCTTAACAACCCCTTAACCATGAGTGAATATCTCCTTTCATGACAAATTGGAAGGATAAGAGAGCTTACATGCCTTTAATTTTGCTTTATGTTGAACTTCTCATGTGTATCTTATTATGCAAGTAACAAAATAACAAAGCAAGTCCAAAAATTAACCCTTAACTCAAAAAAGTGGCTGAACCAATGTCTCTAAAATGATGTTTAGAATCAATTTGGTATATTGGATGACCCACATTGGATTTGTAGATCTCTCAAACCAATTCTTTATTTCAACTTTTTCAACTTATATGCCTTTTTTAGGTCATTTTTCACCAACTTTGGTCAAGTATGATTCTATGCATTTCCAAACTTTCATGACTTCTTTTATTGACTTAAAATGGCATTTTGAGCAACTTTTATGTTGTGAAGTTTTTCATTTGAAGCTTCCTTGTATGAGTTTTAGGCATAGGCTAAGAATGACCTGTAATCCTCAGATGACCAAAATACCCTTTGCTTGCCAAGACCATAAGTAGAGTTCCACAAATCATATGAAGGCATACCATACCATTCTAGAAAGCTAAGACAATGAGGAACAATTCTTATGTTGACCATAAATTCATTTGAAATCTCCTTGAGGGGTAAAAATAGCTTGGAAGTCAAGTCACTTTCACAGACAAAATCTCAGATACCTCAGATGACCTGTAACTTGCAAGGACCATAACTTGAGTTATATAAATCTCCTTGATGTCTTCTACCACTCAAATTAAAGGTATTGAGATCATATACAAGTTTCATGTTGGCCAAGGATCCATTTGATGCTTGCATTTTGACTTATCTTGCTTGGAATTTTGACCTAAACTAGGGGATTTTACACAGAAACCCTAATTTATAAACTCCTCTTCTCCTTGATTCCTCTTGGTTTCTTCTTGGCATATCACCATATCATCTTCTACATGTCAAATGATGAACCCCACATCTCTCCAATAGACCTTAATGCCTTTTAATCAGTCAATTGACCTAGAGTTGACCACAGGTGAAACCCTAGTTGACTGTCTTCAACTGCAATTCTTGTGATCACACCAAGGACTTGTCTTCTTCTTCCAATGACTTTCTAAGTCTCCCCTGATGTCCAGATACTCTCCATGCTCAGCCCACAACTCACAATTTCTTTGTTGATCCTCAGATACCCTCAGATAGGAGATGGATGCACTGCTTGATCCATTGACTTTCCAGCTTTCAAATTCTTTCTGATGACTTGAAAGGGATTGAATTAGAATAATAACCTCTTGATAGGCTCATAGAGATGAGAATAATGATTGGTCCCCTGTTGGATAACTTGCTATGCTTATGCTATGCAGATGGTTAGGCTATGTACATGACTCCATATGCAAATGCTAATGATATTGAAACATAAAACCAAGTGAATAAGGTTGAGCAAATTTTAGGGTGCAACAGCTGCCCCTATTCAAGCGACTTGGACCCGATTAGGTGAAGAGCGAACGGCCTTCAAACATTCGTGGTACGAGACGGTTGAATACTAGGAACCCGGAAATTTGCCAACCGCAGAAATAAACTGCGCCCCTGCTTGGGGGAACGACATTCATCGATTGAATCTAACTGTTACGGCAACCAACTGATCCATTAGCGACCGCGCTGGGGATGACTCGTCTTTTTCATCAGGAATAAGTCATCCACATTAGGAGTAAGCTCTTGTCCATGTTAGGAATAACATTGTCCACGTGATTTATCCACGTAAGGAATCCAAGGAATACACTCATCTTTCCACGTAAGGAATACTTCTTAAAACTCTTTCCACGTAAGGAAACATCTCTTCTTCCACGTAAGGAATACAAACTTTCCACGTAAGGAAACACCTCTATCTTTCCACGTAAGGAAACCAACTTGATCTGTCCATGTAAGGACTCCAATCTTTCCACGTAAGGAAAAAAATCTTTTTCCACGTAAGGAAACCAACTCCTTCCGATTTGTCTGCGTCAGGACTAAACTTTCCACGTAAGGAATACTTCTTTTGGATCTGTCCGCGTCAGGACCCCAATCTTTCCACGTAAGGAATCACAATCTCTTTTCCACGTAAGGAATCACAATCTCTTTTCCACGTAAGGAATCATTTTTCTTCCACGTAAGGAAACCAACTCCGTCCACGTAAGGACCCACCTTTCCACGTAAGGAATAAATCTAATATGTCCACGTAAGGACTCAATCTTTCCACGTAAGGAATAAATCTTCTTTGTATCTGTCCACGTCAGGACTAAACTCTTCCACGTTAGGAATACATTGTTCTTTTGATTTGTCCACGTAAGGACTCAACTTTCACCTCGCTTTGTCCACGTAAGGACTCCAATCTTTCCACGTAAGGAAACAATCTTCTTTCCACGTAAGGAATAACTTTCGTTCCACGTAAGGAACAAACTTGTCCACGTCAGGACCCATGTTTCGTCATGATTTGTCCACGTCAGGACTCGCATCTTGACTTGCTGAGGAAATAAAACCTTGTCCACGTCAGGACTCATGCACCTTCGACCCACTGGGGAAGTGAGACTTGTCCATGTCAGGACTCCACCTCAACCTGCTGAAGTAATAGAACCTGTCCACGTCAGGACTCGCGCGTCTTCGACTTGCTGGGGAAATAACACTTGTCCACGTTAGGACACACCCTTCGCCAACAACACAAAGAAAGATAAATTTGTCTGCGTCAGGACTCTCGTATCTTGTCGTCACAAAGAACTGCAAACTTGTCCACGTCAGGACGCCCATTTCACCATTACGAATAGAGCTATCTGCTGGAAATAAACGGTCCACATCAGGACACCAACACGAAGAGTAACTAACTTTGTCCACGTCAGGACTCCACCTTCGACCAATACCAAGAAATTAAATCCATCCACGTTAGGACCAACACATACTGTCAAACTGGAAGAAATGTCCACGTTAGGACTCCACCTTCCAACAATTCTGAAAAATCGAACCTGTCCACGTTAGGACTAGCACCTCCTATCAGCCCAGGGAAATAAAACTGTCCACGTTAGGACTCCCACTTTTCTAGCACGAAGAACTTGTCAATAACATTGTCCATGTTAGGACTCATTCCTCCATTGGTCTCAAATCACAAACTTCTTAGCACTGACGTGACAGCGACTTTGAGGCGGACTCTACTGGGGATATTTGGAAACCAAACTAACGGGTGCCTGTTCTGATAACCGGTGGCGGCCTATGAAATTCTGATTCTTGAAACCCGTTGATGACAAACAACTCTACTTGGGAATGAGGAGAAATTTTGCCTACTCACTCTGGCGGGGAAAACACGAGAAATTCACAAATAACTCTGCTCGGAGACAAAGAGAACTTCATCATGATAATCCTGTGGGGAGTAATGCCAAAGCTAACACTTCATTGAATGTCTCACGTCAAGACCTCGAATGTTTGGTGATTCACCTGAGCAAGAGCTCTCTCTATCTGCAAGAGAAACAATACTTGAAGCAAATGGTTAGCCCACCTAGTTTATGTTTCAAAAATGCGTATGTCTGACAACGATGCAATGCTCCATTCGACATGGGAACGCCACGCCTTTATTTGGTGGATGCAAGTATGACCCTATATGCCAATGCCAATGCAGACTTGAACTGCTGGGATACAGGAACTGCTCCAGCAAAATAAATGCTGAAGACAATACTAACTCCGCTGGGGATAGCCAGATGCTACAAAATTATTCCAGCAAAATAAATGCTGGAAGAGTGAAGTCGACTCAGCTGGGAAATTGGGAACTTGAACCAAACACCTCATTGAAGTAACACCCTACTGGGGAATATAACTTTGCTGGAGAATAGCAGATGCGCCTGATATGATTGGACTTCTGCTGGAGAGTGAACGAATATCACACGGTATTCGGACAAAATAAATGCCAGGACACGCAACCAACTCTGCCGGGGAGAGTCTTAATCTTCGAGTTCCACTGGGAGGAATGAAAACACTTGCTGAAAATAGAACTCCGATGGGATGATTCTCTTGGGGAAAATCAACTGACTCCGCTAGGGGAGAGTAAATGACCCTGCGGGGTCAGGTAGACTGCCTGAATACAGCTTACAAACATTAACCTTCTGCGGCTAAACCACTTTGCTTGCGATAAGGGAATCCTCCCGGGGAACACCACACTGTCTGAATACAGCCTACAATATTTGAATCGTCAAACTCTGCTGAGGATGAATGACTTTGCTGGAGCATGTGCTTTGGATAAGCTACGGCTAGCTGGGGAATTCGATCCTTCTTCAGGAAGCGCATGCATGACCTGCACGGGGGTCGAGTCCTTCGTTACTGCAATCTTTTGATCGTCTTCCTCGTACGGCTATGAAACCTGCAACAACACAGACAAGACAAGACAAGCCTATGCAACCAAATCGATTCCGGTTAGTGACGTTATTTTCAGTTAATTCAAAGTTTTAGCAATTGTCGGCAAGGGCCAGTGGTGTTATACACATGCTAGTTTCAGTAAACTTAGGCGCTTTATCATGCACAAAATAGTAAAGAACCAGCATCAAGTACTGAATAACATATTTTATTGATTGGGCCCCTGAATGGGCGGAATTTTGTACACGGGATGTAACTCCTGAAAAGAGGAAGCTACGCAAAGCAGATATACAAGTATGCACAAGAAGCATAAATATATTGACAAACTAAATTTGGACACATGTCGGCAACGGGATGCAGATGAACACCACAAACTGATCCTCCTATAACTCATCCGACTCTAATGCTTCCCCGGTATCCATACTTCCGAAGAGATTGTATCTGATAATCGACTCCTCAGGCATATTCTCCCGCACCAACGCTCAATGCAGTATCAAATTCGGACAACAGTCATTTGCTTTTCAAATCCCTAACTTTTGCGTGAACCGCCCTTTACGGGTTTTCAGTTCACCGGGATACCCTTTTTTGCCGAAGCCGCCCAGTGTAGGTTTTCAACTTCGCGGGTGTACATTTTTCAATTTTATCCCTAACTTTTGCCCGAACCTTTCATTCTGTTTTTTGGTTTGCCAGGATGCCCCATTTTTGCCTGGACTCTCTTTTTCTGTCCAGCGGGTCAATTTTAAGCAAAGTATTTTTTAACTGCGTCCGAATTCACAGGTGACGTAAAGTCTTCACCGTCCATAGTAGACAACAATAAAGCTCCTCCTGAAAAGATTTTCCTGACAACGTATGGCCCTTCGTAGTTGGGGGTCCACTTGCCCCTGTGATCTGCCTGCGGCGGGAGAATCCTTTTCAGTACAAGGTCGCCCGTCTGAAAGCTCCGCGGATGTATCTTCTTATCATACGCTTTCTTCATTCGGCTCTGGTACAAACGACCATATGCTAGAGAAGCTAGCCTCTTTTCGTCCATTAAGCTCAGTCGGTTCAACCTATCTTTCACCCATTCTGCCTCGTCTAGCTGAACATCTCGCAATACCCTCAGAGAAGGGATCTCAACTTCCAATGGTAGTACTGCTTCCATTCCGTACACTAGCGAAAATGGGGTTGCCCCGGTTGATGTGCGTACCGTCGTACGATAACCGTGCAAAGAAAAAGGTAGCATCTCGTGCCAATCCTTATAGGTCACCACTATTTTCTGAACGATCTTCTTGATATTCTTATTGGCCGCTTCGACAACGCCATTCATCTTAGGTCGGTAAGGGGAGGAGTTGTGATGTTCGATCTTGAAATTCTGACAGAGCTCCTTCATCATTTTGTTGTTCAGGTTTGATCCGTTGTCCGTGATTATCCGCTCGGGGATTCCATATCTGCAAATGATATCTCTCTTGATGAATCTGGCCACCACTTGCTTAGTTACATTTGCATAAGATGCCGCTTCTACCCATTTTGTGAAATAATCGATTGCTACTAGAATGAACCGGTGCCCATTAGAAGCTGTCGGCTCGATCTTTCCAATCATATCGATTCCCCACATCGAGAATGGCCATGGCGATGACATCACATTCAGAGGACTCGGAGGCACATGGATCTTATCAACATAGATTTGGCACTTGTGGCACTTCCTCGCAAACTTGAAACAATCAGCTTCCATAGTCAGCCAAAAATAACCTGCCCGTAGCAGCTTCCTCGTCATAGCATGCCCACCAGCATGCGTACCAAAGGTACCTTCATGTATTTCCTCCATGAGCAGCTTTTCCTCTCTTTCGTCTACACAACGCAACAGCACCAAGTCATGGTTTCTTCTGTATAAGATACCGTCCGGATTCAAATAGAAATTACCCGCTAATCTCCTGAGAGTCTTCTGATCTTGACTGGATGCCCCAGCCGGATATTCTTTGTTCTTCAGGAAATTAAGGATATCGAAATACCACGGTTTGTCATCGGATGCCTCGTCAATAGCAAACACAAAGGCAGGCCTGTCAAGCCGAGAGATAATGATTCTGGGAGCCTCATTCCAGAAGTTGACTTTGTACATGGAAGACAAAGTGGCCAGGGCGTCAGCCATCTGATTCTCCGCTCGCGGTACATGATGCAACTCAACCTTGTCAAAGAAAGGCAGCAATCTCCTTGCATAATTCATGTAATGTATCAAATTGGGCTGACGTGTCTCCCATTCCCCTTTTATCTGATTCACCACCAGAGCTGAGTCTCCGTATACGTCCAGATTTTTGATTCGCAAATCAATGGCTTCTTCCAGCCCCATGATACAAGCTTCGTATTCGGCTTCATTATTGGTAACTGCAAAGGTCAATCGAGCAGTAAACGGGATGTGCGACCTGTGTGGCGTAGTGATGATTGCCCCTATTCCGCTACCGTAAGCGTTCACAGCTCCATCAAATATCATCTTCCATTTGGAACCCAACTCTGGTCCTTCGTCTGGCAACGGATCTTCACAATCTTTCATCTTTAGGTACATGATATCCTCGTCAGGAAAATCAAACCTCATCAATTGGTAATCTTCAATAGGCTGCTCTGCCAAGTACTCAGACAGTACACTCCCTTTTATAGCCTTCTGCGAGACGTATTGGATATCATATTCAGTCAAGACCATCTGCCAACGGGCAATTCTCCCTGACAACGCCTGCTTTTCGATTACATATTTGATCGGATCCATCTTCGAGATGAGCATGGTTGTGTGATTCAGCATGTATTGCCTCAAACGCTTGGCGGCCCAAGATAGCACGCAACAAGTTTTCTCAAGCATTGAATATCGAGATTCACAGTCTGTAAATTTCTTACTCAAGTAATAGATCGCATGCTCTTTTCTCCCTGTCTCGTCGTGCTGACCGAGAGCACAACCCATGCTTCCCTCAAGAACTGTCAAATACATAATCAAGGGTCTACCTGCCACTGGGGGTATCAAAATAGGAGGCTCCTGCAAATACTGCTTTATTTTATCGAATGCCTTTTGACAATTTTCGTTCCATGTCACAGCTTGATCTTTCTTCAGCAGCTTGAACAATGGTTCGCACGTAGCAGTTAGGTGAGATATGAACCGAGCGATGTAGTTCAACCTCCCTAAAAACCCGCGCACCTCTTTCTCTGTTTTAGGCGTCGGCATTTCTTGTATCGCTTTTATTTTAGCAGGATCGACCTCTATTCCTCTTTCGCTTACGATAAACCCCAGCAGTTTACCCGATCTCACCCCGAAGGTACATTTGTTAGGGTTCAGTCTCAGCCTGAACTTCCTAAGCCTTTTGAACAACTTCAGCAGATTTACCAGATGCTCTTCCTCCGTCTGGGATTTAGCAATCATATCATCAACATAAACTTCGATCTCTTTATGAATCATATCATGAAAAAGAGTCGTCATTGCACGCTGATACGTTGCCCCAGCATTCTTCAGTCCAAAGGGCATCACTTTATAACAAAATGTTCCCCAAGGTGTTATGAAAGTGGTCTTCTCCATGTCCTCTGGCGCCATTTTAATCTGATTATAGCCTGAGAAGCCATCCATGAAGGAGAATATGGAGTATTGAGCAGTATTATCAACTAGCACGTCGATATGAGGAAGTGGAAAATCATCCTTTGGGCTTGCTTTATTCAAGTCCCTATAATCCATGCACATCCGCACCTTGCCATCTTTCTTCGGCACTGGTACGATGTTAGCAACCCATGAGGGATATTTTGTCACAGCCAAAAAACCAGCATCCCACTGTTTTTGAACCTCCTCTTTGATCTTCACTGCCATATCTGGTCTAGTCCTGCGAAGCTTTTGTTTGACCGGTGGGCATTCTTCTTTCAATGGCAGACGGTGCACTACCATGTCTGTATCGAGCCCTGGCATATCTTCATACGACCAAGCGAATACATCACTATACTCTCGGAGCATTTCAACCAGTCTTCGCTTAATATCGCTCTGCAGTGCGGCTCCGATACGAATATTCTTCTCAACCCCTTCCGACCCCAAGTTGATAATTTCGATGACCTCTTCGTGAGGCAGAATGACACGCTCTTCTTGTTTCACCAACCAAGACAGTTCTTCAGGAACGTCACTATCTTCGACAACCTCTTCTTCGGCCTGAAATACCGGGTGCTCAAAGTCGGGACGAGTCATAGGTGGTTCAAGGATGTCATCTGAAAATGTTATCCTGCAAAAGGAATGGTTAAATGCTTCAAAAAGCGTATAAAGCCAATAACCACGTTGCCATTTTATTGAAAAATACAAAACAAGAAAAACAGAGATTACATTATTTGCACATGAGAAACGCCTTTTATTTAATGATAAACACGCAATGTTCATAACAGCACAACCCTAAGAAAATCCTGATGCCCCGGGCAAGACATTAGATTGTTCAACAATTAATAAAACAAAGCATTACTGTTTAAGAGTCACAGGAACAAGCTCCTGAATAGACCAATTGCACAGTCCCTGTCCTGGCGTGCTTGGCTGAATCCAGGCATCCATATCACAGTCGCTGTCTCCTTCATCAGACTCCGAAGCAGCGTTGATGGTCTCATGACATACTCCACTAGCAGAGATGGTTATTGGCCCTCTGAAACGGGGTGCCCCCACAGCAGGTGTTGACAACGACGGTTGGTATCCCAGCCCGAATCGGTCCATCTTCACAGGAATATCCAGCACTTTGCCCCAGCCCTTTGCATCTCCTGCCTCCACCAGAGCTTGGGCTTCTTTATACGACGAGACGGCTATCTCCGACACTTTGCTCGGCCCGGGACCTTTGTCCTTGATACGCAACCCTTCAAATGCCTGGCAGGGTGTTTCGTGGATCTCTCCATCGACCTCTACATACTTAAATGACGACAGATGGCTGACCGGGATGTCTTCTTCTCCGCATACGGTGACTACGCTGTCTCCGACCATATATTTCAACTTCTGATGCAGGGTAGACGTGACTGCCCCAGCCCCATGAATCCAGGGTCGTCCGAGCAGGCAACTATATGCAGGCTGGATGTCCATGATATAAAACTCAGTTGCAAACACCTCCGGCCCCACCTGTAGAGGCAATGTTATCGATCCAAAGACTGTTCTTCGCGTGCCATCAAAGGCTCTAACTACCAAGTCATTGGGCGTGCACAGGATTCCTCTGACATCCAGCTTCATCATCGCTTTCTTGGGCAGCACATTTAAGGACGAGCCGGTATCAACCAATACGTGCGACATTACTGATCCTCTACACTCAACAGATATGTGCAGTGCCCTATTATGATCTCTCCCCTTCGGGGTCAAATCGAAGTCGGTAAAGCCCAAGCTGTGGCCTGCATTCACATGTGCCAACACTCCTTCCAGCTCATTCACGGAGACGTCTTGGGGTACGAAGGAAGTATCCAGGACTTTCAACAAAGCATTTCTGTGAGCTTCAGAACATAAGAGCAACGACAAGATGGATATTTTTGACGGTGTCTGCTGCAGATGCTCCACAATCTTATAATTACTTTTTCGAATCAAGCGCATGAACTCTTCTACGTCTTTCGATGCCGATGCTTTGTCGCTTGCTTGCACGGGGACATTCTCAACCATCTTTCCCTTCCCCTTTGCCAATCTTTCGGCCTCCACCTCAGGCGATATGAAGATCCTACCACTCCTTGTCATGCCTCCTGAACCGACCACATTCTCTACAGTCTCGGCTGGTTGCTTATTAACATCAATCTTTATTCCGTCACAATACACTTCCAACCCATATGACCATGGGACCGCTTTGGTGCTCTCGTACGGGATTGGTTCGGCCTTAGTTATGGTGATCGGTGGTCGCTGAGCCGGTGCTGTTATAGTGATTGTCTTTCGAGGAATCGTTACAGTGGCCACATCACTCTGATTATCTGCTACTGCCCCCGCAGGCTCTTTGATTGCTGCTCGGTCAAACTGCAATGTGCCGTCATCAATTAAAGCCTGGATGCCTTTCTTCAAACCATCACACCCCCCAGCCAGGGTCCAGCATTCTAAGCAATACTCGTCACATCCTGGATAGACACCCCCTTGTAACAATCTTCTTTTTATCTCGCTCGGCGGCGTCTTTAAATCATCAACATCCATAATCAGATTCAACCCTTCCTCAGTCAGAATGGCGTTTGCCCCATGATTAGGCATGGGTTTCTGCACTATATTCGGACCTGCCGTTCCGAAATTGATAGTCTTATTGTCCAAAAGATCCTGCACAACATGCTTAAAAGCATGGCAACCCTCTATATCGTGGCCCGGAGCCCCAGAATGAAACTCACAGTGCCTGCTTGCATCATAACCATACGGAGGAGTTCCCGTTATCGGTGCCAGAGTTCTCTTCTCTACCAGGTTCAAACCCAACAATGTCTGTAACAAATCAGCATACGTTGAGGGAGGCTTCTCAAACACTCTTCTTGGTTTACCACCCTGGAATCTTCGCTGAGCAGGCTGTGCCCCCTGCTGTGGCTGCTGCTGCTGCTGCTGCATTGGCTGCTGCTGAAACGATCGTTGTTGCAATGGTGGTTGCTGATATGGAATAGTAACACTCGCCACCTGCTGCGACTGATGATATTGGTTCCGATCTCTGCCTCGGCCTCTACCTCGGCCCCCAAACACTGCGCTTGCCTCGCCCTGACGGCGGCCACCAAAAGCCTTCCTATTACTGCCAGATGCAGTTGATTCCTCAGTTTGGAATTTTCCCTGCTTAATGTTACGTTCAATCTTTTCTCCCATCAGAATTAAGTCTGAGAAACTGGCCAGAGATGTATGAAACAACTTGTCATGAAACATGCCTGTGAATGTGCCGACGAACATGTCATTCATTTCCTTGTCTTCTAAAGGAGGACGGACCCTAGCAGCCATGTCGCGCCATCTTTGCGCGTACTCTTTAAAGCTCTCATCCTTCTTCTGAGATAGCCCTTGCAATTGGACCCGATTGGGCGCCAAGTCGCTGTTATACTTATAGTGAGCTACAAATGCCTCTGCCAGCTGCTTCCATGTCTTTATATTAGTTGGCTCCAACCCCATATACCATTCTAGGGAAGGACCTGATAGACTATCTTGAAAGAAATGCATTAGCATTCTCTCATCAGTTGAGTACGCAGACATTTTTCGATAATAAGCCTGCACGTGCACTTTCGGACTTGTATCTCCTTTATACTTATCAAACGCAGGAGCTTTGAATTTGATTGGCACCCTCAGGCCAGGTACCAGGCCCATTGTTGACATGTCTAAGCCCACAACACTTTGGTTCAGGACCCCCCTCATTTGCTCTTCTAGCATTCTGATCTTCTGGGAGTCATCCATCGGCCCTTCGATACCTCCACCGGAGAAAGCGTCCTCCTGCTGATCTTCTTGCCACATACCATTCCCAGCTCCATACCCATCATATCCATTATTGCGGCCAGCCCTGATCTGATTCATCACTGGGCCTCGCCCTCTGTTGCCGTATCCCTGAGCAACTCCAGCAGGTCCAAAAAGCCATTAACCCAGCGCCGTTTCCATTTCCGAAACCTCCGTAACCCTGATTGGCCACACCATAACCGTCTTGCCCAAAGCCTTGAGCATTGAAACCACATTTCCCAGCGTTATCGAATCCCTGATCGTTGAACCCGAATCCAGCATTGCCGAAGTCGTTGCCTCCCATATTATCACCCAAGTTGACATCACCAAGCCCAACGTTATGGACAGCAGTCTCGTTCCCAACTCCGACGTTACCGTTCCCAGCAGCGGTAGCGTTGTTGACATTAGCAGCAGGTATATTGACTACAGGTGGAGCCACTGGCGTGGGAGTTCCATCTCCATGAACAGTATCGACTCGCACAGACTGATGATCCTCATTACCGTGACCAGCATTTCTGATCAACAGAGGCTGCACCATGGCTTGCAGATTCTCCTGACCTTTTGCAATAGCTTCCATGGTCTGCATAAAGAGAGCTAGCTTCTCGCGCACATCTTGCATCTCGTTCTGCATTTGATCCATGATTCTTCGACAGTTGGTGCGAGTGGAATATCTGTGCGGGCGTTGATCTGCAATCCTGAAAATACCTGGTTCAAAACAGGAAATAAGATACCATCCAATGATTACCTGTAAGGCAATATGAATATGAATGCGATGCAATGCGTGTGTCTGTGCGTTAGGGGATAACATTCCCCGATTCTAGTGTGAAGGTGCCAGTGCAGTGACGGTGCTAGTAATACAAAGATCGGAGTTGAATCACAGAAAGCCTCATATATTACGGAGAAAACCAATAAGCCAGGAATACAATGTCATTGAGTACAAAGAGAAGGCATGACCTCAACCAACAATCCTGGTGATGGTCAGCACTATGCAAATAAAGCATACAAGTTACTACATGAAATGATCAAACACTCTCATAAGTCTGGTACTCTTCCAGCAACTTCTTGGTCTCCGGATGACTTGGTCTGGTAAGCAGCCCTTCAACAAGCTGGTTTCTTTTCTTAAGAACACATCGCACGTCTTCAGTAGTTTCCTCCCATGTCCCTTCTCCGAAGCGATCCTCTAGTTTACGCTTCTGAGACACAGCTTCATCCCTGCCTTTGATGGCCTTGTTCAGTGCGTTCTGGAGACTATACCGGGTCATCACTTCTTCTTCACACTCCTTGATGCTAGACTTCAACTGCTCTTCGAGATCGGAAATTTGTTGTTTCAACTTATCCTCCCTCTTCTTATTGTTGGTCAGTGTAGCATTCCAAGTCTTATTGTAAGAAGAGATCTCTCGGTGTGCTGCGTCGAGTGCCTTCTTTTTGGATTCCAGCATGTCATGGGAGCTTCTGAACTCTTGCCCCAAACGCTCGCGCTTCTTCCTCTCTTCAGTCAACTCAGCCCCTAGTCTGCTTACTAGCTCGATCTGCTGTTGGAAAGCATGCACGGCCTTGTTTTTCTCACTATGTACCTGGGCTAGCTCCTGCTCTAACCCTTCGTTGATCTTCATCAAGGCTTCTTTTTCTTTCACAACTTGCTCGTAGGCCTCCCTAGAAACAGTAGTGGGCTCTGCTACCGGAATGGGAACAAGGATTGGTGCATCTGGAAATGGCATCCGCAACTGACTTGCTCTCTCCTGGATCCAAACTCTGTAAGGTGCATAGGCCTGACAGTCATTCTTCCCTAACAGCGGCTTCCCTCTCCGGTTAATACACATCCAGGCATGTTGCAACTTGGCTAATAACTCCCCCTTCAAATCTCCGGTGAAGTACAGAGATTCCTGTACTTCCTCCTCCTTGCGTGGGTTCTTCAGCGCATATCCGAATTGGCGAATGAACAGAGAAGGGTTGTAATTGATACTCCCTTTCCTCCCTATCAACGGAACATTGGGGTACCCAGAACAACTGAAAATAAGCTCAGATCCCAACAGATCTCTATCAAACCACTCGACGTCTTCGGAAGATAACCTCATCAGGTGCTCCGGCCAGCCAACTGGGACTGTAGTCTCTATGACAGCTTTTCTCTTAGGGAGGTGGCTCTCAAACCACATACCCAACAATGGTACACAGAAATGAACATTCTTTCCTCTTCCCTTCTCATTCTTGTAATGCAGTGAGTGGTAGAAATCTCCGATCAAGGTCGGTACAGGATTACCAGCGGCAAACAAGTAGAAGGCATCGAAGTCCACAAAATCCGGTACATTGGGAAACAATACTATGCCGTAAATGCACAGAGCCAGCACAGCATTGAAGGCAATCCAGCACCCGCTCTTAGCGTACTCCTGGGCTTTACCAATCAAGAACTGGAGCGAGAAGCCTGGAACTCCACGGGAAATAGTAGTCAACAGTTCAGAAGCATCCACATGCAAAGCTTTTGCCAAGTCCTCCGGCTTGGGCATAGTGCCAGAATGAATGAATGGAACCAGGTTTTGCACGGGTAGCTCAGTAAACTCCACATACTCGTCAAGGGTAGGCCCCAGAATAAAATCAGCAAACGTAAAACATCTCAATGCGGGATCATAGAATTGCATCAAAGCGTACAACCCATCTAGCTCCATCTCCGTGGGTTTGCGCACCAATCTCAATAGTCTCCCATAGCTCATTCTGAAGCTCCTACGAACATCCTCATCATCCAGAGAGATCAACCCAAGCAGGGGAACAATATTAGGAGTAGGTAATTTGTAAGCAACTGTCCTCCTTAAGCAGGCCATGACCAATCACTCAGAAATCCGGACACTAGAACTAGGGAAATGCAAATGCACCTGCAACACAGACACACGTTAGTGGGATGCAATGGTGATGAGTATGCAAACAATGCAATGCAAGTGACATGCAACAGGGACCAAATGCCGTAGCTGAATGGCCTGAATCATATCAAGAAGTCTCAGATGAACTCTCTAGAAATTCTCAAACCCTGGTCTCAGATAGACCTAACACAAAGCTCCACCATTGGTCTCTGACAGACCTCAAACAAAAACTCCCACTGGTCTCTGGTAGACCTCAAATCATATCTCGAACTGGTCTCTGACAGACCTCAGAACTCTCCAAATGGTCTCTGACAGACCTCAAAACTCTCCATAAATACTCAAGCTCTCTGATCAAGAAATAACCGGTATCTGAAGGTCTAGTTACCTGCATAACCCCAAACCCTATCACAGGTAGTAACTGACAAAGGTATGGCATCCTATGCGGTCGTCGGCGTCACAGACTTTCAGGGTTGATGATACGATTCCCAGAAGGAGTGGCATCATCAAATCCTGAAGAGGCCTCACTTAGCCAACTTCCAAATGATCGGTCCCCAGAGTCGACAATTCAACTAACCAGCAACCCACGCCAACCAAAGGAAGGGGCAGGAGGCCAACCAGAGGAACCTCGTCTAAGTGTAGATTTCGCGGGACACCAAGGCAAGCAAAGCAAGCGGGCGCCCACTAATCTCTACTCTAAGTCTAAGGTGCACTCAAGCCCAGGTCCGGCTTATCTCTCAATCATAGAACCATCCATCACAACCCCCAAATACAGCAACAATGACAATAATAATACGCTGGAAGTAAAGGTCAGAAATATAAATCCATACAAAATCCCCGACGGGAAAACAAGCATTAGGATTGACTCTCTTAAGGGACGTTGGATCCCAAATGCATAAGAACTATCGCAGTCCTTAGTAGCCAGGGGACGTTGGATCCCCAGCAGAGTCGCCAGCTGTCGCTACTGCGAAAATCAGCGCCGGCTGAACAGAAGAGTCGCCACCGTGCGTTATTTATCCCACGGGAGGGAAAGGAAACTCTCAGAGTAAACCTCGCACAACACGGGAAAGGTATGGTCGTCGCAACCAAAACCTGGATTCGGGAGTCGGTTACGCAAGGGGAAGGTATTAGCACCCCTCACGTCCGTCGTACTCGACGGGATCCACGCTTGTTTTCTGGTACGGATTGTTATTCTATCTACACTAAAGGTTAAGGGTTAAAAAGAAAAGAAAACATGACTCGGCAAAGTATCGCACTTTATGCCTACGTATTCCCGTCGGGAACGAGAAATCAGATTCAACGTAGTTCGCCTACCTACGGGAAAGGAGGGGAAGGTTGCTCGCTAGGATGTCGCATCCTATGCCTACGTACTTTCATACAACATGAAAGATCATAGCAAACGTAGTTCGGGCTACGTACGACACCAGTCTGTTTTGATTGCTTTTATCTCCTTCTGAAAAAGGGTTTTCTGATTAACAGTCCCAGCGGACAAAAAATAACGTTTTGATGAGTTCACATTCTTTTACGGAAGAAGTGTCTTTTATTGTGTTCGACATATTTATTGTGTTTTTCTGTTTGTTTTGAGTAAGAAGAGACAGAACTCTAACCTACGGTTGTGAAAGGGATCGAACTAACCTAATGTTATCATGCATGGGTTAAGGCCTAGTGTCTATCATGCTCCTCTCTTGCGCAGAGAGAAACAGAGATCCTAAGGGAATAGACGGAAACAGAAACAATATTAGATATATACAGTAAAGCAGTAAAATGCATGGATGCAACAGTACAAGCGAGGCAAGGGAGTCCCACTCAACCTCGAACCTAGAAAACAATAGGCAAAAGTGAACAGAATTCACTTTCAACCTAACAGGTTAAACAACAAGCAATACAGTCAGGGAAAATCAATCAATACATCAGAAATTAAACAACTAAAAATAAACAGCCACAGCAGCTCAGCATCAACATCTGACTTCAAGTCATCATCAATCAGCTACAAGCTTCAGGCAAGCATCAATCTCCATCTCCACAGCCTTCAGGCAAGGTCTTTGTCATCAATCTTCAGTCTGTAATGGCTTTTCTTCAAGTCTCAAACCTCCAGGATGAGGGATCAATCACAAGAGTGAATTGGGTGTTAAGCAATTAGTTGACTACCAAGGGTGGCAAACAAACTGCTACTAACACATAAGACATTTTCTCTCAAGAGTTCTATCCCTTAGACAGTAGCACCAAGCCTTCCAAAGGAAGGGGGTGAGTGTCTCAGAGAGACTCTGCATCACAGAGAAGAATGGAGGCAGTCAAGACCTTCCATGTTTGAGAATCAGGTTGACTATTCTAGGGCTCTGCCTAACTCCTAGATCCTACCAACTTCAACAGCTGCCAGCACAGAATCTCCTCATCAACTCTGGAAGTTGGTCTTCATCCTCTGATCTTTCAATGGGCTTCATCTTCACAGGCCTTCATCTCCCCCAATCCCCAAGAAATCCCCATACCCACACAAACAAGCAATAATCCCCAGGGGGCACACCACACCAGTCAATCAAATACAGACAGTATTAATAGCAGTAGGGGAACCCTAATAATGTCTAAGGGATTTAATAACTACCCATAGTCCCTATAGTCCCATATCCAAAATATTCAATCTCTAAGTCCTAAGGGAAATGATTCAATTCTCCTATGTCATCACTTAAACCCTAATCTTGGTCATGCTATTCACCTATAATCAAATCACCTAAAATTAATTTCTAAAATTGTGAATTAAATCTTATGTACAAGTTGAAGTTGTATACTAATCACTCTAAAAAGAATGAACCCTAAATCTAAGGGAACCTATGAGAACTAAAATCAACAAATTTGAGTACTAAACTAAACTTAAGAAAATGCTATTTACAAGAAAAATACATGAAAAATATCAAAACAAAATAAAATGTCAATTTTATTACTTGGTATTTTTCTAGATAGAATAATGGACCTATAGCAAAAAGAAGGAATTAAAAATATTAATTTTCCCATTTTTTTATGATTTTTAAAGATATCAAAAATATTAAAGGAATTAAAATAACAAAATAAGAAATAAAAGGGGAGGGGTGTCAGAAGTAAACTCGCCCAGTTGTATTCTCCATTGGGCCAAGAACCAGGGGTGCAGATATCAATTCTACTAAGCCCAACACGCTCAGAAAAAATCAAATAAAAAATGCCAGAAAAAGAAATAAATCCGCGGTGTGAAAAGTAACAATATCACGTGTAAAACATTGGGCTTGTCAACTGGGGGGTGGGGATAGTGATTTGATCCAAAGCCCAACGTTTCATTTTAAATGAAACGCGGCGTTTCACATGAGTCTCTCCCTCCGTTTTTCAATTTGAATAATGGCCACACAATTAGCTTAAAAGGTCAATAAATCAGGACAATCGGACGGCCCCTGGTCATCGTCCCCAAACTAAACCCTAGAATTCAGAAAATCACTCTCCATGCAGCCATGTTCGAGCTCACCATTCTCCCTCCACAGGCCATGAAATCACACACTTCAAAAACCAAAATCACTCCATTTCTTCCCCTCTACACGACCATGCTCTTAGTTTTCTCTAAAACCCCCTCTATGATTAAACCCGATAGATGGAACTTCATAGCACACCAACTGCACTCTGCAATGGAAGTTCACCAAACTTGCCAACTCTTGTACTAATGTTCTCTCCACGTTGCACTGATTACTCTGAGCTAATTCACCATGATTAACACTCAATATATAACCTATCCTCGATCATCAAAGTCAAGACACTCTGCCATGGAACCTCATGGAACTCTCTCTAATTCTCAGAATTCAATCACCTATGGTCTCTAAGCACTCTGATCCTAACCATTCCATCTAATACTACCTAGATGAAGAGATATAGATTGAAATGCATACCTTGCAATATTGATGAAACAGTGGTGGAATCGTGCACTTCAAGGCCTGGCAAGCTTCACTAATGATCCTTGGGAGATGTTGGTCCTACTGTAAGCAAAAGAAATGGATGAAGAAACTTGGATTCTTGGCTGCAGTTCTGATATGCCTTCTTGCAATGTGAACCCTAACTCCTCAATCCTCCATTGTTGGACCTTGCTCCATGCTCATTCCCACTCACAAACTTCAATGGATGATGAATGAAGAAAAGAAGTGATCAGAAATGGAAGATTATGGTGATTCTTGCACTTTCTTACAATGGAAGCAACTATGAAGTTCTCTCTTTTCTCTCCTTAAATGCACCAACCTTTTGCACAACTGGCTTCAATTCATTATATAGATGATGACTAACAGCTTGAGAAGTTTCTAGATGGCTCTTGGAGGATTCTAGAAACTTGTGGAAATTGCATGAACTTCTCATGCCATGATACTTTGAATTCTCATGATATCTCTCCTTTATCTCTTAACAACCCCTTAACCATGAGTGAATATCTCCTTGCATGACAAATTGGAATGATAAGAGAGCTTACATGCCTTTAATTTTGCTTTATGTTGAACTTCTCATGTGTATCTTATTATGCAAGTAACAAAATAACAAAGCAAGTCCAAAAATTAACCCTTAACTCAAAAAAGTGGCTGAACCAATGTATCTAAAATGATGTTTAGAATCAATTTGGTATATTGGATGACCCATATTGGATTTGTAGATCTCTCAAACCAATTCTTTATTTCAACTTTTTCAACTTATATGCCTTTTTTAGGTCATTTTTCACCAACTTTGGTCAAGTCTCATTCTATGCATTTCCAAACTTTCATGACTTCTTTTCTTGACTTAAAATGGCATTTTGAGCAACGTTTATGTTGTGACGTTTTTCATTTGAAGCTTCCTTGTATGAGTTTTAGGCATAGGCTAAGAATGACCTGTAATCCTCAGATGACCAAAATACCCTTTGCTTGCCAAGACCATAGGTAGAGTTCCACAAATCATATGAAGGCATACCATACCATTCTAGAAACCTAAGACAATGAGGAACAATTCTTATGTTGACCAGAAATTCATTTGAAATCTCCTTGAGGGGTAAAAATAGCTTGGAAGTCAAGTCACTTTCACAGACAAAATCTCAGATACCTCAGATGACCTGTAACTTGCAAGGACCATAACTTGAGTTCTATAAATCTCCTTGATGTATTCTACCACTCAAATTAAAGGTCTTGAGATCCTCTACAAGTTTCATGTTGGCCAAGGATCCATTTGAAGCTTTCATTTTGACTTATCTTGCTTGGAAATTTGACCTAAACTAGGGGATTTTACACAAAAACCCTAATTTAGAAAATCCTCTTCTCCTTGATTCCTCTTGGTTTCTTCTTGGCATATCACCATATCCTCTTCTACATGTCAAATGATGAACCCCACATCTCTCCAATAGACCTTAATGCCTTTTAATCAGTCAATTGACCTAGAGTTGACCACAGGTGAAACCCTAGTTGACTGTCTTCAACTGCAATTCTTGTGATCACACCAAGGACTTGTCTTCTTCTTCCAATGACTTTCTAAGTCTCCCCTGATGTCCAGATACTCTCCATGCTCAGCCCACAGCTCACAATTTCTTTGTTGATCCTCATATACCCTCAGATAGGAGATGGATGCACTGCTTGATCCATTGACTTTCCAGCTTTCAAATTCTTTCTGATGACTTGAAAGGGATTGAATTAGAATAATAACCTCTTGATAGGCTCATAGAGATGAGAATAATGATTGGTCCCCTGTTGGATGACTTGTTATGCTTATGCTATGCAGATGGTTAGGCTATGTACATGACTCCATATGCAAATGCTAATGATATTGAAACATAAAACCAAGTGAATAAGGTTGAGCAAATTTTAGGGTGCAATAGGATCCACTAACATGAGTCTCGTGAGAGAGTTTTATGAGCTTTTGCAGGGTGAATTCGAGATGAGTATGATGGGTGAACTCACATACCTTCTCGGTTTGCGAATCAAGCAACTGAAAGAAGGAACATTCGTGAGCCAAACGAAATATTGTTTGGAGCTTCTCAAGAGATTTGACATGGCAAATTCAAAAGCCATAGACACTCCTATGCCAACATGTGTAAATATGAGTAAAGATGAAAGTGGTAAGGACGTTGAGGTAAAAAGGTATAGAGGTATGATTGGCTCTCTTCTCTATCTTACTACTTCTCGCCCCGACATTATGTTTAGCGTGTGTATGTGCGCAAGATACCAATCATGTCCTAAGGAATCCCACCTAAAATCTATCAAACGTATACTTTGATACCTGTCTGGTACTCCGAAGTATGGACTGTGGTATTCCAAAGGCAATGATTGTTCATTGGTAGGTTTCTCCGATTCCGATTTTGCCGGTTGCAAATCGGATAGGAAAAGCACCAGCGGTACGTGTCACTTATTTTCAAATTCCTTGGTCAGTTGGCACAGCAAGAAACAAGTGTATGTTGCTCTGTCAACCGCCGAAGCGGAATACGTAGCCGCTGGTAGTTGTTGTTCGCAAGTCCTATGGCTTAAGCAGCAACTATTGGACTTCAATTTAAAACTAGAACGTGTTCCAATATTTTGTGACAATACTAGTGCTATAAACCTTACCAAAAATCCCGTGCTACATTCTCGTACCAAACATATCGAAATTCGACGCCATTTTCTGAGGGATCATGTAGAGAAAGGTGACGTTGTCTTTGAACACGTTGACACCAAAAATCAACTAGCGGACATTTTCACAAAGCCGCTAGCCACTGAGCCTTTCTTTCATATCCGCCGAGAACTTGGCATTCTCGACATTTCGGATCGCGGGTCATAATTGCTTATTTCGTCTTACTTCACTTATAATTACATGCTTGTACTTCTAACAAGTTAAGTTTTGTTGCAAGCACAAGTGTATTGTCATCAAGCTATTCTGGTGTAGAGGTGATATTGTTCCCTTCTCTCTCTCTCTCCTTAAAATTCTCATGATTCAATAATAGTATCGTATGACAAATAGTGTATATATATATGACATTTGCTATGTGTTTTATGTGTTTGGATGCAAAATATTTTGTGGCATTTTAGGTAGGCATCAAATATGGCATTATATGTGACATTAAGTGCAAATCTACATTTGTGCGTCCGAACTGAGCTACACACCCAATCTGAACAGTTCAACTCTTTTTTTTAACAAAAATGGATGAAAGATTTGCAGCTTTCACAACTACCCATGGATACCAAGAAACAGCCGTCTCTCGCAACATCAATCGCCTGAATCAAGCAGTGGATTACCTCACTGATATGGCTTATCCATATCATAATTCGTCTTCATTGATATGGGCAGGGGACGAGGCTATTAGTCATTTGTTTGTGCATTTGCTCATTCTCCATGATGTGTTTGTTATCATGTTCTGTTTTATCTCTCCTAAGTGCACACTAATGTTTGCTTTACAACCTTGATTCCTATGAAATGTTATGACTTTATGTGTCCTCAATCTTGTTTAATCTATTTTCAATATTTTGCTCATTGTCAATATTTTGTGTGGATATTGGTATATGATTACTTATAGCCTGTTGAGTATTTTGTTAATTGTTAATCTGTCAGAACTTTACCTTCTCCATCTCTTTTTGATGTTGTCAAAGGGGGAGAAAAGACAAGTAAATAATAGATCACAACAGCTCTGATTGCAAAAGATTACAACAGCTTTGACTGCAAAAGAAAGCGGCCTTGATTGCAAAGGAAAGGGGGAGCTTATACTACCATGTTAACGATATTGCATGTTGTTCTCATTAAGCTTCGGACAGGTTGTCATCATCAAAAAGGGGGAGTATGTGAGGGCAAACTGTCTCACAACATAGGTTCTCAAGTTTCGATGATGACAAAGTACAACCTCGGATGAATCGGAGTCGTCATGCAATACTTAACATATTACATCCTTCCCATATCCTTTTAAATCATCATATTTCATTACAATATAATTGATTGATGTATAGTCGTGACAAGATGCACGAAACAGCAAACATGTCAATTTTTGCATATTTTGGAGCTATGAGTCGACCATACAGTGAGCTCATGGATCAAGTCACTTCCCACTGGTCAGCACACAACAACCATGAGTCGACCATACAGTCAGCGCATGGATCAGTTCATTTCCCACTGGTCAGCACACAACAACCATGAGTCGACCATACAGTCAGCACACAGCAACCATGAGTCGACCATAAATCAGCACATGGAGCCTTGGCATTTCACACGGGTCAGCGCACGCCAACCTATGGTCGACCGTTCGCGCGTTGACACAGTCAGTGCAGTATTTCCAATCTGTTTGAAAATCTATTTTGTTGGCTGATTTTCTTATTACTATAAATAGAAGTTTGTTCATTTTAACACAACAACATTTGATAAAAATTGATTCATGTGTTCAAGAATAAGAAAGAGCGAAATAGGTGTTCAAGATTCTTCATCTTCATCTTCAAACATCTCACAACACATCAATTACACACAGCCATTTTTGAAGTGCATTGTGAATGATTAAAGGTGATAAGGTTCAAAGCTTAGATTGGGTAATCTAGTTCAGGTTGAAGCTTGTGACAGTTTCTTTCTTGAATAAAACCGTTAGGGTTTTATCCTCCAAGATTGGTTTTAATTTTGGGGGTTTTTTGGACGAGATTCTTCATCAAGAGTCAACTGAGCGAAGGTGATTGTGAAGAGGTGTTCTTCAACAGTCTAGTAGTGGATTTAGTGATATTGAAGGGAATATCTCGGGTTCGATTCTTTGCAGTTGAGATCAGTCGGAGCCAAAGGTTTGAACAACAACGGGTTATTCAATAAGGTGGCTGGAATCGGAGGTCTATCAACAATGATCGGAGGACTTGATTCATCTTGAATCAAGGGGCAAGGAGTGAAAGCAACATTCAACGTCTTGAGATTTCTGTTGTATATTTGTTGTTCAATCCTTGTATAAACTGTTACATTCAACAGGTGATATCTATTAAATCTATCTCAATTCTAGTTTTAGAATTGAGGGCATACGTACCCTGAAACGAGGACGACGGGGGAACTGCCTCACCAAATACTTGTCTTCTCTATTTTTCAGCATTTACGTTTTAGCTTTAAAATAAGTAATTTTTGTATAAGCACTATTGTCAAACTGTGATACCAATTGAGTAAGAGGTTAAAACTCTGTTTTTGACTCCAAAGTACAATAAGAAATTGTACTAGGCTAGTTGGAATCACTTACTCAACATAAATATTACTTGGAGTGTTTTGCACACCAAGTGTTTGACAAATTGCCTAAACCAAAATTATCTTACTTGTGTATCTAGTTTTGGTTTGCTCTTTAAATTATTGGAACTAGGAATCCTAACAAGTGAATTAGATCATTGATAAGTGTGATTAGTGTTGTGATTCTATTTTTCATATTGTCATTAATCCAAAGGCTTACGCATATCCGGTTTTCCAATAACCGTTGGTTTTAGACTATATTTTCCTCGGCCGCTTCCGCACTTAAAACAAATTTTCAAAACCAATTTTTAATTGGTAGCGCTGACTCAAATTTTAATTGGGATCTATTCAACCCCCCCCCTTCTAGATCTGTGCCATAGTCTAACAGATATGGCTTGGATATGAGAATGTGTGAAGAAATTTTCATGGAAGGAAGCTTGAAAAGGGCTAGTTTGGATTTAATTCCATTTAAACCAATTCATGTCATATTTGTGCTTTTTTTAAGTCCAAATAATGTTTTAAGAACTATGGCAATATTACAAATCAAGTTTGAACTCATTTCCATGGCCAAATTCAAGGTTACTTCACTTTGAAGTAACATAATGCAAATCAACCATTGATGCAATTCCAAGGCTTCAATCTTAGCCCTACATATTCATTACATCACAAGCAAGGGAAATGAAGCAAATTACAAGCTTGATGGCTCTGTTTTCACCATAACCTCAAAGCTTCAAACATGAAAATTTGGATTTTTGCAATTGGACTCCATGGGCTTCTATTGGGACTCAAATTGACTGAGATCCATTGTATATAATGTTATGATCAATTACCAACTGCCATAACAGAATTTGGATGAAAAATAACAGAAAATAGTTGGAGAAAAGTGGTGAAAAGATGGAAAATCGAATTTGAGGATTGAGCAATTTTCAAGAGAAGATGAGCATTGCAGAAGCTTCATTGATGATCATGGAATGATTCTTGTCAATTTCCTTCAAGGTTCCAAGCCATTTGAAGACCCATTGGAGGTGCTCAAGTAGGTAATTTATTTTTCACCAATACTCTTTGTTCTTGTCAAATTCATGTGCCATTTTCACATATATAAGATCCTTGAATGCCATAGATCATTTTAGGATAAGTTTGGTTAAGTTTGGTGACATTTCTTGACAGAACCCCAAATCTTGTAAGCTTGCGTTTTGAGTGGTTTAGGCTCCAAAAATAAAAAAAATGTTAGTTTCATGATCATCGTGAAATGTAGATCATTTTAGGCTAAGAAATTGTGAATTTTGGTTGAGTTTGGAGAATTTCACTGTAGCGATCCAAGGAAGAAGATGATCGGAGCAAGTCCGACCACCGTCCCCTCCACCGTCTGCGTTTCCCTCGTCTTTCCAGGTTTAAATCCCAGTTTTAATCGTGACCGTAAGATCTTGTGACTTGGTCCATTAATCCAATGTGTGTGGTTGAATCTCAGAGATGTTGACCATTGACTATTGACGTGGCAGCTCGTAGTTTATAGGATCTGAATACTAAGATAATGCACGCACGTGATTAAGACGTACCCTAAGCCTTCATTGACTGAAGCACACGAGATCTATTCGTTTGCCATTTTTTGACGTGGGCTTAGGGCTGAATTGTTATTGCCACCCCTAGCGTAGTAGCCCAATAGATTACAACGTGAAATCCTTATTTCCTGCACCCCCAGCATTTTTTCGTTTTTATTTCTTTTCTTTTATTTGCATTGTATTTTCTGTTTCATTTTAATTCATTTTAAATAGAAAGTTGACTTAATAAATCCTAGAAAAATTCATGTAGGTAGTTTGACATGTCCTTTAATTTTTTACATTTTTTTATTGCAATTTTAATTTTTGTTCCATTTAATATTGTATTTTCATTTAAATAGCCATTTAATAAATGTGAAATTACATGCCTTGCTTTGTGATTTTCTTTCTCCTTCAATAATCCAAATAAATGCTTGATTTTTTGTATGATGATGGTTGACACATTGAATAATATTGTAGTATTTTTCTTGTGATTTTTAGATGCTTTTAGACATAGGTTTGAATTAGATCTTTATAACCTTCCTAATTTGAGCTTCCCCTAGCATACCTTTAGGTTTAGCATTAGATTAGTGCCCTTAAACTTAGAGTTTTGATATGAATTTTTTCCATGACTTCATAACATCCTTAGGGACCTCTGGATTTTTTACTAGAATTTTTAGGATAGATTTCCTATTTTGACCTTATTTTACATTCTGACTAGCATTAATGTAGCCTTATGGGATCCTTCCACCTAGCTTTCCCATTTAGTGAACTTTGTTGCAAACTTTAGGTACCTAATCTCCATTTTATACCTTAGTTCATAGGTTGATGCATCTTTAGGGTGATTCTCAAACACTTAACATGCCATTAAGCTCCCTTAGGTTGGATTTCCTTAGAGCTAAACATTGAAGGTTTGCTTTAGAAGTGTGTGATGATTTCTCTCCCTTGTGTGGCTCCTTTGCTTGGCTTTGCCCTGTCCCTTCCACCTCAACAACTAGTCCTGATGAGGATCCCTCTTGGGAAAGCCTAATTCTTCCTTTGGTTGAATTCTGTGCATTCCTCAAGAGGTTGAGCCTTGGATGGACATTCAATGGCATAGTATATTCCTTTGGTTTATACTCTCTTCCTTCTCCAAGTCCTATTATTAGGATCCTTCTTGGGAGAGCCTAAATCTTCCCTTGGTTGAATTATGTGCATTCCTCAAGAGGTTGAGCCTTTGATGGACATCCTGTGTTGATACACATTAACTAGATACCTTAGATTGGCATCTAGGTTCCACCATTCTCATCTGTCCTACATTCCTAGGATCCCTCTTGTGAAAGCCTAATTCTTCCCTTGGTTGAATTATGTACATTCCTCAAGAGGTTGAGCCTTGGATGGACTCTTGTGTTAACACAAATCTAAACCTGGTGTAGCCTGGGATGATTTCTTTGTTGCTCATCTTGTTTACCCCTCTCCTCCCTGTTTGACTGCTTGATGTGTTGCATTAGGATAGACTTACATGCGTAGATACTTTTGTTTAGGTTCATACTTGCATCTAAAGGTTGAGCTTGTCTCCCTTTGCTTGATTGTTTCTCTGCTTTCATACCTGTCATGTTTGCATTAAAGGTTGAGTTTGTCTCCCTTTGCTTGTGAGTTTTCTCTGTGCATCTCTGTTTGCATCCCATGTTTGCATCTAAGGTTGAGCTTGTCTCCCTTGCTTGTATTGTTGCATTGCATCTGCATCCAGTTACTTTATGTTTCATCTGCTTAATAGTTGTGTTTCTTTTTCCCCTCTTGCATGTTCCCTTAGGGCTCTCACTTCCTTGTTTAAGGAGTGATGATAGACTTCAGGATGAATCCTTTGCATGACAACATATAGGATAGATTCCCCCTTCAAACTCAACACTAGGGCCATATTGCATGACATTAGTAGGATGCTTGATAGTTCCTCTGTAGTTTCCTCTTGTCTCTTCTCATCTCCAAACAACATTAAAACACATAATAAAGGAAATTTTGTACAGTACGTTACGAGCCTTAAGCCACTTAGGAAATGGTTATTGGAGGGTTTCCTTTCAATAATCAGGATGTTTAGTGTGGTACCCTTTGGGTGACATGCGAAGCATTCACTCCTAGGTCATAGTCTCTAGTGTAGTACGAGTTACAAACATTCATAAAAAACACTTCTTCTCGTAAAAGACTCAAAAAACAACATTCAAACCTCATTTTGCCCCGTGGGCTCTTAATTTAAGGAAAACCTTTTCTGACGAAAAGAGTGTTGTTAAGCTTAAGTTATACCACAAACAGGCATTGTCTCTAACTGCTGGAACTGTTGTTTAACTTTACTCGGGTAAAACAGATGAATCAAACCTGTATTTCGTTTTAGCCCGAACTACGTTCGCTCTGATCTTTCATACCAGATGAAAGTACGTAGGCATAAGACGCAATGTCTTGGCAAGCAACCCTCCCCATTCACCCGTAGTTAGCCGAACTAAGTTGACTCTGACTTTCCCATTGCACGAGGGAATACGTAGGCACGGAGCGCGATGCTTTGCCGAGTCACTTTTTCTCTTTTCTTTTCTTTTGAGCCAACCTTGATAGGTAGATAGATAAACAACCCGACAGATAAACCAACAAGCGTGGATCCCGTTGAGTACAACGGACGTGAGAGATTCTAATACCTTCCCCTTGTGTAACCGACTCCCAAACCCAGAGATTTGGTTGCGATTACCGATCTTATCGTTTTCGCTAGGTTTTTTCCTGATTGTTTCCTTTCCCTTCTTTGGGATAAATAACGATAGGTGGCGACTCTTCTATCTTTGCCGACACCTTTTTTCGCAGTAGCGACAACATTCCTTTGCACTAACAATGAAGCCAAGTATGAAGCGTGCATCATGGGGTTGGAAGAAGCCATTGATCTGAGGATCAAGAATTTGGATGTTTATGGCGATTCAGTGCTAGTTGTCAATTAGATCAAGGGAGAATGGGAAACCCGACAACCTAATCTGATACCTTACATGAACTATGCAAGGAGGCTGTTACCTTTTTTTGACCGGATAGAGTTCCATCACGTGCCTAGAGCGGAGAACCAGATGGAAGATGCTTTGGCAATGTTGTCTTCAATGTACAAAGTGAATTTATGGAATGATGCTCCCAGAATAATCATCTCCCACCTTGATAGGTCGGCATTCGTATTCGCCATTGAAGAAGCTTCGAACGGCAAGTCGTGGTATTACGATATCCAAAACTTTCTTAAGAAACAAGAGTATCTGCTAGGGGCGTCGACCCGGGATAAGAAGACTCTGAGAAGTTTGACTGGTAACTTTTATCTGAATCCGGACAATGTACTCTACAGGAGGAATTATGACTTGGTATTACTCAGATGCGTGGACGAGAAAGAAGCAAGCTTTCTTGTGGAAGAGGTCCACGAAGGAGCCTTTGGTACACATGCCAGTGGGAATGCCATGTCTCGAAAGCTATTGAGAGCAGGGTATTATTGGCTGACTATGGAGTCTGATTGCTTCAAGTACGCTAAAAAGTGTCATAAATGCCAGATTTATGCAGACAAGATTCATGTGCCACTGAGTCCGTTATATGTTATGGCGTCTCCTTGGCCTTTTTCCATGTGGGGCATTGACATGATCGACAAGATTGAGCCCACCTCATCTAATGGACATCGGTTCATCTTGGTAGCCATTGATTATTTCACCAAATGGGTGGAAGCAGCTTCGTATGCCAATGTTACTAAGCAAGTGGTAGCCCGATTTATCAAGAGGGACATCATCTGTCGCTATGGAATACTTGAGAGAATCATTACTGATAATGGTTCAAATCTTAACAACAAGATGATGAAGGAATTATGCCAGAATTTCAAAATCGATCATCACAACTCATTACCCTATCACCCAAAGATGAACGGCGCTGTTGAGGCGGCCAACAAGAATATCAAGAAGATAGTGCAGAATATGGTTGTAACCTATAAATATTGGCATGAGATGTTGCCCTTCGCTTTGCATGGATATCGTACCACGGTGTGAACTTCAACTAGGGCAACTCCTTTCTCGCTGGTGTATGGTATGGAAGTTGTCCTACCATTAGAAGTCGAGATTCCTTCTCTGAGAGTTCTGGTCGACGTCAAGCTCGATGAGGCAGAATGGGTAAAGAACAAATTAAATCAGCTTAGCCTGATGGATGAGAAAAGGGTAGCGTCTATTGCATACGGCCGATTGTATCAGAGCCGAATGAAGAAAGCTTTCGACAAGAAGGTGCGTCCTTGAAGCTTTTAGATGGGCAATCTTGTGCTGAAAAAGATTCTCCCTCCACAAACAGATTACAGGGGCAAATGGACTCTCAAATATGAAGGTCCATACATCGTGCGAAACGTCTTCTCCGGAGGAGCCTTGTTGTTATCCACCATGAATGGTGAGGATTTTACATTCCCTGTGAACGCAGACGCAGTTAAGAAATACTTTGCTTAAAGAGACCCGCTGGAATGAAAAAAAGAATATCCAGGCAAAATGGGGCATCTCGGCGAACCATAAAAAGAATGGGTTCGGGCAAAAGTTAGGGATAAAAGAAAAAGATGTAAACCCGCAAAGTTGAAAACCTGAGAAGGCGAATTTGGCAAAAATGGGTATCCCGGTGAATTGAAAACCCGCAAGGGTGATTCAGGAAAAGGTTAGGGATTTGAAAAGTAAATGATTGCGGTCTGCGTGTGATCTTCAGAGCTTAGTGGATTGAGGGAGGACCTAAGGGTCGTTTATATGAATAAATCTCTTCTGAAGACGAAGCATCGGTGAAGAATCGGAGTCATGCAAGTCATAGATGGATCAACTTGTGGTGTTCGTCTGTGCCACATAGCCGATATTATGTATTTTTCTGTGCATTTTAATATATTTTTGCGCAGCTTCCTCTTTTCAGGGGTTGCATCTATTGTAAAATCTTGCCTATTTACAGGCCACCTTTCAATAAAACATATACTATTTAGTAATTGTTTATTTTTCTTTTAGCCTTACTGTTTTGTTTGCAAAAAACGCCTGATGTTTTTGATAAACTGTGCATACATAAACTTGCAGGCTTTGCCAATAATCGTTAAAACTTTGAGTTATTTGAACAACTTCACGGATGATGACTGAGATGGTTCCTTTGTACAGGATATCTTGTCTGTTTGTTCATTTTTGCAGAGTCGCTACCCTTAGGGCAATTCGTCAGAGGTGTATCTCCGGTATGATCACCATTTCCCTAGCTATTGAAGTTTGAACATCTCTATCCCCATTAGAGTTGTATGCAGGTGGACCAAGCAGTTAAGTGTGTCCGCTTATACCCAACAGTTGGTTGATACACAGTTAGCTCTTTGCAATTCGAGACCGAAGTCTCCAGCAGAGTAAGGTTATCCCCAGAGGGTCGAGATTGATATTCCCAGCAGATTAAGTGTGCACGCTTATCCCCAGCAGTTGGTCAGTACACATTTAATCCCCACATGTTGCAGGTATGCACTTACTTTCCTAGCGAGTCGAGTTCGGATTTCTTTCCACCGTACAGGGGTGGGACTTTTCCCAGCAACAGAGGCAATGTCAGGTGTTGTCTCCCCATAGAGTTCGAACGTATAACTTTGTATCCTCTTAGAGTTCGAGTTATTGACTCATCCCCAAGTAGAGGTAGATGTTGTTTCCCTCATTGGACGATCCCCAATAGAGTTGGATTTTTTCCCTTGCAGGATCGCAGAGTTGTCTTTATCCTCAGCAAAGTCAGCATGAAGTAGTCCTATTTCCCTGCAAAGGTAGAGTATTTCCCAGCAAATGGTAAGTTTGTGGTTCCCTGGCACAGTGGATCTATAGCAGAGGTAGATTATTCCTCAGGTGAGTAATTCCCGGCAGGTTGGATTTTGACTGCTTCCCCAGTAAGTCGTCACTTGCAGTTGAGTATTTGTGAGCCATTCAGGGCTATTTTCTTTAGCAGGGCATGTTGTGAACCTCGGGGGTTGATTATGGATCCCCCGCAGAGTTGTTGGTTCCCCAATAGGGTGAATTTGTTTTCAATGGCTGGTTGTCTATCCGGCAGAGTTGTCATTTCCCCAGAAGAGTTGTATTCTGGAAGGTCGTTCAAGACATTTTCCTTAGCAGGTTTTGATGTGAATACCCAGCTGAGTTTGAACTTTTTGTTCTCGTAAGAACTTTGTTCCCCAATAAAGAAGTTGTCCAAGGCTCGTTTCCCAGTTTAAGTCCAGTTGCGATTGGCATGTGATAACCTTTTTCCCCAGCAGGGTGGCCCAGGGTTTTCTCTTCAGCATTTATTTTGCTGGTTTGGTTCCGTTGCATTTTGCATTCTATGCATAGCATCCTCCAAACGCGTAGCATTTCCATTTCGTATGGAGCATTACGCCATTTTCAAACATATACATGTGAAACATAAGCCAAGTGGTTACCTCTTTCTTTACAGGTGTATCTCCGACAAATGAATGATATCTTTTCCCGAATGGTATCCAGACCATGGTGCAATCTTTGATGGACGCGTTCATCTTATTATGTGTTACCCAACAGAGTTACTTGGTTAAGTTTCTCTTTGTTCCTCAACAGAGTTACTTGGTTAAGTTTCTTCACACTCCCAAAGCAGAGTTATTTGGGTTAAATTTCTTTTTTTGTCCATGCTAGAGTTGCTTGGTTAAGTTTCTCTCTTCCCCAGCGGAGTATTCTCAAGATGTGTTTATCAACTTCGTGTTGATCTGGCCTTCGGGATCGATGCTCGCTTTTATTTAGCGAATGCCTGACGGTGATGTAAGATGTCCTTACCTTTGGGTTCGATGCTTACTTTTATTTAGCGAATGCCTGATGGCGATGTCAGATGTCCTTACCTTTGGGTTCGATGCTTGCTTTTATTTAGCGAATGTCTGACAGCGATGTCAGATGTCGTTACCTTCGAGTTCGTTGCCTATTGGTTGCAATAGATGCCTGACAGCGATGTCAGATGTTTCTCAACTACGTGGATACTTGATAGCGAGGTCAGATGTTTTATCCCCTGCAGATGCCTGGCGGCGATGTCAGATGTGTATCAACTTCGAGGATTCCTGACGGCAGTGTCAGATGTTTTTATCAACTTAATAGAGGCCTGGAGGAGATGTCAGATGCTATGTGTTGACCCGATTTTCAATTTTGTTACTTGCTTTTATTTAGTGAATGCCTAGCGGCGATGTCAGAGGTCCGCGTCTTTGGATTCAATACATGTTTTTATTTAACAGTTGTCTGATAGCGATGTCAGATGTTTCTTCTCAGCTGCGGGTTGAGCCAGCATTCGGGTTCAATGCTTATTGTGTTCAATGGTTCTGACGGTGATGTCAGATGATTTACCGACTTGATGTCGATGCCTGACAGCGAGGTCAGATGCCTGATAGTGATGTTAGATGATTCCCCAAATTGATGCATAGGCCTGACAGCGAAGTCAGAGGTTC
Organism: Lathyrus sativus; assembly: GCA_963859935.3. Classification (NCBI taxonomy): domain Eukaryota; kingdom Viridiplantae; phylum Streptophyta; class Magnoliopsida; order Fabales; family Fabaceae; genus Lathyrus; species Lathyrus sativus. Next base: position 148,411,830 of record OZ012740.1, on the reverse strand, counting down.
AGTATCCACTACGAGATATTAGATGATCTTTCTGACTTAGTGTCGACGATTTGAAATTGGTAATCAGTTTGATTGTTACCGTTGCAACTATCAGTTCAGTTACTTCCGGAGATCTTTATCCCCAATCAGAGTTTGCAGTTTGTTTCTACAGTTGGCAAATTTTCGAGTTTTTTGGTATTCAACCTTCTTTTACCTTGATTGTTTGAAATTCGTTCACTTTCAACTCATTCCGGTCCAAGTCGCTTGAATAGGGGCAGCTGTTGCACCCCAAAATTTGCCTAACCCTTTCTTTACTTGGCTTATGTTTTCACTGCATTGTTCTAGCATTTGCATTTGCATATCATTTTTCATTTGCAAGGGATCAAGAGGTGTGTATAGCAAGATAAGGTTTGTCAAGGATTCCAAGCAAGCATGAGTGCTTATCAAGACATCAGAAGCTGGTCAGAGCTCCTTGAAAAAGTGAATGGATGCATATTGCTTATCTCCTATCTTGGAGGCCAATTGAGGATGATCTGAGGATTTCAAGTTCATGGATATGGATATGAGATGTTGTGAAGCTCATTGAGTGCTTTGAGAGCCATTGTGGAGCTTATGCAAGTTGTTATATCATGTGCAAGAGGTTGCAGTCAAAGGATTGCACACCTAGGGTTTCATCTGCCTAGTGCAAGATCCATTGTGGATTTGAAGGAGATTAAGACTTAGTTCTAAGTCTTTAGAGTCATGGAAAGTTGTGTTGAGGAATCTAAGATGTTATTTCAAGAACAATTCAACAAGAATCAAGAGTGTGGGAAGTTACTAAATTAGGGTTTCAGAGGTTTGTCAGTGTAAAATCCCATATTTAGTGTCTAACTTCAAGACCATATATCTCAAGATAAAAGTTTCATCTCACTTTGATGCAAACATGAGATTTGTATAGCATGTTAATAGATTTATTTTGAATTCTATAACTCATCCATTGGGTTTGTGGAACTCAAGTTATGATGCTAGCAAGTTAGAGGTCTCTGATGAATAATATTTTCAGTCAACAAAAGTCAACTAACTTCCAAGGAACATTTAACCTAGAAGCTTGTTTCTCCTCAACTTTTGATGAACATGAAAGTTGTTCCTTATGATCTTAGCTTTCCAAAACGTCCTAGAAGTCCTTCACCTCATTTGTAGAAATCAAGTTATGAAGCTTGCAAGGCAGGGGTGTTTTGGGAAAGTGGGATTATAGGTCATTTGGATTATAGGTCCTTTTCATGATCTTAAGAACCTCAAATGAAACTTTCTCCAATATGAAAGTTGCTTCAAATGATATCAATTTCATCCTAGAACACAAGTTTGTCATGAATTTGGCAAGGTTAGCGAGATTGGTGAAGAAATTCAATGGAAAAATGAACTTGAAGTCATGAATTAAATTGAAGTGGTTTTAATTCATTTACATGCCATATTTATGCTCATTTTGATTCACATTTGTCCTACAAGCAAGATGCACCAAAAAGTTTTGAGGTATGAGGTGAAATACACGTGCAATTCCATGTTACTTCACAAAGAAGTTTCAAATCAAATCTCCACCATTGGATCAAATTAAGGTTTAAATTCCATCCACATGATCAATACAAGTTGCCAGCTGATGATTCCAATCAAATTCAAGGGGAATTGGAGCCAATTTCACGTTTGCATGAAACTTATTTTTCAAATTGGGCATTTTTGCTAATCAGCAAATTGGAGCACCATTGGGCCTCCAAATCATTCTAGATCCATCATATAAAATCTTCAGATGAATTTTGAGCATTCATTCAGGCAATTTCATGGAGGGAGAGCATAATCACAATTTGAAAATTGAAGAGCAAAGTGAAAATTGTGAATTGAGATTGAAGCAAATTCAAGCCAAATCAAAGTGAGCATTACCTTCCTCAAGATCAGTGGAGTGATTATGCATAATTTCAAGCAAGCTCAAGTGCATTTGAAGCTCCAACAGAGAGACTCCGTTAGGTATTCTTCAAATCCAAAATTCTCTCATGATACGCATTAATTCCATGCCATTTTTGTGTCATCTGAAGACCTACACTTGGTAGGCAAAATCTGGATAGTTAATTGTGGTGTTTCTGGAAATTTCAGTTTTGAGCATGAAATTTCAATCATTCGATTTGCTTTGTATGTGCGTGAATACATGAATTTTGAGCTTGGATCCATGATGTGCTTGAGTTCCTCTTTCGATTGGTATAAAATTTCATGTTGTTTGGTGATGTTTTGAGCCTGCAACTCCGGTTTCCTTGCCGGAGAAGATGACCAGAGAACTATTGCTCTGTCATCTGGTTTTGTCTTCAGGCGAGCTTGCGTGTCTTGCCATGTGTGCCTTGACTTATTGACTGAGTTTGATCAACAGTTTGGATTCGTTCTGACTTGCTCGCGTGTAGCTTTGACCTGCCACGTGTATTAGTGAAATGTTGCATTTCACTTTAGATTCTGATTGTTTGGTTTTGGGCTTGGTTCGCTACTTGCACCCCCTCTCACTAAAGCCCAATGTTTTTGAACTGGCTAGCTTGCTATTTGCACCGTTGCTTCATTTTATTTGTTTTTTATTTTATTTTTGTTTTCTGTTTTGATTTAATTTTTTTTAAAAATAGTTCCAAATGTGATAAAATCTCAAAATATTCTTAGATACTTTAATGTATCATTTAGTTTTTGGAAATTTTTATTTTCATTTTTGGGTTAGTTTTCAATTAAAATGGGATTTATCATTTGGAGTTGTTTTTAATGGAATTATTTCTTATTCTTTTGTGTTCATGCCTTGTTCTTTGACCAATTGATATCTCCAATGATTGAGGTTTTTTTTTCTTCCTAATTTGAATAATGAGTTGAATGATCTCATAGGATGATTTTGGCTCTGTTTTAGTTCATTTTGGTTTGACTTTTAAGTCATTTTTGTTGACCCTCGACAACCCTCCTTCAAAGTGGAGCATCCTTATGAATCAAATTCTTTGATGATGCTTTGCAGTGACTTTGGTTATGATCTTTTGGCCCCTGGTTGCCAACTCTTGTTTGAGCATTTGAGATTTTATTTGGTTATTTTTTATCATTTTTCCTATTTTTGAGGTAACTTGCAAGTCAAGTTACTTCTAAGGGAGGTTCATACAAGCACTTGACCTAGTTTGAATGGGAAATGACTTCTATGGATCCCTTGAGCTCTCAACTCCTCTTGATTCATATTATTAACATGTTGAGCTTGATAGTTGTTCATTTTTAGGTCATAAACTTGTTCATTGCTTATTGAGATTTGCATATCTTTTTAGGCTTTCCACTTGAAGTTCAAGTGTTGAATGTGCTTAAGACCTAGGTCTTCTTCCATACCTATTCTTGCTTTCTCTCTTGTGATTTTCCTTCTTTGGTTTATGTACCTTCTCCTCTCATCTTTACTTCTTCCCAATGACCCTTGAGTCCCATTTGATATGGTTTAGTCCCTCATTTGGAGGTACTTTGAACATGTCATGAATGGTGATTCTTTGAGGACTTCTCTTGTGTTTTCTTGCATGATTATGGTTTTGCTTATGGTTGAGTTTCCCATTTGAGTTCCTTTGTATCCTCACATTGCCTCCCATTCTCCCATTTAATCATGGCTTCTTCCTTTTCTTTTGGTTTGCCTTTGGGCATGGTGATTGATGACAAATGGTTGTAGGAAGTTCATTTCTCCCATTTCATCTCACTCTTGTTTGTGTTCTTGTTTGTGTGTGTGCATTCTTTTCTTTGCTTGCATCCTTTTGCATCTGCTCATATGCATGCTTGAGGTTGATATGTGCTTGTGGAGGCTACTTCCCCACACTTTTTTCCTTCCTCACTTTCATTCTAATTGTGCATTACATGTTTGCATACTTGCATTTTCTTATGCTTTCTTCTTCTTCTTCTTTTTTCTTTCTTTGCCATGTTCCCTTAGGACCTCTAATCTTCCTTGTTCAAGGTTGATTATGATAGACCTTAGGCTTTAACCTATGCATGACAAAATTAGGTAGCATTCCCTTTTCATCCCAATCATAAGTGCACTTTGTATGAGAACATTAGGTTTAGTCTTAGTCTCCCTTTAGAGTGTCTCTCTCTTCTCATCTTCAAACTTTCTCAAAACATCTAATAAAGGTTAAGGATTGTTGTACGTTACGAGCCTTAAGTACTTAAGAAATGCTGATTTGGGGGCCTCCTCTCAATTTTCTAGAGTGTTTAGCGTATGTCCTTTGGACGATATGCGACGCATTCGCTCCTAGGTCATAATCTTTAGTGCAACATGAATTACAAACAATAATCAATGCACTTCTTCTCTAAAAAACACAAAAAACAAACTTCAAATATTTTTATCCTTCGGGATCTTAATTTGGAAAACCTTTTTCATAAGGAGAGTTTTGTTAACTCTTGGTTCTACCGCAAACGGGTAACGCCTAAGTCTCCAATGGTCGAGCTGCATACACCTAACTGCTAGAACTAAGTTTTAACCCTACTCGGGTAAAACATTTTGAACCAACCTGTGGTCTTGTTAGCCTGAACTATGTTTTCTTTGTTTTCTCGTACCAGATGAGGATACGTAGGCACAAGATGGCGATGTCTTGGCGAGCAACCTTCCCCACCTTTTACCCGTAGTTTGCTGAACTATGTTGACTCTGACTTTCCCATTGCACGAGGGAGTACGTAGACATAGAGCGACGATGCTCTATCGAGTCTCTTTTCTTTTCTTTTGTCCCTGAGCCGTAGCTTAGATAGTAAACACCCTTTTAGATAGACAACAAAGCGTAGATCCCGTCGAGTACAACGGACGTGAGGGGTGCTAACACCTTCCCCTTGCATAACCGACTCCCGAACCCAAGATTTGGTTGCGATGACCTGTCTTCTCCCGTTTTCGATATGTTTTCTTTGATCGTTTCCTTTCCCTCTTTTGGGATAAATAACGAATAGTGGCGACTCTTCTGTCTTTATCGGCCCCTCTTCATGGTGATGCGACACAGAACACTGCCCATTGAATCTTCCAACACTGTCATATACATGAAGAGAGGTTTTCCAGGTACTTGAGGGATCAACACCGGAGGTTCATGAAGATAGCTTTTAATCTTTTCAAATTCTAATTGAAAGTCAACATTCCATGTTATTGCTTGACTCTTCCGTATTAACTTGAAGATTAGTGCACATATAGGATTCAAATTTGAGATGAATCTGGAGATATAGTTCAAACGTCCGAGGAAACCTCTGATTTGTTTCTCTGTTTGAGGAGCTGGAATCTCTTAAATAGCCTTGACTTATTGGGAGCCACCTCGATTCCTCGTTGACTAACGATGAAACCAATTAATTTGTCCGATCTAATTCTAAATGTGCATTTAGCTGGATTCAGCCTCAGTTGATATTTCCAGAGTCTTTCAAACAACTTTAACAGACGCTCAAGGTGATCTTCTTCACTTTGAGATTTAGCAATCATGTCATCTACATACACCTCGATCTCTTGATGCATCATATCATGGAAGAGTTCAACCATGGCTCGCTGATAAGTGGCTCCTGCATTCTTTAACCCTAAAGGCATGACCTTATAACAATAAGTACCCCATGGTGTTATGAGCGTTGTTTTCTCCATATCATCTGGGTCCATCCTGATTTGATTATAACCCGAGAATCCGTCCATAAAGTAAAATACTGCAAAGCTAGTTGTGTTATCAACCAATGTGTCGATGTGAGGTAGTGGAAATTCGTCTTTTGGACTAGCTTTATTGAGATCCCAATAATCCATACACATCCTGACCTTTTCGTCTTTCTTCGACACTGGCACGGCGTTGGCTACCCACTCAGGGTAGTTTGAAACTACTAGAAATCCTGCGTCGATTTGTTTCTTTACTTCATCTCTGATCTTTAGGGCCATGTCTGGTCTTAATCTTCAGAGTTTTTACTTAACAGGAGGATATTCTGGTTTCAGAGGGAGCTTATGGACCACGATATCAGTATCCAGCCCTGGCATATCCTGGTATGACCAAGCGAAAACATTAGTATACTCTTTGAAGAGTAATATCAACCTGTCCTTGACCTCTGTTTCAAGTGATTCCCCAATCTTTACTTCTTTCTTTATCTCTTCTGAACCTAAGTTGACAACTTTGACCTGCTCTTTATACAGCTAAAGGTAGGCTTCTGCATGGTTTTAAAGGGTTTAACATGATCAGACACACACACAACAATCATGCAGATGATGGGTTCAATTTTAAGTTTTTCCAAAAAGATTGCCATTTTTTCCTTTTTACAAAAAGTGAAAATGATGAAAAAGTTAATGAACAAAAAGGATAAGAGTTTTAACAAAAACACTTCTTCATTCATTAATCTTTTTAATCGCAAAGTGGCTCATACAAAATGATTCGCTGGCCTTGGGCAAGACCAGGTATTTCAAAGAAAACAAAAGCTAACAAGCAATGCATTACTCTAAAGGTAGTACAACGAGAATTTCCACTGCCTCCCAATTGTGTAAGGTCGCTCCATCTTAGATCACCATGTTGTTGAGGCTGCTTCTCTCATCTTCTTTAATGATGGAGTTGACTTATACCCCTCCGCTTACAAACATCTCCTTTAGGGTTTTCTGCTTCTGGTCATTATCTTCGAACGCTTCTTCTAGAGTTGGTTCGTAACCCAACCCTTGCTTATCATTTTTGGCGCAAGCGTTCACTTCTATAACTTATCCCCATCCTTGTGGGAGTCCTTCCTTCATTGCAGCTTTTATGCTTTGCACGGAGGCAAAAGACGGACCATGGATTATAGCATAATTATCAATTAACACAGCGTGAGCAATTTCCAAGGCTTGGAATGCTATTTCTAGTGCATTCTCGTCGTCTTCGATGTATCAGAATGATGACAGGTTGCTCACCATCAAATCTTCCTCCCCGTGCACTATGACCAGCTGATCATCAGTGCCAAATTTTAGCTTTTGATGCAAGGTGGAGGTTACAGCTCCTTCTGCATGGATCCAAGGTCTGCCCAATAAACAGCTGTAGGCTGGATTAATATCCATGACTTGGAATGGTACTTCAAAACATTGCGGACCCACTATTATTGGTAAAGTCACCTCTCCAATTATGGACCGTTTGGATCCATCGAATGCCTTTACAACCAAAGAGGTTGCTTTCATAATTGTTCCTTTATGACTTAATTTTGCCAGAGTCTTTTTTGGCATTACATTCAAAGAAGAGCCAGGGTCAACCAAGACTCTAGATAAAGTATCTTCTTCATATTTGATAGAGATGTGCAATACACGATTGTGTTTGCAGCCTTCCAGCGTAAGATCATCATTGTTGAAGCTTAACATGTTGCACGCCGTGATGTTGGCGACAACCGAGTCGAATTGTCCCACTGTGATGTCTTTGGTGAAGTGGGCCTGAGTCAATATTTTTAGCAGATCTTCCCTATGCGGGGGTGAACTGAGTAGTAGTGACATTACAAAAATCTTTGATGGAATCTGGTTCAGTTGATCCACCACCCTATAACTACTTTTGCAGATGATTCTTAGGAACTCTTTGTTGTCTTCTTTTAATATCTCTTTTTCTTTCGTCTTATTGGTGACTACCGATTCTCCTGGAAGAGTCTCTTTAGGAACAACCTCTTTGACAGTAGGGATGACCTTAGGTGCTAATTTTGGAGTTTCAATGGTAACCTTCAGTACATAAATCCTTCCACTGCGAGTCACCCGACTCCCTCCGGCAATGTTAGTCACATCGTCTTTTTTCCTTTCGACTTTCACGTCTCGCCAGGAACTGTCGTATTTCCATGGTATAACTTTGGAATTTCGCTCTCTCCGAGGATCGAATCTTGGCTGAGCCTTGCTAAATCTGGGCACTAGATCATCATGGAATATTGGTCTGACGGCGTTGGATCGAGTCATCTTGTTATTGCTGGTATTGAACACCGCTCTTTTCTTAGGCTCTTCTGGTAGATTAAACACTGATTCAATAACCGCAATGTCCTCTTTTTTCTTCTTACTACTGACTTGTAGCATCCTCTCGTTGATTAATGACTGAATGTCTTTTCGCACAAGGTCACAACCTTGTGGGTTCTTGTTGCACTCTTCACAATCCTCATGAGTAGTCTTGAGCAACCATGCTTGAGCCAATCTCTTGTGCAATTCCATCAGCGGTGTTTTAACTTCAGCCACTTTAGTGACTGTTCTCATCTCAGAGCCTTCTCCTTCTTCCGTTATAGCATTCACTCCATCTTGGTTCGGCAGACGATTAGCCTTCACATTGGGATGATTATCTTCAAATGACAGTATCTTCTTTTCAATCAATTCCCTGACGATGTTCTGAAGCGCAATGCAGCCCTCTAAATCATGCCCAACGGCATTCTCGTGGAACGGGCAATGCGCGTCGGGATTGTAGTATGGAGGCAAAAGGATTCGGTGGGCACCCAATTTTCTTGTTTGAATAAGTCCTCTAACTACCATCATAGGATATAAATCAGTATAACTCATTGGTATCAGCTGTATCTTGAGCCTCCTTTTCTGATAGGTCGGTCTGGAAGCTTAAGCCCTGGGCTGCTGCATCTGTTGATTATTTTAAGGTCGATAATTATACTGCTGATAGGCATTCGGTGCCCCTGGCTGAAGATTTTGTTGATTTTGTTGATTTTATGTCTGGAAGACTGGCGTAACCGTTGCTATGTATTGTGGTTGATGATACTGTTGTTGTTGACCTTGAACTTGTAGATGGATCCTTCAGTTCTGTGCCTTTTTCTCATGCATTACCACATTGGTTTTTCCTTCTTTCTTTTTCTGGAAACTGCCGGATGGTTTCTTGGATGAATAGCTGCTGGAAATGCTGGCAGGACCTGACATTTTTCCGTTCTTCAATCCGGCTTCCACTTTGACACCCACTGCCACAATATCAGCGAACTTAGCCGATACACTACTTATCATTCTTTCATAATACTCTAATTTGATGGTGTCGACAAACCAATCTTCCAATTCCTTATCTATAAGTGGTGGCTCAACTTGTGCAACCGTCTTGCGCCATTTTTGCGCATAATCTTTGAAAGATTCTAAAGACTTATGAGTCATGCTTAATAGATGACGTCTATCTAGAGCAAGGTCCACATTGTATTTGTATTGTTGGATGAAGGCATCAGATAGATCTTGAAAACTTTGAATCCTTGATTGGTCTAGTCCCAAATACCATTTTGCAGAGGCACCTTTCAAACTTTCTTGGAAACAGTGTATCATTAACTTGTCATTGTCAAAATGTGCAGCCAAGCGTCTGCAATACATCACCAAATGAAGTTTTAGGAAAGTTGCCCAATCATATTTTTCAAAGGATGGCATTACAAACTTTAGGGGGAACACCAACCCTGAAACCAAGCACATGTCTCTGGCATCAGTACTAAAGATGCTTTTCCCTTCTAAAGCATTCATTCTTGTTGCCATGATTTCCATCTTGACCCTCAGCTTGTCGTGTTTTTCATCCCCTGCTTCAAATTCATCTGGTATCTCATAAACATGTTATTGTTGAGTATTGAAGACCGGTCAGACGTTCATCTGAGCGCATGTTTGAGTGAACAGAGGGTTATGGAATTCATGCATAAGTCTTGTTGTTTGTGCTATTGTACCTTGGACATGCAATGGAGATACAAAATCTTTGGAGATGCCAAACGGAAACTCTGTTGTAGAAGTCACTACTGGCATAAGGGCTGCTGTAGTTGCATTAACCTCAGACACCACCGTGGTTTGCATATCCATTTTTGCTCTGATCACTTGCATAGCTTCCAGGATCTGGCTAACATCGCCTAAAAGTCCTTCCAATTCATTGTCAATCTAGTCAATTCTCTCTTGTTGATCTGCCATTATCTTCTGAGTATTGGCTCAGGTGTTGTAGTGGTGGGGACTCATTGTGATCTTCTTCAGGAGGAAAAAAACAATGGATGAGCCGCGGAACCCATGCAACACCATGCAAATGATATGCTATGTAAATTCAAGTGCAAATGCATAAGTACTCATTAAAGGAAAAGAAATAATCTTGTTTACAAACAAAGTTAGTAAAACAACATATGTAACAACGTGATTGACATCATAAAAGGAAAGCAAAATTTCATTGATAAAACAAAGTCTGTTACAATAGATGGTTCTCGTTAATGAATGAGACCTTTCTTACAATTCAAAAAGTAACGATTACATTCATAAGCTCCTAAGATTACAATCTTAGAAAAATCAGGAATTTGGAGGCCTCGATCATTCTAACAAGATGATCCTTCCTCTTCTTGAGGTCTGGCGTGGTATTGAATCTGACGAATTAGCTCCCATAGCTCGGAATTTTCTCGTTATGCTTTAAGTAAAGCAAACTTCAGTCCATCTCTAGGCATGAGTATTTCTAGTTCCAGAGAGATTTCATAATTATGATTGTAGAAAATTTCCAGAGCTATCTCTTTTAACCAAAAGAGACGAGCTCTTGTGGCCAGGAAACTCACGTTTTCTTCAGCAGTCATTCCCTGCAGGTGTGGATGATACCATGCTAAACGGGCTTGAGCTTCAAAGTTTTCGTCACTACCTTTTTCACAGAAATAAGTCTTTAGCAAGTCTTGATTTGGTTTCGGTCCTGTTTGGTACCCTAGTTGACGGCTAGCGAGGACGGGACTGCAGCTGGTGATTCCCTTTGTGCCTATAAGTGGTATGTTGGGAAAGTCTCCACAACTGTGAATCATGGAGATTCCTCCATTCTTGATGTCGTACTAGTTGACGTTATAATGGGAAAGCGATGCTAACTTTCTAATCCAAGCATCATTTTTGTGGAGATTCCAGAGAACATGAGTTTTGGGCAAGTGTGAAATAAACCACTTGCTGAGAAGTGTTGTGCAGCACGAGAACAATCCTAAATCATACATTTTCTGATGGTGGATAACATAGTAGCTGTCAACCAGCAGTGTGGGAACGAGTTTTTTTTATTATGAAGAGTCTGATGGCTTCAACACTGATGAACTCATCGCAACTAGGGAAACGGTATAGTCTATAGATCAAAAAAGCCAAGATTGCTTCAAAGATCCCTAAGTCCCTATTATCATAGTGGAATTTAGCTCTTTCCATGAATGGCCTTGCCTCCATTCCGGAGAATCCTTCTCTATTCACCAATCGAGCAAGCAGCTCTGTGGGTTCAAGATGCAGGGATTTGGCAAGCTCCTTTCTTCTTGGTTTACCGTAGGGCAGAGTAAAGGTCAAGGGAATATACAAATAAGCAGAATACTCTTCCAAGGTTGGGAGTAGTTGTAAATCTGGGAAAGTGAAACAATGGTACACCGTATCGTAGAACTCGACGAGTGCCAACAACATGTCTTCATTGACTCTTGTATCCAACAGAGGTAGTAGATCTCTATATTTGGCGATGAGCGAGGCAGGATTCCTAACAAGGCCCCTCATGATCCTAAGATTATCCAACCTTAGGCTTAAGAATGAAAATTTACTTCTACGATCCATAGTAATGTCTCTAAAAATAAGATTTTGAATTCCTTCAATGGTTAGTAAAAATGCAAGAATGCAATGCAAATGCAACTGGTTTTACAAAACTCAGAAGATTAATTAAGTCAAACCCTCATTTCATTAATTGTTGGGAAAACTTACAAATTTAAAATGCAAGACAAGAAGCCTAAGTTTACATCAAAAAACTAGGTCCTATTCAACTTCTTCAACTTCTGACAAGAACTTTAATCGCGAGACCTCTTCAACTTCTTCAGTATTGTATTTTCCATTACCAACTTGTCTACTATGCTCTTCGAAGCTCCGGATGTAGGCGGGATATTTTAATACTCGTGACTGCTTTGAGTAGGCTTGACACTAGAGAAAAATAAATTATGTTTCACATCACCATCAATCACACGTCGTTCAAGCCAACTGATCAGTTTGTCTTTGTGTTACAATTCTCTTCTGAGTTCTGTCATTTCAGAAAACAGAGTATGATACTTCTTGGTACTTTTCCATTTTCTCAATAGGGATGGCAGAAGATGATGACGCGATAACGATCTGCAAATTATTCTCCAAGAGATATGACATCTTTAGATCTCGGGTTCGAGATTGTACCCATAAAGTGAATGGTTCAAAGGCCACACAATTCTTCTTTCCTAGATCAGCTTTAGTCTTTTTCTGAATATTCTCCCAAGCATCGACTGTGCTATTTCTCAAATTCTCCGTCGCTTCGGTGTTAAGATAGAAGAATCTAGATAATAGCAGATTTGTGGGCTTGTCCTTCATTAGAAACCTAAACTGACGTCGGGCCAAAGCAGGGTTATAGCTAATTCCTCCCCTTACTCCAATGAGTGGTATATTTGGGAAAGTACCACACCGGTCAAAGTAGACTCCTTTGTCATAGGTAGAATTGTACCAATGAATGTCATCTTGGGTCAGAGACATTATCCTTTGGGACCATCTCCATCCATTGGGATTTTCTTCGAAAGAGCCAGTTCTTCGCAAATGGTTGACGAACCACTTGTACAATAGAGGTGCACAACAAAGGATGGTTCTTTTTCCTTGAAGTGTCCAATGATGAATTGAATGGTAAGTGTCTCCTAACAAGGTAGGCATTGGTTTACCACTTAGGAATATGGTGATAGTGGATAAATTGACAAATTCTTTGACTTTTGGGAACAACACTAATCCATAGATTAATAGAGCAAGAATTGCTTCGAATGCATCCGTACTATCCTCTTTGGCAATATAAGTATCTTTCTTAACTAAGAAATCAGAATGGAAACCTTTGACTCTGCTTTTGGTGGCACAATTATCCTTAATATCCGATACTTTGAGATGAAGAGCATCTGCTATTTCCTTCGGCAAGGGTAAGCTTTCTAAACCATTGTAAGGTTTCTGGTCCTTTACAGGAACTCCCACATAGTAAGCATATTCCTCTAAGGTTGGCATCAACTGATAGTCGGGGAAGGCAAAACAGTGACATAATGGGTCATAGAATTGAACCAAAGCATTGAGAACTCCTTCTTCCATCCCAGTCTTGACTATACTCATTATCTTCCCATATATTTTCCCAAAGTCTTATGATATCATAGTCCCTAGTTTTCTTAACTTGGATGTATCAGGCTTCTTGAAACTGTATTTCTTAGTGTTTCTTGTCCTAAAATCCATGATATTTAGGGTTTCACACAAAGAAATCGACTGAGTTTTACAAAACCAGTTGCAACATGATATGCTATGATGACATGATGAGATAATGCATACATAACACATAGACAAGTATTCACTAATACAATGCACATGCACACACAGGGTTTCCCTAAGTTCAAGGTCAAAGCATGGGGTCACAAGGTCTAACCATCCCCAAGGACTTGTACTATATGTTAATTGTACCTGCCGAACGGGTTCTATCAAAGTTCCCAGAGTCATAGTAAACCCTTCGGATATTATCGACCACCATGACTACTCATGTGGGTCAAAAATATTCTCAGGATAAACTCGTCTGAGTGTAGCATCGTGTGACAACTATTTCAGGACTACTCCCTCATAGTTTCCACACTACATCCTAAAAAGGCTTAGTGGGGGTAATAATGTTACTAAAGGTCCTTAGTTTTACGGACTCTCTGGTCGAAACAATTAATGAGGTGCATGATAACTCATACATCATCAATCATCTCAAGGAGGTCTCAACTAAGAGTGATTACATCATATGTCAAACTTGTTGGACTACTCCCAACAGTCAACTATTGATCATATCACATCCAATCATATGTGTCACTCAAGTCTGGGTTAGGACTTATCTCACCACTCATGATACCCAATGTTCACAGCAATACAATATAAATATACCAACAAATATACATGTAATCAAGTATTCATACAATCACACAAAATAGGCTAAACCCTCAAGTTTTAAGTAATCTTCCTCAATGAAGTCGCCATTTCTATTACGGTGAGAATCGTGATGTCAAGCTATTGGTTAACTTGAATCTTAATTCATTAAATTCACAATCGGACTTTTATTCATCCAAAGGAAAGGTTAAAGAAAGAAAGACCTTTTGCGGGATGTAACAACAACGCTAAGAGATTCGGGGATCGGGGGTTAGTTATGCATATGGTAGTACTCTACAGGAACCTTTTGTATGTGTATGATAAACTTGCTATGGTTATGTTATGGTTTGAGATTAGGGTTAGGGTAAATACCTAAGGATACCCTCTAAGTGCTCGCAAAGATATTGCATCTTCTGCCTACGTATCTTAACTAGGATAGAATCAAAGCAATCGTAGTTCACCTCACTAAGAATAGATGAACACTTGATTATGATCAAGGTTCAAAGGGGAACAAAAATAACAACGCTTGTAGAGTTTAACAAAATTCTCTATTCTAAGTTGTACACTCAAGGGGAATGACTTTGACAAAAGCCAAGGGGCAAAGTAAGTAATCATCAAAATGATTCTTACATAGAGTTGACAAACTCTATCCTAGGGTTCTAGTTGAATAACACTCCTAGTAAAGGTGGGTCTTTTAGACTTAAGAAAATTCTAATGGATAGTAGGTCCTAAATTAACTAAGTTAGGGTTCAAAATGACTTAACAAAGTCAGAGGGAGGGTAATGAGCTATCTATGACCCAAGGGTCAATATAGATACTTTCCTTTGGACACAAGGACACAGACAACTTGATGTGAACTAGAAAGTTCCATCACGGGGGAATAACTTGACAAAGTTGAAAAAATAAAGCAAGAACATTTAATAACATGTAAAAATAATCAAGATCAACATTTATCATCTTAACAAAGATCAAAAAGCAAAGAGGTAACAACCATCAATGCAAGTAAAGAACATGTGTAACAACAACAAGTTCATCTATAACATTCAAACAAGATTAATGAAAACAAGTGACAACTTGAGGCAAGCATGTTATAAGGATCAAATGAGATTAAATGTAACAACATAAGACCAACCAAACATGTATTGATGACAATCAAACAAGCAAGAACACAAGAAATGTTACCACAGTTCAAGTACGAATTCATGATTTTATGGGAAGAAGTAAAAAACTTTCATGGTAACAACCAAGTTAAAAATCAAACTTTGGCATGCTATGGTTCTAACACAACACATAAACAAGTAGAAAGAGGCATGAAAAACATATTCAAGAGGTCACAACATCAAGAATCATGTCAAAGTTCACAGATGAAATTCAAAGTATACCATGCATATTCAAGCATTCACAAAGGCAAGAAAAAAACCCTAAGCATGTTATGGTTCTAAAAAGACACATAAACAAGTAAAATGAGGTGTAATGGGCATATTCAAGAGGTTACAACATCAAGAATTATGGCAAAGTTCACAGATGAAGTTCAACAGACCATTTTCACATATATACATTCATAAAAGCAAGTATGAACATGGTAACGCAATGAATAAAACACCCTTTAACATTTAAACATGTTAAAAAAACATATATGAATCATACAAGATAAATATCACAAGAAAAATCAAGTTTCAAGTTGAAAAAGTTCGAGAACATCAAGGTAAAAACCCTAAAAAACACATGCTATTCAAGTGGATCAAAGTATTTCTAGGAATATAATGCTTGAATTATTTCTTCACTCAATGAAAATAGACATGTTAAGGAGTAGTTTGCAAAAAGAATGGCATCACTAGCATAAAAAAAATGAGCAAGTTATAATCATGGAAAGTTGGTACACCAAGAGGGAAAAATTAGGTCATGATAAGGTAAGACAACTTTAGGTCATTTGCAGAAGTATTGGAACTCAGTCAAAACTTAACCAAATGAGGGAAAAAAAGTGAAAATCATGTATTTTTGAACAAGGAATTCAATGGTGTCATTTGTTTTTCCATACCATACACTCACAAAAAAAATTCGATAGCATCAAGGTTTAGGCATCTTTGGTTACAACCAAATGCAAGAACATGTGAACAACATTGTGTAGTGGTGTGCTTGGTGAAACAAGTGTGCAAACATCACATATACATCATATATAGAGGTTAGCACAAAATAAATCAAGAAATGCACACATGGTTTGACAGATTGGATGGATCATGCAATAAATGACTAGGTTTGGCCTAGTTTGTGGCCTGAGTTTGACAGTTCAAAAACTACATGTTTTGCTGCAAGAAATGGTTCATACATGACACATAACATACATAAAACATTTTCAAGAAATATACAACAAAAGATTAAATCTAGAAGTCATGGTAGCATGTGAAATGCAAGTGAAAAGTTCACATTTATGAATTTTAGGCTTACCTCTTGAAGCAAGCTTGAGCAATAAGAAAACCAGAGATCTTGAGAGCTCTTCCAAGGTCTACAAATGCTCCAAGGATGATGAATTCGTGCTCCAAATAATCCTCAAGCTAGTTGGTAGGCAGAATGCCTTGTAAGTGAAGAAAAACCTCCAAAATGTTAGACGATGGCGCAGATCTTGAAGGGGAGGGGGTTGAATAGATCGCTTGTTTAAAACAGAGTCGGCGCTACCAAATATTAGTTTTTAAAATTTGTTTAATAGCGGAAGCGGTCGAGGAACTATACACGTCTAAAACGAACGGTTACTAGAAAACCGGATATGCGTTAAGCCTATGGAATCTGATAAACGAGATATGAGAATTACTACGTCGATCACACTTTCAGTTTGATTATGCTCACTATAAGGTGTGACTAGTTCCAATGCCTTTAAAATATTGACATTTTGAAAAGACAACACACAAGTTTTTTAGTTCACACAATTTATCAAACACTTGGAGTGCAGAGCACTACAAGTGAATTATGTTTTGAGAGTTGAATGCTCAAGTTTTCTCTTACAATCAATGATTGTAATTGGCTTAAAAAATAGTTCAGCACAACTCAAATCAAAACTTGATTGATATACTCTTTTGCACTAAAAAAACTCAGAAATTCAGCAATATAAATGTAAAGAAAAAGACACAATGATTTTTTGAGGCAGTTTCCCCGTCGTCCTCACTTGGGGTACGTCTACCCTCAATTCTAACAATAGAATTGAGACCTGTATATAGATAGATATAACCTATTGGTCAATGTTTATACAAGAAGAAAATAGAGATCAAACAATCCAACATAATTTGTTGTTCTAAAGCCTATTTTTTCTTGCCCCTTGATTCAAGTACTTCGAACGCATTGAATAAACCTCCGATTACGACACTCTCTTTGAACAACCCTCAGTCTTCAAAATCTGGCCCGGATGATTTCAGTCACCCGCATGTCGAACCTGAATCTCTCACTCACAATCCTCCGTTTACCGCTACTAAATCAACAGAACCTTCAGCTCTTCGATTACCTTCACTCGACTGAATATGTGATGGAACGAATCGTGCAAAAACCCCCAAAATCTGAGATTCTTGGAGGACAAAACCCTAACGCTTTTATTCAAGAAAAACCTGCCGATTACTCAACCCAAACTAGATAAAACCAATGTTCGGCTTTGGACGTTATCACATCGAACATGCACAATGCACAACAAAAATGATTATGTGTAATTTTTGTGAAATACTATGAAGAGAATGAAGATGATGAGAACCAAATCGGCACATAATTTCACTTTTCTTGTTTTCTTAGTTATTGTGAAATGTAAGAGCAACTCAACTTATATACCAAACATAACTGACATAACAAACAAAACTAATTCATAAAAACAGTTGACGTAACAAAATTTTGACACAAAACAGTGAGCGGTCGACCTATGCAGTAGAGGGGGTCGACTTGAGCTTACCCGAACTCAAGATTATGCAGAAATCTGGACCATGCATCGACCAGAGCATAGCATGCGTCGATACATAGCATGCAATTTTAGCCAAATGGAAATGATCATAGTATGAGTCGACTGGAGGGTCGACGTGAGCCCTCCTGAGACTAATTCATTAAAATGACTTGCTGTGTGAGTCGACCGGAGCAGATTTTGGGTCGACTCAAAACCTTGAAACAGGAAAAAATGCCTATTTTCATGCCTTACGAAACATTTGATGAAACCTATAGTATGGAAAACAACACCAACTAAGTCAACCCTATATGACATACAGATTTGGCCATCTCTATATGCAACAATCATGATTTTTATGAGCATTTGAATTATGAGAGACAAGACATGCAAACATGACATGGTAACAACGTCCAACATATATTTTTTTATTGAGCTGAGTTTTGACATCATCAAAATGAGCACATCTATATATGAGGCTTATCCCTTACACAAAATCCAAAGATTTCCAAACCCAACTCACTCAATCCTTGTTACAGAAGTGTGGAACCATCATGGACAGTTTATATATGTTATTTATGAAGTGTTAGAGGTCTTAGAGAGCGTGGAAGTGCAAGGGATCAGTGGTTGCTCTCTAAAGTGCAGAAAAGTCAACAAAAGAGGTTTCAACCATTGACTTATTGATTGGATGAGTTTCTGGACAAGGTTAGGGTTTGGACAACTCTAGTGCATCATTTGTGATGTGTTTGGAATGTGGTTTGAGTTGGAAAGTGTTTGGAAAAGGTTTGAGAAGTGAAAATGCAAGGCAAATTTTGTGAAGTTTTGGAAACTTGGCACAATTTTGCAAGAACTTGAGATTGAGTGGGAAGAAGAGTTTCAGCTGGTTCTTAGCATGTATCTGGTTTGTTTTTGATGTGATAATGAGGTTTAATTTATAGGCAAAGGCCTTGGATCAAGGTATGGGTATAAGTGAAACAAATTGCCAAGTTTAGCCTTCCATCATGAAAATCTTGGAGTTTTTCAATGCAATCTCCATCTCTGACCTCAAGCCACTCTACCAAGAGCTTCTCCATGCCCTATAGGTTATTTTAATCATGCTTGAGAGGGTAGGAGAAGACTGGTTTCAGCCAAGTTGATGATGTGAAGAGGGGCATCCACCATTTTTCTCTTTCTACACTATTCATGCTTGCAACTTGCATTAAACAATTATGTCTTTCATTTCTTATGCCAATTTCGTGGGAGTTGATATTAAAAATGTTTATTAACAATTTAAACATCATAAATGAGGCTTAGTCTTTGATTAAAATTGATTTGGGAAGCTTTTGGAATCAAAACACTCATGTTGAACTAGTTTTGCAAAGGTGAGTTCTTGCCAACTTGTGGACTTTGGTTCAACATTTATGTTTGAGGAACCTTTATGTTTGAGGTAGGAACCTAATCCACTTGAAACTGGGTCAAAGACCTTTGTGAAAATGCTGAAAACTTGACTTACAAGTCAAGAATTCTTGAAATTTCTAAGTGTATTTTCCCCCTCTTGCCTTGTTTTTACTCATAACTCAATATCCATGCATTTTCTGCTCATGAGTGCATATATCACTTTTGAAGAACTCATTGATACCTTTCCAACAAGCTTTGGACCACTCCATTTGGATGTGTGGTTAAGGAGTTATGTCCTAGCCCTTTTCAAAACCCTAATTTCCTGACTTTTCGATTACTTCTCAATTCTTGGTCAATTGGTCACCAAAATTCATTATTAGATATTAAATGATGTTGTGAACATAGTTGGCTTCAATTTTGGGTTAAAACCCTGTTGGTCAATGGGTTAACTTTTCAGTTAGACGAACCGAACGATCGAAAACCTCTGAGTCGATTGTTGGTGTCCTGGGTTCTCCGAGGCCTTGAAACTTCTTGGGTAGAATTCCTTGGATCATATGAGCCTCATGGACCATAATTTAAGCTCTAGAACACCCTTTAGATCAAAATTCAAATTACAGTTAACTTTCCCAATCAGAAACCCTAATTAGGGTTCTTGTACTGCACTGTTCTTCTTTCTTGGGTGACAACCTCAAATTGAATTCATTCTTGATCCAATGTGATATCCTTGATGACATGAAGACTTGATATATGGAGGATCAATCTAAAACTTTGACTGATCAATCCCTTGAAACCCTGATTTCTGACTGTGTGAAACTCTAATTCATCTGCATCTTGACAAAGACCAAACTTGAAATAGGTTATGGTTAGGTAATCAATGTTGATGATCCTAGAATTATTATGTGATATAGGGGTCAAAATTTTGGGTATAACATCTATCATTGATAGCTATTGAGGTAATATCGTTCCTATCTAGCAATTTTTCTTGATCACTTAATTTGTGTAAGTTGGTGTATCAATTTGTGTGTTAAAATTGATGTTTATTGCATGATTAAACATGTTTTATCCATTTGTATGTTTGAAATATGTGTAGGCTACCTATTTATTCTTATTTGATAAATTAATGACTCAAAAAGGTGCTTTTTGCTAATTTTTACTATTTGAGTCGACCAAAACAGGACACCGGTCGACTC
Source organism: Lathyrus sativus (assembly GCA_963859935.3). NCBI lineage: Eukaryota > Viridiplantae > Streptophyta > Magnoliopsida > Fabales > Fabaceae > Lathyrus > Lathyrus sativus. Next base: position 148,391,606 of record OZ012740.1, on the reverse strand, counting down.
ATAAAAATGCAAATTTTCATGTTTTAGAAGCGAGTCTGCACAGGTGTTAGAAATATATGTCAGGATTGTTTTATCGTATCCACAAATATTGATGAGAATATTTGATGCTTGTCGTTCAATGGTTTAGTGATTTAAGAAGGGGTTTTTTTAATTGGTTTCTATTTTGTAACATGAGTTTGTAAGAAATACAACAAGGTAAAATTTGATTTTAGTTTGATAAAAAGCATGCCAAGATTAGGGTTTACTAATCCGTCTTAAACGTATCCAATCAATCAAATATGTGAACTCAGTTTTAACCAATATAATCGTGTATCCTCGCAAAAATGTTCATCTCTAAAGCGATTTCGTGAATGTTATTGTTTTGACTGTTAAATGATCTCTCTAAATAACACTTGAAACAATAATCATTAAGATCAATACAATGTGAATATCAACTTCCAAATATATGTCTAGAGTTTGTATAGTTGATAGATGAAGAAATTAGGTCAAGACTTGAAAATTTCATGTCTAAAGCAATCCAAACCATATATATAACAAAAGATAGCAAATAACTTCATCTATATTGATCAAAGCCTTGTTCACATACAAAATATTAAGAAGAATATATAAAATAAGAACTAGCTACCTCTAACCTTGACACAAGAGGGGTTTTAGCCACCCATTTTCATGATAGCTTGAGCAACAAGTTTCGGAAGAAGGTTGATCAACATCCGAGTCGAATAATCGAGATTGGATGGGAATCCACCTTCTTTTTTATGAAAGATGGCTAAGAGATGATGAAAATGGAGAAACTAGGGTTTTTGTGCTGAAAAATACAAAACTATGAAAAGTACAAAAGAAAAGATATTTTGGCAAAAAGTGGCACAAACTACTTATAGACATGCTGCTGAGTTGTCAAATTTGCAGTGTGAATAACTTGTTCGCCTAGCGAACAACCAAAAGTGGCACTTGAAGTGCCAGTATGCAGTTGCAACGCCCCTGAGATATTTCCAAATATTCATTGTGGGAGCAATCCTTCGCAGTGCGAAGGCTTCGCTACAAACTTTGCACATCGAACTCTTGTCCAAATACTTACTGCCTCAGGTTTGGGGGTGTTCGTTAGGTCTTCGCTTCTTGTTTGCTCCAGTGAACCCTTCGCTATTTCCTTCGCACAACGAATTTAGGTTCCTTTTCTCTTTGTATGAACAATGTCATGTTCCCAATGGCCTTTGCTAGCAAGTTCGTTGTACGAACATGATGATGTTTTTTCTGGGAAACTTTGCTAGGAAGTTTGTTGTGCGAACTTCTTGATGTTTTGTTGTTGACTTGGTTTCTTTGTCACATGTTTTGTGTCTTACTCTTCTTATTTTGTGCCTAATTCCTACAAAATTGCACACACATCAAAGCAACCAAGACATTTTCACATAATGAAGCATATCATAAAAAAACAAGAGTGATTCAATTGAATTCATCTACAAAAAGAATGAAAGATGTCAACATTTGATAGATTAAATAAGCAAAGTTTGGCATGTAACAACACACACATCAAAGCAACCAAGATATTTTCACACAATGAAGCATATAACAAAAAATAAGAGTGATTCAATTCAATTTAACTATAAAAAGAATGAAAGATGTCAACATTTAATAGATCAATTAAGCAAAGTTTGGCATCTAACAACAGGTCGACCCTTCGGTCGACTCAAAATGTGAACTTTTCTAATTGTCTAAATATTTCCAGTATGCATTGACGCACAAACTGTGTAGGTCAACGTGTCGCTCAAATTTTCTAAAAAATTCTTAGTTTTGATGCATTATTCAAAGTTCCTTGACCCATTAAATATTTTCATTCTTTTTATGTTTTCAAACATCATCATTAGCATTGGTACATTGCATTCATACATATATATTCTCCATTTCTCCTCTTCCCAAAATCCCTATCAAGACCTAATTTCATCTAACACTACAAGGATTCTAGTGAGTCTCTCATCAACACAAAAACATAGTTTACTATTCATCTTCTTCAATTGTTGCATCCCATGGCTACACAAAGGATCACAGGCAAGAGAATAACTAGAGCTTTATCTTCACAAGCTGACACCTCACAATCAAGGGCAAGTCTACCGATAACTGCTATTTCTTTATTACCTCCTGAATATGTTGAACTATATGAAAAGAATTTGAGCATATAATTAATTGTCAAACAATTCGTTTAGTATCACAAATCTGCTGAACGAATGCATATTCAAGAAGTTCTTGAACTTCTGGACGCTCAAAATTTCAATCAGTTTTTGGAATGCGACAACAAATATAATGAGGATCTAGTTCGACTTTTTTATACTGGTCTTCAAGGGAAGTTTGAAGGGTTTGAGTTTAGTACCAAAATTGGAAATAAGAAAATCTCAGTAAATGACGTCGTTTCGAAAGATCTCTTCGACATGTATCTACTATCTACTGCTCTACTAATAAATGTCACGGGTACTATAACCGTGGAAGGTTACGAGTTCAAGGAAGCCTTGAAATCAATGTTAAAGAAACCATATACTGAACAAATCGTGGCTAGTGATCTTTTCCCAAAGTCGGCAACAATTGGTCGATTGAGATCAGTTGACAGAATTTTGCAATGGATTGTCTCTCACATACTTCGGCCCAAGAAAGGAGGCTATTCTCAGATTGACCAAGCAGAGGTTCATTTGGTGTACGTCTTGAAAAAGAAGATCAAAACCAATCGGCCTCACTACATTGCAAGCCGAATCTATTCTCTGAAAGATTATGGCCGAGGGACTGCGTTATCATATGCATCCTTCATTCAATATGTCCTCAACAATGCTGAAGTGGTTGTTCCTGGTATCCCATACAAGACTTTGCCATCATAAAAAAAGGAGGAGTATGTGAGGGAAAGTTTCCTCAATACTTGTTTTAATGATGTCAAAACATATCTAGTTAGTAATTTTTACTTTGGACGGTATCATCGAGTCACATATGCATTCGTTGTTTTCGTGTGTCAAGCATTTATTAAAAACATGTGTCCGTTCATATAGAAAAACATTATATGTGTTTTATGTGAGTTTGATCATGTTGGTAGACATAGATATGCATTAGAAGTGCTTAAAAATAGCAAGACATGTCAAAAATAGCATTTTTGCAAGTTCTGAACCTTTGATTTGACTCCAAGCCCTGCTTAGGTCGACTCATACAGAGTGAATTTCATGATTTACTCTAAGGAAAGCTCGCGTCGACCCTCCGGTCGACTCATACTGTTAGCATTTCAATTTTTCAATACTGGATTGTTTTGCATCGACGCATGGACCTGTTCTGGTCGACGCAAAGAGACAATTTCTGCATAATTTTGAAAGCGGGAGAGCTCAGGCCAACCCTCATTTTCTTTAGGTCAACCGTTCGCTCTTTCACTCTATTTTTCTGTTATGTTTGTCTTTCAAAATGTCTGTTATGTTGGTTATTTGGTCAAAGCTTCACATATATATTTTTTTAGCTCATTATTTCCTAAATAACAAAAAAGTGAAAATAGACATTGTAACACCCCAAATTTAATTGGAATATTTTAATTTATTTATTTAATTAAGAATATTCATTTTTCGGTGATTTTCGGTAGTTTTGTGGATTATTGAGAAATTGTGCATGTTGGGATTATTTATTTAATTAATAGTATACAATATGGAAATATTAGTATTATTATTAGTTAAAATAAATATAAGTGAAATAAGGGTAATTTGGGCATTAAGAGGGTTAGTTAGGGTATTATGGTAAAAACTCAAATTGTGAGGCCCAAGACTAAGTTTAACAAAAAGGAAATTTGTGAAGGGATTAGGATTCATTTGTTAGACCGTGAAAAGAATTGAGACCAGAGCTCTGAGGAGGGAGATTGGAGGCAAAAGCTTCGAAGGATTCCCGAAAATATTTGAGAAGGCTTTGATCGACAATTAAGGTATGAGGAGTATAGCCTTTCATGATTTTTCATGTGTGACTTTCAATGTATTTAAGGCCGATTTAAGGGTTTAAGGGTTTTGAGGAGATTTGTGGGAAAAAGAGAATTTGGCCTTCGTGGCCAAATCCTATTTTGAGGTTTAACTTTGAACTAGGCCTTCATGGACAAAAACTATGATTTGACATTGGTCTAACCCTATAGGGAAATTTGATAGTGAGAACTCTGATGATTGTGGTGTAGTGGTAAGTATTCATGACAGTTAGAGCATATATATGACAAATAGTGATCTTTGGCCTTTGTGGCCTAAATCTGTTATAGGTGAATCTAACTGTGGAATTCGTTGGGAAAAAGGGAAGGGTAGGCCTTCATGGCCAGAACCTTGAATTGTTATATGTCTGACCCTGAAGGGATAGGAATATTTGATAGTGAGTAACTCTGATGCCTTAGGGTGTAATTGAAGGAAAAATTGTGATTTAGGACGTGAATATGTTACGGGATTGGCCTAATAAACCGTAGGTTTTGTGCCTTTATCGCCGCAAGACCTTAGAGATGATTTATGGATGTTTTGGGGGGCATTGGGTAAGTGAGTCGTAGAGCTTTTTGAGTGATTTCAAGTTCTGGTGCATAGCAGAATTTGCTGTCATCGCACTGTTCGCCTAGCGAAGAATGCTTCGCCTAGCGAACGATTGTGCTCCCATACTCGCCTAGCGAAGAAACTCGCCCCAGAGTCACCTAGCGAACATGCCAGCGAACGTAGCAGAGTTTCACGAATGTTGATCGTGTGCAGCGATGCTTTGATGTTTGATTCTGTGATTTCTGTGATGAATTAACATGAGTAGGACTGTGAAGTTTATGTGATTATTAGGCGATAGTATGAGGATTACCGCGAGTATAATTATGAATTAGTATGTGATAATATGATGAATTAATATGAGTATGACTGTGAGCAATATGTGATTTGTACATGATTATATGATGATTTCTATGATGACATGATGTATGATGACAGGATGTATGATGATGATTATTATGATGAGCTATGATGACATGATGTATGATGATGATTATGATGATGAGGTATGACGTTTGATGATGATGAATATGATGAATGATGATGCACCTATGATGTTGTTATGAGGATGATTTGTGACGTGTGCATCATGCATTCATGTGCATCCGAACTTCGGTTCAGGACCTCGATTATTTTGGCTTCAATCCCATTATGTAGATGTGAAGTGTTTTGATGTACTCCGATTCTCAAGTAGAATCGATCCTATTGATGGGGATCTATGGAGGGTTGAAGGCCCAGTGTCCACCGTGCTGTGATGATTGGTACCACATGCATTGAGTCTTGTTGCATTTTGCATTTATGAGTCTTTTGGTATAATTTATGATGTTGTGGCCTTGGAGGCATATTGAAAGATATGAATATGTTGAATATGAAAATGACGTCGTTTATATGTTGATTTTTATACATTGATTATTATGAATCGTTTTACTCACCCTGCTTGTTTGAATGTTACCTCCACGTGGGTAACATGCAGATGACCAGGTTTAACCATGGACGTCGTTGAGGACTTTTGAAGTTTCGAGTTGTTAGCCCTTGGTTAACTTAGAGGGTCTTGCTCTGATAGTGTAATATCGGGTTGGGGTCTATGTTTTATCTGAGTTATTTTGATTATCTTTCCGTATAAGGAAAACTTTGGATAATGCCTTTTGAGTTCCGTTGCCTTTGAGCAGTTTTTGATATCTTTTGGGAAAACCCGTTGTACACGAAGCATTGACTTATTTTGAGTTATTGAGAAATGTACGCCCTCTGAGGTGATTTTTATTGAGTTAAATATTTTACTCTGATATCTGTGTTATTTTGCCATAATATTTGTGGGGTAGAAAAGGGTGTTACAGACATTGATTTTACTCTCATCATCTTCATCCTCTTTCTTACATTTTCTCAACAAATACACATAACCATTTTTGTTTTACATTCTGCATCATTGAGGTGATAACGTCCAAACATAGGATCGTTGTATTGGGTTTGAGTTGAGAGATCAATGAGTTTTTCTTGAATAAAACCGTTACGGTTTTGTCCTACAAGAATCTTGGATTTTGGGGGTTGTGCGAAAATCGTTCCTTCACAAATTCAGCCGAGCGAAGGTAATTGAAGAACGGGTGGTTCTGTCAATTTAGTAGCATTAACTGGAGGATTATGGAAGGAATGTTTGAGTTCGAATTGTGGGTGTTTGAAATCAACCGGGGCAAAGATTTGAAGACCGTTGGGTGGTTCAAAAGTGTTGCCGTAATCGGAGGTTTACTCATCACATTCGAATGACTTGATTCATCTTGAATCAAGGGAAGAGAAGACATATGTTCATCATCAACAATTAGGATTGAGTGTTTGATTTCTACTGCTTCTCTTGTATAAACAATTTATAACATGTTCTATATACAGGCCTCAATTCTATTTTTAGAATTATGGACAAACGTACCCCGAGCGAGGACGACGGGGGAACTGCCTCAACAGATTGGTGTTGTTCTCTCTTTTTGCTATTTTCATTTTTGAATTTTACGTTTGTATGCAATCAAATTGGTTGACTAAAATTCTGATTTATTGTAGTACTGAAACACATTTAGAAAACTCATTACAATTTGTTTGGTTGTAATTGGAAAAGCTTAACACTATATTTACATAGTGAATTTTACTTGGAGTGCTTCGCATACCATGTGTTCGACAAATTGCTTGAACACAAACGTTTTGGGCTGTTTTCCAACTTGAGTTTATTTTTCACAAAGCATTGGAAATTGAACAACTTTGAGTGAATAAAATCATATTGGTTTGTGTTCAAACTTTTGATTCGATTTTTAATCTTAATCGGTATTCCATATAGGCGTAGCGTATATCCAATCTTTTTGGTAACGGTTCGTTTAGAAGATCGTAGTTCCTCGGCCGCTTCCGCTTAAAAAATTTTAAAAACCAAGCACTGACTCTGTAAAAGAATTAATGATCTATTCAACCCCCCTTCTAGATCATTGTCATCGTCTAACAATTGCTATTTCAAAATATGTGCTAATATATGATTGAATTTAAGTATAACACAATAATATTTAGGATCATAAAATTGATATTAATTGTTGTGGGAATTGTGTTAGATTAATTATTTAATTAATAAATTATGGATTGACATAATTAATTATTAATTAATTGTATTATGGTCTATTGTCATTAAACACTAAATAGATGAATTGTTTTATTGGATTTTGTGCCTTAATGGACCGTGATGAGTTGAATCATTCAGTTAAGCCCAATAAGTGGTCTCTGTCCTTAGTCGCTTATCTATTGAAGTGTCTTTCCATTAGACAATTAACATACTCCAAAAAAAACATCCTAAACAGCAATGAGAGTAGTAATCTTTTCATACTCACTATTCTGATGGTCGTCTCTCAAATTTTACAAGGTACATTGTTCTTATCTTTGTTGATTATTCTTTAATATAATAATATGTTATAATTTGTAAGTATCGATTCAATTAAAACTTTTATTAATTGGTATTTATTGGCTTTGTTATATAAACCGTGAACATTAATTATGGAGTGAGATTTTAAATTATTTAAGAATTTAATAGTTAATTCTTAATATATGATATTACTCACCAATCTCAATACATGGAAAGGTTAATATATTCTTCCAGAAATCCTTTTTGCTTAATCTCAGGTGTATGTATGTTTTTCAATCATGTTCAAATCTTACTATGATCCAAATATATTTATATATTCATATGTATGGTGGTGTTATTGTGTAATGAGGCCAAAAGAAAAAGATATTCTAGAAGCAGCCTGCGAGTCAGCAAAACAAAAGGATGACCCACAAAATATGCGTGGAAAGGATTTCGCTAATAATAACGCGGAAATATCGAGCATACGCACAAGAGCAAGGCCACGCAAACCGCACACTATGTGGAGGAACTATATGAAGGAATGAGAAATTGTAGGATTATGTGATGAGTAGAGTTGTTATTCTTCTCCCTCAAACTTTTCTTTTCACATCTGAGTTTCCATTATATTGCAACTGTTTGATTAAAGTCCTTATATAATTTTCCCTCATTTCGTTTCATTTTTTATCTGTTGATTCTTAGTACTGTTACATATTGTTTTTCTGAAGGCTTTCATAGAAACAAACAAGCAATTTTTAAAGCTAAATATACATTTTTATATATATTTTTATGTCAAATATTTTCATAAAAACTATATTCTATCATAAACTTCATTCTGCTATGGCCAACTGCTATGTAAATTCATTAACAAGGAATCAATAATTTTTGAAATATACGAACAGTAATATGCTAATGCAGTTGATTGATGGAATGATAAATATATACATTTATTTTTCTACATTAATTATAAAAGATTATTTTATTCTAGGCTTTTATCATCCATCAAATTACTGATTCTGTCATTAAAACTATAAGCTATGTCCACTTAGTTCGACACATTATAATTAAAATAGAAAACTAACAGCAATACCCGCATCTGCCGTCAGTTTATTATTCTTGTGATTCTTTTTTTTCTTTTCTATCTCTTAATTGAGTGAGTCTTTCGATGACTAACACCTAGGGCTGGAAATGAGTCGAGTCGAGTCGAACTCACCTCAACTCAGCTCGACTCGTTAAGAATTGTTCGAATTCGAGTTCGAGTTCGAGTTTGACACGAACTTTTTTTTAAGCTCAAACTCGACTCGTTATAAGTTCACGAACAGTTCGGTTCGACTCGTTAGGTTCATCTCATTAGGTTCAGCTCACATGGTTCACGAACTTAAAAACTATTTTTTAAATATATATATTTTTTAGTATATTTGACATTTTAAATAAATATATATTTTTAAAATAAAATATTAAAATAAAATAAAAGTTATCATATTGAAATTTAACTTTATCTTCGAAATCTACTAATTCAAAACCTACACAACTTTCAAGAGATACATTTGAGAGTCTAATTCAAAAACTAATAAATTGAAGATTAAATTTGTCTAAGATTTGAAGTAAATATTTAAACCTAATCTTAAAGACAGTATAATTCTTTTCATATGTAATCGAGTTGACTCATGAACTTAACGAGTCGAACTATGTATAGTTCAAGTTCAGCTCATTTAGTTAACGAACTTAATTTTTCGCTCATACTCAACTCATTTGGTTCATGAACCTAGTTCAACGATTTAATTGTCGAGTCGAATTCCGAACTATCTTCGAGTTGGTTTGGTTCATTGCCAGCCCTACTAACACCCACTTCCAAAGTTTTGTGCTAATTTATAACATATCTTTTAGAAAATTTTAAATGTTTTTCAAAATCCACCTATTATATCATGATGATTAATGAATTAATTTATACCTGCATTGATATTACAGATATATTATATTAATTTTAATAATTGATTATAATATTAATATTTTTAGTGTATATTTTGTATTTATTTCACACTTATGTCTTTTTCTATGTCAATACAATTGATTTAATTATATTTTAGTAAATAAAATTTCTAGAAATTTTATTTAAAAAATAAAATTATGATTCTTTATTAATTTATAAATCATTTGAGATAAAGCACTGATAGCTTATAAGTCAAATTTTAATGATTTTTTGAATAAGGATGTGTGTTATTCTCTTTTCGAGATTAGTAATGATTAGTTTTAAATATCAAATGACATAATTATATAATTGATGGAAATTGTTTTTAATATTATATATCATTTGAAAATTATTATTTAGAATATTTAAAATCAAAACTATTTACTTTTTATAAATTGATTTCTTGTTTATGTGCTCAAATAAATATATAAATAAAAATCTAATCTTATGGGTATATTTGAAATCTTATCATTTTGAGAGTTTTATTTAGATAATTAAATAATAATGTTTAGTTTGTCTAAATGTAATTTCAATGGATATATATATATATATATATATATATATATATATATATATATATATATATATATATATATATATATATATATATATATATATATATATATATATATATATATATATATATATATATATATATATATATATATATATATATATATATATATATATATATATATATATATATATATATATATATATATTTTAATTTTAAATAATCATTCTTAATTTGTATGATTATAATTTGTCTATCGTGAGTACAATTGTATACATTTTATTTAGTAAAATAATTAAATTTATTTTAATTATAATAAATTTTATATTGATATTATATTTTTGAATTTTTGTTATTAAATTATTGTCATTATTTTGAGTCATTCTTTAGAGCAAAATTAAAGTTCAAAGATGAAAGTGATATTACTCTTTATGAGATGATATTGTATCTCAAACGATTTGATGTTCTAAAAATCATCAAGACTCAATATATGTACAAGAATGAATGTAACAGGGCTCAAAGACTTTTAAAAAAAATGCTACTCACGTTTTTTTTAAAGTTCAGTCTTTAAATAATTTTAAATTATTATTATTGTAACTCACCTATTGTGAGAATAATTATATAAATTTTATTTAGAAAAATAATTAAATTTATTTTAATTATTATAGTAAATATTATATTGATAATAGTTATACTCTATTAGTATATTATTATTAATATTAATTATTTTAAGTGTATTTATGATTTATAATTATGTAAATTATAAATAAGAAATCATTTTAAAGACTTGTAATACTTTATGAAATCTAATAATTTATTTTAATATTTTTTTATTAAAATTAATTTTAACTCTCTATATACTATGTAACTGATGAACATACCCTATCGACGTGACGTTACTTGACATGATTATTGTGTGATAGAAAAAATAGTTGAATATTTATTTAAATATTTTAAAATTCTAATATTAATAATTCAACTATTATTCTCTATCAAGTGGGAGAATTTAACATGCCAAATATATAGAAATCAGAAACAAATATTATTTGTTTAATATATAGTATTATTTTATACAGATTTATATTGAAGATATTTTAGCCTTATGCTATTGATAAAAATTTATGATTCCTTGTGCTATATCCTCAATATTAAATTTGATTAAAATCTCATATTTTTCTGTTGTGTATAACGTAATATGTTTTTCAAGTTTTGAGTTTGTTATTAATATTTTATAAAGTCCTATATTCTATTTAAAATTATATAGATTTGATCTCACTTAAAAGATTGTAAATCTTTTATATGACCATCATATTCTTTCATGTGAAATAATTTAAATAATGACATATTCTATTTACGTGCAAAATATGTGTCTAAAATGATGTTATATTATACAACCACTTCTCTATATAATTTTGCATTAAATAGTATCTCATTGTTCAATCAGATTATTTAATATTATTGAGCTATGGTAAATCTTTATCCTATTAGATCACTGGGAGTGCATATATACACAATCATATAATCTATTAAAAATTAGGTTACTATTCTCATATGTCATATATTTGTGTGCGCACTATAAATATGACATAGTGTAATAGTAATGTCAATAAAATTTATCTAAATTCTTGACCCAAAAATAGTGTATATATATATATATATATATATATATATATATATATATATATATATATATATATATATATATATATATATATATATATATATATATATATATATATATATATATATATATATATATATATATATATATATATATATATATATATATATATATATATATATATATATATATATATATATATATATATATATATATATATATATATATATATATATATATATATATATATATATATATATATATATATATATATATATATATATATATATATATATATATATATATATATATATATATATATATATATATATATATATATATATATATATATATTGGGTGGTTGTTCTTCACTCATTGGCTTCTCAGGTAAATTGGTTTGTGTTGTATTGAGTGTTGTTTTATTTTTAAATCGATCTGATATTTTTTTGTCTTATGCTATGTTGTGTGATGGGTCTTCTTCATCCTCAAATTTGTGTCTCGGTTCGATTGGCTAGAAATGACTTCATTACTTACTGCAGCTCATCAGTAAGTTTTTGGCTAATGGTTTTTTTACCGTATTGGCGGTCAATTTCATTAACGATTTCTCCAATCTGAGTTTAGTGTTAGTCAACCCGTACATCATATTCTTTTACAATTAGGTTTCGTTCTTGTACGCGAGTATGCTAAATTGTACGAGTGATGTGTGTGTTTATCAGTGTTTTTAGATTTTTTTATAAATTTACTTTCCTTTTGAATTGTATTATTTGCACTGTATTTTAGTTTCATTGGATTAGGTCCTATTTCCCCATTTTTGACACTTCTTTTTATTTTATATATTTATGGCGTTGATCTGGACAAACATAGCAATAAAAAATCAGACATTTTGCATTGTAAGTAATAATATCATACTTGAACAATTGTGTCAGGGTCGTGTGTTTAACCCTTAAAACATGCATTTTTAGTTTTATTTGATAAAAATGGTCAAAACGTAGTAGTAAAGAATCATATGTGTGTATTAAAAGTTATAATTGTCATACTTGAATAATTGTGCCTATAATTTCTTAACATCCAAATAGTTTTAAATAATAATATGTGTTCTGGACCGGGGAAGCACCTGCCCAGGAGTCGAGCAGACCCAATCCAATACTACATTGGGGAGGCTCAGAAAGGCCCAATCCTCCATCCCGTCAGGAACGTTCAGTACTCTCTGTAGTCAGGCAGACCACTACCTAGCACGAGAATAGCTCACGTGCCTTCCCCATGTGGGGACACGTTATCAGTCAACTATCAGTGTCCTAAAGAACCGGTCTTCCACCTTACAAGAATCACGGGGTAGTTGGACCAGGGTGAAGACCACGTGCTAGTCTTCCATACACCACGTAGACCCTGGCAGTTACTTGTGTTAGGCCTAACAATCTAGTCAAATACAATGTAATCGTTGGCCCAGCGCCGATGGCACACTATAAATATCCTCTTTAACTAGAGGGTCAGGTATTTTAAATTCTACACCTTCTTTTTGTACTTGCTCTCTCTTACTTTGTCTCTCACTTTAGCATCGGAGTACCTTGCAGGTACACCCCCATCTTCTCCAATGCCGGTGAACATAGGAGCTCACGACGCATGGCAGGCTGCTGATCCAATTTTGATCCGGTAAGATCAGTGGCGCCGTATGTGGAAACCCTTGCTCCCCCGTTATTTCTCCTATAGAAGCATAGAAGCTAAAGAACCAAAGTAGTTTTCGACCTTCATTTGATCATGGCCAACACGCGCAATAACAACGCTCCAAAAACCGCCTTCACTTTATTCACCAACGATGATGGTCACGACCCCAACGTGATTGTTCACGACCCGAACAAGGCCGTTCATGACCCCAACGTGACCATTCACGTCGAAGAGGACGACTCCAAGGACAGGAACACTGCCTCTCCCTCCTCGAAAGACACGACCTTCAACGTCGCCCAACGCTTTGATAGCCTGGTTGTCTACCAGCCAATCCTGTTGCCACCCAACGCCGACCCGATCATGATGACTCTATTCACGGCGATCAACCAGACAAATCTGATGATTTTCCAACAGAACAAGCAACAATCACGCTCTCCCCCATGGAGACATTGTCTACCTGTTTCTCGTAGTCCTTCCCCTCCCCGCAGAGGAAATGACACGATGATTCTCAAAGCCCTTCTCTCCGACAGCCTGGGTGTTGCCCTCGCTTGGAACGGCTCAACCCGTGGCCACCCCGAAGCGCGACCGATCCCCTCCTCGAAAGGAGTAAGGCTCCCCACTTATAAGAGGAATAAAGTCGACAGATATGTAGAGAAACCAAAGAGCCAGGCAAGGAGTCCTCCCCGGTAGAACAAAAACAACCAAGGTGACCTTTTCCCATCTCGATCACCTTTCAGGAGCGACGAGGACGACCAACGCACACCACTGTCTAAGACCATCATGGAGACTCCCTTGCCCGTCAGGATGGAAAAACCCCCTCCCTTGGAGACATATGATGGTACGACTGCCTGGACGACCACATTGAAAGCATCAATGCAATGCTCAACTACCGGAACTTCCGGGGAGCCATCAAGTACAGGCTCTTCCCCATTACCCTAAGGAAGAGTGTTATGGCGTGGTACAAGAGCCTCGCGCCCGAGTCTATCACTTCCTGGAAAGAGCTGAAGAGGTAGTTCTCTAGGCACTTCACCGCTTCCCGGCGCCACCCGAAGACGGAAGCATCCCTGGAAGCCATCATCCAGGGAAAAGACAAATCTCTCCGAGATTACATAGAGAGGTTCAACCGAGAAGCTATCCAAGTATCCTCCTCAGACGACATAAAGAGATTTTAGATCGAGCGAGGACTGCGACCTCGCACCGAGATTGCCAAGGCAGTCAGAATTGAAAGGTCCAACACCTTAAACTCGCTCCTCCACAAGACCTAGGCATACAGACCTAGGCATACATCTAGTATGAGGAGATAGAGGCCGCCCACTGTGCTTGCAACTTGCAAAATCAAGAGGGTTCCAAGAGATCTAGGCACGATGATTTCACCGCTCCCCGACGAGTTGGGGAAATAAGAAGAGAAGATTGACCTCGAGACTCCTGAGAATAAAGGGGGTCTGCAGGCCGATTCACTGAGTACACGCTATTCACAGCTCCCCGCGAGCGCATCCTGCCCGAGTGTATCAACTCAGAATTTCAAAGAGGTGGTGTCCGTTTTTCGAAATCGACACCCCTAAGCCAAACGTCGACAAGTTTAAGTACTGCCGATTCCACCGGAGTCATGGACACGTCACGAAAGATTGCATCCACCTCAAGGATGCAATCAAGATCCTAATCAATGAGGGGCACCTAAAACAATACACATGGAGAAGCGTGGCTCTTCGATAGGAGATCCGCGAAGCCAAAATGGTTTAGGAGGTGTCATTGATGAATCGACTTTGTATTGCACTTTTTGATTCATTTCGCGCATTTTTATCTATTGTTTTATCGAGTCATTGTCGTTTTAGTTGTTGGTTACTTATGTTTTCTTCTGTTTTTACTTGACAGGTATTAAATCAACAACATAGAAGAAAAGGATCGAAAGACGAGCTAAACAATGAAGAAAAACCTTCAAAAATTCAAATTCTGGCCTCTTCAGGGCAATGGCGCTCGCCATGGCCTGAGGAAGGCGGTCACCATGCAAAAAAAGAGGGAATCCCAATTTGAAGCTAATGGTGGTCGCCGTTCATCGCAGGAAGAGTTTTTGGCAGAGCGGTTTGGCAGTTCTGATGGAATTCGAATTCAAAAGACTTGGAGCAATTTTCCATATATATATATATATATATATATATATATATATATATATATATATATATATATATATATATATATATATATATATATATATATATATATATATATATATATATATATATATATATATATATATATATATATATATATATATATATATATATATATATATATATATATATATATATATATATATATATATATATATATATATATATATATATATATATATATATATATATATATATATATATATATATATATATATATATATATATATATATATATATATATATATATAGACCCTTGTAATTCAGTTTTTAGAATCCAAGGAACCCGTGCGGAAGTGCTGCAGAAATTTCATCAGATCTTACCTACATACTCACTTACCAAAGAAGTAATTGCTCATACTGAGTGATTGCTGCACCATTGTAATCTTACATTTTGTTGCTGATTGTATGCTTGGATTGATACTATAATCTATTTGAAGTTATTTCTATTTCAGTTTATCTTAGGTCATTTAAATTTACGCTTTATTTAACATGTTAAGTACTTTAGATTTAAAGATGAACATGTCTGAGTAGTTTTGTCGGAGTCTGTAGTCTGAGTACCTTCGCTCCGATGGGACTTTGTAGGAACTATCGATGTTTAACTTAGTCATTCTAAATTCTAGTTCTGGTATCTATTCTGAACTTAGTCAGTCTTGTCACGAGAGCGAGAGGCTGGTTAACAGTGTTTTGTCAATTTCAGCAGTTCAACAAAACAATTCTCATGTAATGCTACGGATGACCTGAACCTTCATTTATCAATATTTGTGCAATATGCCGACACTGTAAAAGCCAATGGAGTAAGTCAAGAAGCAATAAGACTACGACTTTTTCCATTCTCATTGAGGGGTAGAGCTAGCGCTTGGCTCCAGTCTCTACCATCCCATTTAGTGACGACATGAGATGAATTGAAGAAAGTGTTAGACGATGGCATGGATCTAGAAGGAGGGGGTTGAATAGATCCCAATTAAAAAATCAGTCGGCGCCACCAATTAAAAATTGGTTTTAAAAATATTTGATATGCCGAAGCGGCCATGGAAAAATACCGTCTATAACGAATCGTTATTAGAAGACCAGATATGCGTCTAGCCTTATGGAAATGATAATGAGAAAATAGAATCACTACACTAGTCACACTATCAATTGATTAATATCACTAATTGGTAAGACTAGTTCCAATGCTACACAAAGCCAACCAAAATATGTAAACAATATAAGTGAATTTTGGTGTAGGCAATTTTTCAAACACTTGGCGTGCGAGGCACTCCAAGTGAGTTTTTCCTTGAGTAAGTGACTCTAGCTTCCTTGTATAATACACTACTGTACTAGAGTTAAAAACAGTGTTAATCACTTACTCAAACCAATGTTGACTTGATAAAATTGCTTATACTAAAATCACTCAATTTTCAAGCAAAAATGAAAGTGCTGAAAAATAAATGAGACAAAGATTTGTTGAGGCAGTTCTCCCGCCGTCCTCGCTTCGGGTTACGTCTGCCCTTAATTCTAAAACTAGAATTGAGCTCGATATAATATAGATATCACCTGTTGAGTTGAAACGTTTATACAAGGATAGACAAGCAAAATATACAAACAAAATCTCTGGTTGTTTATGATGCTTTCTCTCCTTATTCCTTGATTCAAGTTGAATCAAGACCTTCGATTGTTGTGGATAGACCTCCGATTACAACCCCTTTGTTGAATAACCTTCCGTTCTTCAAACCCCGGCCCGACTGATCTCAAACACCAACAAATTGAACCTGAATCTCTCCTAAGCAATTCACCAATTGCCACTACTAGATTGACCGAACCCACCATTCCTCAATCACCTTCGCTCAGCTAAATGTTGTAGAGACGATTCGTACCAAAAAACCCCCAAATTCGATGAATCTTGGAGGACAAAACCTACAAGGTTTTATTCAAGAAAAACCTTCCCCAAACTCAACCCGAATCGGATTCCCTAATCGACGGCTTCAGACGTTATCACCTCGAACAAGCCACAATGCACATCAATAATTGTTGTGTGTAATTGTTGTGTTGTGAAATGTTGAGGATGAAGATGATGAGAACTAGGACACCTATTTCACTTTTCTTGTTCTTGTGCATTTGACTTAATGTTTTAATTGTTGTTTGAAGAAATGAACCAAACTTTTATTTATAGTAACCCAAAAACCAACACTTAACAACTTTTCAAACTAAGTGAAAGTCTTCAACGTAGGCAGAAAAAGCAGTGAGCGGTCGACCATAGTAGGACTGTGCATCGACACATAGCCTACATTTTTAAACAGATTCAAAATCTCAACAGCATGCGTCGACCATAGGTCAGCGTGCACCGACCCGTGGGAATTCTGAAGGTGAGAAAATACTTAGAAGGGGGGTTGTGTTGCACCCCAAAATTTGACCAACCGTTTCTCGTTTTTGGCTTATGTTTCGTTTCATCAGCATTTGCATCTGCATACCGCATACTGTGCATTTTTTGCAGCCGGATTGATTTAATCGGGATTACAACTCTTTCTGTCTTATTCCAGACGATTCAAACCGTTTCAGATACGGAGTTTTATTGTGGAATTGGCGCTATGCCCGGTGATTCATTCTACGCTGTTGGTTTCGGTGGTATCTCGGTATCCGGTTTTTGTTACTGTTTATTTTGTCGCATTCCCGCATTTTATCGTTCACTGATTTTATTTATTTTCTAGATTTGTTTCTTATTTTTGAAATAATTTAGATTTTAATTGTTTTTTAGGTTTAATTTCCATTTCTAGAATATTAAAAATTTTAATAGATTTTAATTGTTTTTTCTAGAATTTATTAGGATATTATTGTTTTTTATAATAGTTAATTTCTTTTTAGAATTTTCTAGATTTTAATAGTTTTAATATTAGTTTATTATTTCTTCTAGTTTCTTTTATTATATTAATCTAGATGTTAATTAGATTATTATTTTTGTTATCACAAGAATCTGGTTTATTTTTTAGTTAAATAATTAGGTTGGTTTAACATTGCATTAATGTTTCTTTAATTAATTAATTTTCGTTTCAGCATTTAATTAACTAGGTTTTTTGTCATCAATTATTTGATTTTAGATGACTATTAGCTTTATCATTTAATTATGTCAATTAATCTGTCACTTTAATTAATTAATTATTTTTTTTAGTCAGAATTTTGCAGGTCTCATTTGGTCTTTTCACATGACAAGTGTTAGACTATAAATAGTCTGTGCACAGTGCATTAATGGTTTGACACGCGTCCCAAGGAGGTCACCTCACCACTGGCCATGCAAACCGCCGAAAATTCCATCGGCGAAATTAAATGGATCAAATCTGCCGGAAAATCCCACCGGAATCTTCATAGTTTCCACCGAATATTCATGTGTTCTTCGTCATATTCCCAGAAACTCATCCAATCTTCAAACTTTTTTTCCAGAACTCATACCAAACTCATCCATGTTCATCAATAACCTTCATATCTTCACCCACCTTCATCTTATTTTTCCAGAAAATTCCCAGAAAACCTCATCAACATTCAAACCTTCATCATGTTCGTACACATTTTCCAGATTCAACACGAACCATTACCTCCGAATATCCCCATAAATTGATGAACAAAACTCAACACGAACCATTACGATCTTCATATCCAGATATATCCAAACACAAACAATCTTCATCCAAACTATGAATCTTAACATCTCCAGATCCTTCAACAAGCTCACATGCAAACTTGGATATGAGCTCAGATCTTCATCCGCCATGAAAAAGCTTCAACCAAAACTCCAAATCCTCATCGCACAACCCGTTTTCTCCAGATCTTCACATGAAGGCCTCCAAAGTTCATCGTCAACTCACCCAGATTTCAACAAACCTCAATCTGCGAACATCTCAACTCCAGATCTACCCAGATTTCAATAAACTCTGAAACTTCAACATGCAAACCACAACTCTTGCTATCCATAACTTCAAACGAAGCTAACGCAACAAATCTCACGGATCTACAAACACCAAACTCCCAGTTGATCCACAGATCCATCTTCACAAACTCCCACCGCAACTCGATCTCTTCAGATTTGCCTTAAACGCCATCAACAAACTCTCCAAGATTTAGCCTCCGTTGTTTTTCTTTGAGTATAACAGAAGATGTTAAGCTTGAAGTTTTGAATCATAAACGGACATGAAGAGGTGTTGTTGACTATTGGATGTGGAAAGAAGGTGAAATTGTTGATTGAATTTGAGGTTTTGTTTTGGAACGAACTGAGAGTGAGGGAGGAGATGCCGGCGGCGGAGGTTGAACAGAGAAGGAGAAATACCTAGGGTTTTCTTTTGATGAATGAAGAGGAAGAAGGTGGACGGGTAATGGGCTTGTCGGCCCAATTTCATTTGTCTTTCTGGATCATACCCCCCGTATTCATTATGTCCCCTCCCCGTTTGACTTCTGCTTGTTGTATGTGGAGTTAGGCTCAAGGCCCAACCGGGCTTCCCTGCATACCCCCTGTTCTTTTTTTTTTGTTTTTCTGATTGTGATTGTAGGCTCAAGGCCCACTGTGTTTTTCTTGCTGGACTGCACCCCTGTTGCTGCTCTGCACCCCCCTCTGTTTTTTATTTTTTATAATTATTTTGTAAATAATTTTATGTATAAATTTTTTTATATATTTTAATACATTTTACTATTTCCTTTTTTTAGAAATTTATATTATAATTATTTTATAATTTTATATATGCATATATTAATATATAGTTTTTATTTTATATTCAATTCCTATTTCTTTTAATTTCTTTTAGAACCTTTTTCTATTAGGAGTTTCATTTCAATTTGAGAATTTGATTTCTTATTCCCATTTTATTATTGGATTTTTCTCACCATTGTTGTTTTGTAGGTCGATGACGAGACCTCCGTAAACCATTATAAATCAACTTGTTGATGGATGATGTAGGATCCGAGACAACTTTTTCTCTCCTCATCTTTTCTCTTCTTCTTCTTCTTCTGATTTTTACTTTGCTTTTCTGTTGTGCTGTCCGTGTGACGTGATTTAATCGGAGAATATTTTCAATATCATTTCTCTGTCTTGTCTTTAACACGGATATCAATACGCTACCTCTTGGGGTTTGACTTCTTTTATAAGTCGAATTATGACGGTTCAGCGTCACATTGGTTCTGGTTCGAAATATTATCATCAAGGATAAAAGAGTAGAGCTTGGAAATGGATCTTGCACGCAAAAGTCAAGGGTCAACAGAACCACTCCGTTCGGTAACATTGTTTTTATTTCACTTCTTTCATCTCTTTCTTTTCAGTCGTCGAGTGTTGCGAGATTGTTAGATACGTGGGAAATGATGAGCGATTGGTTTCCTCTCCCTCATCTAGAGTGTTTAGTATACGTCCTTAGGACGATATGCGACGCATTCGCTCCTACGTCTAGGACTTAGCGTGTGCGTCCCGTTCCGAGCCTTTTCTCTCGCGTCCTGGCGATTGAGTTCCCTTCTCTTGCCTCGTGCAATCGAGACTGTTTTCTGTAGTTAGCTGAACTACTGCTGCTCTAATTTTTCGTTCCAGACGAGAATATGTAGGCATAGGATGCAATATCTTAGCGAGCACACTAACAATTAACTTCTCTGTTCTCTCGCTTCCGTGCGATCGAGACTTCCCCGCTGACGACTAATGTTCTCTTTCTCTTGCCCTAGCGCAATTGAGACCAGACCGTAGTTCTAGTTCCCGGAGGTTCCCATACCTTTAAACCCCGACATACTACGTCTGTTCTACCGCAAACAAGTAATGCCTAAGTCTCCAATGGTCGAGCAGCATACACCTAACTGCTAGAATGTGTACGCTAGTATCGTCAACCTTTCTCTCACCCCCGTGTGATCGAGAACACCCTTTGCTTTCCCGTAGTTAACTTGAACTACGTTTTGCTCTGATTTCTCATACCAGATGAGAATACGTAGGCACAAGACGCGGCGTCTTGGCGAACAATCTCCCCCCGTAGTTTCCCGAACTACATTGACTCTGACTTTCCCATTGCACGAGGGAATGCGTAGGCATAGAGCGGCGATGCTCTATCGAGTCAGCTCTTTCTGTTTAGCGTTAGCAGCCGTAGATAGATTGTTTTTTACCCATAGACTAGACAACCCAAGCGTGGATCCCGTCGAGTACGACAAACGTGAGGGGTGCTAATACCTTCCCCTTGCATAACCGACTCCCGAATCCAGACATGGTTGCGATGACCTTGTCTTTCCCTTTTTCTTTAGGTTTTTGCGATTGTTTCCTTTCCCTTTCTTTGGGATAAATAATGAAAGTGGTAACTCTTCTGTTTTTTCCGCCGATTGTTTTTCGTAGTAGCGACAGCTGGCGACTCTGTTGGGGACAGGAATATCCCCTATGCGAGTCGATCCTAGCGCTTGTCTGTTTTGGTTTGTGGGTGTGTATTTGTGTGTTATATTTTGTATATTACTGTATTTACATTTTCCGCACTATTTTTTATCTGTTGTTGTTGGGCTGTTGGGTGGTTGTTCCTCTAAGAGATAAGCCAACACCCAGGCTTGAGTACACACCTAGCATTAGTAGTGGAGACTAGTGGGGGGGCTATTTGCTTAGCAGATACAGTTCCCCATCAAATTCACACTCAGACGAGATTTTCTTTGATGATTTTCCTTCAAATCCTTAGGATCGGTTGGGATTTTGGATTTGAGAATTGTCGACTCTGGGAACCGGTCATTTATGAGTCAGCTAAGTGAGGCCTCTTCAGGAGATGATGATGCCAAACCAGAAATGGTGAGCGTATCATCATTTCTTGAAAGTTTGTGACGCTGACGAACACATAGGATGCCGTACCTTGTCAGTTTAGGTTCATACCCATTAGTGGGAGGGTTTTTGCAGGAAACTTGACTTCCAACCAACCCGGTATTTTGGTTTTCTCTTCAGAGTGAACTTACTCAGTCAGCAGCACAGCAGTGTTCAGAGCTTTGTGGGGGTTGTGATTCCGTGTTTGCTGCATCTTGCATTGCATTTGCATAAGCATATTCGCATCATTTTGCATATCATTCTTCAGCTAGCCAGAGCTCTTATCCAGCCTTTGTTTTGCTTTAGAAGGTGATTCTCTGGTGACTGTTCTGAGCAAGTGTTGATTGTAGGAAGACGACCAAGGGGTTGGAGCATAATCAAGCAGTGAAGTTTGTTGAGAGTTGTTGGTAGCTATGTCAGGGAACGACTTCCAGATTTTTGATACATTATCAGGTTTTACTATGATGTCCAATCCTCTGTATGGTTCTTTGCTCGACGAAGATTTTTCGCAAGTGAACAACATAACTGAAGCTCAGTCTATGCAACCTTCTGTTGAGAACCAAGATCAGCATGAATAGTCTGTTGTCCGAAGTGAGAGTTCTTCTTCTCTTGATACCTCAGATTATCAGGATGTTGTTTCCTCTGTGTTGATTTCCCGAAGAGAGGTTCCGATAGTGAAGAATGAAGACCCGAGAGCTCTTGAGTATGCTAAGAGGTTGCATGCGTTGGACGAAAGATTCAAAGCCTTGGAAGTTAAAGATGTTGTTTGGTCTCAATGCTTCAGATCTGTGTCTAGTTTCCAGCCTAGTGTTACCTTTGAATTTCAAAGCATCGAGGTTTGAAAAGTACAAAGGGGATAGCTGCCTGAGGCAACATTTGGTGTTGTTCTGCAGAAGAATGACTTCGTTTGTACACGACGACAAGTTGATGATTTACTGTTTTCAGGATAGTCTGATTGGGGCATCTCTGAGTTGGTATATGCCGTTAGAGAGTAATCAGATCCGATCATGGGTGGATTTAGCCAAGGCTTTTCTGAAACAGTATGACTATAATCTGGACATGGCTCCCAGTCGCATGCAGTTGCAAGAATTGTCTCAAGAGAATGATGAACCTTTCAAGAAGTATGTTCAAAGATAAAGAGAATTTGCTTCCAGAGTGCAACCACCGCTTCTAGATCGAGAGTTAATAGACATGTTTGTAAACTCCTTGCAGAGCCCATACTTCGAAAGAATGCTTGGGATTGCACCAAATTTCTCTAAATTGGTAAAAGTAGGCGAACTTATTGAGTATGGCGTAAAAACTGGAAGAATTCAGAATGTTTCAAGCGGTCAGGCTGGTGAAACCGAATCTCTCTGTAGCTTTCAAACTGGAAGAATTCAAGATGTTTCAAGCGGTCAGGCTAGTGAAACTGAATCTCTCCGTAGCTCTCAAGCTGAAGACGAAACTGCGGTCAATGCAGTCATGACAGATGTTGGGTATTCTCAAGATGAATCGGCGAAATCTTTTGGTTCTTCATCTTCTCAGCAGTCAGTATCTTCTATGTCTCGTTATTCTGGACGGACAATTGTGCCTAGGGCACCACATCAGAAACTTCGGGCCGCTCCTCATGCAAATCACAGAGCCCGTGGCCGAGGTTATCAGAATCAGTGTCAGAATCAGAACAGGCCTCGTAACAATTTGGAACGAAGGACTGTTCCTTTTCATCCAGTTCTTGTGCCGTATAGCCAGCTTTTGCCACATCTGACTCAGAATTCTTTGGTGGAACCTAAAGCTCTTAAGCCAGTGCCAGAACCTTACCCTCCAGGGTAGGATCCCCATGCTCAGTATGAATATCATGAGGGATCTATAGGGCATTCAACCGAAGATTGCAAAGCTTTTCAGGAAAAAGTGCAGCAGTTGATCGACAAAGAGTGCATTTCCTTTCTAGAAGGAGTTTTGGTTGTTCATGTCAACCTCTCAGCTATCTGAGCTAGCAGATTCAGAAGATTATTTCCAGAAGCCAGTGGTCCAGACAGGCAGACGTCCTCAGCATTGGCAGTCCTCGGACTTTTTATCATTTGCATTTGTAGTTTCTTTTATGTCAGTTGCTACTTGCGGTTAAACATTGTTGTTTTGAATGGTAATATTAATGATGTGATTATGCATTTTTCTGAATTAATCATGTCGCTTTTGCTCATTTATTGCACAACACAGACACATGCACATTTTATCCACTCCACTTTATCACTATTGATTAGCAAGGAGGGAGGATGACGAAAAATGAATACCTATAACTGATGATCGTATGCTTTCGGATAAAACCCTGTTGATGATGTACAAGCATTGTTTCAAATCCCCCAAACACTGGAGATATAAGGAGTTAGTCCCTAGTTAACCACATCGAGCCGAGGAGTAGGAGTTTCTTTTGGACTATTCAACCCTCACATCTTAACCCGGGGCAGGGTAGTTGTTAGTTAGCTTGACCGAGCATTCAAATCTTATAGAGGAGTGTTTCCTTTCAAGGATCAATCACATCTTATCTCTCAAGAGGTCGTACCTCATCAGCCGCAGTGGTTAAACCTCACTAATCAGGAGTGAGACAATTATAATACCTTCAGATAAATCAAGACAACCAGTGTCACACGACTTGTTTCAAAGGTAAAAAAGAAAGCCCGCTAAGTAAAAAGAAAAGAAAAGCTAGAAAGCGAATACTTAGGCAAAAATCAGGGCATCCCGCTGGACTTCAAAATTCAAAAGAACTCAAAAGAGTTAGTCCAGGCAAAAATTAGGGAATCAAAAGAATGGAAATGAAAGGATCTCAAAAGAAAAATCCTCAAACAAGGACAAAGTCGTGGGATACAGACACCGAAGATGAAGAGGAGTAACTGTCACTTCGGAAACCTTGTGAGTTCCATAACCATCACTCCTACCACTCAATAAGCCTTTTGAGAGGTGAGCGCTTGTATCAAGTTAACTGAACTTAGGATTGGAGATCATCACGTAAAAGGGGTGGGTACAAATCAAACTTTGAGCCTAATATCCTTTGTTTCACGAACCGTGACCCCAACCACGATACAACCCTTAAAAGACCTAATTGAGGCAGGGTTTGTTCTGAAAGCGCATTACGATAAGGTTGAATAACCTGAATCCTACATGATTTGTTAATCATATCCTTGCCGTATCTTGCGTAAATCAAATCAGCACTACGTTTGAACTTTTGGTTCATTCGTCACTCACTATCACGACACTTGATAAGTGACAATTTTTCTAAATCTGCATGAACACCGCATTAAAATTACCATTCGTGAGCAAACAATTTTAATTGCAGGTCAGTAGTTGACATGGAAGAAATTCTAACACGGAATAATCGAACAGGACTAGATCGTTCAGCAGTCTGAATCAAAATTGTGTATATTGTGAAACCCTGTGAATCTGGGGCATTGACATCCAGTGAATTTGGAATCAGTCAGTCTGAGGACAAGTCCCGAAGCGTCGGTTGATTATGGGACAATTTATTCAAGAAGCAGTTGAACAAGAGTGAATCATCTCGGGACC
Organism: Lathyrus sativus; assembly: GCA_963859935.3. Lineage (NCBI taxonomy): Eukaryota > Viridiplantae > Streptophyta > Magnoliopsida > Fabales > Fabaceae > Lathyrus > Lathyrus sativus. Next base: position 148,366,022 of record OZ012740.1, on the reverse strand, counting down.
TAATCAGGGGCAATCGCCCAGAGTTTCTGTAAGTTGAGGGCAGATCCCTCCGGTATTCAATCAGATCAGGTTAAGTCGCTTCAACGCTCATTCAGGGGCAAGCCATTTCAAGAGTATGTTGAAACCAACCATGCTGAGAGTCGGTCAACCGGGGATGAATCCTTTTGTTGTACAGATTCTGGGGCAAACCATCTCGAGGTCGTCTCATGGCAAGCTATTTGCTGAACTTTCCCAAAGACTCGGACTGGGGCAAGTTAAGCTGCACTGGGGCATGTTGTTCAAGCTAGTTTGGTCTCCCCAGCAAGAGTTGAGTGTCAGAGAATCGTGTCATTACCCTCATCAAATAACCGAAACCTTCCGAAAAAGCCTTGCTGCCTTTGGATCGTTATCCTACAGCCTAAACCTGTTACCTACCATGTAACCAAAGTCATTTTAAAAGCCCAGTTCTTGTCTGGCAAACCTCCAAAGCCCAATTCCCGTCTGGAAAACTGTCGCTTGCGCGAAAATAAGGTGCCGGCAAAACAGAAGAGTCGCCACCTTTCGTTATTTATCCCTCAGAACGGGAAAGGAAACGATCGGAAAAACCTAACGAAAACGGGTAAGACAAGGTCGTCGCAACCATTGTCTGGGTTTGGGAGTCGGTTACGCAAGGGGAAGGTATTAGCACCCCTCACGTCCGTCGTACTCGACGGGATCCACGCTTGTTGGGTTTACTTGGACGAGTTGGTTATCTATCTATCTATCAAGGCTGGCTTAAACAGAAAAGAAAAGTGACTCGGCAAAGCATCGCACTTTATGCCTACGTATTCTCATCAGAGAACGAGAAATCAGAGTCAACGTAGTTCGACCTACGATGGGTTATGGGGGAAGGTAGCTCGCCAATACATCAATATTGTGCCTACGTACTCTCAACAGGTATGGGAGATCAGAGCTTACGTAGTTCGGGACACTACGGTTTATTTCCTGTCTTTTACGAAAGAAGTGTTTTTTATTTTTTTTGCAATTTCAATCGCACTAGAGACTATGACCTGAGAGTGAATGCGTTGCATGTCACCCAAAGGGTACCATACTAAACATCCAGACTGTGGAAAAGAAACTCTCCCGCAATCCTTTCTCAGATAGCTTAAGGCTCGTAACGTACGAAAGAAATCATTCATGATTACTGTATCTTAAACTGTTTTGAGATGAGAAGAGAACAGGCCCAACTAGGAGGGAGACTATCAAGTCCTACTGTTGTCATGCCATGGATTCATCCTATGGTTGAGGTTTGAACAGGGAACTCCTAGAAGTTGTCATGCATAAGTTTCAACCTAAAGTTCTATCATCAATTCCTTATCAAAGGAAATGAGAGTCCTAAGGGATCATGTCAATGATACACCAAAACAGACAAAGCATCAGCTTAACAGTAAAATGCATGCAATGCAAGTGAGGGAGGAAATGTGTGTGGGGCTTCAGCCTCCACAAGCTCATCTCAACCTCAAGCCAGAATGGATAACAGTAATCATACTGAAAAGTAAAACATGCTATCAAGCAAAAACAGTAAACTGCAATCATACAGAAGAAAATGAAGTAAAATGCTATCAGGCGAACAAACCACATGGGCAAGGGAGCAGGGCTCTATCGAATACCCGCAAGCAAAGCTACACAGTAACAATACAAGCAGAGGGAGCAACTCAACCTCTAGTGCAATCATGCTCCTAGATTATACTTAGTCTAGATATGGACTTATTCTAATGCATCAAGCAAGTCAAACAAAACACGTCAATACAACAAAAGAAAACATAAGAAAGCAACTCCTCTCTCAACTTCAAGCTTTAGCTCTTCCAACAGCAACTCAGTCTTCAGACTTCCATCACTCTTGACAAATATCAACTTGCTTTTCCAGGTTTCAACCCTTCAACATAAGTTTCAACTTATCTTCTCCTTTAAGCTTCAGCTTCTTGATCAGTTCCACCTTCAGGCTTCACCTAATCTTCAGGGGTCTTCAAGTATCAACTTGCTCTTGTTGCTCTTTCAAGCTTCAGCTGGAATGGCAATACCCAAGGATTCATCCTCTTCACACTCTTCAATGAAGTCTTCATCTTCACATTCAAGCTCAACATCTCTCAAGATACTCAAACCAGAGGAAATCACTTAATTGGATAAGTTGGGGTGTTAAACTGCTTATTGCCCACCAAAGGTGACCTATAAGGGTTCAACATCAAAGGAATGGTTCCCTCAAAAGTTCCACTTCCTAGGTACCATCACTTATCCCTCCAAAGGAGGGAGGTGAATAACATGGAAGGACTTTGACTCATAGGGAGGAATGGAGGTGAAAGATACCATCCATGTTTAAGAAAGAAGTTAACTAGGTCTAAACTCTTCCTAATCCCTAACCCTAAAACAATCAACAAAACAAAAAGATCAAGCTCTAAAGCTCCTCAATGCTCCTCAATGCTACTCCAAGCAATACTAAGCTCTCCAAGCCCACAAAGCCAAGCAAACAAAAATTCAAGCCCACAAGGGCAACACAAACAATCATCAACTACAAAAATCACTTAAAAATAGCATATTACTATATTAAAACCTAATATAATTTCTAAGGGATCCTACATACCTACCCTTAATACCCTTATATGTCCCAATGTCTAACTTGACCTAGAAACCCAAAATTCTAGTGTTATTGTGGACCTATGTTAAGGATTAACCTAATTCTACACAACCTAAAATCATCTAAGCAAAACTAACCTAAAATTCATCACAAAATTATGGAATAAATCCAGGGGGGAGCTAAAGTCCTAATCTAACTATCCTAAAAATAATGACCTAAACATGTTAAGGGAACTAGCTAAACAAAATTCTACAAATTCATGTATCAACATAAAAGAATTAAAAAGCTATTAAAAAGGAAAATATACAAAAAATATTAAAAATGCATGAAATGCAAATATTTTTATTTTACAATTTTCTAGACATCAAAAGGAAATAGGAGCAAAAATTCCCACTTGAAAATCATTATTTTTCCATTTATTATGATTTTTCAAAGTTTAACATAAAATGGAGAAAATAAAATGAAAAAGATAAAACTTGGGTGCAGATAGTAACTATGGACAGTTCAAATCACCAATGGGCTAAAAATGGGGGTGTGGGTAGTCATGCGTGCTAGGCCCATATTAATTCAGAAAAACAATTAATAAAATGAAAAGAAAAAAGAAACAGAAGCGGTGCAATAAGTAAAGAAATGCAGTACAATTTAAACATGGGCCATGGGTGGGGTGTGATTAGTGATCCTCTTACTAAGGCCCAAGAAGCTCCTTTAATGAAACGGAGCGTTTCATGACGAACTCAGAATTACCTCTTATGCTGAGATTGAATGCAAGCCGTGGGATTAGGGTAGGGTCAACAAGCCATGGGATGACCCAACGGAGGAGAGGTCGTCTTCAACCTTCAGCTAGGGTTTGGAGGGAAAACCACCATGAACAGAGTTTCAAACCTCAGATTTCTCTCCCATCGTATGCTCTCAAATCTTCATCAAATTTAACAATTCAAAACACTAACATGCTCCATTTTTCATGCTGAATACAACCATAACCCTAGATTACACTGAAACCTCCTCCAACATGAAACACGATTCAAGATTGAAATTATGGTCAATCCTCAACTTCAACAATTCTTGGATCTTCTTGCATCAGAATACTCACCAACTCACACTGAATGAAATTAGCTATCTAATTCATGTTATGTCTCATTATACCACGAGTTCTTGATCATCAAAGAAATGGTGTCCATAACTCAATCTTCATCAATTGATCCCTAACTCTCCAGAAATGATCACCTATGTGTCTCTAACCTTTCTACACTAACCAATCTACCTAATTATGCATAAATTATGGTGTAGTGGAGAATTTGCAAACCTGGTATTTCTTGATCAACAGATGGTGAAAACCTTCACTTCAAGCCTTGAAATTCTTCAGAAAGCTTCCTTGGATGATGATCTTGCTACTGTTTGCAAAAGATTGAATGGAGAATGCTTGAATCTCAGAATTCGATTCTGACTTGCTACCTTGAAAATTCAATTGCCAATTCCTCAATTCACCATGGATTTACTCTCAAATTGATCTGCACAGCTTCACTATCATCAATGGAGTGTGTATGAATGGAAAGAATGAATGAAAATGGTTCAGAATAGGGAATTCACTTTCAACTTGCAATGGAAGCAATTGAAATGACCAACTCTCTCTTCTCTCAAATCCTACACCAACCTTGCATCTGAGCAAGTCCTATGGGTTATATAGAGTGGTTTAGAATCATCTAGAACCATCTAGGACCATCCAATGAGAAATTGGAAATCTCATGTCATGACATTATGAATTCACTTCTCCTTATGTGCTATCTCATGCCATAGCCCTTGTAACCACCAATTCTGACTTGAAATTCTCCCCATATGAGATTTATGATGTGTTGAGATGCATAACTAACTTGTACATTGAGTTTCTTTGAGTTTTGCTTTTGTGCCTTAAGATGCAAGCAAGCACTTTCCAAAGCAGCCCCATGATCTAGGCCTCAAATCAAAATTGTGGCTGAACCATTGTTTTTAGAATGTCTTTTAGAGTCAAAATAACCTATTATATGACATAGTTTGGATGTGTAACTTGGAAATTTCAATTTCCAACTTCAACTTATTTAACTTATGCCTCCATTTTAGGTCATTTTTATCACTTTTTGATACAAGCCTTTTCAACATCTCATGACCTCCCTACTAGCCTTAAAACATCATTCTAAGCAAGTTTGATGTTGAAGATATTTCCATTTGAAGCTTGGAAATAGGAGATATGGCCTTATGCTTGAAATGACCTATAATATCCAAATGACCAAAATGCCCTTGACTTGTCAAAGCCATAACTTGAGTTCTACATATCCTATCAAGGACTTCTAGTACTATCTAGAAAGCTAAGAAGATTCTCTACGACATTCATGTTGACCAAGAGTTCATAGGAATCATCCTACTAGGGAAAAAGTTGGATGCAAGTTGGGTGACTTTCAAGGACCCAGATTCACATACCTCAGATGACCTGTAACTTGTCAAAGTCATAACTTGAGCTCTACAAATCCTATCAAGGAATTCTAGCACTCAAATTAAAGCTAAGAACAATCTATACAACAATCATGTTGTGGGGAAGATGAGATGACAATCACATCTTGAGCTAAACTACCTTGAAGATAGGGGTCAAACTAGGGGATTTTACACTGTCAAGCCTTAAAAACCCTAGCTTGAAACTTCTCAAACTCTCCAATCATGATGAGTTGGTCTAGGAATCATCCTTATAGCATATCAATGCATCAATCCATGATCACATGGCTCTTGGATTAGGTCTCAACCCTCTCCAAATCATCAGTTGACCTAGGGTTGACCCAGTCAAACCCTAATTCCACCACTCATGGCTTAGTCTTCTGAATTCTTGTACAATGACCTCTCTAGGCTTCATGATGGCTTTAAAGACATCTCATAAGCTCTCTCAAAGCTTCAAGTCCATCCTCATAGTCTCAGAATCATCTGAGGGGCTCCCACAACTCTCCAGTTATGAGACACACCACCTTGGTTTCAACCAATCTCTCTGAGGATCTCTTGAGTTCTCTGACAAAGATATCAACCTTTGAACACTTGAATACCCTTCTTGGCTAGCTTCCAAGTCTCATACAACTCTTTCTGGGTAATCATACCCCTTGATCTACTGCCCACATATCAATGAGATGCAGATGATGAATGAGATGAACCATAAACTAGGTAAATAAATGTTGGTCAAATTTTGGGGTGCAACAGCTGCCCCTATTCAAACGGCTTGAACCTGACTGGGTGAGGCGACCGTCTCTTAGCCAATCAAGGTGCGAGACGGTTGAATACCGATAAACCCGGAAATTTTCCAACTGCACAAGCACACGGTACTCTGATGGGAACAAGTCTTCGAAAACTGAAATAATAGCTGCACGGCAACTAGCTGGAGAGTTGGCCACACGGTAACTGGTAATACATAGTCGATCATGCCATCAGGAATCACGATTCCTCGGGACTCTTCAGGTCAACCATCAGGTTGATCATGCCATCAGGCATCCAAAGAAAACTGTCGGGCATCAGCCGGACTTCAACCATCAGGTCGATCATGCCATCAGGCATTCAAAGACATCTGTCGGGCATCAGCCGAACTTCAACCACCAGGTTGATCATGCCATCAGGCATTCAAAGACATCTGTCGGGCATCAGCCGGACTTCGTCAGCAAGTCGGGAATAGAATTCTTGGTCAATCATGAGCCAACTGGGAATATCTAAACCTCTGCCATCAGGCACTCCGCATCAGCTGAGAGAACTGCTTCATTAACACGGTCAAACTTCAATCATGGAGTCTTCAAGGGAGGTTTCAACTTTGCCGTTCGAAAACCTACCGGGGATGTCGCATCTCCGCTGGGGATTCTGGAGAACTATCAAGTAACTCCGCTTCAGGGATCCAGAAATCATTCTGGATGAATCAACTCTGCTGAGGACTTCAAGAATCATCTTGGACAAATAACTCCGCCGGGGACTTCAAGAATCATCTTGAACCGATAACCATTCTGGAGATTTCAGGAATCATCCTGAACGAACACTCTATTGGGGATTTCAGGAATCATCCTGGGCAACCTTTACCGGGGACTCTAAGTATCAACTTGAGCAACCAACTCTGGTGACTGCACTGGAGTCTTAAGAATCATCTTAAGCAAACGACCCTGCTGGGGAATTTAAGAATCATCTTGAACCGAAGACTTTGCTGGGGACCTCAAGACTCATCTTGAGCAAGCAGCTTTGTTGGGGAGAATGTCAGGAATCATCCTGAGCAATCGATTTTGCGGCGGAACACCTGCGAAACAAGAACGGTAACAACCTAGATCATGTGTATTATGCATATGCTTCGGCAATGGCGCAATGCTCCACACGGTGGAAATGCTATGCGTTTATGATAAATGCTATGCTGTCATGCACAATGATGCGATCCCGTCAGCAAAATAAATGCCGAAGGGAGAATCCTCCTATCGAGGAGAAAGAACTACTCAGATAGAGGAATCATCCTGCTGAGGAGAACATGGTCACGCCAATCTCAATTGGACTCCGCAGGGGACACAACTTCAGTTGACTGCTACGGGGCGACAACTTCAGTTGACTGCTGCAGGGGAACGAAGCTCTACGAGAACCTGGACCTGCTGAGGGAAAGCGATGTCAATCGCGGGAATAACCTGCGTGGCCTTCATGGCTACTTCTCTGGAGATAACGACTCTGTGGGAAAATAACTTCGGCTGTTCAACCTTCCACTGGGGAAAACCAATCATGGCTTGAGCAGCTTCCAAGGATTCGACTCTCTTGGGGATCTGCAAACTCGGCTGAGGGAGGAGAAATCATTCTGCTTTCCGGGTGTTGCACCCCAAAATTTGCCCAATCTTTTCTAACCTAGGTTTATGTTTCAATTGCATAGTCATTTGCATTGTCATCATGTACATAGTGTATTCATCTGCATTGCATAGCATAAGCAAGATATCTTAATCAGGGGATCAAGTGCTATTCTTATCTCAAGAGGCATATCCAAGGGTTTCATTCATATTCAAGACTACTCTGGTCATCAGAGAAGAATTTGAGCTTTGAAGAACTGCCAGGTTGATCAGTGAATTCTCTCCTATCTTGAGATTGTTTGGGGATCATCAGAGGAAGTGTGAGCTATGAGCCAAGAGCATGAGGTGTGTATGGATGTTGTGGAGAGCCTAGATGATCATTTTTGAGGAGGAACCAAGTCATTGGAATGATTGCAAGAGCTTCAGTTGAAGTCAGTCAACTAGGGTTTTGTCTGGGTCAACACTAGGTCAATCCTAGGTCAAAGACTTGTTTTGAAGGGCATCAAGGAGCATTTGAAGAATGTGGGATTCATTATTTGCTATATGGATATGGATATGATGTTGTGCTAAAGAAAAATCAAGAGGAGTCAAGGAGAAATGGAGTTACTAAATTAGGGTTTCAGTATAAAATCCCCTGATTTAGGTCAAAGTTCAAAGCAGTGTAACTCAAGATGCAAGCTTCATATTGTTGCGGTGGAAATAGGATCACAAACTATTAATGAGTTTGAATCGCAATTCAATTCACAACCGCTCTTTGATTTATCCGAAGGAAAAGGTCAAAAGAGGGAAAACCTATTTTGCATCGTAAACACAATGCGGGGAAAGATCTAGGGTTCGGGGGTTGGTTAAATTTAGGGAAGGTATTAGCACCCTAAACTTCTGTAGTACTCTACAGGAACCTTTTGTTCAGATGTTTACTATTTGCTTTATTCATTTGCTTAAGGTATATGTACATAAGGATTACAAGTGAGAAAAGAGACCTAAGGGGTTAATTCTAAGTTTACTCGGCAAGACATCGCATCTTGTGCCTACGTATCCTTACGGGAGTGGAATCAGAGTAATCGTAGTTCCCCTCAAAAGGGAGGTTAGAGACTTCTTGACTGTGGTCAAGGTCTCAAGGGGAATAAACATGTCTTAAGGACACGCTTACGCGGAGTGTAGAAACTCCAAATCTCTACGTTGAATTGTTAAGTTGTAGTTAGGGTTAAATTAGGTTAGGGATTCCGCGGCGGGAAACCCTAAAATGAGCGCGGCGGCTCTTTTGGCATAACACTAGGATAAAAGCAATTTTGCCCACGGCGGGACACCTAGGCTAAACAGGGTTTGATCCATTAAAGGGGTAAGGCTATTGACTCGGCGGCCAAAAGGCTGGACCTAATCCTTCGGAAGGATAAAACTGTAAAAAAAATGTGAAAATATGACAAATCATTATATGGAGGAATAATTAAGGTACAAAAATAAGAAAAGTAATAAAGGCAGAGGGTATAAAGAAACAAAGAAACATTTCTGAAAACATGAAGAATATGAAAATATGTAATGACACTTAGAATGAAGTGAGGGAGGAAAATAGTGTGGGGCTGTGGCCACCACAAGCACATCTCAACCTCAAGCATGCAAATGAAATGCAGGAATAAAGAAAATAAAAGGTACACAAAATGACACGGCAAACATAAGGAGTTCCTTACGAAAAGGTTTTAATTTTTTAATATTTTAATTATGTAAAAAAATGTTTTAATTTTTTTAATATTTTAATTATATATATAAAAAAAGGTTTTAATTTTAAAATGGAATTACTTAGTTAAAAAAATTTAAGTTTAAATTATAAAAAAAATGTTAAGTTTAAATTATATATAAAAAAAAAATGTTTTTGGGAACAAAAAGGTTTTTTTGGAAAAAAATGTTTACGGGAACAAAAAAAGGCTTTTTTTTGGAAAAAAATGTTTACGGGAACAAAAAAAGGCTTTTTTTGGAAAAAAATGTTTACGGGAACAAAAAAAAGGCTTTTTTTGGAAAAAAATGTTTACGGGAACAAAAAAAGGTTTTTTGGAAAAAAATGTTTACGGGAACAAAAAAGGGCTTTTTTTTGGAAAAAAATATTTACGGGAACAAAAAAGGTTTTTTTTGGGAAAAAATGTTTTAGTTTTAATAAAAAAGGTTTTGATTTTGAAAAAGGTTTTGATAAAAAAAAAATAACAATAGAATTGCAAATGCAAACAGACAATTAATGGACATGCAAACAATCCTATACGACACAATCATGGTTCATACATATCAAAATCTACGGATCTAAACAACAATGAAGGTTAACATGGCAAGGATGCAAATAAATATGAAAAATGCAAAGGATTTAGTAATTTAACGGACCTAAACACATTAAAATGGCAAAATATGCACATAAACATGAAAAGGCAAAAGGTTTAGTAATTTAACCTACGAAGCGGAGGTTTGCTTCGGTAAATGTGAAAAAGGTTTGAATAAGGGAACACTGGAGAGCTCCAATCCTTCTTAAGAGTTGTGGGAACGACCGCCTTTCTTCTCTGGGGATCTCCTTTGTTTCTCCCTCTCTCTCCTCTTTTCTGAAGAAAACCTTCTGACCCCTCTTAGGTTTTTTTCATTCTCCCCCCTTTTCCAACAAGGCAACACATGTATATATAGGGAACAAATTAGGGTTAACACCAAATTGTCAATAATGTCCCTAAAGCCCATTTTAAAGCCCAAACTAAATAATTAGTTAAGAAAAAATAAAATTTAAATAATTTAAAATAATTAAAATAAACTTAAAATAAAAACTAATAATCCTATTGATTCCTAAAATAAAAAATATTATAAAAGGAACAAAATTTTTCAATATTTTTTTATTTTATGATTTTTTGGATATTTTTATGAATAATTTAGAAAAAAGTGAAAAAAATAATATTTTAAAAAATGATTTAATTAAAATACGAAAATAATAATTAAATAATAATAAAAAACTATTTTTGTTATTTTTTTAATGAAAGATAGAAAAATTTAGAGTAAAAATAATAAAGAACAAAAAAAGTGACAAAGGTGAGATTTAATTTTTAAAATAGTTAGAAAAAAAAAAGATTTAATTTTAAAAAAGAATTTAGAGGAAAAAAGATTTAATTTTAAAAAGAAGTTAGAGAAAAAAAGATTTAATTTTAAAAAAGTTAGAAAAAAAAAATTTAGTTTTAAAAAGGTTAGAAAAAAATATTTAATTTTAAAAAAGTTAGAAAAAAAAGATTTAATTTTAAAAAGTTAGAAAAAAAAGATTTAGAGTTAGAAAACAAGATTTAGCTTTAAAAATAGTTAGAAAAAAAAGATTAAATTTTAAAAAAGATAGAAAAAGATTTAACTTTAAAGAGGAGTTAGAAAAAGATTTTAAAAAAAATTAGAAAAAAGATTTAATTTTAAAAAGAAGTTAGATTTTTATTTTTAAAAAAAAATATTAGAATTTGATTAAAAAAATGTGTTAGAAATTAATTTAAAAAAAGGTTATAAAAAATTTACTCTTGAAGAAAAGAAAAAAAAAAGTTAAATTTTAATCTAAATCCTAAAAGTTAGTAAGAAGGGCTTAAAATGACTTAAATAAATAAACTAAATAGAAAAAAAAAAGTTAATAAAAAACATTAGTAAAGTTATAAAAAAGGTTAATTAAATTATTATTAGTTAAAAAAAACAAGATTTAAAAAAAAGGTTAATTTATTAAGTTAATAAGAATTTAAAATAAAAATAAAAAAGAAAGGGTAAAATTTGGGGTATTACACATATGAATTTCTGGTCCACATGAAACTTGTAGAGTATCTTCATAGCTTTAATTTTAGTGGTGGAAGTCATCAAGATGATTTTTAGAACTCAAGTTATAGCTCTTGCAAGTTACAGGTCATCTGAGGGCACTGAAATTTGTCTATGAAAGTTGTCTGTCTTCCAAGCAACTTTTGACCTTCAAGGATATTTCAAATGGATTTATGGCCAACATAAGAGTTGTTACTTATGGTCTTAGCTTTCTATGAAGGTATGGTATGCCTTCATATGATTTGTGGAACTCTACTTATGGTCTTGGCAAGCAAAGGGTATTTTGGTCATCTGAGGATTACAGGTCATTCTTAGCCTATGCCTAAAACTCATACAAGGAAGCTTCAAATGAAAAACTTCACAACATCAAAGTTGCTACACCGGACGATTTGAGCGACAGAGACTCGTGGAATCGTGGTGGAGAGATTTAAATATAGATAACCGAAAATTTTGCCCTTATATGCGACGATATGCAATGCTATGGACAAAACTGGAACGACTTAATGCAGATGATGCCATGACTATGATATGATGCGTATGCTGGAATAATGAATGCGAAAATGCTGACAAAACATGACGACACCGAGACAGACGCCACGAGAAGAAACACACTGGGGAAAATGACGCGCTGAGACACAGTACATCACTGGGGAATTCTAAAAATGATAGTCAACTGGTGCGAATGACCAATTGTCACTTTTAGAAAAGGAACGAGATCCTCGAATGGAGATGGTACCTATGAGACGGCCTCCACTGGGGAATCTAAAAATAAAACTGGATCACGTACGATTGTAAGATCGATTACAGAATGCTGGAGCATTGAGCAAGGAATAACATCCAAGCTTCTGTAAACTACCCCTCGTGACAGGATCAAACGGACTTTTCGGAACTCCGTAGCAAATATACAGGGTAAAGACCGACTGTATGCCAAAATAAATGGACTTTGATGGGAATTGCCCTGATAAGCTTCTCGAGGGAGAACTGTCACTTATCGTTGGAAGGGACTTATGTGCAAAAAAAATGGATAAGCACTCAAATAAAGAGGCTGCTGCTTATCTGATAAATAAATCTTCTCGCATTTAAGGTCGGCGCCTGGAATACGATTCTGATTCTTCTCTTACTGAAGGATAAATAAACTTCTTCATGCTTCAAGATTATGTTCTCCTGAACATGAAAAGGGTAAACTGAACTTCCTCATACTTCAGAATCGTGCTCTCCTGAATATGAAACTGGATGACTGAATATACTCATATTTCAGAATCGTGCTCTCCTGAATATGATTTGGTTGTAAATGAATTTTTCCATACTTCAGAATCGTGCTCTCCTGAATATGAAACTGGATAATCGAACTTCCTCATAACTCAGAATCGTGCTCTCCTGAATATGATTCGGCTCCTGAAATTTCTTCATTCTTCAGAATCGTGCTCTCCTGAAAAACGGCCAACTGAACTTCCTCATAACTCAGAATCGTGCTCTCCTGAATATGATTCCGCTCCTTCTTTTACTAAAGGATAAATGAACTTCTTCATAACTTCAGAATCGTGCTCTCCTGAATATGAAACTGCTCAAACCTCCCCGTAACTCAAGATCGTGCTCTCCTGAATACGATTTGGTTCAAACCTCAAGACGGCAGGGAAATGGAAGCCCAACTGCTCCATGGAGATGGCCATTTGCTGCGAGTCATAACGAGGATATGATCGACTTCTTAGGTGAGAAATGTCGTGTGTTGATGCTGTAAAATGTAAAGTGTTGTAAAGTGTTGTACCGATGTTGTAACATGTAGGATTGTAAAGTGTTGTACCGATATATTTTCCAGGCGCGAACTGGCGTGTATCTGTAAAGGATTGTAGTTGATTTTCTTGAAAGATAGTGCAAAATAAATGCACGTCCAGGTACGGTGATAAACTTCTCAAGCGAGATAGTCGCGTATCTGTCATGGTATGGTGAAAATCTTAGATGGTGCAAAATAAATGCACGTCCGGTTGGGCTTGACGACCGACAAGACTGAGATTCAATCTAGGATCGAGCTAGAAAGAAGACTGGAAATTAAAACTCCATCGAGGGAATGATCTCGAAGGGTAAATATCTAATCCTGGCGAGGAAAGATAGCTGAAGTAACCGTCATCCACGAGGATCGAGCTCTGTGGGGAAACTGGAAACAAGTAAGCATTTTATGCTTAGGGCTGACAATCTATTTGGAGAGAATGGACAAACCCCAATTACTCGGTGGTAACGACCAATGATGGAGACACGATGAACCTGTGCATGTTATCGCGTATGTTAATGGATATGTTAATATGAATGTATGTTGATGTCTATGTATGTAACTATGCAAGATGTTATGAAATGAGTATGTAATGAGTATGTAATGAATATGAAATGAAATAGGCATGTGATGCTTATGCCCTTGCGTATACTGACGAAACAGACTAGAGACGGGACGAGAGATGAAATAAACATCTCGACGGAAATACCCTGCGTTCTCTGCAACCAATACGTCAATCATGGGTAAGAAAGATCAATGGTAGAACCAAGTCTGGTTTTAAAGTTTGGAATTCTCTGAGGGAAGGTAATCTGCTTGTGGTGTACAGTATCACGTCTTCGCATGGGGAGAAGAAAACCTGAGGGACACTTTCGAGTTACCCAAGAAAAAATTGTCAGCTTATAGTCTCTCTGGGGACTGTGATGAGGCAATAGTTTAGGAGTCTGTTGCAACACTGAGGCTTACTGGGGTATGAAGGCCGCTGTGAGTAAAATCCATCGGGTGCATGAAAAAATTGTGAAATCCCATGGTTTTGATCTTGCAGGACCTTATAGTAGCCGCCATTTGTTTCTTCAAAAACATGGTGCCCCAGGATACTTGCGTTGCGAGGTAGGGTCATCTCAAGAGGATTTTATAGAGAACACCGAGTCCGGTTGCCCCATTGTTCTCAAACTCTTTGAGAGATTTGTCAGGTCTCGACGTAACTGGCACAAATTAATCGTGTTACGACGAAATGTTTGGGAAATAGCTCTTAAGAATGTCAGACTCGCGTTGGTAAGCGAATTGGGAAACTGCCTGCCCCTGTTCAGCAGGATCTTCAAGTTCCACGGGTTATGTTCATATGTAAATCTCTAAGATATCAAGCAAAGTTGTCATGCCTGAAATGCCTATCCTGAGCTTGTCAATGTACACATATATTTGTCTTGAATTTTTGTTTTGAAAAAAAGATATCGCAACAACTTGTGACCGAAATCACTAGTCAGGATATAAGTTTTAATTATAATGCCATCATGAATTTTCTTCTGAGCATAGCTCGTAGGAGTCAGGAAACGTGATCTTGTCAAGTATGCTTTCAACCGAAGTCCTACTTCAATTAGGTCTTTTAAAGGTTGTATCGTGGCTCAGTTCACGGTTTAAGAAACAAAAGGATAAAGGCTCAAAGTTATATTTGTACCCACCCATTCTTCGTGATGTTCTCCAATCCTAATTCAGTCAACCGGATACGAACGCTCATATCTCAAGCGGATTTGCTATGGTCGAGAACTTATCAAGGCTTTGGACATGGCAGTCGCTCACCTATTACACGATCTTGTTCTTTACTAGGGACTATTTATTGTACCCTCTTGTTTTGCTTTTATTCCCTAACTTTTGCCTGGACAACGTCTTTTGATCTGACTTTGGAGTCCAACGGGATGCCCCAGTTTTGCCTAAGTCTCCTTCATAGGTTTTTGACTTAGCGGGCTCTTATTTTTTTGAATATTCCTTTATGCACAAGTCGTGTAAATCTTTTGAAAGGCTCGTGACTGCCCCACTCCTTAGGTAACCGAGGGATAGTCATTGTATTGGACTTCTTAAGATGCTAAGGATAAATTCTCGAAGGTTTGCTCTTCCTTTTTGAGGATCTAAGCGCTCGATCGGTTTAACTGAAACCTACCCTGCCCCAGGTTAGGATGAAGGTTCTTAAAAAGAAAGAAAAACTCCTACTTCAAGGTTCAAAGGGTTGACTAGGGATTAACATCCTTATATCTCCAGTGTTTGGGATTTGAAACAATGCCTTACATCATCAGCGGGTTTCAATCGAAAGCATACGACAAGAAATCTGACGTTTTGGGTTCGTCATCCTCCCCCCAATTCTCCATCAGAACAAGAGATCGGGTAAAGTTGGCATTATAATTTATGAAAAATATATTTTGAATGAGTGAAACGAATGGATTTATTCAAGACAAACATATGCGTTGCATTAATTAATCAAAGATAAACAAGTTCGTGCATGCTAAATATGATTAATCGAAGAGAAATACATATAAATAAACAAATGAACTGTCGGAAAAATCCTTCTAAATGTTTATGAAATCTTGCATTCAAGAGTAACAGTTTCCTTTGGCGGAGCCTCAATGGAAAGGACGTCTGGTTCATGATCACTGTGAGTCGTCATGGCTTACCCCAGTTATGCTGGTCACATCTTCAACAGTTTTTAGTCGTTGCTTCAAAATAAATTTCCCAGATCCTTTGTTGATCCCGGTCATATCACCTTGAGGGTTACTGAAATGAAGCGGGCTAGGCCTTTGAATAATGACTGGATTCGGCTGATAGGCGTAGCATGCTTTGCAGAATTTGCACTTGACGAGTGAGGGACCCTGAGAGGAGTCTCGGTCTTCAGCTGAGCATCGCCAAAAGACAACTTCTTCGTTTCTAGCAAATTTCTGACAACTTTCTTAAGAGCATAGCAATTCTCTAGATCATGGCCGGGCGCACCCTCATGAAATAAACAATGAGCGGTAGCGTTGTAACTTGCAGGTAATGGATTAGGTGGAGGACCCAAAGCACTGGTGGTAATCAGACCTTGTTGTACTAAATGGGGGTATAACTCAGTGAAAGTCATCGGAATTGGCGGACAAGGTTTATACGTTCTTCTGTTTGGCATATTCTGGCGAGGAGCCGGACTCTTTGGCTGTTGAGGAGCAGGAGTATTGGGTGCCTGTAGGTAGTTGACAGGAGGCGGCTAAACAGGAGGTTGTTGCATAGGTTGATACATGGGAACCTGTTGATTGAAAGAAGGTGTAATAGCTGCCACATAGGGTTGTTGAGCATATTGGACCGGGTACCCTTGAGGTTGAGCATAACCTTGCAGATGCCGATAAAAGCGTTCCCTTGGTTTACCAGAGGATATAGCATTAGTCTCACTCTCCTTCTTTTTCTGGGAGCTATAAGGAGGTTTCTTCGGCTGATCCTTAGAAGCGCCATGATTATTTGTCATTTTACCACTCTTCATACCCAATTCAATCTTGACACCCACAGCAACGATGTCGGAGAAATTTGAAGTCACACTACCCACCATTCTCTCGTAAAATTCTGGACGGACTGTGTCGACAAACCAATCAGCTAACTCTTTCTCGGTCAAAGGAGGTTCTACCTGCGAAGCAGTCTCTCTCCACCTTTGAGCATACTCTTTGAATGACTCAGAATTCTTTTGTGACATACTCAGCAATTGTCTTCTGTCAGGAGCCAGATCCATATTGTACTTGTAGTGTTTGATGAAAGCGTCAGATAAATCCTGGAAACTCTTAATGCGAGACTGGTCTAAAGTTAATACCACTTGGAGGAAGCACCCTTCAAACTATCTTGGAAGCAATGAATCATCAGTTTATCATTCTCAACATGGGCAGCCATTTTGCGATAATACATGATCAAATGACTCTTAGGACAGGTGGCACCTTCATAACGATCGAAGTTCGGAGTTTTGAACTTCGGGGGAATAACCAAACCTGAGACCAAACAAACATCCCTTGCAGCAGTCCCAAAAATTTGATCACCCTCTACCTTTTTCAATCTCTGGACGATAGTGTTTACTTCCTCACGAAGCTTATCATGTTTCTCATAACCCTCAACATTCTCATCAAGATTATCAAAAATTGTCTCATTGGAGTACGGTTGCGCACGGGTGTGTACAACAGGTGGTGCAAAGATAGGAGCCCCCCTAGAAACTTCAGAAAACAAGGGCACGGCTTGCTGAACAGGTTGATTAATCGGAACAGTGGCTTGAGGAGGCACAAAACCGGGAGCAAGACCATAAGGTGGGTCCCTCGCTACGGTCACACTTGGTGGAGGGTCCACAGTAACGCCGGTAATCTCAGAAACAACAGTGGGCTGGGTATCCATCTTAGCATTCATGACATGTAACAATTCCATCATACGCCCCATACCCCCTCGAAGGTCTTCAAGTTCATTGCTAAGGCGATCAATCTCTTTTGCCTGATCCTCCATTCTTTTCCGAGTTTGAGCTCTGGTGTTGTATTGGTGCCGAGAACTCAGGGTGACGAAACTGGAAGGTGAGAGAACCGAGTGTGAGAAATCGGGAGACACATGTAATGCAAAAGTATGATGCTAAAATGTGAATGTAAATGAGGATTTCATGGAATTCAAAACATTTACTAATGCCGTGGGGTACCAAGGAAATCTTTTCCTTGTTTTTTCATTTTATATTTTTTTTTTTTATTTATGGTATCCCGCGATATCCATAAATGATGTTTGAGCTCCATGAAATACAATGCAATGAGATGCTTTATGGATGCAATGCATGAAAACACACAAAGTCCTAGGTTAAAAGCTTGCATGAGGTTCAAAGGCAAATACCCTCCCCTGAAGTTAGATGGTTCATCCTGTCCTACAAAAGTAACCAGATTCTAAGGGATCTCAATATCATTGATCCTTCACAAGGATGGTTGTTCAGAAGGCAACTTACTTGCCAACCAAAACCCTCCAAGTTTAAGATCTCAATGAGCGTAGTATCGAGTGTCAACCAACTTTAGTCTGCACCAAAGCCGGTTACCTCACTACTTTCTAAAGGCCAAGATGAGTTAACTAGGGTTCTAAAAGTCAGTTAGTGCGTTGACAACATATGGCAGCCTCAATATTATCCTCAACTTGACTTAAGGAATATAAGCACCAACCAAGAAGTCGCACTAACCATGGCCACCAGATCAACCGTATCGATATACGTCGTACAGTTTCCTTGGTCTATTGCCATTTACCTAAGGTACACTAGATCCGGGTTAGGACCTATCTCACAGCACAAGGAACAGTCCCACAATCAAAGCGCAAATATATACATGCAAATGAATAATAACACAGATAGTAATAAATATGAACAAGTTAGGGATAACCCTCAAAAGTTTAGGTGTCCCCAGTGAAGTCGCCATTTTCTGTTGCGGTGGAAATAGGATCACAAACTATTAATGAGTTTGAATCGCAATTCAATTCACAACCGCTCTTTGATTTATCCGAAGGAAAAGGTCAAAAGAGGGAAAACCTATTTTGCATCGTAAACACAATGCGGGGAAAGATCTAGGGTTCGGGGGTTGGTTAAATTTAGGGAAGGTATTAGCACCCTAAACTTCTGTAGTACTCTACAGGAACCTTTTGTTCAGATGTTTACTATTTGCTTTATTCATTTGCTTAAGGTATATGTACATAAGGATTACAAGTGAGAAAAGAGACCTAAGGGGTTAATTCTAAGTTTACTCGGCAAGACATCGCATCTTGTGCCTACGTATCCTTACGGGAGTGGAATCAGAGTAATCGTAGTTCCCCTCAAAAGGGAGGTTAGAGACTTCTTGACTGTGGTCAAGGTCTCAAGGGGAATAAACATGTCTTAAGGACACGCTTACGCGGAGTGTAGAAACTCCAAATCTCTACGTTGAATTGTTAAGTTGTAGTTAGGGTTAAATTAGGTTAGGGATTCCGCGGCGGGAAACCCTAAAATGAGCGCGGCGGCTCTTTTGGCATAACACTAGGATAAAAGCAATTTTGCCCACGGCGGGACACCTAGGCTAAACAGGGTTTGATCCATTAAAGGGGTAAGGCTATTGACTCGGCGGCCAAAAGGCTGGACCTAATCCTTCGGAAGGATAAAACTGTAAAAAAAATGTGAAAATATGACAAATCATTATATGGAGGAATAATTAAGGTACAAAAATAAGAAAAGTAATAAAGGCAGAGGGTATAAAGAAACAAAGAAACATTTCTGAAAACATGAAGAATATGAAAATATGTAATGACACTTAGAATGAAGTGAGGGAGGAAAATAGTGTGGGGCTGTGGCCACCACAAGCACATCTCAACCTCAAGCATGCAAATGAAATGCAGGAATAAAGAAAATAAAAGGTACACAAAATGACACGGCAAACATAAGGAGTTCCTTACGAAAAGGTTTTAATTTTTTAATATTTTAATTATGTAAAAAAATGTTTTAATTTTTTTAATATTTTAATTATATATATAAAAAAAGGTTTTAATTTTAAAATGGAATTACTTAGTTAAAAAAATTTAAGTTTAAATTATAAAAAAAATGTTAAGTTTAAATTATATATAAAAAAAAAATGTTTTTGGGAACAAAAAGGTTTTTTTGGAAAAAAATGTTTACGGGAACAAAAAAAGGCTTTTTTTTGGAAAAAAATGTTTACGGGAACAAAAAAAGGCTTTTTTTGGAAAAAAATGTTTACGGGAACAAAAAAAGGCTTTTTTTGGAAAAAAATGTTTACGGGAACAAAAAAAGGTTTTTTGGAAAAAAATGTTTACGGGAACCAAAAAAGGCTTTTTTTTGGAAAAAAATATTTACGGGAACAAAAAAGGTTTTTTTTTGGGAAAAAATGTTTTAGTTTTAATAAAAAAGGTTTTGATTTTGAAAAAGGTTTTGATAAAAAAAAAATAACAATAGAATTGCAAATGCAAACAGACAATTAATGGACATGCAAACAATCCTATACGACACAATCATGGTTCATACATATCAAAATCTACGGATCTAAACAACAATGAAGGTTAACATGGCAAGGATGCAAATAAATATGAAAAATGCAAAGGATTTAGTAATTTAACGGACCTAAACACATTAAAATGGCAAAATATGCACATAAACATGAAAAGGCAAAAGGTTTAGTAATTTAACCTACGAAGCGGAGGTTTGCTTCGGTAAATGTGAAAAAGGTTTGAATAAGGGAACACTGGAGAGCTCCAATCCTTCTTAAGAGTTGTGGGAACGACCGCCTTTCTTCTCTGGGGATCTCCTTTGTTTCTCCCTCTCTCTCCTCTTTTCTGAAGAAAACCTTCTGACCCCTCTTAGGTTTTTTTCATTCTCCCCCCTTTTCCAACAAGGCAACACATGTATATATAGGGAACAAATTAGGGTTAACACCAAATTGTCAATAATGTCCCTAAAGCTCATTTTAAAGCCCAAACTAAATAATTAGTTAAGAAAAAATAAAATTTAAATAATTTAAAATAATTAAAATAAACTTAAAATAAAAACTAATAATCCTATTGATTCCTAAAATAAAAAATATTATAAAAGGAACAAAATTTTTCAATATTTTTTTATTTTATGATTTTTTGGATATTTTTATGAATAATTTAGAAAAAAGTGAAAAAAATAATATTTTAAAAAATGATTTAATTAAAATACGAAAATAATAATTAAATAATAATAAAAAACTATTTTTGTTATTTTTTTAATGAAAGATAGAAAAATTTAGAGTAAAAATAATAAAGAACAAAAAAAGTGACAAAGGTGAGATTTAATTTTTAAAATAGTTAGAAAAAAAAAAGATTTAATTTTAAAAAAGAATTTAGAGGAAAAAAGATTTAATTTTAAAAAGAAGTTAGAGAAAAAAAGATTTAATTTTAAAAAAGTTAGAAAAAAAAAATTTAGTTTTAAAAAGGTTAGAAAAAAATATTTAATTTTAAAAAAGTTAGAAAAAAAAGATTTAATTTTAAAAAGTTAGAAAAAAAAGATTTAGAGTTAGAAAACAAGATTTAGCTTTAAAAATAGTTAGAAAAAAAAGATTAAATTTTAAAAAAGATAGAAAAAGATTTAACTTTAAAGAGGAGTTAGAAAAAGATTTTAAAAAAAATTAGAAAAAAGATTTAATTTTAAAAAGAAGTTAGATTTTTATTTTTAAAAAAAAATATTAGAATTTGATTAAAAAAATGTGTTAGAAATTAATTTAAAAAAAGGTTATAAAAAATTTACTCTTGAAGAAAAGAAAAAAAAAAGTTAAATTTTAATCTAAATCCTAAAAGTTAGTAAGAAGGGCTTAAAATGACTTAAATAAATAAACTAAATAGAAAAAAAAAAGTTAATAAAAAACATTAGTAAAGTTATAAAAAAGGTTAATTAAATTATTATTAGTTAAAAAAAACAAGATTTAAAAAAAAGGTTAATTTATTAAGTTAATAAGAATTTAAAATAAAAATAAAAAAGAAAGGGTAAAATTTGGGGTATTACACATATGAATTTCTGGTCCACATGAAACTTGTAGAGTATCTTCATAGCTTTAATTTTAGTGGTGGAAGTCATCAAGATGATTTTTAGAACTCAAGTTATAGCTCTTGCAAGTTACAGGTCATCTGAGGGCACTGAAATTTGTCTATGAAAGTTGTCTGTCTTCCAAGCAACTTTTGACCTTCAAGGATATTTCAAATGGATTTATGGCCAACATAAGAGTTGTTACTTATGGTCTTAGCTTTCTATGAAGGTATGGTATGCCTTCATATGATTTGTGGAACTCTACTTATGGTCTTGGCAAGCAAAGGGTATTTTGGTCATTTGAGGATTACAGGTCATTCTTAGCCTATGCCTAAAACTCATACAAGGAAGCTTCAAATGAAAAACTTCACAACATCAAAGTTGCTAAAAATTCCATTTTAAGTCTAGAAAATAAGTCATGGAAGTTTGGAAATGCATAGAACAAGACTTGACTAAAGTTGGTGGAAAATGACCTAAAAAAGGCATATAAGTTGAAAAAGTTGAAATGAAAAATTGGTTTGAGAGATCTACAAATCCAAAATGGGTCATCCAATATACCAAATTGATTCCAAACATCATTTTAGAGACATTGGTTCAGCCACTTTTTTGAGTTAGGGGTTAAATTTTGGACTTGCTTTGTATTTTTGTTACTTGCATAATAAGGCAAGTATGGAAAACTTGGCATAAGGTGAATTTTCAAGGCAAGGAGCTTGCATACACTTTCAATATCTCATGTAAGGAGGTTTTAGCACAAATATGAAAGGGATGCAAGCATGATATGAGATGTATCAAAATATCATCACATGAGAATTTCATGAACTTTCCACCACATTCTACACTTTCCTAGATCAATCTAGAAGCTTCTAGATCTATCCATCATCATATATATATTGAACTGAATCCATTGGTGCAAGGGGTTGGTGAAAAGAGGGAGAGAAGAGAGAGAATTCTATGGTTGCTTCCATTGTAAGAAATTGAGAGAATTATCATAATCTTCCATTTCAGTTCAAAAGAGTTCTTCATTTTCAGTCCTTGGCATATTGTGAGAGTGAATGAGCATGATGCAAGGTCCATCAATGGAGGTTTAAGGAGCTGTTTCCCAAAACTCAAGATTGTGCACCAGAGTTGTAGCCAACAATCCAAGCATTTTTCTTCCAGTTTTTTTGCAAACAGAAAGATCTTCATCAATCAAAGATCATCCTCGAAGGGTTACAAGCATTAAATCCACCTGTAACCACCTCTGCCATAGCTACTAAGCAGGTTGGTGATCTCATTCCTATCTCTATAATTAGGTGTTGTTTGATTAGATTAGTAGTGTGAGATTGTTAGGGTTAGGTAGATGAACATATACCCCATCTGTTATGGCCATTAGAGACAGTTTGATTCATGGTGATGAAACTTTCTTGATCAAGAACTCCTGAATTAGGGCAAGATAATGTTAGAGTTTTGGCTCAGAATACTCAGCATAGTCCCTAGACCATTCTAGGGTAGTTTGAGCAAGTTTGATGATCATGCACATCAGGTGCAATTCAGTGGTACCATGAACTTCCAGTTATCGAGCTCGATTATACAATGAGTTTTAGAAGAATCCAAGTGCAGGATCTTGTAGAGGGCTTTGAGTAGGTCATTTTTCATTTTTGGATCAAAGGATTTGGTTGAGTGAGGAGGGAGATCGAAGCTGTGGAAGTTTGTGCATGGAAGAGGGGAATCCTGAAACCCTAGGTTTGAGTTGGGGACGATGACCATGCACCGTTGGATTGTTTTAAATTATTGACCTTTTAATCTCATCGTGTGGCTGACATTTGAAGAAGAGAACGGAGGGAAATCCAAACGTGAAACGATGCGTTTCACTTAAACGAAGTTCTGAGCCTGATCCAATTTATACTATCCCCACCCCCTTTTGATAAGCCCATTGGAAATGAACTGGGATCAGTTGTTATTTGCACCATGGATCTTATGTTTTTCGTTTTATTTTTTCATTTGATTTTCTGAACCAACTGGGCCTTGCTATTATGATATCCGCACCTCCCACTTCCCAGGCCCATCAGCATAATAACTAAGCGCATCTGCTTATAACACCCCCTCCCCATTTTAATTCTTTTTTGTGATTTTATTTTCTTTAATATTCTTTGATCTTTAAAAAATCATAAAAAATGGGAAAATTGATATTTTTAATTTCTTGTTTTTTCTCTAGGCCAATAATTCTGTATAGAAAAATAATAAATAATAAAAATGGCATTTTATTTTGTTTTAATATTTTTTATGCATTTTTCTTGTGAATAGCATTTTAATGAGTTTAGTTTAGTACTCAAATTTGTTGATTTTAGTTCTAATAGTTCCCCTTATATTTTTAATCCATTCTTTTTAGGGTGATTAGTTTAGGTCTTCAACTTGTATATAGGATTTAATTCATGATTTTAGAATTTAATCTTAGGTGATTTGGTTAGGTGTGACTAAAATGGTGAAAATTAGGGTTTTAAGTGAGCATAGGTGAGATAGATTAATTCTTTTAGGGATTTTGATTTGATTTTTGGGTTATGGGACCATAGGGGTTATGGGTATGAGATAGATCCCTTAGAAAATATTAGGATTCCCCTACTGCTATTAGTATATTGCTTATTTTTGATTGACTGTGTGGTGTTCCCTCTTTAGGGTTATTATTTTGTCTGTGTGGGGTATTGGGTTTGTTTGGGACTTGGGGAGAGCTGAAGACCTGAGATGATGAAGCCCAGTTGAAGATCAGAGAATGAAGACCAACTTCCAGAGTTGATGAGGAGTATCTCTTATTGGCAGTTGTTGAAGTTTGTAGGATCTAGGAGTTAGGCAGAGCTCTAGAGTAGCAAACTTGATTCTCAAACATGGAAGGTCTTGATTACCTCCATCCTTCTCTGTGATGCAGAGTCTCTCTAAGACACTCACCCCCTTCCTTTGGAAGGCCTGGTGATAGTGTCTAAGAGATAGAACTCTTGAGAGAAATATTCTTTGTGTTGATAGCAGTCTGTTTGCCAGACTTGGTGGTCAACTAATTGCTTAACACCCGGTTTATTCTTGTGCTTGATTCCTCAGCTTGGAGGTTGGGACTTGAAGAAAAGCCATTGGGAGACTGAAGATTAAAGACTGATGTCTACTTGAAGCCTGAAGATAGTTGCAGATGCTGATGAAGATTGCTTTGTTGTTTAGCTTTTGATGTTTTAATTATGATGTATTGTGTGATTTCCCGGACTGTATTGTTTGCTGTTTAACTTGTTGGGTTGAAAGTGAATTCTGTTCACTTTTGCCTATTGTTTTCTAGGTTCGAGGTTGAGTGGGACTCCCTTGCCTCGCTTGTATTGTTGCATCCATGCATTTTACTGCTTTATTGTATATATTTGCTGTTTCTGTTTCCGTCTATTCCCTTAGGATCTCTGTTTCTCTCTGCGCAAGAGAGGAGCATGATAGACATTTGGTTTGTAACCCATGCATGATAACATTAGGGTAGATTTTTATCCCCTTTTCAACCCTAGGATTTGTAGAGTGTCATCTCTTCTTCCTTCAAAACAACAGAAAAACACCAATAAAGGTTATAACAGAGATTAATTCATTTCTTCCGTCAAAAGATTTGAACAAACATCAACCTTTTTGCAATAAGAAAACCCTTGTTTAAGGTGAGATTTTTCATAAAAGACACTTGAACAGCTTGTGTCGTGCGTGGCCCGAACTATGTTTTCTCTGATCTTCCATGCAGTGTGGAAGTACGTAGGCATAGGATGCGATATCCTAGCGAGCAACCTTCCCCTCCTTTCCCGTAGGTAGGCGAACTACGTTGACTCTGATTTCTCGTTCCAGACGGGAATACGTAGGCATAAAGTGCGATGCTTTGCCGAGTCATTTTCTTTTCTTTTCAGACCTCATCCTTTAGTTTAGATAGAAGTGTAATCCGTACAAACCAAACAAGCGTGGATCCCATCGAGTACGATGGACGTGAGGGGTGCTAATACCTTCCCCTTGCATAACCGACTCCCGAATCCAGGTTTTGGTTGCGATGACCATACCTTTTCCCGTTTTTGCGAGGTTTACTTCGAGCGTTTCCTTTCCCGCTCCGAGGGATAAATAACGCACGGTGGCGACTCTTCTGTCAGCCGGCGCCGATTTTCGCAGTAGCGACAGCTGGCGACTCTGCTGGGGATCCAACGTCCCTTGGCTGCTAAGGACTGCGATAGTTCCTTATGCATTTGGGATCCAACGTCCCTCAAGAGAGTCAATCCTAGCGCTTGTTTGCCCGTCGAGGATTTTGTATGGATTTACATTTCTGTATTTACATTTCAGCACTTTATTATCATTATTATTGCTGTATTGTGGGTTTGATGGGGGTGTTCCATGATTGAGACATAAGCCGGACCTGGGCTTGAGTGCACCTAGATTTAGAGTAGAGATTAGTGGGCGCGCACGTGCTTTGCATGTCCTAGTGTCCCGCGAAATCTACACTCAGACGAGGTTCTTCTGGTTGGCCTCCTGTCCTGCCCTTTGGGTGGCTCGGGTTGCTGGTTAGTTGGATTGTCGACTTTGGGAACCTATCATTTGGAAGTTATCTAAGTGAGGCCTCTTCAGGATTTGATGATGCCACTCCTTCTGGGAATCGTATCATCAACCCTGAAAGTCTGTGACGCCGACGACCGCATAGGATGCCATACCTTTGTCAGTTACTATGACATCCACCTGTGAGAGGGTTTGGGGGTTATGCAGGTAACTAGACCTTCAGATACCGGTTGTTTCTTGATCGGAGATCCTGGGTATTTATGGATACTTGTGAGGTCTATCAGAGACCAGTCGGAGTTTTGATTTGAGGTCTATCAGAGACCAGCCAGGGTTATATTTTGAGGTCTATCAGAGACCAGTCGAAGTTTTGATTTGAGGTCTATCAGAGACCAGCCAGGGTTATATTTTGAGGTCTATCAGAGACCAGTCAGAGTCATGGTTTGAGGTCTGCCAGAGACCAGTTGGAGTTATGGTTGTGAGGTCTATCAGAGACCAATGTTGGAGCTTTGTATTGGGTCTATCTGAGACCAGGGTTGATGAGTATTGGAGGGTCTATTTGAGACTTTTAATATGGTTCAGGCTCCTCAGCTATAGCACTTGGTCCCTGTTGCATGTTGCTTGCATTGCATTATTTGCATAATCATTATCATTGCATCCCATTAACGTGTGTCTGTGCTGCAGGTGCATTTGCATATCCCCTGGTTCTAGTGTCTGGACTTCTGAGTATCGATCATGGCTGGTTTGAGGATGACAGTCGCCTATAAGCTACCTATTCCTGATATTACTCCGCTCCTGGGTCTGATTGCTGTTGCTGATGAGGATGTCCGTAGAAGCTTCAGACAGAGTTATGGACGGATGTTGAGTTTGGTTCGCAGATCCACTGATGATGAGTTGAATGGGCTGTACACGCTGATGCAATTCTATGACCCGGCTCTGAGATGCTTCACGTTTGCTGACTTCATTTTGGGGCCTACCATGGAGGAGTATGTGGAATTTACTGAGCTGCCGGTGCAGAATGCAGTCCCTTTTATTCACTCTGCCGCCGAGCCCAAATTGGAGGATCTAGCTAAAGCCTTGCACATGAATGCTTCTGAGCTGTTGATGACTTCTTGGCGAGGGGTTCCAAGTTTCTCTCTCCAGTTTCTGGTGGGTAAGGCTCAAGAGTACGCCAAGAATGGGTGTTGGGTGGTCTTTAACGCTATTTTGGCTCTATGCATTTATGGGATCGTGCTGTTTCCCAATTTCCCAAACTTCGTGGACATGGATGCATTCCATTTATTTGCTGCCGGCAACCCAGTGCCTACACTGATCGGAGACTTTTACCATTCAATGCACTACAGAAATGAGAACAGGAGAGGCAAGAATGTCTCTTGTTGCGTGCCTTTGCTGTATATGTGGTTCAAGAGCCATCTTCCTTCGAAGGGACCTTTTGTGGATAATGCAACTACATCTGACTGGCCAGAGCGTATGATGAGGCTATCTTCTGAAGACATTGAGTGGTTCGATCGAGACTTGTTGGGGTCTGAGCTTATTGTCAGTTGTTCTGGGTATCCTAATGTTCCGTTGATCGGGAGAAAAGGGTGCATCAACTACAACCCATCTTTGTTCGTCCGTCAGTTTGGATATGCGTTGAAGAGCCCACCTCCAGAGGAAGAAGTACAGGAATCTCTGTACTTCACAGGTGATTTAAATGGAGAGCTGCTAGCCAAGCTTCGACATGCCTGTATGCATATTAACAGAAAGGGGAAGCCGCTGTTGGGAAAGAATGATTGTCAGGCATATGCACCCTACAAAGTTTGGATTCAGGAGAGAGCCAGACAGATATTGATGCCATTTCCAGCTGCTCCGGTCCCCGTTCATATTCTGGTGGAAGAGCCAACCACTGTTTCTAGGGAGGCCTACGAGCAGGTTGTGAAGGAAAAGGAAGCCTTGATGAAGATTAATGAAGAGTTAGAGAAAGAGCTAGCTCAGATGAGGAGTGAGAAGAATAAGGCTGTACGTTCTTTCCAACAGCAGATCGAACTAGTGAACAGGCTAGGTGCTGAGTTGACGGAGGAGAAGAAGAAGTGCGAACGTCTGGGTCAAGAGTTCAGAAGCTCCCACGACATGTTGGAGGCAAAGAAGAAAGCGCTCGACGCCGCTCACCGAGAAATCTCTTCTTGTAATAAGACATGGGATGCTACGCTGACCAACAATAAGAAGAGGGAAGATAAGCTGAAGCAGCAAATTTCTGACCTCGAGAAGCAGTTGAAGGCTAGCATTGAGAAGCATGAAGAAGAGGTAATGGCCAGATACAGTCTCCAGAATGCATTAAACAAAGCCATCGAAGGCAGGAACGAAGCTGTATCTCAGAAGCAGAAGCTAGAAGATCGCTTCGGAGAAGGGGCATGGGAGGAAACCGCTGGTGACGTGCGGCGTGTTCTCAAGAGAAGAAACCAGCTTGTCGAGGGTCTGCTTACCCGACCAAGCCATCCAGAGACCAAGAAGTTAATAGAAGAGTACCGGGCTTATGGGAGTACTTGACCAATTCATGTATTAGCTTGTATGCTTTATTTGCATTTGTGCTGACCATCACCAGGATTGTTGGTTGAGGTCATGCCATCTTATTATACACTCAGTGATATTGTATTCTTGGATTTTTCTGCAATATACAAGGCTTTCTATGATTCGGCTTCAATCACTGTCTTGCTAGCACTATCACTGCACTGGCACACTCACACTAGAATCGGGGAATGATAATCCCTAATGCACAGACACACATTGCATTTTGCATACATACTCACATTTGCATTACAGGTTTGTGATCTCTGTATCTTATCTCTTGCATCTTTAAAAGCAGGTATTTTCAGGATTGCAGAAAAGCGGGTCCACCGTTACTCTACAAGGATTAACCAGAAGAAGATCATGGACAACGTGCAGAGTGAAATGCAAGAGATGCGTGACAGGATGGCCCTGCTCATGTAAACCATGGAGACTATCGCCAAAGGACAAGAGCAGCTGCAGAATCTGGTTCAACCGATAGTCGCACGGGCTGAAAACAACGGGACGCTGCATGGTGAGAATATTGCTTCTTCTCCCCGAGTTGAGAATCGTCAAAGTGCTGATGCTATTCCCACAACCGGTTTGAATGCTGGAGAAACTGGTCCTGCAGGTGGAGGTGGGAACACCGGTAATATGAATGTCAATGCAGATACTGCTGGGGTATTTGTGGGCAATGTCAACCAGGGTTTCAATGGGGGTGTTGAGAATGTCGGAATGAATGGTATCAATGGTAACCAGGGCTTCAATGGTGTGAATATGGGGTATGGCAGTATGGCTGGCGCCAAGGCTGGGTTTGGTGGCTATGGTAATCTTGGATATGGAACTGGTGCATACAACACTCAAGAGATGGGTAATCTGAGGTATGACCCCAGGTATGTCCAAACAGGTCCGGGCCGTGATGCAGATTATGTTGGATACGATGCAGTACCTCGCTGGGAGGACCGACAGGAGGATGTATTTTCTGGTCAGAATGAAGGCTATGAAAGAGCCAGGGATGACAACCATCGGATGAGATTGCTAGAAGAGAAGGTGAACGGGTTGGCTAGCCAGAATGCTCTCGAGTTGGATATGTCAAATATGGGGTTAGTCCCAGGGTTGAGGGTCCCGCTGAAATTCAAAGCGCCGTCATTTGATAAGTACAAAGGGGATACATGCCCTAGGATGCATGTGCGCGCGTTTTACAGGTACATGTCTGCATATTCTGAGGATGAAAAGATGCTAATGCACTTCTTCCAGGATAGCCTGTCAGGGCCATCGCTGGAGTGGTACATGAGCTTGGAGCCGACTCAGATCAGGAGTTGGAAAGAGCTGGCAGAGGCTTTTGTTCAACATTATCAATATAATAGTGATCTCGCCCCTAACCGAGTCCAGTTGCAAAGCATGTCTCAAAAGTCTAGCGAGAGCTTTAAAGAAAACGCCCAGAGATGGCGAGATTTGGCTGCTAGGGTACACCCTCCGATGGTGGAGCGCGAAATGATGGATATGTTCATAGGAACTTTCTCTGGAATGTACTATGACCGTTTTCTCAACTTTTCGATGAGTACTTTCTCTGAGTTGATCTTGATGGGGGAGCGCATTGAAAACGGGGTAAAGATTGGTAAAATTGAAGCGGGTGAGTCCAGTTCCGCAGGAGGTAATAAGAAGACGTTTGGTGGTAAACGGCAGGGTGATACCAATGCTGTATTCAATGCTCGACGAAAGAATAAAGGTCAGAACTGGCGTCAGCAGTCGCAAGTTGCAAGTGTAACCATTCCAGGGCCTTCTCAGCAGCAGAGACAACAACCACCGCAGCAGGCTCAGCAGCAGCCTAATAATAATCAGCGCAGACTTCAGAACCCGCGACCGAGGAGAGTATTTGAAGTGCCGCCGATATCATATGCAGAACTCTTTCAAACTTTGTTGAAATTGCAGTTAGTCGAGAAGAGGACCTTAGCACCACCAACTGGCCAGCCACCAGTCGAATATGATGTTAATGAGCACTGTGACTTCCATTCGGGTGCACCAGGGCACAATATTGAAAATTGCCTAGCTTTCAAGCATAAAGTACAGGATTTGCTTGATAGTACGGCCATTAACTTCGGGAAGGACGGTCCCAACATCACGCAGCAGCCAATTCCCAAGCATGGTGGGGCTGGGGCCAATGCAATCATGGTGGATGATGAATTGAACTTGGTTTCAGAAGTGAGCGAGCTGAAAACCCCTTTGAGTTTCGTAAAGCAACGCTTGTTGGAAGGAGGAGTCTATCCCGGTTGCAGTGAAGAGTGTGTTGACTGTTTGATTCAACCTGGGGGCTGTGAGAAGTTGAAGCGGGGAGTTCAAAGTTTGATTGATGAAGGAACATTGCAGTTTGACAGGGCTGTGGGGCGAGAGAAGTCTGTTGAGACAGAATCTGAGAAAGAGCGCATGGAGGTTGCTACGATCACTATTCCGTTCAAATCAGTGACTATCTCGGCATCATCGAAAAAGCCGACCATTACTATTACCAACGCTAAGCCAGTCCCTTTTGAAAGCACAAGAGCAGTCCCGTGGAGTTATGGTGCTGAGGTGTATTGCAATGGGGAAAAGATTGACTTGAATGATCCGCCAGCGGGCTCCGTGGATAATATAGTGGGAGCGGGTGGTATAACCCGGAGCGGGAGAATTTTCACTTCGCCTGAGGTCGAAGCAGAAAGGCTTGCCAAAGGTAAGAACAAAGTTGTTGAGGGGAAATCTTCGGGAAGTAAAGAGAAAGAGCCGATAGCCAAAGATGTGGAAGAATTCATGAGGTTAATCCGCAAAAGTGATTACAAGATTGTAGATCACCTGCAGCAGACCCCGTCAAAGATCTCCATATTATCGCTGCTGTTGTGCTCGGAAGCGCATAGAAATTCCCTGTTGAAGGTACTTGAGACATCCTTCGTGCCGCAAGAGATTTCAGTTAATCAACTGGAGGGAGTTATGGCACATGTTAACGCTGGGCATGGACTGGGATTCACGGATTTTGACTTAACGCCTCGAGGGCGTGATCATAACAATGCTTTGCACATCTCTATTGAATGCCGGGGCACTGTGTTATCCCATGTGCTGGTAGACACCGGGTCCTCGTTGAATGTGTTACCAAAGAAAGCTCTGTTGAAATTGGATACCCATGGTTTGTTGTGCACACCTAGTGATTTGGTAGTGAGGGCCTTTGACGGAACAAGGAGGTCAGTATTCGGGTCGATCACGTTACCCATTCAGGTAGGTCCGGAGGTGTTTGATACAGTGTTTTACATCATGGACGTTCAGCCCGCATATAGCTGTTTGATCGGGAGACCTTGGATTCATGCCGCTGGGGCAGTAACTTCTACGCTCCATCAGAAGCTGAAATATATGGTCGAGGGGAGTATTGTGACAGTGTGTGGCGAAGAGGATATCTTAGTCAGTCATTTGTCTTCTTTCAAGTACGTGGAGGTAGATAGGGAGATTCATGAAACGTTGTGTCAAGCGTTCGAAGAGGTGAAGGTTACAGAAGAAGCTCCGTTGAAGAGTGAAGAGCCAGAGGTGGCCGTCTCCTCATATAAAGAAGCCATGGCGTTGGTTCAAGCAGGAGAGACTCAGAAGTGGGGGCAGATTCTGGACATCCCGGTGAAGCAAGACAAGTATGGCTTGGGGTACCGCCCATCTTCCTCGCAGAGTGCGCCTAAGTACAAGGGACCTGTCGTGTTCACGCCCGGAGGAGTTAGCTTCGAAAGGATTAGTGCCGTGTCTGATACGGAGGAAGCGGATAGCGTTTGTGACATGGACTCATGGATTCGACCCAGCACGCCAGGGCAAAGCCTATGCAACTGGTCCATCCAGGACGTCATCCAAGTCACCAAACAGTAATGCATTGTTTTTTTCCAATCATTGTATGATCTCATGCCTTGCCCGGGGCATCGACGATCTTGTCTTAGGGCCTAACTGTTTACCTGTATGTTTGCATGATCAATAAATGACGGCGTTTTTTACATTCAAAGGTTGTGATCCTTTTCTTTCTGGTTTATTTTATTTTTCAATAAAATGGCAGCGTGGTTATGCATTTTGCTTGTAAATCATTTTTGAAGCACTTAACCGTTTCCCTCGCAGGATTCATGAATTTTCAGATGACACCGACCAAAAACTTCCTATGACTCGTTTAGACTTCGACCATCCGATCTTCCAAGCTGAGGAAGAGATTGTGGAGGATAGTGACTTACCAGAAGAGCTTAGTCGGTTATTGAAGCAAGAGGAGAGAGTCATTCTGCCTCACCAGGAAGAGATTGATATTGTCAACTTGGGGTCTGAAGAATGCGTCAGGAATATCCGTATAGGGGCCGCGTTGCAAGAGGATATCAAGCGAGAGCTTATTGAGATGCTGCGCGAATACAGTGATATATTTGCTTGGTCCTACGAGGATATGCCGGGTTTGGATACCGATATGGTTGTTCATCGTCTGCCGTTGAAGGAGGATTGCCCGCCTGTGAAGCAGAAACTCAGAAGGACTCGTCCTGATATGGCCGTAAAGATAAAGGAAGAAGTGCAGAAGCAATGGGATGCTGGGTTCCTGGCTGTTACCACTTATCCCACTTGGGTCGCTAATATCGTGTCTGTGCCAAAGAAAGATGGCAAGGTTCGGATGTGTGTTGATTATAGAGATCTAAACAAAGCGAGCCTGAAGGATGATTTCCCGCTACCGCATATTGATGTGTTAGTTGACAACACGGCTCAGTTTTCAGTGTTTTCCTTCATGGATGGTTTTTCAGGGTATAACCGGATCAAAATGGCTCCGGAGGATATGGAAAAAACGACCTTTATCACCCCGTGGGGAACCTTCTGTTATAAGGTGATGCCCTTTGGTTTGAAGAATGCTGGGGCAACGTATCAGCGGGCCATGACGACGCTTTTTCACGACATGATGCACAGAGAGATTGAGGTGTATGTCGATGACATGATTGCCAAGTCTCAAACAGAGAAAGAACATCTGGTTAATCTGCTGAAGTTGTTCAAGAGGCTGAGGAAGTTCAGGCTGAGGCTGAATCCTAATAAATGTACCTTCGGAGTGAGATCCGGGAAGCTACTGGGGTTCATTGTGAGTAAGAAAGGAATCGAGGTCGATCCTGCTAAAATAAAAGCAATACAAGAAATGCCAGCACCGAGAACCGAAAAAGAAGTTCGTGGATTCTTAGGGAGGTTGAACTACATTGCTAGGTTCATCTCTCACCTAACGACCACGTGTGAACCATTATTCAAGCTGTTAAAGAAAGATCAAGCGGTGGTATGGAACGATAATTGCCAAAGGGCATTTGAGAAGATAAAAGAATACTTGCAGGAACCTCCGGTGTTAATACCCCCAGTAGCGGGACGACCACTGATTATGTATCTGACGGTTCTAGAGAACAATATGGGTTGTGTTCTCGGTCAACATGACGAGACAGGGCGGAAAGAGCATGCAATTTACTACTTGAGTAAAAAGTTCACAGATTGTGAATCTCGATACTCTATGCTCGAAAAGACGTGTTGTGCATTGGCGTGGGCTGCCAAGCGTCTAAGACAGTACATGCTGAATCATACAACCATGCTGATATCGAAGATGGATCCGATCAAATATGTGTTTGAGAAGCAAGCACTCTTTGGGAGGATTGCTAGATGGCAGATGGTATTGACAGAATACGATATCCAGTATGTTTCCCAGAAGGCCATTAAGGGAAGTGTTCTGTCCGAATACCTCTCCGAACAGCCAATTGAGGATTATCAGCCTATGAAGTTTGAGTTTCCTGATGAGGACATAATGTATTTGAAGGCTAAAGATTGTGATGAGCCGTTGCCCGGTGAAGGACCTGAGCGGAGTTCCCAGTGGCAAATGATTTTTGACGGGGCTGTCAATTCGTACGGTAGCGGGATCGGGGCAATCATCACAACTCCCCACGGGTCGCACATCCCGTTCACAGCCAGATTGACTTTTTCAGTGACAAATAACGAAGCCGAGTATGAAGCTTGCATTATGGGGTTAGAGGAGGCTATCGATATGAGGATTAAGAATCTGGATGTATATGGGGATTCAGCATTGGTTGTGAATCAGATTAAGGGAGAGTAGGAGACGCGCCAACCTAATCTGGTACCATACATGAATTATGCGAGAAGGTTGCTAAATTTCTTTGATAGGGTGGAGTTCCATCATGTACCTCGGGCGGAGAATCAAATGGCGGACGCCCTTGCGACGTTATCCTCGATGTATAAAGTCAACCGCTGGAATGAGGCTCCCAGCATTGTCATCTCTCGCCTTGATAGGCTGGCCTTTGTGTTTGCAATTGATGAAGCATCTAACGGTAAACCGTGGTATTTCGACATACAGAATTTCCTAAAGAATAAGGAATATCCGGCTGGGGCATCCAGTCGTGATCAGAAGACTTTAAGGAGATTAGCAGGCAACTTCTATCTGAATCCCGACGGCGTTTTGTATAGAAGGAACCACGATTTGGTACTTCTCCGGTGTGTGGACGAGAAGGAAGCCAGTTTGCTCATGGAAGAAGTACATGAGGGAACTTTCGGCACACATGCTGGTGGGCATGCTATGACCCGAAAGTTGTTACGGGCAGGGTATTATTGGTTGACGATGGAAATGGACTGTTTCAAGTTTGCCAAGCGGTGTCACAAGTGCCAGATCTATGCGGATAAGATTCATGTGCCACCAAGTCCTCTGAACGTTATGGCATCCCCATGGCCTTTCTCCATGTGGGGAATTTATATGATTGGCAAGATTGAGCCTACTGCTTCTAATGGGCATCGCTTCATCCTGGTTGCGATCGATTACTTCACCAAGTGGGTGGAAGCAGCATCTTACGCCAATGTGCCGAAGCAAGTGGTGGCCAGATTTATCAAGAAGGATATAATCTGCAGATACGGTATTCCTAAACGGATCATTACTGATAATGGTTCGAATTTGAACAATAAGATGATGAAAGATCTGTGTCGGGATTTCAAGATCGAGCATCATAATTCATCTCCCTACAGACCCAAGATGAATGGCGCTGTTGAAGCGGCCAACATGAACATAAAGAAAATTGTTCAGAAGATGGTGGTAACGTATAAGGATTGGCATGAGATGCTGCCATTCGCGTTGCACGGTTATCGTACTACAGTGCGTACATCAACCGGGGCAACACCGTTCTCACTAGTATATGGCACGGAGGCTGTCCTGCCATTGGAGGTTGAGATACCATCTTTGAGGGTTTTGCTTGATGTTAAGTTGGACGAGGCAGAATGGGTGAGAAGTAGATTGAATCAGCTGAGCTTGATAGATGAGAAAAGATTGGCATCCATTGCACACGGTAGGCTGTATCAGAGCCGGATGAAGAAAGCGTTCGACAAGAAGATTCGACCTCGGAGCTTTCAGACGGGTGATCTTGTGCTGAAGAAGATTCTCCCACCGCAATCGGATCACAGGGGCAAATGGACTCCCAATTACGAAGGTCCATACGTCGTGAGGAAGGTCTTCCCCGGAGGAGCCTTATTGTTATCCACCATGGATGGTGAAGACTTTTCGTCCCCTGTGAACTCGGACGCAGTTAAAAAATACTTTGCTTAAAATTGACCCGCTGGACAGTAAAAAGAGAGTCCAGGCAAAAATGGGGCATCCTGGCGAACCGAAAAACAGAATAAAAAAGGTTCGGGCAAAAGTTAGGGATAAAATTGAAAAATGTACACCCGCGAAGTCGAAAACCTACACTGGGCGGCTTCGGCAAAAAGGGGTATCCCGGTGAATCGAAAACCCGCAAAGGGCGATTCACGCAAAAGTTAGGGATTTAAGAAGCAAATGACTGCGGTCCGAGTTTAATTGTTAGCGGTTCGGGAGCATCTGGGGTTTATTATCCAAAGCAATTTCTTTCGAAGACAAAGGTCGGGAAAGCGTCGGAGTCCGACGAGTCATAGGAAGATCGGTTCATGGTGTTCGTCTGTAACACGTTGCCGACATGTGTACAAATTTTATTCTGTATATTTGTATACTTCTGCATTTTGTTTATGTGTGACTACCTCTTTTCAGGAGTTGCATCTGATGTACAAATCTTGCCTATTCTCAGGCCGTTATCAATAAAGTGCTTTATTCAGTGTAGTGTGTGACTTTGGTTTTAATTTTTACAGTTTTGTTTGTAAAAAGCGCCGATGTTCTTGATAAACTTACATGCGTGTAACCAGGCGGGCCTCGGCCTATGATTGTTAAAACCAAAAATTACCTGAATGGTTGTCGTGGGTGATTACTAAGATGTTTCTTTTTGCATAGATTGCCTTGTGTTTGCTTGTTGACTTTTGCAGGTATTCAAAAGCTCGCAAAGTTCCCCGCCAGAGTCCATGGCAGGATGGTACCCTTTCCGGAGGTTGAATGTTGTGTCTTCCCCAGTGAAGTCGCCCCAGGCAAAATTGAGTGTTGTCTCCCCAGGATAGTGGAGATTGCGTCAAAGGAAAGATCAATGTATCTTCAGTAGATCAGAATTAGCTTATCAAGCAGAGCAGAGTCCTCCCCAGTGAAGGTCGAGATGGATGTGATTAACTCCCCAGAGAGTTCTTGCGCAGTGCAAATCAGAATGTATAGTTCAATCCCCAGCTCAGTGATAGCAGGATGATTTCCCCAGCTCAGTGATAGCAGGAAAGGTTCCCCACAAGAGTGTGATCAGTTGGTTGGAGCTGCTGAAAGGAGTTTTCCCGAGCAGGAGTCCTTTCTTTCCCCAACAAGTCGCTCTTCCTCGTCAGGAGGATAATCCTTAGCAGATTTTGGAGTTTTGAGTTTGTGAGCTACCTTCCCAGCAGGATGGTTATCCCCAACGGAGTTAGTTCATCTTTCCAACATTTATTTTGTTGGAAGCGTATCGGTAGTATTCCGGTCATCCCCAGCGGATCCAGTGTGGCTTCAGCATTTATTTTGCTGAAGTAACTCTTTGCATAAGCATGCATCATGAGCATTTGCATTCTACGCGAGTAAGTAGCATTTCCACACAGTGTGGAAGCATTACGTCATTATCAAACATGCGTTGTTGAAACATAAGCCAGGTGGTTACCTCTTCAGTTTCAGAGATGTTTGTTCCCTGCCGATAAGAGAAATCGTGGTTTCAGGAAGATGTGGATTTTGTGGTCAAGGTACGCAGTGATCGTATTTGCACCATCTATGGGGTTCATATTGTCAGGCACGCAGTGATCGTGTTGATTTTGAAAGGTTGATTTGTGGCTCAAGTACGCAGTGATCGCACTTGTATCATATATGGGGGTCATGTTGTGTGACACACAGTAATCGTGTTGATCTTGGTATGTGTATCTGTGGTCGAATGGCGCAGTGATCGTATTCGTCCCGATCTACGAAGATTGTTTTGTAAGGCACACAGTGATCATGTTGGTATCATCTCGGGGGTTTAATTGAGCAGGACGCGCAATGATCGTGTTTACTCTATTGGTGGTGCAGGACACGCAGGGATCGTGTTTACCATATCATGTGATGTTGTTGGTCGATATATGCAGTGATCGTATTCGTCCGTAATATAGTGGTTATAGATTGACGCGCAGTGATCGTGTTCAACTAGTTTTGTTGGTCGGTATGCGCAGTGATCGTATTCGTCCGTTATGAGGTTTGGTTATGGGGTGAGGCACGCAGTGAACGTGTTCATCTGGTTGTTGATGGCCGAAGTACGCAGTGATCGTATTCGTCCCAGGTTTGAAGTTGTGGCACAGCACGCAGTGATCGTGTTTTCTCCAGTCAAGAGGGTCGTGACATGAAACGCGCAGTGATCGCGTTTACCCTATGTACGGTTAGGATATGCAGTGATTGTATTCGTCCAGGTTTGTGGGTTAGTTGAGACACACAGCACGCAGTGATCGTGTTTTCTCCGGTCAAGAGGATCGTGGATCAGAACGCGCAATGATCATGTTCAAACACGCAGTGATCGTGTTCAGGATACGTAGTGATCATATTCGTATGGCACGCAGGGATCGTGTTGATAGTACCATGGGAACTTGTGATGCGGAGCACGCAGTGATCGTGGATATTGTATCAGTTGGTTTTGTTGGTCGGCATACACAGTAATCGTATTCGTTCCGTTACAGGGGTTGGTTTCTTGGCACGCAGTGATCGTGTTGACATCATTTCGGGGTTTGCTGGTCGAGATGCGCAGTGATCGTATTCGTCCTATTACAGCACACGCAGTGATCGTGTTTATCACATTGGTGGTTGAAGTACGCAGTGAACGTGTTCGCCTCTTCTATGTGGATTTACTCCGTCTGGCACGCAGTGATCGTGTTTATCTCATCCGGTTGGATTTATGACTTTGATTGTAACGCAGCACGCAGTGATTGTGTTCGTCGTGTTTGTCCCACTATGTGATTTTGTTTGCGGCATCAAGACGCGCAGTGATCGTGTCTTCCTCTTGTTAAGAGGGTTGTGGTGTAAAATGCGCAGTGATCGTGTTCACCTTGTTACGGAGGGTTGTCGTGCCAGACATGCGGTAATCGTGTTCGTTATGTCACACATTCCCCTAGCAGCGTTGCTTGGTCAAGCATGTCTCTTTCTCCCCAGCCGAGTCCTTTCTCAGAGTGTTGTGGAGATGGCATGATACAGATTTTGGGTGGTTACCCGCAGTAGAGATGTAATCCCCAGCGGGGTGATCTTCAACGAGATACTTGGTTAAGATCCTCGTAGTCCCCGTCAGGGTATTCGGTGACAAGTCGCTTGGTTAAGTACTTGTATTCTCCCAGCTGAGTCTTTTTCAGGATGTTATGGAGTCAGCATTAGAAGTTGGTAATACAGATTTTCGGGTGGTTACCCGCGATTCCCCCAACAGAGTTATGTTCTCCAGCAGGGTGTTACTTCAATGGGTTACTTGGTCAAGTTCCTCATAGTCCCCAGCAGGGAGCTTGCTACATGAGTTGTTTGGTTAAATTCCTCGTATCTTTCAACAAGGTTATTCTCGTCAGGGTACTCGGTTAAGTTCCCAAGTTCCCCAGCAGGTGTTTGACGGCAGTCGTCAGAGTTGTCTCCTCAGAGTTACTTGGTT
The DNA here is from genome assembly GCA_963859935.3 of Lathyrus sativus. NCBI lineage: Eukaryota > Viridiplantae > Streptophyta > Magnoliopsida > Fabales > Fabaceae > Lathyrus > Lathyrus sativus. Next base: position 148,326,481 of record OZ012740.1, on the reverse strand, counting down.
AAGTTTCTCATTTCCCCGCAGAGTCGGTTGTTCATGTCTTCGAACATTGTCTCGCTTGTTTAAGTGTTTGCTTGTTTCTTCAGGATACGAGAGGTTGATCAGTGAAGTCAACATGACAAGTGAAGTCAGTTTTCTCCCGCTGGTTAGCGTGTGCTTGGTTGATAAGTGAGATCAACAGCGGTTGATAAGTAAGATCAACAGAGGTTGATAAGTGAGATCAACGGAGGTTGATAAGTGAGATCAACAGAGGTTGATAAGTGATGTCAACAATTTCTCGTTGTGTGGCGTATGCTCATTTCTTCAGAATGGAGTGGTCTGCGGACAACATCAGATTATTTGACAAATGGATGGCTAGTTGTTGCTGTGCCAACAGAAGCCAGTTCCCAGGGTTTTCCCAAGCAGTAGTTGTATGCGCAATTTATTTTTGCGGTTGGCAAATTTCCGGGTTCTTTCGTATTCAACCGTCTCGTACCACGAATGTCTGAAGGCTGCGCGCTCTTCATCCAGTCGGGTCCAAGCCGCTTGAATAGGGGCAACTGTTGCACCCCAAAATTTGCCCAACCTTTTCTAACCTAGGTTTATGTTTCAATTGCATAGTCATTTGCATTGTCATCATGTACATAGTGTATTCATCTGCATTGCATAGCATAAGCAAGATATCTTAATCAGGGGATCAAGTGCTATTCTTATCTCAAGAGGCATATCCAAGGGTTTCATTCATATTCAAGACTACTCTGGTCATCAGAGAAGAATTTGAGCTTTGAAGAACTGCCAGGTTGATCAGTGAATTCTCTCCTATCTTGAGATTGTTTGGGGATCATCAGAGGAAGTGTGAGCTATGAGCCAAGAGCATGAGGTGTGTATGGATGTTGTGGAGAGCCTAGATGATCATTTTTGAGGAGGAACCAAGTCATTGGAATGATTGCAAGAGCCTCAGTTGAAGTCAGTCAACTAGGGTTTTGTCTGGGTCAACACTAGGTCAATCCTAGGTCAAAGACTTGTTTTGAAGGGCATCAAGGAGCATTTGAAGAATTTGGGATTCATTATTTGCTATATGGATATGGATATGATGTTGTGCTAAAGAAAAATCAAGAGGAGTCAAGGAGAAATGGAGTTACTAAATTAGGGTTTCAGTATAAAATCCCCTGATTTAGGTCAAAGTTCAAAGGAGTGTAACTCAAGATGCAAGCTTCATATGAATTTCTGGTCCACATGAAACTTGTAGATTATCTTCATAGATTTAATTTGAGTGGTGGAAGTCATCAAGATGATTTGTAGAACTCAAGTTATAGCTCTTGCAAGTTACAGGTCATCTGAGGGCACTGAAATTTGTCTGTGAAAGTTGTCTGTCTTCCAAGCTACGTTTGACCTTCAAGGATATTTCAAATGGATTTATGGCCAACATAAGAGTTGTTCCGTATGGTCTTAGCTTTCTAGGAAGGTATGGTATGCCTTCATATGATTTGTGGAACTCTACTTATGGTCTTGGCAAGCAAAGGGTATTTTGGTCATCTGAGGATTACAGGTCATTCTTAGCCTATGCCTAAAACTCATACAAGGAAGCTTCAAATGAAAAACTTCACAACATCAAAGATGCTCAAAATGCCATTTTAAGTCTATAAAAGAAGTCATGGAAGTTTGTAAATGCATAGAACAAGACTTGACTAAAGTTGGTGGAAAATGACCTAAAAAAGGCATATAAGTTGAAAAAGTTGAAATGAAAAATTGGTTTGAGAGATCTACAAATCCAAAATGGGTCATCCAATATACCAAATTGATCCCAAACATCATTTTAGAGACTTGGTTCAGCCACCTTTTTGATTTAGGGGTTAAATTTTGGACTTGCTTTGTATTTTTGTTACTTGCATAATAAGGCAAGTATGGAAAATTTGGCATAAGGTGAATTTTCAAGGCAAGGAGCTTGCATACACTTTCAATATCTCATGTAAGGAGGTTTTAGCACAAATATGAAAGGGATGCAAGCATGATATGAGATGTATCAAAATATCATCACATGAGAATTTCATGAACTTTCCACCACATTCTACACTTTCCTAGATCAATCTAGAAGCTTCTAGATCTGTCCATCATCATCTATATATTGAACTGAATCCATTGGTGCAAGGGGTTGGTGAAAAGATGGAGAGAAGAGAGAGAATTCTATGGTTGCTTCCATTGTAAGAAAGTGAGAGAATTATCATAATCTTCCATTTCAGTTCAAAAGAGTTCTTCATTTTCAGTCCTTGGCATATTGTGAGAGTGAATGAGCATGATGCAAGGTCCATCAATGGAGGTTTAAGGAGCTGTTTCCCAAAACTCAATATTGTGCACCAGAGTTGCAACCAACAATCCAAGCATTTTTCTTCCAGTTTTTTTGCAAACAGAAAGATCTTTATCAATCAAAGATCATCCTCGAAGGGTTACAAGCATTGAATCCACCTGTAACCACCTCTGCCATAGCTACTAAGCAGGTTGGTGATCTCATTCCTATCTCTATAATTAGGTGTTGTTAGATTAGATTAGTAGTGTGAGATTGTTAGGGTTAGGTAGATGAACATATACCCCATCTGTTATGGCCATTAGAGACAGTTTGATTCATGGTGATGAAACTTTATTGATCAAGAACTCCTGAATTAGGGCAAGATAATGTTAGATTTTTGGCTCAGAATACTCAGCATAGTCCCTAGACCATTCTAGGGTAGTTTGAGCAAGTTTGATGATCATGCACATCAGGTGCAATTCAGTGGTACCATGAACTTCCAGTTATCGAGCTCGATTATACAATGACTTTTAGAAGAATCCAAGTGCAGGATCTTGTAGAGGGCTTTGAGTAGGCCATTTTTCATTTTTGGATCAAAGGATTTGGTTGAGTGAGGAGGGAGATCGAAGCTGTGGAAGTTTGTGCATGGAAGAGGGGAATCCTGAAACCCTAGGTTTGAGTTGGAGACGATGACCATGCACCGTTGGATTGTTTTAAATTGTTGACCTTTTAATCTCATCGTGTGGCTGACATTTGAAGAAGAGAACGGAGGGAAATCCAAACGTGAAACGATGCGTTTCACTTAAACGAAGTTCTGGGCCTGATCCAATTTATACTATCCCCACCCCCTTTTGATAAGCCCATTGGAAATGAACTGGGATCAGTTGTTATTTGCACCGTGGATCTTATGTTTTTCGTTTTATTTTTTCATTTGATTTTCTGAACCAACTGGGCCTTGCTATTATGATATCCGCACCTCCCACTTCCCAGGCCCATCAGCATAATAACTAAGCGCATCTGCTTATAACACCCCCCTCCCCATTTTAATTCTTTTTTGTGATTTTATTTTCTTTAATATTCTTTGATCTTTAAAAAATCATAAAAAATGGGAAAATTGATATTTTTAATTTCTTGTTTTTTCTCTAGGTCAATAATTCTGTATAGAAAAATAATAAATAATAAAAATGACATTTTATTTTGTTTTAATATTTTTTATGCATTTTTCTTGTGAATAGCATTTTAATGAGTTTAGTTTAGTACTCAAATTTATTGATTTTAGTTCTAATAGTTCCCCTTATATTTTTAATCCATTCTTTTTAGGGTGATTAGTTTAGGTCTTCAACTTGTATATAGGATTTAATTCATGATTTTAGAATTTAATCTTAGGTGATTTGGTTAGGTGTGACTAAAATGGTGAAAATTAGGGTTTTAAGTGAGCATAGGTGAGATAGATTAATTCTTTTAGGGATTTTGATTTGATTTTTGGGGTATGGGATTATAGGGGTTATGGGTATGAGATAGATCCCTTAGAAAATATTAGGATTCCCCTACTGCTATTAGTATATTGCTTATTTTTGATTGACTGTGTGGTGTGCCCTCTTTAGGGTTATTATTTTGTCTGTGTGGGGTATTGGGTTTGTTTGGGACTTGGGGAGAGCTGAAGACCTGAGATGATGAAGCCCAGTTGAAGATCAGAGAATGAAGACCAACTTCCAGAGTTGATGAGGAGTATCTCTTATTGGCAGCTGTTGAAGTTTGTAGGATCTAGGAGTTAGGCAGAGCTCTAGAGTAGCAAACTTGATTCTCAAACATGGAAGGTCTTGATTACTGCCATCCTTCTCTGTGATGCAGAGTCTCTCTAAGACACTCACCCCCTTCCTTTGGAAGGCCTGGTGATAGTGTCTAAGAGATAGAACTCTTGAGAGAAATATTCTTTGTGTTGATAGCAGTCTGTTTGCCACCCTTGGTGGTCAACTAATTGCTTAACACCCGGTTTATTCTTGTGCTTGATTCCTCAGCTTGGAGGTTGGGACTTGAAGAAAAGCCATTGGGAGACTGAAGATTAAAGACTGATGTCTGCTTGAAACCTGAAGATAGTTGCAGATGCTGATGAAGATTGCTTTGCTGTTTAGCTTTTGATGTTTTAATTCTGATGTATTGTGTGATTTCCCGGACTGTATTGTTTGCTGTTTAACTTGTTGGGTTGAAAGTGAATTCTGTTCACTTTTGCCTATTGTTTTCTAGGTTCGAGGTTGAGTGGGACTCCCTTGCCTCGCTTGTATTGTTTCATCCATGCATTTTACTGCTTTATTGTATATATTTGCTGTTTCTGTTTCCGTCTATTCCCTTAGGATCTCTGTTTCTCTCTGCGCAAGAGAGGAGCATGATAGACATTTGGTTTGTAACCCATGCATGATAACATTAGGGTAGATTTTTATCCCCTTTTCAACCCTAGGATTTGTAGAGTGTCATCTCTTCTTCCTTCAAAACAACAGAAAAATACTAATAAAGGTTATAACAGAGATTAATTCATTTCTTCCATCAAAAGATTTGAACAAACATCAACCTTTTTGCAATAAGAAAACCCTTGTTTAAGGTGAGATTTTTCATAAAAGACACTTGAACAGCTTGTGTCGTACGTGGCCCGAACTACGTTTGCTCTGATCTTCCATGCAGTGTGGAAGTACGTAGGCATAGGATGCGATATCCTAGGGAGCGACCTTCCCCTCCTTTCCCGTAGGTAGGCGAACTACGTTGACTCTGATTTCTCGTTCCAGACGGGAATACGTAGGCATAAAGTGCGATGCTTTGCCGAGTCATTTTATTTTCTTTTCAGACCTCATCCTTTAGTTTAGATAGAAGTGTAATCCGTACAAACCAAACAAGCGTGGACCCCATCGAGTACGATGGACGTGAGGGGTGCTAATACCTTCCCCTTGCGTAACCGACTCCCGAATCCAGGTTTTGGTTGCGATGACCATACCTTTTCCCATTTTTGCGAGGTTTACTTCGAGCGTTTCCTTTCCCGCTCCGAGGGATAAATAACGCACGGTGGCGACTCTTCTGTCAGCCGGCGCCGATTTTCGCAATAGCGACACCGGGGAGAGTACGACTCTGTGGGGAATCTCAATTCCGTTGGGGAAGAAGGAATCATCCGACTTCGGGGGAGAGTACGACTCTGGTGGGGAATTTCAATTCCGCTGGAGACTTCAGTCTGGACCATCAGTTGCTACACACTTCAGTGAATGAATATTTCTACGAACCCTGCACTTGTGACCTGGTGCTGGGGGAAAAACACGCGCTTCGGCGCCTGACTCAGCTGAGGAGATGACGTTCCTTCAGGACGTATCTGATTGGGGAGAGAATCATTTCTGCCTGGGGAGACATATCAGTGCTCACTATCTCGCGTTCAGACTCTGCGAGGAGAGGCTACTGAACTCTGCTGGAGAAAGAGGAATCATCCTTCTTCGGGATGCGCACGACGCATTGTCTGGAATATGCTACACCTGTAACAACACAAACAAACAGACAAGATACCCTTCTTAAAGGAACCTATCAAGGTTATTATCTCGTGACAATATTCAATTAATTCATTGTTTTAACAATCAGTGGCCTGAGCCAGTAAGTTTATGTATGCGCATTTTATCAAAAACATCGGCGTTCTTTTTCGCAAACAAAACAGATAAATGCTAAACAGACAAACAGAATTGCTGAATAGTATGCATTTTATTGATAACGAACCCCTGAATGGGTAAAAATGTTTTACAACAGATGCAAGCTCCTGGAATGAGGAAGCCGCACAAAAATAAAACATAAATATACATCAGTATATACAAATGTCAGCAACGAGGCGTAGACGAACACCATGAGTTGATCCCTCTATGACCCACTCGACTTCGATACTTCTCCGACGCTTCAGCTTCGGAAGAGATTGATTCAGATGAACGGACCTCAGGTCCTCCAAACCACTAAACAAAGAAAGTCTACACGCGGAACGCAGTCATTTGCTTTTTCAAATCCCTAAATTATGCGTGAACCGCCCTTTGCGGGTTTTCAGTTCACCGGGATACCCTTTTTTGCTGAAGCCGCCCAGTGTAGGTTTTCGACTTCGCAGGTGTACATTCTCCAATTTATATCCCTAATTTTTGCCCGAACCTTTTATTCTGTTTTTGGTTCGCCGGGATGCCCCATTTTTGCCTGGACTCTCTTTTTTTTTTGTCCAGCGGGTCGCTTTCAAGCAAAGTATTTTTTAACTGCGTCCGCGTTCATCGGGGATGCAAAATCTTCACCATCCATCATGGATAACAACAAAGCTCCTCCCGAGAAGACCTTGCTGACGACGTATGGGCCTTCGTGATTCGGAGTCCACTTGCCCCGGTGATCGGAGTGTGGAGGAAGAATCTTCTTCTGGACGAGATCACCCGTCTGAAAGCTTCTAGGATGCACCTTCTTATCATAAGCTTTCTTCATTCGGCTTTGGTACAGATGACCAAATGCAATCGATGCTAACCTCTTCTCGTCCATCAGGCTGAGTTGGTTCAGTCGGTTCGTGATCCATTCTGCCTCGTTGAGTTTCACATCAACCAAAACTCACAAAGAAGGGATCTCCACTTCTAACGGTAGGACAACTTCCATACCGTACACCAAGGAGAAAGGAGTTGCCCCGGTTGACGTACGTACCATCGTACGATAACCGTGCAGTGCAAATGGCAGCATCTCGTGCCTGTCTTTGTAGGTCACAACCATCTTCTAAACAATCTTCTTTATGTTCTTATTGGCTGCTTCGACGACGCCATTCATCTTCGGCCGGTAAGGAGATGAGTTGTGGTGTTCAATCTTGAAACTCTGGCACAGCTCCTTCATCATCTTGTTATTTAGATTCGAACCATTATCAGTAATGATCCGCTCGGGAATTTCGTAACGACAGATGATGTCCCTCTTTATGAATTTAGCCACCACCTGCTTGGTCACATTAGCGTATGAGGTTGCCTCCACCCACTTGGTGAAGTAGTCGATAGCTACTAGAATGAAGCGATGAACGTTAGATGCAGTGGGCTCGATCTTGCCTATCATGTCAATGCCCCACATGGAGAACGGCCACGGGGAGGACATGACATTCAACGGGCACGGCGGCACATGAACTTTATCAGCATAAATCTGGCATTTATGACATCTCTTCGCGAATTTGAAGCAATCTGATTCCATTGTCAGCCAGTAGTATCCTGCTCTCAGGATCTTTCTCGTCATGGCATGCCCCCCGACGTGCGTACCAAATGTGCCCTCATGGACTTCTTCCATGAGCATACTCGCCTCTTTCTCATCTACACACCTGAGCAGCACGAGATCGTGGTTTCTTTTATACAACACTCCATCAGGATTGAGATAAAAATTTCCAGACAGCCTCCTCAGAGTCTTCTTATCCTGGGTTGACGCACCCGCAGGATACTCCTTAGTCATAAGGAAGGTCTGGATGTCATGGAACCATGGCTTGCCGTCGGCGGCTTCCTAGATTGCAAAGACAAATGTAGGTCTATCAAGACGGGATAGTACAATTCTTGGGGCTTCACTCCAAAAATTGACTTTATACATCGAAGCCAACGTGGCTAAGGCATCAGCCATCTGATTTTCCGCTCTGGGCATATGATGGAGTTCCACTCGATCAAAGAATGGAAGTAACCTTCTGGCATAGTTCATGTACGGCACCAAATTCGATTGACGAGTCTCCCACTCCCCTTTAATTTGGTTGATCACAAGTGCTGAGTCACCATATACGTCTAGATTCTTGATTCTCAAATCAATGGCCTCCTCCAGACCCATGATGCATGCTTCGTACTCCGCCTCATTGTTGGTGACTGGAAACGTCAGTCTCGCAGTAAACGGGATATGGGATCCGTGGGGAGTCGTGATGATTGCCCCAATTCCACTTCCGTAGGAATTAACCACCCCGTCGAATATCAATTTCCACTAGGATTTCCTATCTGGCCCCTCGTCGGGCAACGGCTCATCGCAATCCTTCGCTTTGAGAAACATGATATCCTCATCAGGGAATTCAAATTCCATCGGCTGGTAATCCTCGATCGGCTGTTCGGCAAGGTAATCAGACAATACGCTTCCCTTGATGGCCTTCTGGGAAACATACTGAATATCATATTCCGTCAGCACCATTTTCCATCTGGCAATCCTGCCCGAAAGAGCCTGCTTCTCGAAGACGTACTTGATCGGATCCATCTTCGAAATTAGCATGGTGGTGTGATTGAGCATGTACTGTCGTAAACGTTTGGCAGCCCAGGCTAGTGCACAACACATCTTCTCCAGCATCAAGTAGCGAGATTCACAGTCAGTGAACTTTTTACTCAAATAGTAAATGGCATGCTCCTTTCTGCCCGTCTCGTCGTGCTGACCGAGAACACACCCCATACTATTCTCAAGAACTGTCAAGTACATGATTAATGGCCGTCCAGCCACTGGGGGTATCAAGATTGGAGGTTCTTGGATATACTGCTTTATCTTGTCGAATGCCTTCTGGCAATCCTCATTCCAGATAATCGCCTGATCTTTCTTTAAAACCTTAAACATCGGTTCACACGTGGCCGTGAGCTGAGAGATAAACCTTGCAATGTAGTTTATTCGGCCCAAGAAACCACAAACTTCTTTTTCTGTTTTTGGCGCTGGCATTTCTTGAATGGCTTTTATTTTCGCAGGATCGACCTCGATGCCTCTTTCACTCACGATAAACCCCAGTAACTTTCCGGATCGGACTCCGAAAGTACACTTGTTAGGATTCAGCCTCAACCTGAACTTCCTAAGCCTCTCAAAAAGCTTCAGCAAATTGACCAGATGTCCCTCCACCGTTTGGGACTTCGCAATCATGTCATCAACATAGACTTCAATCTCGTGATGAATCATGTCATGAAACAAAGTTACCATTGCTCTTTGGTAAGTGGCCCCTGCGTTCTTCAGACCGAAAGGCATTACCTTGTAGCAAAATGTTCCCCAGGGAGTGATAAACGTCGTTTTCTCCATATCCTCCGGCGCCATCTTGATCTGGTTGTAACCGGAGAAGCCATCCATGAACGAAAACATGGAGAACTGGGCTGTGTTGTCGACCAACACATCGATATGAGGCAACGGGAAATCATCTTTAGGGCTCGCCCTGTTCAAATCCCGATAATCGACGCACATTCGTACCTTACCGTCCTTCTTCGGTATAGGCACTATGTTGGCGACCCACGGAGGGTAAGTGGTGACCGCTAAGAAGCCATCATCAAGTTGTTTATGCACTTCTTCTTTGATCTTAACGGCCATATCTGGTCTCGTCCTCCTAAGCTTCTGCTTAACGGGAGGGAAATCTTCTCGTAGAGGCAAGTGGTGGACCACGATATCCGTGTCAAGTCCGGACATATCTTCGTATGACCAAGCGAAGACGTCACTATACTCTCTCAGCATCTCGACTAATCTCTGCTTGACATCACTCTGCAATGCAGCCCCTATCCTGACGTTTCTGACGAGCTCCTCAGAACCCAAATTCACGATCTCGATCTCCTCCTCATGAGGCAGAATAACTTTTTCCTCTTTATTCAACAAGCGGGCCAACTCTTCAGGAAGGTCTTCGTCTTCATCAATCTCTTCTTCGGCTTGATATATCGGGCAATCGAAGTCGAAGTGAGTCGTAGAAGGTCCAGAGTCGATGTCATCTGTTATGTGGATCCTGCAACAACAAGGGTTAAGTCTTAAAACAAGGATGTGCAGGTTAGCACAAACCCCATTGCCATTTTACTGTTTTTCAAAACAAATATAAAACAGGAATAACAGAGATCACAATATTTGAATACGAAGAAAACGCCTTTGATTTATTAACAAAATGCATGTACATAATCCAACAAGGCCCTGACAATAAAACCGCTATGCCCCGGGTTGGACATAGGGTTGTACAATGATTGGAAAAAGTAAATCATTACTCTTCACTTGTCATCTGGATGATATCCTTGATGGTCCAATTGGTGAGGCTCTCGCCTGGCTTGCTTGGTTGTATCCAAGAGTCGAGGTCACAATCGCTATCCCCGCTGTCTTCAGACACCGCGTTGATGCTTTCGAAAATCATTCCGCCACTGGTAAACTGGATCGGCCCTTTACCTCGAGACGCACTGCTAGACGAAGAAGACGAAGCTTCAGCTCCGGGAGAATATCCCAACCCAAACTTATCCTGCTTGTTGGGTATCTCCAAAATTCGCCCCCAACCTGGGGTAGATCCGGCTTGGACAACGGCCCGAGCTTCTTTGAACAAGGAGAGAGTCATTTCTGGTTTTTCTGTGGCTACAGGAGCTACTTCCTTCACCTTGACAGCTTCAAATGCTTGGCAAAGAGTTTCATGGATTTCGCCATCCATCTCCGCATACTTAAAGGACGACAAATGGCTCACCATTATGTCTTCCTCGCCACACACGGTTACGATGCTTCCTCCGACAGCATATTTGAGCTTTTGGTGCAACATGGAGGTCACGGCACCAGCAGCATGGATCCACGGCCGGCCCAAGAGACAACTGTAGGCAGGCATGATGTCCATAATATAAAAAACCGCGTCGAACGTTTCCGGCCCGACTTGGATCGGCAGGGTCATCTCCCCGAAAACGTGTCGTTTAGTTCCGTCGAACGCTTTCACAACCAGATCACTGGGTGTGCAAACCAATCCATGAGTATCCAACTTCATTAATGCCTTCTTCGGAAGAACATTAAGCGACGAACCCGTGTCCACCAGGACGTGCGACATGATCGTGCCTCTACACTCTATCGAGATGTGCAGGGCCCTGTTGTGATTCCTCCCTTTTGGTGTCAGCTCCAAGTCTGTGAACCCTAGCCCATTTCCAGCATTAACGTGGGCTACAACCTCCTCTAGCTAATTCACCGATATTTCTTGCGGTACGTATACGGTGTTCAACACCTTCAGCAGCGCGTTGCGGTGTGCTTCAGAACACAGCAACAGGTTCAAGATGGAAATCTTCGAGGGCGTCTGATGGAGATGATCTACAATCTTGTAGTCACTCTTTTTAATCAACTGCATAAACTCCTCGGCATCTTTGACAAGCAAATCTTTTTCTACCCCACACGGGGCCTCTTCGACGACTTTGCTTTTACCCTTATTGGCCGCATCAGCTCTGACCGCTTTATCCGCCACGACCTCTGGCGGTGCAAACACTCTTCCGCTGCGAGTAATACCACTGATTCCCGCAAGATTCTCCACAGTCGACCCATACGGTTCCAGCTCCAACCTCTGTCCGTTGCAATAGACTTCAGCCCCATAATGCCACGGAACGGCGTTAGTGCTCTCGAAGGGTATCGGCCCAGCTTTGGTAATAGTGATTGAAGGCGGTCTGGGCGCCGAAATGGTTATTGGCCGGCGAGGGATGGTGATGGTGGCGACTTTATCGGCCTGCTTCAGCACTTCCTCTCCTGACCCACTTTCAGCCCTCCGGCTAAACTGCAGAATCCCTTCAGTCATCAGACTTTGAATTCCTTCTACCAACTGCTCACATCCATCAGAATGTGTGGCACAGTCCATACATAATTCTTCGCATCCTGGAAAGAACCCTCTTTTCAGCAACTTAGCTTTAACGAAACTAAGCGGTGTCTTTAGATCTTTGACATCAGTCAACAAATCTGCACTTTCTTCTTCGATAATGGCATTCACACCACCTCCCCTATGATTTGGCATAGGATTCTTCGTGACATTGGGCACTTTATCGGAGAAGTTGATGATCTTGGCATCCACCATGTCCTGCACCTTGTGCTTGAAGGCTTTGCAGTTCTCGATTGTGTGGCCTGGTGCCCCTGAGTGGAAATCGTAAGTGGCATTTGCGTCGTACCCCGGCGGAGGTGCCCCTGTCAAGGGAGCCATCGTCCTCTTCTGGACCAACTGAAGTTGAAGCAAAGTTTGTAACAATTGCGCATACGACATGGGCGGTGCCTCGAAGTGACGGTTTGCCAAGGATGCCCGATTCTGGTACTTTCTGTATCCCTGTTGATTCGGTTGCTGCTGCTGAGCTGTCGAGATATTTATACTGGCTACCTGCTGCTGAGGGCCTTTGCCCTTCCTTCGAGCGTTGGTCACAGCGCTCGCATCTCCTTCTCGTCTCTTGCCAGCATAAGGTTTCTTTCCACCTCCTCCAGCTGAGGATGACTCACCTTGAATTTTCCCGATCTTGATTCCATTCTCGACGTGCTCACCCATGATAATGAGAGCCGAGAACGTCCCAGACATACCGCTGACTAACTTTTCATAGTAAACCCCCGGGAGGGTGGCAACAAACATCTGCACGAGCTCTCGTTCAACCATCGGCGGCTGAACCCGAGCTACCAACTCACGCCACCGCTGGGCGTACTCCTTAAATCCTTCATTATTCCGCTGCGACAGGTTCTGTAGCTGGACTCGGTTCGGGGCCAAGTCGCTATTGTACTGGTAATGGTGCACAAACGCTTCAGCCAGATCCTTCCATGTACGCACACTAGTGGGCTCCAGACCCATGTACCACTCGAGGGATGGCCCGGAAAGACTGTCTTGGAAGAAGTGCATCACCAACTTCTCGTCTTCGTGTCATACCCAAATTTGTCCTACCAGTATATACCTTCACCTGTGCATCCATTCACTAACTATATCTAGAAAATCAAAAAAAAGAAGAGGCTATCTTTGCTTGTGGTTCAAGGTTGTGTAAGGTGACTCGGGCAAGTGATGAGTATTATTCAGTGGTTTTTGACTTAAATTGGTTAGTCAGTCAAGAGATTGTTTCATGAGTTTTCAATCAGGGTTTCTGTACCCCAAATCATCTGTATGTGGGTCAGTTGTTAGGACTGTGGTTAATCAAATGTTTTGTTGTCGATAATCAACAGGATCAAGTTTATTCTTCCATTAAAGTTTAATCATGGTTCTCTGATTTTAAGGCCTGTTCTGGCTCAAGGAGTTTCATATTAGAGACTTTGGTTTGTTGATATTCAAATGGCCAAATTCAGATTGATTTATTAATTCAAGGCTCTAGTCCGTTCCCAATTTAGGATAATTCAAGATTAATTCATGGTCAATTCTATTTCTCAAGGTTAACTCAAGTGGCATTTATTTCAAGTTAATAATTTTGTTTGGTTCTCGCGGGATGTCAAGTTTTCATCAAGAACTTTGAGTTTGGTTATCATGATCTTATGGCGATTTCCAAGTTTTGTTTATGAGTGAGGTGTAAAACTGGTTTCAAAGTCCATTCACAATCCAAATATTATTTCAAGTTCCAAGCCCATTACAAAATCCCACAATTATAAGCCCATTAGTCCATACAAATTTCCCTTCCATACACTTGAAACCCGTTTCCTTCTATCCAACTCATTCACACTTACGGTAAAAAAGAACCATCACCATCAATTGGTTGCAAAGAAAGTAAATTACAAGCCCGTATATTTACAGTAAAAGAAAAAAGAAGAAAGGCAATTATAACCAAAAGCAGATTTTGGAAATTCTACACAAGCCATTATATTAAGCCTTGCACCACTTGATCCAGATAAAGATCCTCCATGAATGCCATCAAATAAGCAGCTGTGTAGTTTCAACTTCATCACTGATTTGAGTAGCGCAATGCGGCAATAGTCAAAATCCCGTATCACGTTGGATTCATTTTGCATCAACAACATTTTTCCTTCATTGTTTCACAAGTCTGCACCAATTCATAATTTGAATTGTATAATAACCACAACAGATAAAAGAAGTTGCAGAAAAGAGTGATAAAAAGGACCCTCCCAAACAGTGGCAGCACTTGCGAAATTATTACAGCATCCACACATCATCTGAACCAACACACTCATGTGCTATGGAGTTTGATAATTTTGTATCGATCACTGGTGAATCAGAAGCAGTTAAAAGAGCACTATTTGCAATTTCTTCTATTATGTGCAAGTTTGGTCCCAAGGAAAACATCTCTCTCGACACAAATGTACCTGAACCCTCACCCAATGTTATCATTCCCTCCGAAGTTCCAATTTTTCCACATGGTGGACTGTACCCAGCTTCAGATCCTATAATCTCGTCTGCACATGTTCCCCAATTTTTAGGTGCAACTAATGTACATGATCTGCAAGGATATGCTGATGCAGGAAATACATGGCCTCTGTACTCATCTTTCCTTCCAGTAATGTCTGGTGTTGACGCTTATCTGTCCGAGGATTTAAAGAATGTTATGCCTTGCTGACAGGATTGGCCGTGTCATTGAAAAGGAGGGAGTACAATTAAAAGTTTTAGACATGAAATGTAGTGCTCTTTGATACTCACTTGAGACATCTGAATTTGATTGGGAGTTGTATGCTGTTAGTCGATGTTTCGTAGCAGCTGATTTTTACAAGAAAACGTCTGCATTGGATTGCAGTTGGATTTATATATCTGATGCGTCTTGTCTGCAGTGGAGCTCATTTGAATGTGCAATTCCAATTCAACTGCGAGAATGGAGAAGTAAGTGCTGGTTAATGATTTGTTTTCGCAGCCTGATGGACTTGGAGTTTTTATGAATAAATTTACAATGAGAAACAAATCGAAAACTGTAACACATGAATGAGGGAACGGAAGTGTCGGAACCAATTTCAGCATGAAAAACGAACCTGGGTGATTATACGTAGAGGTCACTCACGCGAAAACCTCGTTGGACACAACTGTATAGGATTCTCGTTCGTCCACGATGACCGAAACACAGCTCGTACTTCGCCACTTGATCATCAGCAGAACCTGCACAATCACAAAATTGAGGCAGCAACAATTGTCCAATTGTGATTTAGAAGAAGAACAAACAAATCAAGGGATTCATAAAACTTTAACAAAATTTGTAAAAGGAATGGGGCTGTTCCTCTGTTAGGTTTTTTTTTCATGAGTGAATAATGCTGCTATATATATCCAATCCAATTAGGTTTAGCAGACAACCTCTGCCACAACTTCTGAGATCTTTGCTCTATTATGGTTGTATTTTTTGCCATGGATTGCTTTATTCTTTTTAGAAATTAATTTTATTTCGCATTTGTTATTGGGCCTTTATCCCATTTTCATTTGTTTTTGGTCGATGACGAAAGTTCCATAAATCGATTACTAAGTCAATATATTGATAAGTATCGTTGGATCTGAGACCACCTCTTTTCTCTCCTCGCTTCTTGTCCCAACTCGTTTCAAAAGCATTGACAAACCATTTTCAACATCCAATTATCTTTGTATTGAATTAAAAAGAGGGGATTAAGTGTAGACTTCCTTCCTCTCCGAGTGTTGGGATGCCCACTGTAGTGAGGGTGGTTTCGACACTCGTCTTTCAATACGAAGACGCTTCCCATCCATTTTCAAATCTCATCTCCTTAAAATCAATTCTTTGTATTGAACTAAAAAGAGAGGATTGGGTGTAGACCTCTTCTTCTTCGAGCGTTGGGATGCCCACTATAGTGAGGGTGGTCTCGATGCTCGTCTGACAATACAAAGACGCTTTCATTCCTTTCTCTTCTAAAGCCTCGGTTTCGTACCGAGTCCATTTTCAAACCATAATAATTTGATTTCTCTTTGTATCGAATTAAAAGAGGGGATTAAGTGTAGACTTTCTTCCTCTCCGAGTGTTGGGATGCCCACTGTAGTGAGGGTGGTCTCGATACTCGTCTTTCGATATGAAGACGCGACTTTATCCACCTTTTCCTATCACAACTTCATTCCATAACCCTTTTCACCTAAAACCTCGGTCATGTACCGAGTGCCTTTTTCAAACTCATTTTCGCAACAAAAACTTGAATGGTCGTGGAGTGGTTAGGCGTAGGCCTTCTCCTATCCCGAGTGCTGACGTTTACCGTAGGGTTCTCTGTCGCAAAGCACTTACCATTCAAAACCAAAACATTTTTAATAAGAGAATGAAGTTCTCTTTGCATTGAATTAAAGAAAGAGGATTGAGTGTAGACTTCTTCCTCTTCGGGTTTCAGGATACTCACTGTAGTGTGTGTGGTCTTGATACTCGTCTTTCAATATGAAGACGCTACGTTCGCCACACCATTTTCATAACAAGAACTTTGAGATAAAGAATTGGGTACTACCCGTAGGGGTTACTATCCGAGGACCTATCTCGCCCCTAAAAAAAAACAATTCAACCAATCAAACGTGACATCTTGCCTCGTCTGGAGAAAACCTAATATCCTTCAAAAAGATATGTTACGTCCGTTCTACCGCAAACAGGTAACGCATAAGTCTCCACACATGCGAGCAGCAAAACACCTAAACTGCTAGAATGCGCATGATAGCATCATCCATAAAAAAAACATCAACAAACCGTAGGCCGAACTACGGCTGCTCTGATTCTTTACTTTGTTTGAGTAAAGATACATAGGCACAAGGGCCACAATCCTTGCCGAGCACATTCCCCCTCTATATCTGTAGTTCTTTGAACTACGTCGACTCTGACTTTCTCACATCCGTTGAGAATACGTAGGCCTAGGACCGCGAAGTCCTACCAAGTCCGTTTTTTCTCTTTTCTTCCCCCCGTTTCTAAACCCTTCTCTCTATCTTTTAGAACACTTTTATAGCATAATATTTAAGCAAATAAATTCACACATCGACAAACAAAAGGTTCCCATCGAGTACGATGGATGCGAGGGGTGCTAATACCTTCCCTTCGCATAACCGGCTTCCGAACCCGTTCTTGATTGCGAGACCATCTTATCCTTTCTTTTCTTAAGGTTTTCTCGATATTTTCCTTTCCCCTCATGGGATAAATAAAGTTTGATGGCGACTCTTCTGTCTATCTTTTTCGCCTCCCCGTCGTTGCACGATGCATTTTTCGAGTAGCGACAGCTGGCGACTCTGCTGGGGACGTCCTAGCGAGCCAAGCCTATTTTGTTTGTCGTGTTTATGTTTTTACTTCTTTTATTTATTTATGCTTTATCCTCTAACTGTTGGGTTTATTTGGATGGTTTGTAAGCATAAAAGCTTTCTACCCGAGCTTTCGAGTATATACTAAGATAGGAGGTGGGTTCTTTCTGATTTGCGAGACTTAGGACTCGTTGAGTTGGATCGAATTCCACCGCTCAGATGAGACCCCGTTGGGATGATTATGTCTTACGTGTAGTCGTAATGACGTCTTTATTTCCGACGTGGGAGTCCGTGACTCTGAGGACCTTTGTAGAACCTTATTCCAAAGGTTGCTAAGACATGACTCTGTGTTCATTCTTTGAAGGGATTACCGTCTTACGAGTAGTCGTTATGATGGAAAACTTTTGAGGGCTAGTGCATGGGACATTGTTTAAAAGCCTTTGGGATGCCCTCTTACAAACCAATAAATAACCCACCCGATGGGAGAGATACTTTTTGTGTTGTTTTGCAGGGCCAGTGATTTTGATCTCGCTTTGTGTTCTTTATCATGTGCATTCATAAAACATTGCATTACATATCATTTTTCGCATATCAAGGGACTTAAGAGACTGTGATTATCTCAGGTATTGGTGAATACAATGACTGACCAAAGAAAGAGAAGCACGAATTCCATCAAGTTTAGAGAACCAAAGTTGGAACTAATTCAAGACATTCTGATTGACGTACCAATGGCTATCAAGATCAACTTTCAGGGGAAGTATGGGAAATTGCTTGATCTCCTCCATTCTAGGGTCGATACTTGGGCTTTGTTCGCTATGGCTCAGTTCTATGATGCACCTCTCAGATGTTTCACTTTTCAAAACTATCAGTTGGCCCCTACTCTTGAGGAATATTCTCACATTTTGAACATCAAGATTAAGGATCAACCTATATACACAGGCTTGGAAGAAGAACCAAAACCTCCTGCCATTGCTCTTACTCTACGTATGACCAAAGAGGAAGTCAAAGAGGGGCTAGCCAATAAAGGAGGGGTTCAAGGTTTTCCTTTGAAATTTCTGCTAGATAAAGCTGCTCAGTACAAGACTATGGGAGATTGGGAAAGATTTGGTATTGTCGTTGCTCTAATGATCTATGGGATTGTCCTCTTTCCAAATGTAGACAATTTCATAGACATAGCTGCTATCATCTCTTCATGCAAAGGAATCCCATTCCTACCCTCCTCGCTGATGTTTACCATTCTATTCATTGAAGAAGTGAAAAGAAGTTAGGAATGGTCCAATGTTGTTCTCATCTACTATTCAAATGGTATGCCTCTCATCTACCGAAGAAGGGACCGTTCGTAGAAAACAAGAAAAAACTGAAGTGGTCTCAACGCATTATGTCTCTAGAGGCCAATGATATTGCTTGGTACTCTCAGGAGTACTACAATGTGGAGATTATCTTTAGTTGTGGGGAATTCGGTAATGTGCCTCTAGTCAGTAGGGCTGGTTGTATCAACTACAACCCAGTCATGGCATTGCGCCAATTGGGCTATGCTATGGAAGATGAGCCCGAAGCAGAGAAAGTTCAAAGCTTTTTTTTACTTGCCACAACAGAAGATCCTGCTTTTGCCAGGAAGATTGCTAAAGCATGGGGCAAGATTCACACGAAGGGAAGGCAAGAGTTGAAGGCGAAGAATTGTGTGGCGAAAGAGCCATACAACCAGTGGTTGCTAGCCCGAGTGGCCGAAAGGTTGCTGCCATTTCCCTCAGAACCATCGATGCGAGAAGAACCTCCTGCTCCCACCCATGTATCTATGGAAGAGTACGAGAAACTGAAGCAAGTGGTAGAGAGGTTGACTAAAGAAAATCAGGACCTCGAAGCTGAAATTCACCGAGCGAATGTGGAAAATGGTCAGTACAAGAGGAAAGTAGAGTTTGAACAAGATCGGGCGGCTGAGAGCAGCAAGAAATTGAAGTTAGAAACAGACATGAGAGTCAAGTACCAGCAGGGTTTCGAAGGGGCTGATACATCATTGACAACTCTTCGACAACGCCTAAAAGAGACTAAGGCTTCTTGTGATAGAGCATGGCATTTCTTCGAACTAGCTTCTGCTGAGAAAAAGGAGATAAGAGAGAATCTTGAAGCTGATATTGGGAATCTCGAAAAGCAACTAAGAAACACGTTGACCCTAGTAGAGGATGAACGAAGACTCAAGGAGGAAGCATTAAGGGCTTCATATGTCACTCCTGACATGTGGAACAACAAATGTCAGGAATTGGAGACTGCCCAAGAAACAGCTACTCTATGGAGGAAGTGCTCAGTGGCTCCAGAAGGAGGCTCAACTCAATGAATTGCTGGACACCCACGTGGATTCTATCTGCTATTACCAATCGACTCTAGACATGTGTCGCGCTAGGTATAACAATCTGGTGGAGCATTGCAACCTCATGATCCGTGATATCCCATGGAGGTTGGAAAGCGCAATTCAAGACTTGGAAGGAAATGATATCCCTCCTGCTATTCACCACTTTCTCCAGCTTTGCGACCAAATAGTTAGAAGATTCATGTTCGAAACGAGGAAGCTTGAAGAACGTCTCCAAAAGAGAGAGTTTTAGTTATTCAGTATTTTCTTGTAGCATGACTTGTTAGTTTCGGCTTATTCAGCAATTGTTTGTATTGAATTTTCTCTAAAAGTAATGAAAGTTTGCTTTTTGGTCTAAATTGTGCACTTATTTATTATTCAGTCATGATTCTATAATACCAATGATAATCACAAGCTTCGAAAGTCTCTCGATCATTTTGCATACGTTTGCGCATTTTTCTTTTTTGCATTTCCTACAACCCGACCTTACACGCCGCTTACCCCTTTCAAAAAGAGTAAAGCAAGCTGACTTCACGACATCGGTATAACACAAGGAATAATCAAAAGAGAGTCATGGATCAGATAGAGCAAGACCAGGCTACTATGAGGAGCGAGATGCTAGGCATGAAAACGCAGATGAATCAACTCATGCAGGTGATTCAGAACATGACCAGGAGTCAAGAGGAGATGAGGCAAGCAGCGGAGAGGAGCGCTAATCAGACTTTGGCTGGTGCAATTCCCAATGCAAGTGGTGCAATTCCAATTCCTGTTGAGGCCACCCCAACCCATGTTGGGGCAATTCCTACTTCTGCCGGTGCCGTACCTATCAACACCGTCCCTCCGCCAGTCGGTACTACTCAACCTCATGGCACTGCGATCCCAATACCAGTCCAGTATGATGAACATGAAGGCTTCTATGAGAATTCAGCTGAAGCATATGCACCCCAAACCGCTGAGTTGGAGAAAAAGTTCAAGGCCTTACAAGAGGTGGTAAGGGCACTGCAAGGCCCCGATGTTTTGGGACTGGATGCTGCTGAAATATGTCTTGTACCCGGAGTTAAAATACCTCCGAAGTTTGTAATTCCAACCTTCGAGAAATACAAGGGTAACAGTTGTCCTAAGACCCACATAAGGTCTTACTGTAGGAAGATGGCCTCCTATTCTGATGACGAGAAGCTCTTAATCCATTTCTTTCAAGATAGCTTAACAGAGGCGTCCCTAGAATGGTATATGCACCTTGAACGATCCAATGTGAGAAGCTGGAAAGAGTTAGCAGACGCTTTCGTGAAGCATTATTAGTATAATACTGACATGGCTCCGAATCGTATGCAGCTTCAGAATTTGACCCAGAAGCCGAATGAGTGTTTTAAAGACTTCGTGCAGAGATGGAGGGGAGTAGCTGCAAGGGTACAACCTCCGTTGATGGAGAAAGAACTGACAGACCTATTCATGGGCACGCTACAAGGACCGATCTTTGAGCGGTTAGCATCCACAACCTCCACGGTGTTTTCTGAACTTGTCATGGCTGGAGAGAGATTAGAGAGTTTCATGAAGGCGGGAAAAATTCAGAATGCAGGCGGATCTTCAAGCGGGGTCAAGAAGCCTTATCAGGGTTTGTCGCTACTGCGAAAATCGGCGCCGGCTGAACAGAAGAGTCGCCACCGTGCGTTATTTATCCCAACGGAGGGAAAGGAAACGCTCAGAGTAAACCTCGCACAACACGGGAGAGGTATGGTCGTCGCAACCAAAACCTGGATTCGGGAGTCGGTTACGCAAGGGGAAGGTATTAGCACCCCTCACGTCCGTCGTACTCGACGGGATCCACGCTTGCTTGGGTTGTCTAAAGGATGCAAAACAATCTATCTAAGGCTGCTAAATCTAAACGGACGGGAATTGACTCGATAGAGCGTCGCACTCTATGCCTACGTATTCTCAAGAGAGAAAGTCAGAGTCAACATAGTTCGGGACTACAGGAAAATGGCTCGCCAAGACCTCGCGTCTTGTGCCTACGTACTTCCACACTGCATGGAAGATCAGAGCTTTACGTAGTTCAGGCTAACTACGGCTAAACAGGGTATTCCCACACAGCAGTGAGAAATCAAACTGGCTTCAAAGGTACGGGGACCTATGGGCAAAACTATGGCTTGGTCTCAAATGCACTCGGGCAAGAGAGAAAAAGGGTTACAATTAGTCGTCAGCGGGAAAGTCTCGATCGCACAGCAGCGAGAGAACAAAAGGTTAGTTGTTAGTGTGCTCGCTAGGATATCGCATCCTATGCCTACATATTCTCGTCTGGTACGAGAAATCAGAGCAGCTGTAGTTCGGCTACTTCGGGACCACAGCTCAAATCTCGTTTTATTAACATTCTGAAAAAATGATTACAATGAGTGAATACTTGAAAATGAATCTCCTAGGAAATACTATCCTATCCTATCCTGGAAAAATCAAATGACAAAGTCCCCTAACAAGTGGACTTCTAAACTATCCCTAAAATAAAACTCCATGAAGAAAATACACTAAAAAAAATATTACATCTATACTAATATTTTTTATTCTTTTCCAACTATTTTCTTCTTTTTTTCTTTCAAAATATTTTTCCATATTTTTCTATGTATTTTTTCATATTTCTTTCACTATATTTTTCACATTCTTTTTTCTTTTTTTCTTATTTTTTTTCAATATATTTTCCTTTTCTCAAAATATTTCTTTTTTCTTCATTGTATTTTTCCATATTTTTCTATCAATATTTCTCTTTTTTCTTCTTTTCTCTTTTTCTCACAATAGTATTTTCTTTATATTTTTCTTTCCAAAAAAATTAAACAAAATGAAAAAATAAAGAAAAGAAAAACAGGGGGGGTACACTGGATTACAGGGGGATTAAAAGAAAATAAAAAACAACAAACTGGGCCCAGCCCAGCAGCTGTTTGCTGCAAAAACCGGAGGGGGGGGGGGGGGGGGGAAATACTGAAACTGGGAGTGTAGCAAATGGTATTCGCTGGGCCCAGCCCAGTCCACAAAAAAGAAAAGAAAGGGGGAGGGTGTGTAACGGAAATGGGAGGTACGCATCCAAAAACCAATGGGCCCAAGGCCCACAAACGAGCACCTGGTCCAACTCTCATTCTTCCCCTCACTCTCTCATCTGAAACCCTAGCCTCTCATCTCCTTGCGCCGTCTACTGTTCACCTTTCCTCCTTCTCTCCGATCTCCCTCTCTATTCTCTCTTCTTCTCTGTTTGGTTCAACTCGTCACAAACCATCTACCAGAAACATCCTTCTAACTTTAATCTTCCCTAAATAAAACGTCATTGAAAAGAATGAAGATGGAGGCGAGGATCTTATCAGCGATTTCTTGTTCGTGTTCGTGGATGAAGGTTTCACGGTAGATCTAAAGAAAAACTGGTAGTTTCTTGAAGGATCTTGGAAGGACGGATGAAAAAGGATCTTGCAAAACGAGTTGAAAATGAGGAGTGTCTGAAGACAAAACCTGAAGATTGGAGGTGAATCTTGACGTTGCTGGAGGTTTGATGACGAGATGAAGTTTGATCAGTGTTTGAAGCTTCGTTTGTTGATGGTGTTGATGGAAGATCTGGAAAAACGCGAAGATTGTTGGATGAGTTCTTGCATGCAGATCTGGAAAAAGGACGGAAGTTTCAGGAAGAACGGATGAAGTTCTTGAAGCTGTTTGAGGGAGAGATCTTGAGATGATTTAACATTCGTTGACGATCACTGAAGATCTGGAGAGGAATTGTGAAGATTCGTTGAGGTTGTTGAATATTCATCTGGAAAGTGATGAAGTTCTTGGAGGTTGCGAAGAACAAGATGAAGGTTTGACGAAGGTGGTGGAATGAAGATCTGAGATGATATTGATGATCGGAAACTGGCAAACATTAGTGGTGGTGTAGGTTGATCGGAGGGTTGGGGATGAATCTTGGACTGGAGAGGATGAAGATTAGAGGAGAAGGAGAAGATTTCTGGGTGAATTTGGTGTTTTCCAGTTTCCGGTGACCAGTACGGCGGCCGGAAGTGGTTTAGGGTTGCCGTTACGGTGGCCGCCGGCCATGCATGCCGGCCGGGGAGAATTTCAGGCGAGGACCTGAGGAGTGGTGTGGTGGAGGCACGTGGCTGCGTTAGTGGGTGGAGACGGTGCATGCGCGCCACGTGGTATCTCGTGGCAGAGAGAGGAAGAGTCTGAATGTGATGTGGCGTGTGAAGGATGTGTAACGTGGGGTCCTCTCCTCGATTACACGTGTACTGCTGATGCATTTATACTGAGTGCTATTTTTGGAACTTTTTAGAAGATGCTGGATCTTGCTGGAGAAATTCTGGACAAAAACTGAACTTCTGGACTGCGAATTGGGCTTCCGAAATGGATATGGGCCCACCAAAAAAACTGATAAAAAACTCACAAAAAGCTGCATAATCTGGATTAAAAAGCTAATGAAAATGATTAAACTAATTAACCCTAACTAAATCCCAATTAAGCCTAAAAAGAAAATTATTCTAACAACTCTATTAATTCTAATTAATTCCTAAACTACTAATACTCTAAAAATGCCACTAATCTAAAAATTAAACTAATAAATCCCTAATAAAACCTATATTATTTATTATAAAAGGAAATTTCTAATAAAACTATATTCTTCTATTAAAATCTATTTACTAATAAAAGAAAAAGACAATCTATTATTATTCTATATTATCCTAAAATAAAATCTATATTATCCTATTAAGAAAATGATAGAATCTATTTAAAATCTATAATATTCTTAAAAAAATGCTAAAAAATGATTTAAATTTATCTAATATATTCTAAAAAGAGAAAATGCTATTTATTTATTCCATTTAAAATTCTAAAACTAAAAAATATTAAAACCTATTAATATTCTATATCTAAAAATATATTCAAAAATTCAATTATTCTAAAAGAAAAATCTATTAATATTCTATAAAATTCCATATTATCCTAAAATGATTAAAAATCTATTTAAACCCTAAAAATAGCCAATAAAATCCAGAAAAATCACAATAATTCCCAGAGGAACAAAATAAGCACCGAACGACACATAACACCGCGAGAGCGCACCAAAATAGCCGGTAAAAATTAACGAGCACCGAAATATCCCAAAAATACGATTCTACCTATCCGAACTGATTAAAAAACACCTGAAACACGAGACGAGAGCTGTGATCCCGATAAAATCAAAACAAATGAAAGATGCACTGTATGCGATATGCAGATGCGAATGCGGTTATGTGTCGAAACATCGAACCAGATATGGGGCCCAGTTGGTCAAATTTTGGGGTGCAACAGGGTTTCGTTAAGAAAAGGGAAGGCGAAGCTAGTGCTGTGTTCACCAATAGAGGGAGAACTCACCAAGGTTATCACCACATTGCTACCACTGCTCCACAACAACCACTTTCCATTCCGGCAAATCAGCCTGCGACTTAGCAAAATCGACAACAACAACCCTATCAACCAAGACAAAATCAGTATCAAGGGCAGAGAAAACCAGAAAGAAGGCTTGATCCAATTCCGTCCACCTACGCCAAATTGCTTTCGTTCTTGTTGAAAGGAGGTCTCGTTCAACTTAGGGAAATGAAAGATCCTCCAGCTGTTCTCCCCTACGGTTACAACGTGAATGCGAGATGTGAATTCCACTCTGGCGCCCCAGGCCATAGCATTGAGAATTGTAAGGCTTTAAAATACATTGTGCAGAATCTTATCGATTCAAAAGCGATAAACTTTACCTGAAATACTCCGAACATCAAGACTAATCCAATGCCACCTCACCACTCAACAAACATGATTGAAGGCTCTAAGGGGATCCGATTAATTTCGGATATTGAGAAATTAAGGACCCCACTTTCCACTATTAAGGAGCAACTCTTGTTGAAAAACATTTACCCAGGATGTTCAACTAATTGCCATGTTTGCATGGACGGATCTCAAGGATGCACTGAGCTGAAGAAAGGCATACAAAGCCTGATTGAGCAGGGTGTATTAGTAGCAGAACAACTATCAAAGATTGAGGAAGTTGCTACTCTTGAAATTCCGTTCGAAACATTGGAGATACCATATGATGATGGATGTGAGCTTTGGATCCCATTTGACAATTCGAACCGCACACCATTGACCATACCGTGCGATGAGGAAGAATGGGACAACATGTATGGACATACTTCTATCCCACTGCCGATCCCGTATGATCCAGTTGAAATACCTATGTCTCCACCATCAATGAACCAGCTTGTCATTTCGGCCCCAACTCCGTTTCCATACGAGAGCACGAAAGCTGTACCTTGGTTATACGATGAAACTGTTTTTCTCAATGGACAGAAGGTGGTAGAAGAAGATGTATTGGAAGAAAAGAAGACTGTAGAGAACATCGTGGGAACCGGAGGCGTCACTAGAAGTGGTCGAATCTTCGCTCCAACTGCACCTCCTGTCAACAGCAGTGACAATACAAGGAAAGGTACTGCCGTACCGAGCACCAATGAACAGGGGCAGTCATCTAAACATAAAGGCATCCCAAATGATGAAGCGGAGGAGTTTCTAAGAATCATTCAGAAAAGCGATTACAAAGTGATTGACCAGCTCAATCAGACGCCCTCGAAGATATCCATGTTGTCATTGTTAATGTGTTCAAAGGCCCATCAAGAAGCACTGCTAAAATTCTTGAAGGCAGCTCATGTGCCAGAGGAGATATCAGTAGTACAGTTTGAAGAAGTGGTGGGAAATATTGCATCAGGTCATATTTTGAGCTTTAATGATAGTGAATTACCTCCCGAAGGTAAAAATCATAATAAGGCCTTGCACATTACCATCGAATGTGTGGATGTTGTTTTCTCTAGGGTGCTTGTTGACACTGGATCATCGTTGAATGTGTTACCAAAAAGCTCGTTGTGCAAGCTGTCAATTGAAGGACTTGTGATGAAGCCAAGTCAAACTATTGTAAAAGCTTTTGATGGAGCTAAGAGAATTGTGGTAGGCGAGGTTGATCTCCCGATCAAGATTGAACCTCATACTTTCATCATTACATTTTACGTAATGGATATATACCCCGCTTATAGTTGCCTTCTTGGTTGTCCGTGGATTCATTCCGCAGGTGCTGTAACTTCAACCTTGCATCAAAAGATCAAATTTATGATTAACAATCAGAAGGTCATTATTGAGGGTGAGGAAGATGTTCTTGTAAGTCATCTTGCTTCGTTCCGCTATGTGGAAGTGGGAAATGAAGTGCATGAGACACCGTTTCAAGCTTTTGAAGTAATCAATGTTGAAATGATTTACGAAAAGCCAGCATCTTCAATAGTGACTTGGAAGGACGCAAGGACGGTGATAGAGGAAGGACATCCGCGAGGATGGGGAAGGGTGTTGGAATTGCCCGTCAACAAAAATGGAGCTGGTCTAGGCTACAAGCAGAAGAATGCAACTGATAAGGGCAAAGAGCTTGCAACTCCGTTGGTTTTTACTAGTGGAGGCCACCTTGTCGATGGTCAAGTCATGTTTTTGGAAACTGAAGCCGAAGATCATGAAGAGCTGTGTATGGTGTATCCTAGGGCGCCTAATCAAACTTTGAACAATTGGAGAGTCGTCGAAATCCCCGAAGTTACTCTAGTAGATGAGTAATTACCTTTTATTTTACCTATAAAAAAAATCATATGCTCTGCCCAAGGCATATGGATCATGTTGTAGGGCCTTTTGCTTTTAAAAGCACAACTTATCATCAATAAATAAACTTTCGCATCCAATTACGCTCTCTTTCTTTCATTTTTACTTTTTGCACATAAAATTATCTTTGAAAGACAATGTTTTGTTTTATTTTCCTTTTTTCTGTCAACCTTTTCTAAAAATAATAGAAAAATAGTAAAGCATGAAGTCATTCATCGTGCAGATCTTCCCTTGCTCCTGTCAATAACGACCCCGCTATGGTCCAATATGACTTTGATAACCCGATCTACCAAGCCGACGAAGACTGCGAGGAAGATTGTGATCTCCCAAAAGAGCTAGCTAGACTATTGAAGCAGGATTCAAAGGTCATTCAGCCCTACCAAGAAGAGGTCGAAGTCATCAACATGGGAACTGAAGAGGACGCCAAAGAAATCAAGATAGGCGCAGCTTTGGAGTCAGAGATTAAGTCAAAACTGATAATATTGCTTCGAGAGTATGTTGACGTATTTGCTTGGTCTTACAAGGATATGCCCGGTCTAGACGAAGAGATTGTGATGCACAAACTACCTCTCAAGGAAGGCTGCCCGCCGGTGAAGCAAAAGTTGAGGAGAACAAAGCCAGAGATGTCCTTCAAGATCAAATAGGAAGTGCAAAAGCAATTGGACGCTGGTTTTCTGGCAGTATCCAACTATCCACAATGGATAGCGAATATTGTCCCAGTACCTAAAAAAGATGGGAAGGTGCGAATGTGTGTAGATTATAGAGACCTCAATAGAGCGAGTCCGAAAGATGACTTCCCTTTGCCACACATTGATGTGCTAGTAGACAACACGGCCCAGTTTTCTGTCTTCTCATTTATGGATGGCTTTTCTGGATATAACCAGATTAAGATGGCGCCCGAAGATATGGAAAAGACGACTTTCATCACTCCATGGGGAACTTTATGTTACAAGGTCATGCCGTTTGGGCTTAAGAACGCAGGTGCAACATATCAGCGAGCAATGGTCACTCTTTTCCATGACATGATACATAAAGAGATTGAGTGTTATGTAGACGATATGATTGCGAAATCCCAGACTGAGGAAGAGCACCTCATCCACTTGGAAAAGCTATTCGTCCAATTAAGGAAATTCCAGCTGAGACTAAATCCCAACAAATGCACTTTTGGTGTAAGATCTGGTAAACTGCTAGGTTTTATTGTGAGCCAAAAAGGGATTGAAGTCGATCCAGATAAGGTCAAAGCTATCCAAGAGATGCCGGCACCCAAAACTAAAAAAGAAGTCCGAGGGTTCCTTGGGAGGTTGAACTATATCGCCAGGTTCATATCTCATTTGACGGCCACTTGTGAGCCCATCTTCAAGTTACTTCGAAAGGATCAAGCTGTGGTATGGAACGATAATTGTCAGAAAGCCTTTGAGAAAATAAAGGAATACTTACAAGAACCGCCGATCTTGATGCCTCCAGTACCCGAACGACCCCTGATCATGTACCTGACTGTGCTAGAGGGATCCATGGAATGCGTGTTGGGACAACATGATGAAACCGGCAGGAAAGAGCATGCAATTTATTACCTCAGCAAGAAGTTTAACGACTGTGAAACAAGATATTCAATGCTCGAGAAGACATGTTGCGCATTGGCTTGGGCAGCAAAACGCTTGAGACAATATATGCTCACCCATACGACTTTGTTGATCTCCAAGATGGATCCTGTCAAATACATATTCGAGAAGCCCGCTCTCACCGGCCGAGTAGCTCGTTGGCAAATGGTGTTAACAGAGTATGACATCCAGTATGTTACGCAGAAAGCCATCAAAGGACGTGTGCTCTCTGAATACCTTGCCCACCAACCTATGGACAACTACCAGTCCATGCGCTTCGATTTCCCCGACGAAGACGTCATGTTTGCTAGAGATTATGCCACGCCAGGCCCAGATGATGGACCCGAACCAGGATCCCGATGGACGCTCGTGTTCGATGGTGCCGCAAATGCCAAAGGTTGTGGAATTGGGGCAATCATCACTTCTCCAACTGGCTTTCACTTGCCATTCACCGCCAGATTATGCTTCAAATGTACTAATAACATGGCCGAATATGAAGCTTGTATTTTCGGAATTGAAGCTGCCATTGATAATAGAATCAAGATTCTAGAAGTCTATGGAGATTCCGCGCTTGTCATAAGCCAGATTAAAGGGGAGTATGAAACACTGGACCTCAAGTTAATTCCTTACAAAGATCATGTCTTGAAGCTAATCCCGTACTTTGATGAGATCACTTTTCATCACATCCCCAGAGGAGAAAATCAGTTGGCTGACGCTCTAGCAACACTAGCATCTATGTTTCAAGTCAAGTGGAAGAATGAGGCGCCATCCACCCGTTTGGAATATTTGGACGAACCCGCTTATTGCCTAGCGGCCGATGTGGAGGAAACTAAAATTGATGATCATCCTTGGTTCTATGATATCAAGCGATATCTAAAGACACAAGAATATCCAGAAGGCGTAACTATCACTGACAAGAAGCATCTCAGAAAGCTCTCCTCAAAGTTCTTCCTCAGTGGTGACGTGTTATACAAGCGGAATTACGATTCGGTTCTACTCAGATGTGTGGATAAACACGAAGCAGAACGTATCATAAATGAAATGCATGAAGGATCTTTTGGGACACATGCTAGTGGTCATACTATGGTTAAAAAGATTTTGAGGGCGGGATACTATTGGATGACGATGGAAACGGATTGTTGTCTCCACGTCCAGTCATGCCACAAGTGCCAAATTTACGCAGACAAGGTCCATACTTCATCACTCCCTCTGAATGTTTTGACTTCGCCTTGGCCTTTCGTTATGTGGGGTATAGATGTAATCGGACGCATCGAGCCAACCGCTTCAAATGGGCACCGTTTTATTTTAGTGGCCATCGATTACTTTACCAAATGGGTAGAAGCTGCGTCCTATGCCAACGTCACTAAGCAAGTAGTGACTCGCTTCATCAAAAGAGAGATTATTTGTTGATATGGAATCCCGAACAAGATCATTACAGACAACGGTTCAAACCTCAACAATAAGATGATGAAAGAGTTGTGTGAAAACTTCAAAATTGAACACCACAATTCAACACCTTATCGCCCTAAAATGAACGGAGCTGTTGAGGCGGCAAATAAGAACATTAAGAAAATCGTCCAGAAGATGGTGAAGACTTACAAAGACTGGCACGAGATGTTTTCGTTCGCGTTGCATGGCTACCACACCTCAGTGCGCACTTCCACAGGGGCAACCCCGTTTTCTCCCGTATATGGCATGGAAGCAGTATTGCCCATTGAAGTAGAGATTCCCTCCTTAAGGATTTTGGCAGACGTCAAGCTAGATGAGGCCGAATGGATACGAGCCAGACTCGACCAACTCAATCTCATCGACGAGAAACGCATGACGGCCATCTGTCATGGACAGTTATACCAAAAACGATTGAAGAGGGCCTTTGATAAGAAGGTTCGCCCACGACACATCCAAGCAGGAGATTTGGTACTGAGGAAAATTCAGCCAACTCACGTCGATCCAAGGGGAAAATGGGCACCAAACTATGAGGGTCCGTATATAGTAAAGAAAGTTTTCTCCGGAGGAGCCTTGATCCTTTCAACCATGGATGGTGACGATCTCTCATCCCCTGTGAATGCGGATGCAGTTAAAAAATATTATGCCTAAAAGATAGGCCCGGTGGACTAAAAAGAAAATCCACGCAAAAATGGGCGTCCTGGTGGACCATAAAAATGGTTCAGGCAAAAATTAGGGACTAGAAATAAAAAAAAGAGTATCCTGGTAGGCTGAAAACCTGAAAGGGCGGCCTAGGCAAAAGTTAGGGATTCAAAAAGGCAGAACTGCATCTTGAAAAGACGTGTGAATTATCCTCCATATCCATCAAGCTCTCGACTGAGAAAGATCAATTTGATCGTGGCGCTCAAAAGCAAGGCGTGAAGGGTCTTCAGAGACATATGGGCCATAGCGGATTTGAAACTTGGCAGGGACCATTTTCAACATTGTCTTAGTCTTTATATTCTCTTTCAAAAGCAGTTACCTCTTTTAGGAATTGCCTCCTTTTGTAATTTTCCCATTTAGGGGTTTTCATCAATAAAATCACTTTCATCAAAGCTTTCTCTGTTTTTATTTACTCTTTGGTTGCAAGTTTCATTTATTTGATGATGGGTTTTTGCATATAATGACATCATGGTAAATTAGATTAAGGGATGGCTTACCCTCTTAGGGTAACTAAAAGGTGACCACGACTCTAAGGAGTACACAGGAACAACATTCTAAATCTTGTAATGACTTGACTGACAAGGCCGTCAAACCCGGCAGAGCAGGCCTCAAGTTGACGGTATCAACACCTCCGGGTTTTATTACATCATGAAAAGACGATGTCGGGAAGTCAGGCTTATCCTTCACTTTCCACCACCAAAGTCCGCCATGTCGGCACCTGCATTTCCAATCACCTTCCTGCAATCATGCAATCATATGCATCATATGCATCACATTCGGCTTCGTAAGCATCTTGTATCATATGCATACCCTGAATCACGTCGCATCCTCCCCAGTTTTTTCTCTCTCCGTGCATTAGCATTCGCATTTGCATTTCCATTTATGGAACATCATCATCATCAAGCATTCACATATGCGAGCTCAGATCCAGGATCAAGTTCGAATATTTTCAAGATCATAATCAGCCTAATCAGGGGCATCTTCAGTAAATCCATGGGTGTTCCCCAATGAGTTTTTCTCCAGCAGACTTCAGTGATAAGTGGAAATCTCTTCAGAGAAGCTTATCCATCTTCAGCGATAAGTGGCAATCTCTTCAGAGAAGCTTATCCATCTTCAGCGATAAGTGGCAATCTCTTCAGAGAAGCTTATCCATCTTCAGCGATAAGTGGGAATCTCTTCAGAGAAGCTTATCCATCTTCAGCGATAAGTGGCAATCTCTTCAGAGAAGCTTATCCATATTCAGCGATAAGTGGCAATCTCTTCAGAGAAGCTTATCCATCTTCAGCGATAAGTGGCAATCTCTTCAGATAAGCTTATCCATCTTCAGCGATAAGTGGCAATCTCTTCAGAGAAGCTTATCCATATTCAGCGATAAGTGGAAATCTCTTCAGAGAAGCTTATCCATCTTCAGCGATAAGTGGCAATCTCTTCAGAGAAGCTTATCCATCTTCAGCGATAAGTGGCAATCTCTTCAGAGAAGCTTATCCATCTTCAGCGATAAGTGGCAATCTCTTCAGAGAAGCTTATCCATCTTCAGCGATAAGTGGCAATCTCTTCAGAGAAGCTTATCCATCTTCAGCGATAAGTGGCAATCTCTTCAGAGAAGCTTATCCATCTTCAGCGATAAGTGGCAATCTCTTCAGAGAAGCTTATCCATCTTCAGCGATAAGTGGCAATCTCTTCAGAGAAACTTATCCATCTTCAGCGATAAGTGGCAATCTCTTCAGAGAAGCTTATCCATCTTCAGCGATAAGTGGCAATCTCTTCAGAGAAGCTTATCCATCTTCAGCGATAAGTGGAAATATCTTCAGACAAGCTTATCCATCTTCAGCGATAAGTGGCAATCTCTTCAGAGAAGCTTATCCATCTTCAGCGAAAAGTGGCAATCTCTTCAGAGAAGCTTATCCATCTTCAGCGATAAGTGGCAATCTCTTCAGACAAGCTTATCCATCTTCAGCGATAAGTGGCAATCTCTTCAGAGAAGCTTATCCATCTTCAGCGATAAGTGGAAATCTCTTCAGAGAAGCTTATCCATCTTCAGAGATAAGTGGCAATCTCTTCAGAGAA
This sequence comes from Lathyrus sativus, assembly GCA_963859935.3. Classification (NCBI taxonomy): domain Eukaryota; kingdom Viridiplantae; phylum Streptophyta; class Magnoliopsida; order Fabales; family Fabaceae; genus Lathyrus; species Lathyrus sativus. The sequence goes on along the minus strand of OZ012740.1, from coordinate 148,293,548 downwards.
GCTTATCCATCTTCAGCGATAAGTGGCAATCTCTTCAGAGAAGCTTATCCTTCATCGACGATAAGTGGCAATCTCTTCAGAGAAGCTTATCCTTCATCGACGATAAGTGGCAATCTCTTCAGAGAAGCTTATCCTTCATCGACGATAAGTGGCAATCTCTTCAGAGAAGCTTATCCTTCATCAACGATAAGTGGCAATCTCTTGGGAGAAGCTTATCCATCTTCAGCGATAAGTGGCAATCTCTTCAGAGAAGCTTATCTTTCATCCGTGATAAGTGGCAATCTCTTGGGAGAAGCTTATCCATCTTCAGCGATAAGTGGCAATCTCTTCAGAGAAGCTTATCTTTCATCCGTGATAAGTGGCAATCTCTTGGGAGAAGCTTATCTGTCTTCAACGATAAGTGGCAATCTCTTCAGAGAAGCTTATCCCCCTATCATCCTTTTTGGTGTTAGGGTTTGTTTTGTTTCGCTCCATCATCCTTTTGGTGACGGGTCTGGCATTCCTTTTGGTGTCATGACTAGCGTCTCCGCTCCATCATCCTTTTTGGTGATGGGTCTGACATCCTTTTGGTGTCATGACTAGCGTATTTTCCACTATCATTTTGGTAGTGGGACCCTTACTTTCTTTTGATGCCAGAGCAGTATGTGTGAGTTTACTGTCATCCTTTTGGTGATAGGTTTGTCATCCTTTGGGTGTCAATTTTTCTCTATTAACATCCTTTTGGTGTTAGCGACCTTTGCAAGATATCCAATTTTTCATTCCCAAGCTTCTTTTTCATTCTTTTCAGACAAATTCAGGGTTTTCTTTTTATCTAATCATCTTCTACCTCGAAAGAATGAATGCCCGTAGCATTTCATCTTACTCGGTTTAAGTCAATTAGATAGGGGCATCTGTCATACCCAAATTTGTCCTACCAGTATATACCTTCACCTGTGCATCCATTCACTAACTATATCTAGAAAATCAAAAAAAAGAAGAGGCTATCTTTGCTTGTGGTTCAAGGTTGTGTAAGGTGACTCGGGCAAGTGATGAGTATTATTCAGTGGTTTTTGACTTATTGGTTAGTCAGTCAAGAGATTGTTTCATGAGTTTTCAATCAGGGTTTCTGTACCCCAAATCATCTGTATGTGGGTCAGTTGTTAGGACTGTGGTTAATCAAATGTTTTGTTGTCGATAATCAACAGGATCAAGTTTATTCTTCCATTAAAGTTTAATCATGGTTCTCTGATTTTAAGGCCTGTTCTGGCTCAAGGAGTTTCATATTAGAGACTTTGGTTTGTTGATATTCAAATGGCCAAATTCAGATTGATTTATTAATTCAAGGCTCTAGTCCGTTCCCAATTTAGGATAATTCAAGATTAATTCATGGTCAATTCTATTTCTCAAGGTTAACTCAAGTGGCAATTATTTCAAGTTAATAATTTTGTTTGGTTCTCGCGGGATGTCAAGTTTTCATCAAGAACTTTGAGTTTGGTTATCATGATCTTATGGCGATTTCCAAGTTTTGTTTATGAGTGAGGTGTAAAACTGGTTTCAAAGTCCATTCACAATCCAAATATTATTTCAAGTTCCAAGCCCATTACAAAATCCCACAATTATAAGCCCATTAGTCCATACAAATTTCCCTTCCATACACTTGAAACCCGTTTCCTTCTATCCAACTCATTCACACTTACGGTAAAAAAGAACCATCACCATCAATTGGTTGCAAAGAAAGTAAATTACAAGCCCGTATATTTACAGTAAAAGAAAAAAGAAGAAAGGCAATTATAACCAAAAGCAGATTTTGGAAATTCTACACAAGCCATTATATTAAGCCTTGCACCACTTGATCCAGATAAAGATCCTCCATGAATGCCATCAAATAAGCAGCTGTGTAGTTTCAACTTCATCACTGATTTGAGTAGCGCAATGCGGCAATAGTCAAAATCCCGTATCACGTTGGATTCATTTTGCATCAACAACATTTTTCCTTCATTGTTTCACAAGTCTGCACCAATTCATAATTTGAATTGTATAATAACCACAACAGATAAAAGAAGTTGCAGAAAAGAGTGATAAAAAGGACCCTCCCAAACAGTGGCAGCACTTGCGAAATTATTACAGCATCCACACATCATCTGAACCAACACACTCATGTGCTATGGAGTTTGATAATTTTGTATCGCACTGGTGAATTAGAAGCAGTTAAAAGAGCACTATTTGCAATTTCTTCTATTATGTGCAAGTTTGGTCCCAAGGAAAACATCTCTCTCGACACAAATGTACCTGAACCCTCACCCAGTGTTATCATTCCCTCCGAAGTTCCAATTTTTCCACATGGTGGACTGTACCCAACTTCAGATCCTATAATCTCGTCTGCACATGTTCCCCAATTTTTAGGTGAAACTAATGTACATGATCTGCAAGGATATGCTGATGCAGGAAATACATGGCCTCTGTACTCATCTTCCCTTCCAGTAATGTCTGGTGTTGACGCTTATCTGTCCGAGGATTTAAAGAATGTTATGCCCTGCTGACAGGATTGGCCGTGTCATTGAAAAGGAGGGAGTACAATTAAAAGTTTTAGACATGAAATGTAGTGCTCTTTGATACTCACTTGAGACATCTGAATTTGATTGGGAGTTGTATGCTGTTAGTCGATGTTTCGTAGCAGCTGATTTTTACAAGAAAACGTCTGCATTGGATTGTAGTTGGATTTATATATCTGATGCGTCTTGTCTGCAGTGGAGCTCATTTGAATGTGCAATTCCAATTCAACTGCGAGAATGGAGAAGTAAGTGCTGGTTAATGATTTGTTTTCGCAGCCTGATGGTCTTGGAGTTTTTATGAATAAATTTACAATGAGAAACAAATCGAAAACTGTAACACATGAATGAGGGAACGGAAGTGTCGGAACCAATTTCAGCATGAAAAATGAACCTGGGTGATTATACGTAGAGGCCACTCACGCGAAAACCTCGTTGGACACAACTGTATCGGATTCTCGTTCGTCCACGATGACCGAAACACAGCTCGTACTTCGCCACTTGATCATCAGCAGAACCTGCACAATCACAAAATTAAGGCAGCAACAATTGTCCAATTGTGATTTAGAAGAAGAACAAACAAATCAAGGGATTCATAAAACTTTAACAAAATTTGTACAAGGAATGGGGGTTCTGTTTTTACCGGCGAAATCAAAGGCCAGTCACAACATCAAAGCAAGCCGTTCTGTACAGCATTGTGAAAACGCAACATACCAGCCCACACACACCAAAACTTACACGCCATATAATATATTGGTACGACCCTGCTGCTCCTGCTTTTGGGCTCCATAATAGAGCAAAAAAATCATCATAATACGGTAACACCGTTGAATATCAAGGAGAAGAACCTACATTGTGGAACCACAACCTTTGAACTTCAACCAAACAATGGTCTTAACTCTGAGAAAACCTTCACAACTCTATTGATCTTCATTCATCATCAGCTCCATTAGCTCACTATCATCATCTTTTTCAACTTGAACCTCCAACTCCAAGCAACGACTTCTCATACTTCCATTTTCAACCAACCGTGAACTCAGAACACTTCCATAACCAAACGAATCCTCTTCAACACAACTCAGAAAAATCATTAAGCTCACTCACAACCATCATCATCTTCATAGCATTTCAAACCAAATATCAAACGTAACGTAACAGGCCAGGATGAATATGACTAAACCAGACCTAGCTGTTGTGAAAGTTTACTCACCATGATTGTGTTGATATTGAGCTAATCAAACTCCTCGCGTCGAAGTCTCATTTTTTGTGCCCATCAAGTTGTGAGTAAAAGTCACTTGATGTCGTATTTCGCAAATTCACATCATCGGCTCACATCCGTTGGCTCGAGAACGTCGTTTACGTGAAAAAAAGAAGCAGGTGTTAGCACACAAAAAGTGATGGAGTGAAGGATGAATTCACATAAAACACAACAACACATACTTGCCAAATGAAAGACATAAGGAAGTGTGACATTAAAAAATCTGCAAGATTCATAACACTATCTAAAAAAAAAACCACAGATTTGATATACCAATGTTACCTGCAGAAGAGAATTAAATGGATATCATATCAATCAGACGATTCAAAAAATAAATAAATTTCAAGTCCTATTTAGTCACTATAATTTAATTCACGCCATATCAAAAACCGCAACATATTCAAAAATGAGATGTAATTCAAAGCAGTACCAGGGTGTAACCAAGTTAGTCCCCACAGTGTTATTTTTATCCAATTACCCGTACCAGAAGTTGAGACCACATACAAAAGTTTTATGCACAAAACAAGAATGCAACAAACTCAGAATATAACATCAATTGCAGGGTACAGAGACACATTCACAAAAATGGCAAAAACACCAATGACAGCAGTTTCACAACAGGTTTAAACATCAAAAAAAGAATAAAGCAAACCATGGCAAAAAATACAACCATAATAGAGCAGAGATCTCAGTAGTTGTGGCAGAGGTTGTCTGCTAAACCTAATTGGATTGGATATATATAGCAGCATTATTCACTCATGAAAAAAAACCCTAACAGAGGAACAACCGCCCTCTCTCACAACTCACCCTCATCCCTCAACCCAAAAGAAACACACATAAACAAAACTAAAAAAGAGATTGAAGAGGGAGCTTATCTGTTTTCGGTATTAACGATTTGGTGGTATCGGTTCAACGAAAGCTGTGCATCATCCAAACTCCTCATTGCTAGCGTGAGAATTTGTCGGATTCGCTCCAACTCGGTAAGTATTCTATTAATTTTTCTGTCTTCATAGTCTTGATCTGTTTAATTTGTGTTGTTTTGTTTCCTGACATTGAGTCCAACGAACCCTCACCTTCCAAACACCAACCATTATCTTTTCCATTGCTCATGAACCTTCCACTCTTGTCATCACAAAAACCGAAACTCCATAACCAACAAACATTCCAAGCTTCAAACACTAACCTCCTCCATGTTCTGTCACCACCATATTAATTTTCACTTTCCATAAAACTCATTCAACGTTCCAAACATCTACTCAAGAAAGCCTGTGGAAGTTTTGAAAACAAGAAGCACAGATTCTATTTCTGCTGTTGCTGTTGCTACTTCATCAATCTTATCAAATGACTAAAAATAACACTAGTCTTGATGCTGATAGTAACACTGCACCACTCACCCCAACCTCTCATCATGATAGAACTCATCACCTTCAACAAAATCAAACAAACATAATAAAACCCCCAATCTGTAGCAACAAATCTTAATCCCTTGCCATCAACACTCTCTGCTCCATCATCATCCTTCTTAGCCTCCTTCATCATTCACCTCCGCAAATCACCACTCAACCAACTTCAACGTCATCAAACCATAACTTTCTAACCTTCGAGTCACCTTCAGAAACTCACCTTCACCAACCTCCATAACCCAATCTTCTTCTACTCCTCAACAACCAGAATCGCAGATCCCTAAACCAAAATCCTTTCACCTTCTGCGCAACCCCTAGATTGTTTCTTCAATCTCCCTTTTAGACTTCTGCAAACCAAAATGAAACCAAAACAGGGGAGACTGAGAAGTAGATAGAGAGAGATTCAAGAGGAGTCTAATTGGAACCGAGTAAATAAGGATAGAAGGAGAGGATTCAAAACCTGATATTTACGAAAGCTCAGAGAAGAGATTGGGACGAAAGGGTGCGTCGAATCTCAAGGGTGTGTCGCGGATCTTGTGTGTTTTGCTTTCGCTTTCCATTATCATCAGTTTGTCACGAATCGTAGAGATGCGTCGAAGCTTGATGATGGTGGATTTTTGATCTCTTTTTACTATCATTAGTTTGGGGAAATACGAATGGCGTGTTCTTCCTTGGAGAGGGTTGTTGCACGAGGGAGTGGTATGATACCACAAAGTGGTTCTTGAATTCGTGTGGTTGGAGAGGTTTGGGCTCAAAGGCCCGTTCAGACCTGTTTTTTTTTTATATTTTTCTTTTTCTGTTTCTCAAACCTGACGTAGTATCAATGAGTATTGGTTTCGGGCCCATTCGGTTATCACCCCCACATTTCCATTCTCACCCCCCCTGTTTTCATTTATTTTATTTTAAAACTTTTTATATAATGTATTATATTTTTTTTATGTTATATCTTAGTTTTACATATTTTGTATATATTATATATTTTTTGGAGTTTGGTATATATATATTTTATCCATAAGTTCATTTTATATTTTTAGAAATTAATTTTATTTCGCATTTGTTATTGGGCCTTTATCCCATTTTCATTTGTTTTTGGTCGATGACGAAAGTTCCATAAATCGATTAATAAGTCAATATATTGATAAGTATCGTTGGATCTGAGACCACCTCTTTACTCTCCTCGCTTCTTGTCCCAACTCGTTTCAAAAGCATTGACAAACCATTTTCAACATCCAATTATCTTTGTATTGAATTAAAAAGAGGGGATTAAGTGTAGACTTCCTTCCTCTCCGAGTGTTGGGATGCCCACTGTAGTGAGGGTGGTTTCGACACTCGTCTTTCAATACGAAGACGCTTCCCATCCATTTTCAAATCTCATCTCCTTAAAATCAATTCTTTGTATTGAACTAAAAAGAGAGGATTGGGTGTAGACCTCTTCTTCTTCGAGCATTGGGATGCCCACTATAGTGAGGGTGGTCTCGATGCTCGTCTGTCAATACAAAGACGCTTTCATTCCTTTCTCTCCTAAAGCCTCGGTTTCGTACCGAGTCCATTTTCAAACCATAATAATTTGATTTCTCTTTGTATCGAATTAAAAGAGGGGATTAAGTGTAGACTTTCTTCCTCTCCGAGTGTTGGGATGCCCACTGTAGTGAGGGTGGTCTCGATACTCGTCTTTCGATATGAAGACGCGACTTTATCCACCTTTTCCTATCACAACTTCATTCCATAACCCTTTTCACCTAAAACCTCGGTCATGTACCGAGTGCCTTTTTCAAACTCATTTTCGCAACAAAAACTTGAATGGTCGTGGAGTGGTTAGGCGTAGGCCTTCTCCTATCCCGAGTGCTGACGTTTACCGTAGGGTTCTCTGTCGCAAAGCACTTACCATTCAAAACCAAAACATTTTTAATAAGAGAATGAAGTTCTCTTTGCATTGAATTAAAGAAAGAGGATTGAGTGTAGACTTCTTCCTCTTCGGGTTTCAGGATACTCACTGTAGTGTGTGTGGTCTTGATACTCGTCTTTCAATATGAAGACGCTACGTTCGCCACACCATTTTCATAACAAGAACTTTGAGATAAAGAATTGGGTACTACCCGTAGGGGTTACTATCCGAGGACCTATCTCGCCCCTAAAAAAAAACAATTCAACCAATCAAACGTCACATCTTGCCTCGTCTGGAGAAAACCTAATATCCTTCAAAAAGATATGTTACGTCCGTTCTACCGCAAACAGGTAACGCATAAGTCTCCACACATGCGAGCAGCAAAACACCTAAACTGCTAGAATGCGCATGATAGCATCATCCATAAAAAAAACATCAACAAACCGTAGGCCGAACTACGGCTGCTCTGATTCTTTACTTTGTTTGAGTAAAGATACATAGGCACAAGGGCCACAATCCTTGCCGAGCACATTCCCCCTCTATATCTGTAGTTCTTTGAACTACGTCGACTCTGACTTTCTCACATCCGTTGAGAATACGTAGGCCTAGGACCGCGAAGTCCTACCAAGTCCGTTTTTTCTCTTTTCTTCCCCCCGTTTCTAAACCCTTCTCTCTATCTTTTAGAACACTTTTATAGCATAATATTTAAGCAAATAAATTCACACATCGACAAACAAAAGGTTCCCATCGAGTACGATGGATGCGAGGGGTGCTAATACCTTCCCTTCGCATAACCGGCTTCCGAACCCGTTCTTGATTGCGAGACCATCTTATCCTTTCTTTTCTTAAGGTTTTCTCGATATTTTCCTTTCCCCTCATGGGATAAATAAAGTTCGATGGCGACTCTTCTGTCTATCTTTTTCGCCTCCCCGTCGTTGCACGATGCATTTTTCGAGTAGCGACACTTCGGAATAAGCAGACATCTTCCTGTAATACGATCTCAAGTGGACACGAGGGCAAATGATGCCCTTATACTTCTCAAAGTCAGGTACCCTGAACTTAGGAGGCACCTTGAAGTCAGCAATTAATCCCAGCTTGGACATATCAACGCCCAAAGTATTCTGATTCTCGATGTCTCTCATTTTATCTTCAAGTGCCTTGAATCTAAGCCGCGCTTCAGCATTCAGCTCTCCTTCAGCACCCTTCTGAGAGAACACATCATCCTGATGATCCTCAAGCCATGGTTGAGGCACAAACAGATTCCCGACGCCTGCATTGCCGTTTCCCAGCCCGATATTGACATTAGCTCCCAGACTCCCATTACCGACGCCCGCCGTATTGAGTCCTATGTTGGCCATCACATTGCCATTAGCACTGTCGTTGCCCCCGGCCACGGGGACACCATTCTGCGGAGTTTCAACTGGTGGAGGAGTGGGCACAGCCCCACCATGGAGTATGCCGTTGCTGTCAACCCTGGAGATCAAAGGCTGAACCAAAGTTCTGAGCTGATCTTGGCCATTGGCGACCACTTGCATGAGCTCCATGAAGCGATCCATCCTTTCGCGGAGCTCCTGAACATCAGTTTGCACTTGATCCATGATTCTGGTATGATTAGCTCTAGTAGGATAGCGGTGAATTAGTCTCTGATCAATCCTGGAACCACCGGGAACAACGTGGGACAACCTGTAAACCTGAAAAACCTGGTAAACACAAAAGGGTTAGGAAAAACAACAAAATGCTCGTCATGCAAATGCTTCATGCAAATGCATGCGTGTGTCTACGTGTTAGGGAGATCTCCCCCGATCCTAGTGCCTGAGTGTCAGTGCTGATAATAATAAGAAGAAGTCCGAGTCCAATCAGGGAAACAACAATCTCATATATAAAGAAAGCCTATCAAGGCAGTACATAGCATCAGCGAGTACAAGATGAATCAACAGCGTGACCTCAGCCAACAAGCCTGGTGATGGTCAACGTACAACAATGATCAAAACAAAAGGAATACAAATAGTCAAGTACGGCCATGAGCGCGATACTCTTCTAACAACTCCTTCGTTTTTGGATGATCCGGCAGAGTGAGCAACCCGTCGACGAGTAACTCCCTTTGCACAATGGTATACTAATGACCTTCGACCGAATCTTCCCATGCTCCTTCGCCGAAGAAATCTTCTAGCTTCCGCTTCTTGGACTTAAACGTCAGCTTGTGCTCCTTCAGGTTAGCGAGAGCTTTGTTGAGCTGGCCTTCGGCGGCGTATCTGCGGGTGGTTTCTTCATCAAACCTCTTCTCACTGTCCTTCACCTGGGCTTCCAGCTTGGAGATCTGTAGCATCAGCTTATCCTCTCGCTCTTTCCTGGTGGCCAGGGAAGCCTTCCAGTGCTGGTTGAACTTGGATATCCTCCGATATGCCTCGTCCAAGTGCTGCTTCTTCGTAGCCAGTACGTCGTTGACAACTTTGAAGTCTTGACCCATGCGCTCACGCTCGGCTATCTGCTTAATCAGGTCTGTACCTAGTTGGTTCACCAACTCTGTCTGCCTTTTGAAAGAATGAACGACTTCGTTCCTCTCGCTTCGGAGCTGAGCCAATTCCTTCTCCAGTTCTTCGTTCGCCCGCTTCAATTCATCCCGCTCAGCCAACACCTGATTATGCTGCTGAATGGGCATAGTAGTAGGCTCTTCAATCATTGGAGGGCTTTCTGGCTTGGCATGAGGAAACGACATCCCTATAGCATCTACTCTGGCTCTGATCCAAGTCAAATACGGAGGGTAGGCTTGACTGTTGCTTTTTCCCAACAATGGCTTTCCTCGCTTGCTGATACCATTCCACGCGTGCTGAAGTTTGGACAACAGATCCCCCTCTAGAAGACCAGTGAGGTACAAAGATTCCTGTACCTCTTCATCCTTCGGCGGAGTTCTCAAAGCATATGCGAACTGTCGAACCAGCAACGACGGATTGTAGTTTATACAGCCCTTCCTACCTATCAAAGGCACATTTGGAAACCCGCTGCAACTGAAGATCACCTTAGTACCCAACCTATCTTTGTCGAACCAATCAATATCCTCTGCAGATAAACTCATCAAACGCTCGGACCATTCAGCGGTGGCTGCAGACAAGACAAAAGGACCCCTCTTGGGCAAATGACTATCAAGCCATTTGTAGAGCAAGGGTACACAGCATGAGACGTTCTTCCCCCTCCTGTTCTCGTTTTTGTAGTGGATAGAATGGTAGACATCTCCGATCAAGGTAGGGACTGGATTCCCTGAAGCAAAGATGTGAAACGCATCAAAGTCTACAAAATCGGGCATATTGGGGAACAGAATGATGCCATATATGCACAGAGCAAGGATGGCATTGAACGCGACCCAACATCCGTCCTTGGCACACTGCTGAGCCTTACCCACTAGAAACTGCAAGGAGAACCCGAGAACCTTATTCCAACTAGTCAATACTAACTCGGAGGCATCCAGATGAAGTGAAGGAGCTAAACCAGCCAGATCAAGCTGAACATCCATGTGAACAAAAGGCATCTGCCTCTTGATAGGCACACCTAGCAAATCAGCATACTCTTCCAGCGTAGGTGCGAGAACGAAGTCCTGAAAAGTGAAACATCTCAGCGGAGGGTCGTAGAATTGTAGCAGAGCGTGCAACCCATTCGACTCGAACACAGAAGGTTTACGAACCAAACTGAGCAACCTGCCGTAAGATTTTCTGAACTCATCCCTCACAGAATCCTCTGCTAGAGCTATCAAACCAGTCAACTTAACCACATCAGGGGCAGGGAACTTGTAAGCCACGGTCTTCCTCAGAGAGCCCATAACAATACAATAGGAGGCAAGAAATCCTGGATCGGGGAAAACGGTATCTGCAACACAGACACACGTTAATGAAATGCAAATGAATATGCAAACTAATGCAAAATGCAATCATGCAATAGGAGACCAAGGCAACTGTTGTGGAGATTCTGTATCAACAAAACCAAAATCTTGCTCTATCAAGAACAACCACTGCGTCTGATAAGAAGGAAACCCTGGTATCGGACCACAAATCTGCTCTGTCAAGAACAACCATCTGATAGGGCCATATACATAGGATCATGATTCTGCTCTGTCAAGAAAAAGTGTCTGATAATAAGGACCTCTGATGTAGGACTAAGAAATATGCTCTGTCAAGAACAAACATGCATCTATTGATGAGATCTTCAGACCCCGATCAAAAATCTGCTCTATCAAGAACAAACAACATCTGCTGATGAGATCTTCAGACCCCAGTCAAAAATCTGCTCTATCAAGAACAAACAACATCTGCTGATGAGATCTTCAGACCCCACTCAACAATATGCTCTATCAAGAACAAACAACTGATGCCAAAACTCTGCTCTATCAAGAACAAACACGCATCTGATGATAAGATCCTCTGATCAAAACCTGCTCTATCAAGAGCAGACAAGTCTGCAACTGAGAAACCCCGGTACCAACAAAACTGATTCACTGTCAAGAAAACCAGGTGGTCTGAAGGTCAAAGTTTCCTGCAATGAACCCAACCCTGCTCACAGGTATGGACCTAAACTGACTCATGTTCGGCATCCTATGCGTTCATCAGCGTCACAGACATTCAAGAGGGGTGATACGATACCCAGAAGGTGTGGCATCACCAGCTCATGAAGCGGCCTCACTCGACTGAATCACAAATGATCGGTCCCCAGAGTCGACAGTCCACCAAACCAGCAACCGTCTCAACCCAAGGGGTTGAAAGAGAAGCCAACCGGGAGAACCTCGTCTAAGTATGGATTTCATGAGACACTAGTGCCTGCAAAGCAAGCACGCGCCCACTAATTTCCACAACTAATGCTATGGTGCACTCAAGCCTGGGTCTGGCTTCTCACTCATCAGAATGCCCCTCCCACAACAACACGAATAATCATATCATACTGAAAATAAAATGCGGGAAATAAAGTGCGAGAAGTAAAATGCGATAAATAAACGCAACCCGACAAGTAATCATACAAGCGCTAGGATTGACTCGCGCAGGGAACCGTTGGAGTCCCCAGCAGAGTCTCCAGCTGTCGCTTGTGCGAAAATAAGGTGCCGAAAAAACAGAAGAGTCGCCACCTTTCGTTATTTATCCCTCAGAACGGGAAAGGAAACGATCGGAAAATCCTAACGAAAACGGGTAAGACAAGGTCGTCGCAACCATTGTCTGGGTTCGGGAGTCGGTTACGCAAGGGGAAGGTATTAGCACCCCTCACGTCCGTCTTACTCGACGGGATCCACGCTTGTTGGGTTTACTTGGACGGGTTGGTTATCTATCTATCTATCAAGGCTGGCTTAAACAGAAAAGAAAAATGACTCGGCAAAGCGTCGCACTTTATGCCTACGTATTCTCATCAGAGAACGAGAAATCAGAGTCAACGTAGTTCGACCTACGACGGGTTATGGGAGAAGGTAGCTCGCCAATACATCAGTATTGTGCCTACATACTCTCAACAGGTATGAGAGATCAGAGCTTACGTAGTTCGGGACACTACGGTTTATTTCCTGTCTTTTACGAAAGAAGTGTTTTTTTTATTGTGTTTGCAATTTCAATCGCACTAGAGACTATGACCTGAGAGTGAATGTGTCGCATGTCACCCAAAGGGTACCATACTAAACATCCAGACTGTGGAAAAGAAACTCTCCCGCAATCCTTTCTTAGATAGCTTAAGGCTCGTAACGTACGAAAGAAATCATTCATGATTATTGTATCTTAAACTGTTTTGAGATGAGAAGAGAACAGGCCCAACTAGGAGGGAGACTATCAAGTCCTACTGTTGTCATGCCATGGATTCATCCTATGGTTGAGGTTTGAACAGGGAACTCCTAGAAGTTTTCATGCATAGGTTTCAACGTAAAGTTCTATCATCAATTCCTTATCAACGGAAATGAGAGTCCTAAGGGATCATGTCAATGATACACCATAACAGACAAAGCATCAGCTTAACAGTAAAATGCATGCAATGCAAGTGAGGGAGGAAATGTGTGTGGGGCTTCAGCCTCCACAAGCTCATCTCAACCTCAAGCCAGAATGGATAACAGTAATCATACTGAAAAGTAAAACATGCTATCAAGCAAAAATAGTAAACTGCAATCATACAGAAGAAAATGAAGTAAAATGCTATCAGGCGAACAAACCACATGGGCAAGGGAGCAGGGCTCTACCGAATACCCGCAAGCAAAGCCACACAGTAACAATACAAGCAGAGGGAGCAACTCAACCTCTAGTACAATCATGCTCCTAGATTCTACTTAGTCTAGATATGGACTTATTCTAATGCATCAAGCAAGTCAAACAAAACACGTCAATACAACAAAAGAAAACATAAGAAAGCAACTCCTCTCTCAACTTCAAGCTTCAGCGCTTCCAACAGCAACTCAGTCTTCAGACTTCCATCACTCTTGACAAATATCAACTTGCTTTTCCAGGTTTCAACCCTTCAACATAAGTTTCAACTTATCTTCTCCTTTAAGCTTCAGCTTCTTGATCAGTTCCACGTTCAAGCTTCACCTAATCTTTAGGGGTCTTCAAGTATCAACTTGCTCTTGTTGCTCTTTCAAGCTTCAGCTGGAATGGCAATACCCAAGGATTCATCCTCTTCACACTCTTCAATGAAGTCTTCATCTTCACATTCAAGCTCAACATCTCTCAAGATACTCAAACCAGAGGAAATCACTTAACTAGATAAGCTGGGGTGTTAAACTGCTTATTGCCCACCAAAGGTGACCTATAAGGGTTCAACATCAAAGGAATGGTTCCCTCAAAAGTTCTACTTCCTAGGTACCATCACTTATCCCTCCAAAGGAGAGAGGTGAATAACATGGAAGGACTTTGAATCATAGGGAGGAATGGAGGTGAAAGATACCATCCATGTTTAAGAAAGAAGTTAACTAGGTCTAAACTCTTCCTAATCCCTAACCCTAAAACAATCAACAAAACAAAAATATCAAGCTCTCAAGCTCCTCAATGCTACTCCAAGCAATACCAAGCTCTCCAAGCCCACAAAGCCAAGCAAACAAAAATTCAAGCCCACAAGGGCAACACAAACAATCATCAACTACAAAAATCACTTAAAAATAGCATATTACTATATTAAAACCTAATATAATTTCTAAGGGATCCTACATACCTACCCTTAATACCCTTATATGTCCCAATGTCTAACTTGACCTAGAAACCCAAAATTCTAGTGTTATTGTGGACCTATGTTAAGGATTAACCTAATTCTACACAACCTAAAATCATCTAAGCAAAACTAACCTAAAATTCATCACAAAATTATGGAATAAATCCAGGGGGGAGCTAAAGTCCTAATCTAACTATCCTAAAAAGAATGACCTAAAAATGTTAAGGGAACTATCTAAACAAAATTCTACAAATTCATGTATCAACATAAAAGAATTAAAAAGCTATTAAAAAGGAAAATATACAAAAAATATTAAAAATGCATGAAATGCAAATATTTTTATTTGAAAATTTTCTAGACATCAAAAGGAAATAGGAGCAAAAATTCCCACTTGAAAATCATTATTTTTCCATTTATTATGATTTTTCAAAGTTTAACATAAAATGGAGAAAATAAAATGAAAAAGATAGAACTTGGGTGCAGATAGTAACTATGGACAGTTCAAATCACCAATGGGCTAAAAATGGGGGTGTGGGTAGTCTGCGTGCTAGGCCCATATTAATTCAGAAAAACAATTAATAAAATGAAAAGAAAAAAGAAACAGAAGCGGTGCAATCAGTAAAGAAATGTAGTACAATTTAAACATGGGTCGTGGGTGGGGGTGTGATTAGTGATCCTCTTACTAAGGCCCAAGAAGCTCCTTTAATGAAACGGAGCGTTTCATGACGAACTCAGAATTCCCTCTTATGCTGAGATTGAATGCAAGCCGTGGGATTAGGGTAGGGTCAACAAGTCATGGGATGATCCAACGGAGGAGAGGTCGTCTTCAACCTTCAGCTAGGGTTTGGAGGGAAAACCACCATGAACAGAGTTTCAAACCTCAGATTTCTCTCCCATCGTATGCTCTCAAATCTTCATCAAATTTAACAATTCAAAACACTAACATGCTCTGTTTTTCATGCTGAATACAACCATAACCCTAGATTACACTGAAACCTCCTCCAACATGAAACACGATTCAAGATTGAAATTATAGTCAATCCTCAACTTCAACAATTCTTGGATCTTCTTGCATCAGAATACTCACCAACTCACACTGAATGAAATTAGCTATCTAATTCATGTTATGTCTCATTATACCACGAGTTCTTGATCATCAAAGAAATGGTGTCCATAACTCAATCTTCATCAATTGATCCCTAACTCTCCAGAAATGATCACCTATGTGTCTCTAACCTTTCTACACTAACCAATCTACCTAATTATGCATAAATTATGTTGTAGTGGAGAATTTACAAACCTGGTATTTCTTGATCAACAGATGGTGAAAACCTTCACTTCAAGCCTTGAAATTCTTCAGAAAGCTTCCTTGGATGATGATCTTGCTACTGTTTGCAAAAGATTGAATGGAGAATGCTTGAATCTCAGAATTCGATTCTGACTTGCTACCTTGAAAATTCAATTGCCAATTCCTCAATTCACCATGGATTTGCTCTCAAATTGATCTGCACATCTTCACTATCATCAATGGAGTGTGTATGAATGGAAAGAATGAATGGAAATGGTTCAGAATAGGGAATTCACTTTCAACTTGCAATGGAAGCAATTGAAATGACCAACTCTCTCTTCTCTCAAATCCTACACCAACCTTGCATCTGAGCAAGTCCTATGGGTTATATAGAGTGGTTTAGAATCATCTAGAACCATCTAGGACCATCCAATGAGAAATTGGAAATCTCATGTCATGGCATTATGAATTCACTTCTCCTTATGTGCTATCTCATGCCATAGCCCTTGTAACCACCAATTCTGACTTGAAATTCTCCCCATATGAGATTTATGATGTGTTGAGATGCATAACTAACTTGTACATTGAGTTTCTTTGAGTTTTGCTTTTGTGCCTTAAGATGCAAGCAAGCACTTTCCAAAGCAGCCCCATGATCTAGGCCTCAAATCAAAATTGTGGCTGAACCATTGTTTTTAGAATGTCTTTTAGAATCAAAATGACCTATTATATGACATGGTTTGGATGTGTAACTTGGAAATTTCAATTTCCAACTTCAACTTATTTAACTTATGCCTCCATTTTAGGTCATTTTTATCACTTTTTGATACAAGCCTTTTAAATATCTCATGACCTCCCTACTAGCCTTAAAACATCATTCTAAGAAAGTTTTATGTTGAAGATTTTTCCATTTGAAGCTTGGAAATAGGAGATATGGCCTTATGCTTGAAATGACCTATAATATCCAAATGACCAAAATGCCCTTGACTTGTCAAAGCCATAACTTGAGTTCTACAAATCCTATCAAGGACTTCTAGTACTCTATAGAAAGCTAAGAAGATTCTCTACAACATTCATGTTTACCAAGAGTTAATAGGAATCATACTACTAGGGAAAAAGTTGGATGCAAGTTGGGTGACTTTCAAGGACCCAGATTCACATACCTCAGATGACCTGTAACTTGTCAAAGTCATAACTTGAGCTCTACAAATCCTATCAAGGACTTCTAGCACTCAAATTAAATCTAATAACAAGCTCTACAACAATCATGTTGTGGGGAAGATGAGATGACAATCACATCTTGAGCTAAACTGCCTTGAAGATAGGGGTCAAACTAGGGGATTTTACACTGTCAAGCCTTAAAAACCCTAGCTTGAAACTTCTCAAACTCTCTAATCATGATGAGTTGGTCTAGGAATCATCCTTATAGCATCTAAATGCATCAATACATGATCACATGGCTCTTGGATTAGGTCTCAACCCTCTCCAAATCATCAGTTGACATAGGGTTGACCCAGTCAAACCCTAATTCCACCACTCATGGCTGAGTCTTCTGAATTCTTGTACAATGACCTCTCTAGGCTTCATGATGGCTTTCAAGATATCTCATAAGCTCTCTCAAAGCTTCAAGTCCATCCTCATAGTCTCAGAATCATATGAGGGGCTCCCACAACTCTCCAGTTATGAGACACACCACCTTGGTTTCAACCAATCTCTCTGAGGATCTCTTGAGTTCTCTGACAAAGATATCAACCTTTGAACACTTGAATACCCTTCTTGGATAGCTTCCAAGTCTCATACAACTCTTGCTGGGTAATCATACCCCTTGATCTACTGCCCACATATCAATGAGATGCAGATGATGAATGAGATGAACCACAAACTAGGTAAATAAATGTTGGTCAAATTTTGGGGTGCAACACAAACCAGTAAGCAGTTCTCTCCTGGTCCACCATTCTTAGAATACCAGTTCTCATCTGGTACCTGTCATCTTTTAACCAGTTCTCGCCTGGTCACCTTTTTCTTAACCACCAGTTCTCGTCTGGTGCATGTAAGCTTTTAAACCAGTTCTCGTCTGGTCACCTTTTGCTCGACCCACTGTTTAACCAGTTCTCGTCTGGCTAATGCAGTTTTAAAGTCCAGTTCTCATCTAGCAAACCAGAAATCAGTTCTCGTCTGATATCCAAACCAGAAATCAGTTCAGTTACCAAAACCACAGAAGTCAGTTCTCGTCTGACAACCTTACCCTTTTGACACCGGTTCTCGTCTGGTGGTCCACCCTCGAATGCTAGTTCTTGTCTAGTATTTCCCCCTCAAATCCATTTTGTTGATAACCAGAAATAAACCTAAACCTATTCCTAAACCAGAAAAAGCTTAAATATACCAGGCACGACAATTCCCAATGGTTCACATGTTGTCTTATTCCCCGACACGAGGCTCAAATGATCTCAGTTCTCCATGATTGGTGTTATGTATTCCCTTAGGGGGTGATGTTGTTAAATCAAAATATTTCCTCAGCAGAGAGGTACAGTGTGAGATTGTTTCTCCTCAGCAGTTTAAATTGCATCAAGTTGAGATGACACTTATCCTTATCAGAATAGGGGCAAGATTATCCTCAGTAGGTCAGATTTGATATCTCCGACAGAGTGTAGCCATCCTCGGCAGATTAATTATGCATTCCCAACAGGTTAGGATGGAAGTTTTCCCTGACAAGCGGATTTGGGTTTATTTCCCCAGCAGTGGGACGAGTGCAGTGTTGTATTCCCACAGAGTCTAAATCTTTGGCTCCTTTACCCTCCGAGTCTAGATTATTGATTCATTCCCTAATCTGAGGTGGATATTGATGAATTTAATCCCCAAGAAGAGGTCGGTGCTGATTCCCTCGCTGAGTAATCTATAGCAGAGGTAGATTATTCCCCATCTGAGTATCCCCGGTAGGTTATATTTTGATTCTTCCCCAGTGAAGGTGTTACTTTCAGATGAGTATTTTGTACCCTAGAAGGATTTTGGTATCTTAGGAGGCCATTCAGGGTTGCTTTCCTCGATGAAGAGAGATTCAATTTCGGTGGTTGATGGTTATCCCCTGTAGAGTTGTTAATTCCCCAGTAGAGTGGGCATGTTTCCTCCAGCTGAGACGTTTGTTTCCCAGAAGATTCGTATTCTGGTGTGCCATCCAGGGCGTTTTGCCTCAGCTGGGTTTTGATTTGATTCTCGGTGGAGTTGGCTTTCTTCTCTCCAGCATTTATTTTGCTGGAGCGGTTCCCTTGTATTTTGCACCGTGCATAGCATCTACCTAAACGCGTAGCATTTCCATCTTGTATGGAGCATTACGCCATTCTCAAACATATGCATTTGAAACATAAGCCAGGTGGTTACCGCCCTGTTATCAATTGTGTTTTCAACAGATGGTTGAATTATGTTGCCCGCATGGTATTTAGACCTGGCAAATTTTGGTTGATATTTGTGCCCATATGATATGCAGACCATGGCATGTTAAAGAGTGGTATCCAGACCATAATACTTTTTTTTAGTCCGCGTGGTATCCAGACCCCGGCTTATGTTTCTTCCCAGCAGCGTCGTCGAACTTCGGTTGATGATTTTGTTTCTAGCCCTATATGTTATCCAGACCATGGCAAATTGATATGTTCCTCTTAGCCTGCGTGGTATCCAGACCCGACTTTTTGTTTTCTCCGACAGTTAGTCATCTTTGCCTGCGTGGTATCCAGACCATGGCAGTTGCTGATCTGTTTCGTCCATTGAGTATCCAGACTCTGGTAAAGTCAGTGGGGTATCCAGACCCTGATGATTTTTGTTTGTGTTTTCTCCGTTGAGTATCCAGACTCCGGTAAAGTTAGTTGGGTATCCATACCCTGATGAATCTCGTTTGTATCTGCTTCGTTGAGTTTCCAGACTCTGGTAAAGGCAGTTATGGTATCCAGACCATATTAGTTTATTTGATGCTCTGTGATATCCAGATCACAGTAATTATTTTTATCTTCGGCCGCCATGTGGTATCCAGACCTCGACACCTAACGATTTCTCTCAGCTCGCGTGGTATCAAGACCACAACTCCTTTGGTTTCCCAGTAACTTTGTAAGATATCCAGATCCTGATGAATATATTTCTTTTGCATAGAGCATCCAGCCTCAGATTGCATTAAGCATCCAGGCTCAGATTATTGAGTATCCAGACTCAGATTATTACCGAGTATCCAAACTCTGGTATATTGCATAGAGCATCCAGGCTCCGATTTTTGAGTATCTAGACTCAGGTATATCAGCTTTGAGCATCCAGGTTCCGATCACTTTGAGCATCCAGGCTCCGATTTCCCTCGAGTATCCAGACTCTGACAACATGAATGTTACCTTTCAGCCAAAATGGTATCTAGACCATGGCAGCTTTTGATGAATGTGTTCATCTTATTGTTATATTACCTAACGAAGTTACTTGGTTAAGTTTCTCTCGTTTTCTCCCTGCCAGAGTCGTTTGGTTAAGCCTCTCTTCCCTAACGGAGTATTTTTTTGATCAGTTCAACTATCTTCTGGAGATCTTTGTTCCAATATATCAGAGTTTGCAGTTCTGTTTTTGCGGTTGGCAAATTTCTGGGTTATTTGGTATTCAACCGCCTTCTACCTTTGAATGTTTGAAAGTTGTTCGCTTTTCAACCCTTCAGGTCCAAGCCGTTTGAATAGGGGCAGTTGTTGCACCCCAAAATTTGACCAACCGTTTCTCGTTTTTGGCTTATGTTTCGTTTCATCAGCATTTGCATCTGCATACCGCATACTGTGCATTTTTTGCAGCCGGATTGATTTAATCGGGATTACAGCCCTTTCTGTCTTGTTCCAGACAATTCAAACTGTTTCAGATACATATTTTTATTGTGGAATTGGCGCTATGCCCAGTGATTCAGTCTACGCTGTTGGTTTCGGTGGTATCTCGGTATCCGGTTTTTATTTCTGTTTATTTTGTCGCATTCCCGCATTTTATCGTTCACTGATTTTATTTTATTTTCTAGATTTGTTTCTTATTTTTGACATAATTTAGATTTTAATTTTTTTTTAGGTTTAACTTCCATTTCTAGAATATTAAAAGTTTTAATAGATTTTAATTGTTTTTTCTAGAATTTATTAGGATATTATTGTTTTTTTAATAGTTAATTTCTTTTTAGAATTTTCTAGATTTTAATAGTTTTAATATTAGTTTATTATTTCTTCTAGTTTCTTTTATTATATTAATCTAAATGTTAATTAGATTATTATTTTTGTTATCACAAGAATCTGGTTTATTTTTTAGTTAATTAATTAGGTTGGTTTAACATTGCATTAATGTTTCTTTAATTAATTAATTTTCGTTTCAGCATTTAATTAACTAGGTTTTTTGTCATTAATTATTTGATTTTAGATGACTATTAGCTTTATCATTTAATTATGTCAATTAATCTGTCACTTTAATTAATTAATCATTTTTTTAGTCAGAATTTTGCAGGTCCCATTTGGTCTTTTCACGTGACAAGTGTCAGACTATAAATAGTCTATGCACAATGCATTAATGGTTTGGCACGCGTCCCAAGGAGGCCACCTCACCACAGGCCATGCAAACCGCCGAAAATTCCATCGGCGAAATTAAATGGATCAAATCCGCCGGAAAATCCCACCAGAATCTTCATAGTTTCCACCGAACATTCATGTGTTCTTCGTCATATTCCCAGAAACTCATCCAATCTTCAAACTTTTTTTCCAGAACTCATACCAAACTCATCCATGTTCATCAATAACCTTCATATTTTCATCCACCTTCATCTTATTTTTCCAAAAATTTCCCATAAAACCTCATTAACATTCAAACCTTCATCATGTTCGAACACATTTTCCAGATTCAACATGAACCATTACCTCCGAAAATCCCTAGAAATTGATGAACAAAACTCAACACGAACCATTACGATCTTCATACCCAGATCTATCTAAACACCAACAATCTTCATCTAAACTATGAATCTCAACATCTCCAGATCCTTCAACAAGCTCACATGCAAACCTGAATCTGAGCTCAGATCTTCATCCGCCATGAAAAAACTTCAACCAAAACTCCAAATCCTCATTGCACAACCCGTTTTCTCCAGATCTTCACACGAAACCCTCCAAAGTTCATCGTCAACTCACCCAGATTTCAACAAACCTCAATCTGCGAACATCTCAACTCCAAATCTACCCAGATTTCAATAAACTCCGAAACTTCAACATGCAAACCACAAATCTTGCTATCCAACTTCAAACGAAGCTCACGCAACAAATCTCGCGGATCTACAAACACCAAACTCCCAGTTGAACCACAAATCTGTCTTCACAAACTCCCACCGCAACTCGATCTCTTCAGATTTGCCTTAAACGCCATCAACAAACTCTCCAAGATTTAGCCTCCGTTGTTTTTCTTTTGAGTATAACAGAAGATGTTAAGCTTGAAGTTTTGAATCATAAATGGACATGAAGAGGTGTTGTTGACTATTGGATGTGGAAAGAAGGTGAAGTTGTTGATTGAATTTGAGGTTTTTTTTTTGGAAAGAACTGAGAGTGAGGGAGGAGACGACAACGACGGAGGCTGAACAGAGAAGGAGAAAGACCTAGGGTTTTCTTTCGTTGAATGAAGAGGAAGAAGGTGGACGGGTAATGGGCTTGTCGGCCCAATTTCATTTGTCTTTCTGGATCATACCCCTCATATTCATTATGTCCCCTCCCCGTTTGACTTCTGCTTGTTGTATGTGGAGTTAGGCTCAAGGCCCAACCGGATTTCCCTGCATACCCCCTATTCTTTTTTTGTTTTTTCTGATTGTGATTGTAGGCTCAAGGCCCACTGTGTTTTTCTTGCTGGACTGCACCCCTGTTGCTGCTCTGCACCCCCCTCTGTTTTTTATTTTTTATAATTATTTTGTAAATACTTTAATGTATAAATTTTTGTATATATTTTAATACATTTTACTATTTTCTTTTGTTAGAAATTTATATTATAATTCTTTTATAATTTTATATATGCATATATTGATATATAATTTTTATTTTATATTCAATTCCTATTTCTTTTAGAACCTTTTTCTATTAGGAGTTTCATTTCAATTTGAGAATTTGATTTCTTATTCCCATTTTATTATTGGATTTTTCTTACCATTGTTGTTTTGTAGGTCGATGATGAGACCTCCGTAAACCATTATAAATCAACTTGTTGATGGATGATGTAGGATCCGAGACAACTTTTTCTCTCCTCATCTTTTCTCTTCTTCTTCTGATTTTTACTTTGCTTTTCTATTGTGCTGTCCGTGTGACATAATTTAATCGGAGAATGATTTTCAATATCATTTCTCTATCTTGTCTTTGACACGAATATCAATACGCTACCTCTTGGGGTTTGAATTCATTTATAAGTCGAATTATGACGGTTTAGCGTCACATTGGTTCTGGTTCGAAATATTATCATCAAGGATAAAAGAGTAGAGCTTGGAAATGGAGCTTGCACGCAAAAGTCAAGGGTCAACAGAACCACTCCGTTCGGTAACATTGTTTTTATTTCACTTCTTTCATCTCTTTCTTTTCATCCGTCAAGTGTTGCGAGATCGTTAGATACGTGGGAAATGATGAGCGAGTGGTTTCCTCTCCCTTATCTAGGGTGTTTAGTATACGTCCTTAGGATGATATGTGACGTATTCGCTCCTACGTCTAGGACTTAGCGTGTGCGTCCCGTTTCGAGCCTTTTCTCTCGCGTCCTGGCGATTGAGACTCCCCTTTTTCTCTTGCGTCCTGGCGATTGAGTTCCCTTCTCTTGCCCCGTGTAATCGAGACTGTTTTCTATAGTTAGCTGAACTACAGCTGCTCTGATTTCTCGTTCCAGACAAGATTATGAAGGCATAGGATGCGATATCCTAGCGAGCACACTAACAACTAACTTCTCTGTTCTCTCGCTTCCGTGGGATTGATACTTCCCTGCTGACGACTAATCTTCCCTTTCTCTTGCCCTAGCGCAATTGAGAGCAGGCCGTAGTTCTAGTTCCCGTAGGTTCCCATACCTTTAAACCCCGACATACTACGTTCGTTCTAACACAAACAGGTAACGCCTAAGTCTCCAATGGTCGAGCAGCATACACCTAACTGCTAGAATGCGTACGCTAGTATCGTCAACCTTTCTCTCACCCCCGTGTGATCGAGAATACCCTTTGCTTTCCCGTAGTTAGCCGGAACTATGTTTTGCTCTGATTTCTCATGCCAGATGAGAATACGTAGGCACAAGACGCGACGTCTTGGCGATCAATCTCCCCCCGTAGTTTCCCGAACTACGTTGACTCTGACTTTCCCATTGTACGAGGGAATACGTAGGCATAGAGCGGCGATGCTCTATCGAGTCAGCTCTTTCCGTTTAGCTTTAGCAGCCGTAGATAGATTGTTTTTCACCCATAGACTAGACAACCCAAGCGTGGATCCCGTCGAGTACGACGGACATGAGGGGTGCTAATACCTTCCCCTTGCGTAACCGACTCCCGAATCCAGACATGGTTGTGATGACCTTGTCTTTCCCTTTTTCTTTAGGTTTTTGCGATCGTTTCCTTTCCCTCTGTTTGGGATAAATAACGAAAGTGGCGACTCTTGTTTTTTTTTTCCGCCGGTTGTTTTTCGTAGTAGCGACAGGTTGAATAAGGATTTAGAAGATATTATGGCAATAAAAACACAATGATTTTTATCCTGGTTCGTTGAACTCAACTAATCCACTCCACCCTATCAAGAGTGATTTTTCTTTCTCTACAAGGACTTAATCCATTATAATCAAACTGATTACAATAACAATCACTAAGAACAATTGTTCTTAGTCTTCTCAAGAACTACTGACCACAACCTGGTCTTCTCAAGGAACTCTTACTATCAAATGAATAACTAAACCAGTGTTTAAATGCTTCTAAGAAAGTTGTATCACAACTGTGATTTACACTTAAGTTTAAGAACTTATGAAATAACTTCAACAAAGAATAATAATTTGTATGAGAGCTTTTCAATGAATTTTATCAATTTTCGTCAACTGAAGATATTTGTTGAAGGCTTGTTTATATAGACTTAGAAGTCCAAGAAGTTGCCACTTGAAGACCGTGTACTGCAAAGAGTTGTAGCCTTTTGTCTTCACATCACTTGACCTTTCCTAGAAGTAGAACATTCAGAGAAATCCTTTTTGCCTGTGTTCTTGTGTCTAGCATAAAAGAGGAAAGAGTCGTTTGGCATAACCAACGAATATATCTTCAAATAATATTTTTCAACAAGTTTCTATTTCACAGCAATTAACATCAGAGCCTTGAGTGATCAGAGTCTTGATGTCTTCAGAGTTTGTTGTATCAGAGTGTTGCAGCAAGTGTGCTTCAGCGTGAGATTCATTAGAGCAGAGTTTGGAGATCAGATCCTCAGTACTCGCAGCGTATAGTACTATCAAAGTCTTATGAAAAACAATGCTTGAAACTCTTCATACAAAGTCTTCAGTCTACGTTTCAGATGCTTCTGAAGCTTCTGCTTCAGATCCTTCTGTAGGCAGCGCTCAGAGTCTTATGTAGGCAGCACTTAAAGTCTTCTAAGAGATGCTTCTTATGCTTTAGAGCCTTGCGTAGTTCAACATTCAGATCTGTTTTTGCTTTCAGAAGAATATTAAATTTAATATCTGCAGCAAAAATAATTAAACAAATTTAGAGTATATAATTTCTTAATACAAAATTTCGTAAGTGTTATCATCAAAACATAGAGATATAACTAAGAACCAATCTGTGTTCTAACAATCTCCCCCTTTTTGATGATGACAAGAACATAGGAAATTTTGTTCAAAAAATAGATAAAATTATAACTCCCCCTGAGATTATGAATCTCCCCCTGAATTGAATACCAAGAAAGAATAGAAACTTCCCTTTTTGCATGAGTATTCTTTTTAGAATTAGAGCCTGATTGTTCCAAAAAATTAGAGCTTGATTTGGATGAACGTTTCAGAATCAGAGCTTGATTGATTAAAACTTGATTTGGGGATCTCAGAGTTACTTTAAAGAATTTTGTTAGATTTATCATTAGTTCTGAAATACTAAAAATTCACGTTAGTTATAATTTGATATGTCTGAATTCCATTCAGGTAAAGTTTATTTGAACATTCAGAATTTCATTTTCTCCCCCTTTTTGTCATAATCAAAAAGAACACTTTTAAAGACAAATAAAAGGTAACAGAGAGAAAAGATATAATCAAATAGAGAAAACATTCAAATTCATTCATTCAAATAGTCA
The DNA here is from genome assembly GCA_963859935.3 of Lathyrus sativus. Classification (NCBI taxonomy): domain Eukaryota; kingdom Viridiplantae; phylum Streptophyta; class Magnoliopsida; order Fabales; family Fabaceae; genus Lathyrus; species Lathyrus sativus. Next base: position 148,267,754 of record OZ012740.1, on the reverse strand, counting down.
GATAGAACAGACAAAAACATCAGATGATAAATTCAAAATAGGTGCTTAAACATCAGATACAGAAAACATAAATCTAGGGTTGTTTGGAGAAAAGCATCTTCAGAAGGTGAGTGATCTCAGATGAAGATTGTTCTTGCTTAGAGATCCATTTTTCAATGTTCTCAGTCTTCTGATCTTGTCTTGCCATCCAGGACTTGATCTCAGATTGACCAGCTTCCAGCACATCAATCTTATCTTCTAATTCTGGGTTCTCTTTCTTGATCTCAGAAGAAGTAGACGAAGCAGATTCTGAAGTAGGAGCAGAAGCAGAGTCAATATCCATGGGAGTTGCAGAGTATAAAGCCATAGATGCAGAGGGTTTGTCCACAATAGTCAGAGCCAAAAGATTCTCTTCAGAAGCAGATTCTTCAATAGTTTATGTAGCAGATACTCCAGAAGATGAAGGTACATCCTCAAGAAGCAAAGGTGCAGATATTTTCATATTCCATAGCATGGTTCTGGAAGTCTCAGCAAATCTGATCTTCGCATCATCAGAGCAGACACTCTTCAGATTTGAAGCAACAGTATTGAATCTGGAGATGAAGCTATTCCAAATAGCATCAGATTCATCTACATTCATGGTTGACAAGCATCTCTTCTTCACAGAGCCTAAATTCATCCTTATTTCTTTCATAAAATTAGCAAATAGAATATCAACATTTAGCCTAGGTTTTGGTTTAAGAAAGGCTTCAAGAGTTGATGGTTTGATTTGCTTTGGTGGAGGTGGTATGGTGAAAGTTGGAATAATAAAAAGAGGACGAGGATAAGAAAGAAAAGATGGATGGTCAGATGATGAAGTAGAGGCTTTGAATCTAGATAAAATGTGGAACAGAAATGGTTTAACACTTGATGTAGAAGGAATGACATCAAGTGTAGTGGAGATGTAGGGGATAAAAATAGATTTATCAGACAATAGAGGTTCTGATGGAATGATATCTGGTAGTTATTCAATATAGGTTTGAAGTACAGATGGTAAAATAGTTGAAGAACTGGGTTTGTATGGAGTGGTAGAGTCAGATGGTTCTGTTCTAGTATAAAAGTTTTTAATCTTTAAACCAGAAGGAAGGGGATCAAAGGGATGTGGTTTAAAGGATGCAAAAGAAACAAACTCAGATGTTCTGGGTTTAGGTTTTGGAGTGGGTTTAGGAATGACAGCATCAGATGAAATAGATGGATCTGGTTGTTTAGGTTCATATCCTTTGAGAGAGGGGGGTGAGCTGACTTCTGGATGAACATCAGATTCAGATGAATCAGATGAGGTAGATGAATGACAGGATGTAGAAGATATGTCAAACAGAATTTTGAGGGGTTGGATGTCCAGAACCTCAGAATCAGGTACGTTTGATTTAGTAGGTTTGGGTTTTTTTGGTTGAGGATTAGGTTGTGGATTGGAAGGTATAGATTTTGGTGGTTCAGATACAATGGATTCAGATGGTATTGGTTCTTGTTGTTGTTCTGGTTGTTTTGGAATTGGTTCTTGAGGTGTTGGAGTTGGTTCTGCTGGTTTTGTTGTTTGTGGTTCTGATGAAGGAATGTCAGATGATTGTAATGGTGTTGTGGGAACAGGATCAGATGGAATTTGTGATTCAGAAATTGTTGGTGGTTCAGATATTTGAGATGGAAAAGAAGTGGTTTGAGTTTAAGAAGGAGGGGGTTTAGGAACAGAGCTAATAGTTGATAAATCTACTGTAATTTCAGAAATAGAAGGTAAAGATTTTTTAGTACCTCTTATCTTGATGTGTTTGGCAGGAACAGAAGGAGCTACTCCAAAAGCTTTTCTCTTTATCTGCTTCTGTGGTTTTTCAGCAATTTTCTGTTTCTTCTGAGCAGCAGCTTCTTCTACCTCTAATTGTCTTCTTTTCTTCATATTTTCCTCATAAACATCTGGGATTGGTTCTCTTGCACGTAGCAGAATATCAGCAGGTACAGGTGTTCCATCTGCCTTGCATATCTCAATGTACCTAAGAATAACGTCTCTAGGTTCCTCAACACCAAAGATATGAAAGTCTTTTATTGGAATCCTCCTCTGACTGACTTCAACAATATTAAGCTTTTTAGGAGCAGTTGTGAGTTCATCCACAACTCTCAGCCTTTGGAGACTCTTTCCATTCAAAGGTTTTCCAACAATTGAAGCAAGTTCTTCCTTCACTCTAGCTTCATGCAGAGAAGCTACCAGACCATTCTCCGTCAGGATGTTTGAGATTAATCTTCCAAAAGGTATCCAAGTTCTTATCTTCTGACCCTTAGTCTTGACAGATTCTCTGGAGGCATTAATGTGATTCCACAGATGCATGAAGAGAATGTGTGGTAGATCAACTTTAGTACTCTGACTTAAGTAGTACATGAAGTAAAACTGTTCATTGTTCACATAATCTGGAGAGTTTATGGATTTTCTGTGGTTGATGCAGCCCAGAAAAATCTTGGCCCAGATCTTGTAATCATGTTTCAAATCCTTGAACTTGTTGGAGGCTTGTCCAGATGAAATAACTTCAGCATAAACTTCCATTTCAACACACCCAGCTGGCAGATGAGAAACTCCATCAGTTTCCTCATACCCAATGAGTTTTCTGATCAGATCTTCAGTGATTATAATCTCTTTTCCCAAAACAGAAGAGATTATGAACTTTGGGTAGACAGATGCGTGAATCCAGAATTCTTTCACTAAGTGTGGGTAAACTGGTCCAAACAATCTATCAAAGTACTTCACCCAGCCTTGAGCGTTAATGATAGGACGTAAATCAAAACCATTATCAGCTAAGGAGTAAAATTCCACCATTGATTCACATAAAACTTCAAGCTTATCAACTGGTGTTAACAGAGTTCTCTCAGGTTCCTTAAAAGGGGTAGCACCCATGTTTGATGAAGAAACAGCAGCCATAGACGACTAGAACTAAGCTGAGGTTGAGGATGAAGTGTCCATTGAAGAAGATGATGAAGGTTTAGGGTTTAGATGAAGGCTAAAGAGCAAGCAGAAATGCATAAACGTGTTTGTGAGAGTGAAAAATGTGAAATGTTGAGATTTGTGGAATTTATAGAGAAAATTAGGGCACACAAAAGGTCACACATTCAACACGTTCTCATTTAACATTTAATAGCATTTAATGAAAAGAAAATAATCATTTCAAAGCATTTATGATTATGACATTTGGGGGAGGGGGGGAAACCAAGAATTTCAACTATTCAAACGTTACCTCAAATGTCTCTTCAGTATGGCGCACTCCATCTTTTCAGATTCTAGAGTGACACGTGTTTGCTTGCATGTGCTTCTGAAAACTCTTGAGAAATGAAACGTTAGCCAATATTTAGATCCTCTGAGAATGGTTAGTTCAGATACACACATAAATAATAATTCAAGAAATCAAATGAAAGACAGATGAAATACTTCAAAGCTTAAACATTTTGCATCTGAGAAAGTTGCTTCTGATAAATATTATTCTGGACAAAATTCCATACCAATATTTTTCAGAACAAACTTAAACCTATCGTCAGCAAGGGGTTTTGTGAAAATATCAGCCCATTGATGATCTGTATCAACAAAGTCTAATTTTATAATACCCTTCTGAACATAGTCTCTGATGAAGTGATGTTTAGTTTCTATATGCTTAGCCTTAGAGTGTAAAATAGGGTTTTTAGACAAGCATATATCAGAAGTATTATCACAGAATATAGAAATATTACTCTCAAAGATCTGATAGTCTTCTAGCTGACTTTTCATCCAGAGCATCTGCGTGCTACATCCAGCAGCAAAAATATATTCTACTTTTGTAGTTGATAGAGCAATTGTAGGTTGTTTCTTGCTGTACCAGGAGATTAAGTTTCTTCCCATAAATTGACAACTTCCAGAAGTACTTTTTCTTTCCACTCTGTCTCTAGCGTAATCAGCATCACAGAATCCAACTAGTTTAAATTCATCAGATCTTCTGTAACACAAACCACCATTAGAAGTACCTTTCAGATACCTTAGAATCCTCTTAACAGATGCTAAGTGTGATTCTCTAGGATCTGATTGGAATCTTGCACACCAGCATACACTGAATAAAATGTTAGGTCTAGAAGCAGTTAAGTAGAGAAGAGATCCAATCATACCTTTGTAAAGTTTCTGATCTACTTTCTTACTTACCTCTTCCTTACCAAGAGTGCTTGTTGGATGCATAGGAGTCTTTGCCATCTTACTATCAGTCATGTTGAACTTCTTTAGAAGCTCTTTTACATATTTGGTCTGATGAATGTAAGTGCAATCTGGAGTTTGGTTGACTTGAATTCCTAGAAAGAATCTCAATTCTCCCATCATGCTCATCTCAAATTCAGTCTGCATACATTGAGCAAACTCCTTTCCCAACGTAACATTTGTAGATCCAAATATAATATCATCCACATATATTTGTCAAATTAACAGATCTTTCTTGAATGTTTTACAGAAGATAGTTGTGTCCACTTTTCCTCTGATAAAATTTTTCTCTAGAAGAAAATTACTTAATCTCTCATACCAAGCTCTAGGAGCTAGTTTTAAACCATAAAGAGATTTGTTAAGTTTAAAAACATGTTCTGGAAATTTATCACTTTCAAAACCAGGAGGTTGGTGAACATAAACTTCCTCTTCTATAATCCAATTTAAGAAGACACTTTTAACATCCATCTGATATAGAGTGATGTTATTTTGTGCAGCAAAAGAAATGAGTAAACGAATAGACTCTAACCTGGCCACAAGAGCATAAGTCTTTGTGTAATCAACTCCTTCTTGCTGGCTATAACCTTGAGTAACAAGCCTTGCTTTGTTTCTTTCAACTTCTCCTTTTTCATTCAACTTGTTTCTGAAGACCCATTTAGTTCCAATTATGTTGAATCCTTTTGGTCTTGGAACCAAATCCCAAACATCATTTCTTGTGAACTGATAGAGCTCTTCTTGCATGGCAATTGTCCAGTCATTGTCTTGCAGAGCTTCATCCACAGATGTTGGTTCAATAATTGACACTAACCCAAATAATGACGCTTCAGATGATCTGAGGTAGGATCTTGTTCTTATACGATCATCCTTCCAATGATCACATCTTCTGGGTGAGAGGCCTTGATTCTGGAAGATGATCCTCTAACATTTGATTCTTTAGAAATATTCAAGTTGTTCATTTGAGAAGCTAAAGTAGTTGCATCTGGTGTTGCTTTTGGCTCTTTCACTTGAACCTTTTCTGCCTCTGAGCCTTCAGAGTCTGTGAGAATTACTTCTCTATCTGCAGAACTTTCAAATTGCTTTGGCTTTTCAATGCTAAGCTTATCATCAAATCTAACATGTATAGATTCCTCCACAATCTGTGTTTCAGTATTGTATACTCTGTAGCCTTTAGAGCGTTCAGAATACCCAAGCATGAAACACTTCTGTGCTTTAGAATCAAACTTGTTTAGATTCTCTTTATTGTTCAACATATAACATATACATCCAAAAGGATGAAAATAAGAAATGTTGGGCTTTCTGTTCCTCCACAATTCATAGGGAGTCTTTTCCAGAAGAGGTCTTACAGACACTCTGTTCTGAATGTAACAAGCTGTGTTTATTGCTTCTGCTCAAAAATGCTTTGCCAGATTAGTCTCGTTGATCATGGTTCTGGCCATTTCTTGCAGAGTTTTGTTTTTCCTCTCTACAATTCCATTCTGTTGTGGAGTTCTAGGACAGGAGAAATCATGAGCAATGCCATTTTCATTAAAATATTTTTCAAAATATTTGTTTTCAAATTCGCCACCATGATCACTTCTGACTTTAACAATTTTAAAATCTTTTTCATTCTGGACTTGTTTGAAGAAGCCAAAGAACACAAAATGTGACTCATCCTTGTGTTTTAGAAATTTCACCCATGTCCATCTGCTATAATCATCAACAATGACTAATCCATACTTCTTTCCTCTGATGGATGCAGTTTTCACTGGTCCAAACAGATCAATGTGAAGTAACTCTAATGGTCTTGAAGTTGAAACAACATTCTTAGTTTTAAAAGAAGATTTTGAAAATTTTCCTTTTTGACATGCTTCACAAAGAGCATCTGAGTTGAACTTCAACTTAGGAAGTCCTCTGACCAAATTGAGTTTATTAATCTGAGATATACGTCTCATATTAATATGTCCCAATCTTCTGTGCCAGAACCATTGCTCATCACTAACAGACATGAGGCATTTAACATTTTGAACCTTAAGTTCTGAAAGATTGATTTTATAAATGTTGTTCTTCCTCTTTCCATTAAATAAGATTGAGCCATCCTTCTGACTAACAGCTTTGCAACATTTTTGATTAAAGATTATGTCATAACCATTATCACTTAATTGACTTATGGATAATAGATTATGCTTTAATCCTTCTACAAGTAAAACATTAGTTATAGAGGGAAGGTTACCATTGCTAATAGTACCAGAGCCAATAATCTTGCCCTTCTGATTCCCTCCAAACTTCACGTCTCCTCCAAATTTAAGCTCCAAACTTTGGAACATAAACCTTTCTCCCGTCATGTGACGTGAGCAGCTAGAGTCCAGGTACCATGACTGGCGTCTTGACTTTGCTGCTAAATACATATGCAACAGGTATTATCTTATCCTTAGGTACCCAAATCTTTTTGGGTCCTTTTTTGTTAGTTGCCTTAAAAGTTTGTCTGAACTTCTGTCTTTTTACAACAGTTTAGTTATGACTAACTTTTGGTTTAAACACAGGAACATTCTGATCAGAACGTATGTGTTTAATATCATTCAGATGACCAAACTTAAAATGAGAATATAAGGGAGTCTTCTTAATGATAAGTTTATCAACATGCATTGGATTTAAATCCTTTCCAGAGGAAGATTCATATCCAATTCCTTTCCTGTTGTTTCTGCTAACTCCGTAAATCATTGAAGCCGTCTTGCTTCTATCTATGCTTTTAGCCAGAAACTTATGAAAGCTGAAGTCATATTCTTCTAAAATATTTTTGCATTTTGACTCAGTTTCAGATTCAGAGTCTTGTTGAGCTTTTTCAAAATTGTTTTTCATTTTCAAACTGTTTTCTTTGAGCTCAGCAACTTCAGTTTAACAGACTATTCTCAGATTCAAGATTGCATTTAAGCTTCTTGCATTTGAGCTTAATCTGGTTATAGTTTTTCAGGACTTCTGATAAAAATTTAATAAGTTCTTCCCTAGAGAGATCAGAAAGTACCTCTTCTGAGTCAGATTCAGAATCAAATTCAGATCCAGATGATCCTTCATCCTGATCTTCTACTCCAGCCATCAATGCCATGTTGGCGCATTCTTCTTCTGACTCTGATGAAGATTCATATGCATTTGAATCATCCCATGTAGCCATCCGAACTTTCTTTTTATGCTCAGGCTTCCTTCTAGGCTTTTCCTTCTGAAGCTTTCGGCATTCATTCTTGTAATGACCAGGTTCCTTGCATTCATAGCAAACAACCTCCTTCTTTCCAGATCTTTTGTGTCCAGAGGACTCTTTGCGTTGATCTGGCTTCTTGAAGTTCTTGAACTTCCTCTGTTTGTGCTTCCAGAGTTTGTTGATTCTTCTGGAAAGCAAGGACAGTTCATCTTCTTTAGAAGAAGAAGACTCTTCAAAACTTTCTTATAACACCTGCAACGCTTTAATGGATTTGTTAGATTTTAAAGCAATTGACTTGCCTTTCTTTTGAGGCTCGTCTTCTTCAAGTTCAATTTCATGGCTCCTTAGAGAGCTGATCAGTTCTTCCAATGTGATCTTGTTCAGATCCTTTGCTAGCTTCAGAGCAGTGACCGTAGGTCTCCATCTGATAGGCAAGCTTCTGATGATCTTCTTCACATGATCAACAGTTGAATAGCCTTTGTCCAGCACTTTTAGACCAGCTGTGAGGATCTGGAATCTAGAGAACATAGCTTCTATAGATTCAGATTCTTCTATTTTAAAGGCTTCATACTTCTGGATCAGCGCCAGAGCCTTGGTCTCTTTAACTTGTGAGTTCCCTTCGTTTGTCATCTTCAAAGACTCAAACAAATCAAATGCGGTTTCTCTGTTGGTGATCTTCTCATACTCAGTATGAGATATAGCATTTAATAAGATTGTTCTAGCTTTGTGATGATTTGTAAACTCCTTCTTCTGGGCTTCAGTCATAGATTTTCTATCAATTTTCTTGCCATCCCCATCAGTGGGGTGAACATAACCATCAATGACTAAGTCCCATAGATCAAAATCATAACCAAGGAAGAAACTCTCTATTCTGTCCTTCCAATAGTCAAACTTCTCCCCATCAAACATAGGGGGTTTTGTGCTGATTCTATCCCTTTCTTCATATCTGTTGTTGCTGTTAGATGTTGAAGCTTCAGCCATAATATCAACCAAGAATATGTCAAAGTTTTCTCAATTGGATCTTTTCTTTTCACGGTGAAGTGATATCACACACAAAACCGAAGCTCTGATGTCAACTGAAGGTGAGAAAATACTTAGAAGGGGGGGGGGGGGGGTTGAATAAGGATTTAGAAGATATTATGGCAATAAAAACACAATGATTTTTATCTTGGTTCGTTGAAATCAACTAATCCAGTCCATCCTATCAAGACTGATTTGCTTTTCTCTACAAGGACTTAATCCACTATAATCAAACTGATTACAATAACAATCACTAAGAACAACTGTTCTTAGTCTTCTCAAGAACTACTGACCACAACTTGGTCTTCTCAAGGAACTTTTACAATCAAATGTAAAACTAAACAAGTGTTTAAATGCTTCTAAGAAAGCTGTATCACAACTGTGATTTACACTTAAATTTAAGAACTTATGAAATAAATTCAGCAAAGAATAATAATTTGTATGAGAGCTTTTCAATGAATTTTATCAATTTTCGTCAACTGAAGAAAGTTGTTGAAGGCTTGCTGATATAGACTTAGAAGTCCAAGACGTTGCCACTTGAAGACCGTGTACTGCAAAGAGTTGTAGCCTTTTGTCTTCACATCACTTGACCTTTCCTAGAAGTAGAACGTTCAGAGAAATCCTTTTTGCCTGACGCTTCAGAGTCTTGCGTAGTTCAACGTTCAGATCCGCTTTTGCTTTCAGAAGAATATTAAATTTAATATCTGCAGCAAAAATACTTGAACAAATTTAGAGTATATAATTTCTTAATACAAAATTTCGTAAGTGTTATCATCAAAACATAGAGATATAACTAAAAACTAATCTGTGTTTTAACAAATTCAACCTTTTCCATGCATCGACCTCTGGTCGACTCAAAACCTGTAATTGTGCATAAATGCTTATTTTTGTGAATTCTATGCTTCTAGACATAACCAATGATCTACCAAATACATTGGACTCCATATGGCAAGTTTTCTAGACAAGATATGCACACAAGAGAGATATGAGAAGTGTGATATGCATTTTGCCTTGTGGTGGTAGAGCCGAAAACCCTATTCTTCCATGATTACGTTTTGACATCATCGAAATACAAATACTTATGGTATATGAGGATTTGCCCTCACATACTCCCCCTTTTTGATGATGGAAAAACGTGCGAAACAACTTGTGCAATGTGCAATATTAGTAACCTCCCCCTTGCTTAATGCCCAATTCACAAAGTCTTCCTTTTGCAATTCTACAATTCATCAAAGTATCTAACTGATGTCTTGGCTTGGCTTGACACACTCTTCTCCCCCTTTGACAACATCAAAAATAAAGAGAGATAGGTTAAGAAATAGATGTTCAAATCAACAAGATTCTCAACATGTAATAACTACCATTAACAAATATTCATACAAAATACCATCAATGAGCAAGATATGAAAGGATAATCAAACCATAGATAAATACAATAAGGTACAATAAAGGCTCAAAAAGACATAAAACAATTAAAGTGCAAATCATTGTCATAAGTAGAAACTAAGGAATACAATGCAAGAAAGCACAACAATATAAATTGATAAAATGGAAGCATGCTTTAATATCCTCGTCCCCTTCCATAGAAGTGTGGGTTGCGGTAAGGATCAACCAAATCAGTAAATTGTTCGTCCTGAACATCCATAAAATTGTGTTGCTCAAGTTGCATAGCCCTTAACGTGTCGATAATCTCGAAAGATTATGGTCGCGGTGGAGATAGAGGCGCTTCATAACTCCATTGTGGAGGCCGATAAAATTTACCCAGTGTCGTCCACCCGGTGTGTTGCCACTCACCCCAACCTTGGTTATTTTCCTCTTCTATTGACGGTGTATGATGAGCCCAATCTTCATTAGTTTCCATGTGTTGGCGAGTATCATGTTCCTCTTGTGCTACGTCTTCGTCTTCCTCTTCTTCTTCATTTGCATCTTCGTCACTGTCTTCCTCACTTTCATCTGATTCGACTTCATTTCGACGAGCAGTTGCTTTGCCAAAAAATTTGTACCGCATTTGATCTTGTGACCAGAAGTATCCCATCATTGAAAGTGTTTTTTGACATAACTCTTGATCAGACATAATTGATGTGTACGAAAAATCTGGAAATATAATCTTAGTACTCGTAAGGACCTCTTGGATGAATGAGCCATATGCGAGAGCAATACCCCTACTGGAATCTCTTAAAGCATACACCCTACTAGCAATATAGTAGGGCCAGTTAATCTTGATTCTATTCTGCAAAAGATACATTAAATGAACTTCCACTTGCTCCCCACGAGAAAATCCTCCTTTCTTGGGTCGTAGAATGCGCGCCACTATCCACTGTAGAATATGATCTCCAGTTTTCAACTTGCTGGTAGTGACTGTTCTTGGAAAAACGTCACTAGCCACAATGTGAGGCGGATATGGCCTTTTTAACATGGAGTTTAAAGCAGTTTTAAAATCATAGCCAGCCATTGTATGTGTATCAGTTACTTCATAAAGAGGTTTGTTCTCATCAAGCTCCAAATTGAAATACTTTCTCCAAACAGTAGGTGAAAGACTAACCTTTGTGGAACCGATCTGAGAGTGAAATTGAAAGCCCCGAAATTTTTCGTGAATGCAAGTGTATAAGATAAGTACAAGATCTTCACTTTCACATTGCATTCCAAGAAATTATTGATGCCTTGAAAGTCCAGAAGAGAGATCATATGAGCAAGATGCATACGCTCAGCCGTGAGCCGATAGTATGCATGTTGTTTGATGATAGCCCATTTACTGAAGTTCATGTTGAAACTTTCGATGAATGGTGGTGGAACTAGCGACACAGCTGTAACTGGAATGGAGCCGGATGATGATGCTCTTGAGGTTCTCTTACCGGTGATTCCTCTAAAGGCCATCGATGATGGTTTGAAGAAGGTGATAAGAGAGATAGGTAGATGGTAATAGTAAGGGTTTTTAGAGGATTTGGAATGAGTGGAGAGAATGAGATTCGCCCCTTTTTATAGAAGCTAATTAGGGTTTTGGGAAAAGGAGAGGATTAGGTTCATATGCATGAGGTAGATGCAAGTAACAATGTATCTAGAGCAATGCACAATTAATGATAAAGCAAAATTTGAATTTACAAGAAGTTTGAACGTTTTTGAAACCAAATTTCAAAGTTTTCGCGCGATGTATCGACCGCTTCTCGGTATGTGTCGATGCATACTGTGTGAAAATTGAGAGATTCAAATATTTACTTGTGTGCGTCGACCATACCCTGTTGCGGTCGACTCATGCAAGCAAAATTTGCATATTTTCATGTTTATGCACATATGAGCAACAAATGAGACATAAATACATAGCCACATCAACTATCAAGCAATCAAACAGACATGATGCATATAATAGGTCATATTGACAATTTTAACACATAATATGATGCAACTTGTGAACATGAAAAATTAGAGAGAGATAGAGTGAGAGTTACGGAACAACATCACCTTCATGCTAAAGGTAGCCCGATGAACTATACAGATGTACTTATAACAACTTCAATTTGTTAGATGTACAACAATATAATTATAAATGAATAAAAGACGTGGAAGCAATATTATGAAACACGATCCAAAATATCGAGGATACCAAGTTCTCGTCGGATATGAAAGAAAGGTTCAGTGGCTAGCGGTTTTGTGAAAATATCTGCTACTTGGTTTATGGTGACAACTTGTTCAAAAACAACATCGCCTTTCTCCACATGATCCCTAAGAAATTGGTGTCGAATTTCGATATGCTTGGTGTGTGAATGCAACACTGGATTTTTTGTAAGATTAATGGCACTTGTGTTGTCACAAAAAATAGGAATACGTTCAAGTTTGAGGTTAAAATCCAACAATTGTTGCTTAAGCCACAAGACTTGAGCGCAACAACTGCTGGTGGCAACGTATTCCGCTTCAGCGGTTGACAAGGGAACATAAACTTGTTTCTTGCTATGCCAACTTGTTGCACCCTAAAATTTGCTCAACCTATTTCACTTGGTTTATGTTTCAGTTGCATTGTCATTTGCATACTAAGTCATGTACATAGTCTAATCATTTGCATAACATAGCATAACAAGGCATCTAACAAGGGATCAAGTGACATTTTCATCAGAAAGAGGCCCATCAAGGGGTTTTATTCAAGATCAAGACCATCCAAGTAATCAAGAAATGAGTTGAAGCTTTGAGAAGTTTGAAGGTCAACCAGTAGATTTCTCTCCCAATCTAGGGGATATGTTGAAGATCATCAATGAGTGTGAGTCATGGAAGGTGTAAAAATATCATGGAAGACCTAGAGGGTCATTTTGAAGATGAGACAAATCATTAATACAAGTACCAGAGCTACAGTTGAATGCAGTCAACTAGGGTTTCATCTGGGTCAACCCTAGGTCAACCCTAGGTCAAATGGTTGATTGGAGGGCATCAAGGCCTACTTGGAGTATGTGGAATTCATGAATTGGTATGTGGATGCATGTTTGGTGTTGTGCCAAGGAGAAATCAAAAGGAATCAAGAAGAAGAGGAGTTACTAGATTAGGGTTTCAGTGTAAAAAAAAACCCTAATTCAGGCCTAACGTCCAAGCCAGATAGGTCAAAATGAAAGTTTCAAATGAAGTCTTGTTCAACATGAAACTTGTAGAGCTTCTCAATAGCTTTAATTTGAGTACTAGAAGTCTTCAAGGAGATTTGTAGAACTCAAGTTATGGTTCTTGCAAGTTATGGGTCCCCAGAGGATACTGAAATTTATCTGTGAAAGTCACTTGACTTCCAAGCAACTTTTGCCCATCAAGGAATTTTCAAATGGATTCTTGACCAACATAAGCGTTGTAGGTCTTGATCTTAGCTTTAATTTGAGTACTAGAAGTCTTCAAGAGGATTTGTAGAACTCAAGTTATGGTCTTGGCAACCCGAGGGTATTTTGGGAAAATTGAATTACAGGTCATTTTTTAGCATAGGTCAAAATCTCCATGTTCCACTTCTCCAATGAAAAATTGTTCAACATGGAATGTGCTTAAAATGTTGTTTTTAGGTCAAATAAGTCATCATGATGGATTGATCGGTTTATTTCAAAAAGTCACTTAAAATGGCCTAAAAAAAGGGAATAAGTCAAATAAAGTTTGGTGGAAAAAATCAAATTTTGGGTTAGAGGTCACAAACAAGCCATATGACATACCAATTTGATTGTAAAATGAATTTTAAAGACAATGGCATTGCCACAATTTTGAATTGAGAGTTATTTCAAGGACTTGCTTTGTAAATGGGCTACTTGCATCATAAGGCACATATGCAAAACCACACTTCCAAGCAAATGCAAGGCTCCTTTCCATCCATACACCTCCAATATCTCATTTGGAGAGAATTTAAACTCATAACCAAGTGAATTGCAAGCCAAAACATGAGATGGTATGTGCATAACATAAGAAGAGATTTTCATGACATGAGAAGTTGATTTTCTCATTGGATCAATCTAGAACTTTCTAGGGTCTTCAAATACATTCTATATATACTTGTGAAGGGGTTCAGAGCAAGAGTTGGTGATTCATTTGTGCAAAAACCATAGATTGACATTGGAGTTTGGAAGAGAAAAAGTGAGAGATCAAAGTTGGATTCAAGGCATTTTCAAGAGTTATCAAGAATTTAATCTTCTCCAACAAACTTCAACAAAGGTTTTCCGCACTTTTTGGCAAGAAAAAACGAGCTCCAACTACTCCGTTTTGACGCTCCGAAGCCGGTATGTGAAATTCACTTTTTCTATGATTTTAGGACGAATTAGATTAGATTATTCATGTGGTTAGGATCTGGAAAATGTATAGATGAAATTAGGATCAAGAAATTAAGGATTAGAGACTTTTTTGGATGAGTATGTTTTCTTGATGATGATATATCTCTTTGATCATGGAGTTTTGATGGAATCCAAGAGCATATTTGGAATCCTTGATTTTTTTCCTTCAAGTTTGACTAAAATTTCGTGCGAAACGGTTAAGAATCGATGGAGTTATGTTGCTCGGAAGTTACCGAAAAAATGTCACCGCCGGAACAGCTACAGTACCACGCGGGTACTGTTCCCACCCCCACTCGCGAGGCCCACACGGACATTGCTTTGGAATTCTGTTGTTCGCACCCCTGGCCCAATGCACATTAACTTAGTTTAATTCATTTTTGTTCTTTTTTTCTGTTTTAATAGCTGTTTGGATTAATTGCGTTAAAAATAGTAAAAATGATCGAAAAATTATGAATATTTTTTCTGTAGATCTTGATTGTCTTAAGAAACTGTAGGAGTTGAGTTTGCATTTTTAGGATTTTATTTGAATTAGTTATGAATTTTCTTTTGTGCTAATATCCATTGCTATGCATAATTGATATTGCTGTTTGTTTAATTTTGTTCTCTTTGATGCTTTATGCTTTTGAGCTGATTCTTTCGATATGATTTAGAGGACATAAATAGGGTTCCCCTGGAATTTTTTTAGATTTTTTAAAATTGATTAGATTCTGTTTTAAGTGTGTAGTTTAGAGCCTTCCCAAATAATGGTTTCCCATGACCAAATTTCATTTAGTAATTGTTTAGATGAACTAGAAATTAATTTAGGTCCTGATTCTGGAATTCTATAATGTTCAAACATGCATGTTCACATAGGAATTTTATTAGAATTTTACAATTTATTTTGCTATTTTTTTTGGGTTTTGAAAATGATTGTTGCTTTCGGTGTTCTCTCTTGAGTGCTTTGCCTTGTTTGGAGCGTTTGGTGGACTTGGAGCTTGAAGACTTTGGGTTCCTTTTTAGAGGAGCTTCTGGACATGATGAAGATGCTTTGGATTGAAGAGTGGGGCTTGGAGTGGAGCTTTCTTTCTCTTTTAAGTTTGTTTTAAGAGTTGGTAGAATTAGGCTTTTAGGGAGAGCTTTTGTAGAATTAGTTCATTTCTTCCATCAAACATAGAATGCATTGTTTGCTTCTATTCTATCCTATGATGCAAAGTCCTCTTAGGGAAGTTCCATCTCTCCTTTGGAGGGAAGTGGGGCATACCCTAGAAAGTAGAACTTTTGAGGATACATTTCCACTTCGATGTTGGTTCTTGTTGAATTCCTTTGGTTTTCAGCAAGTATGCCAACATTGCAACTTGATCTTGATGACAAATCCCTTCTTGGAGTGTGCTTGCTAAAGATTGGAGATGAATATTGAAGAATCTTGAAGATGGAATCTAGCTCAAAGATAAGACTTTTGCTGTCATTTCAACTTTGCTGTTCAGAGCGTGTTGTTGCTGTTTGTTGTAGGCGTTTGTTGCTGCTGCTTGGGCTGCCTCCTCTGTATCTTTTGTTTTTCTCTGTATTGTTTGTTGGCTTGTGTTGCTTGCCCTTTAGGCTTGAAGTGAAGTTGATTCACTTTGCCTGTTGCTTTCTTAGGTTCGAGGTTGAGGGGGACTCCCTTGCCTTGCTTGTTTTGCTGCATCTCATGCATACTTACTTTTTATTGTATTTTTGCTGTTTCTTTTCCGTTTATCCCCTAGGATCTCTGATTTCCTCTGCGCAGGAGGGAATTATGACAGACATTAGGTGTTAATCCATGCATGACAACATTAGGGTAGTTTTGATCCCCTTTCAAACCCTAGGATTTTTTAGACTTCTTTCTCTTCTATCTCAGAACAATTCAAAACACAATAATAAGGATAATCGATGTCGTACGCTACGAGCCTTAAGCTATTTGAGGAAAGGTTACTAGAGGGTCACTCTTCAGTAACCTGATTGCTTAGTGTGTTACCCTTAGGGTGACATACGACGTAGTCACCCTCAAGTCATAGTCTCTAGTGTGTTAGAGATTGCAAACATCATAAAAGACAGTTCTTGCATAAAAGACTGAAAACAAACATCAAAGTGTCATTTTTGTCCGCTTAGACTCTTAAATCAGGAAAAACCCTTTCATAAGGAGATAAAAAATTGTCAGACAAGCTTGTGTCTTCCGTAGCCCGAAGTACGTTTGCTCTGATCTTTCATGCTGTATGAAAGTACGTAGGCATAGGATGCGATATCCTAGTGAGCAACCTTCCCTCCTTTCCCGTAGGTAGGCGAACTACGTTGACTCTGATTTCTCGTTTCAGACGGGAATACGTAGGCATAAAGTGCGATACTTTGCCGAGTCATTTTATTTTCTTTTAACCCTTGACCCTGTAGAATAGATAGAATAACAATCCATACTAGAAAACAAGCGTGGATCCCGTCGAGTACGACGTACGTGAGGGGTGCTAATACTTTCCCCTTGCGTAACCGACTCCCGAATCCAGGATTTGGTTGCGATGACCATTCATTTCCCGTCTTTGCGTGAGGTTTACTTCGAGCGTTTCATTTCCCTCCTTTGGGATAAATAACGCACGGTGGCGACTCTTCTGTTCAGCCGGCGCCGATTTTCGCAGTAGCGACAGCTGGCGACTCTGTTGGGGACAAGAATATCCCCTATGCGAGTCAATCCTAGCGCTTTTTTTCCCGTCATGGGTGTTGTATAGATTTACTTTTCTGTCTTTACTTTCCGTCTTTTATTATCAGCCTTATACTGTTATTGCTGTTGTGGGAAGGGGATGATATGTTGAGAGATAAGTCGGACCTGGGCTTGAGGTTACACATAGACTTAGAAGTAAAGAGTAGTGGTTAGCCTGCTTGCTTAGCTCGCACCAGCTAGCCACGAAATTTACGCTCGGACGAGATTCTCTTTGATGCTTCTTGCCGGGCCCTTAGGGCTCGACAAGTCGTCTGACCCGAGGATTGTCGACTCTGGGAACCTATCAATTGGGATTCAACTAAGTGAGGCCGCTTCAAGGGATGATGATGCCACACCTTCTGGGTATCGTATCATCGCTCTTGAAAGTCTGTGACATTGAACCCACATAAGATGTCGTACCTCGTCTGCGAGTTAAGTACATACCTGGGAGGGGTAGGTGGGTCTGTTTGCAGGAAACCTTTGACCTCAGAACACCCGGTTTATCTCTGTTAGTGAGATGTGGTTACGAGGTTCATTTGAGTAGTTTGGTTTAAGATAAAGATTGGATGGTTCTTAGGCTTCAGTACAGAGCAGCCCAGTCTATCAGCATTGCACTTGGTCCCTTGTTTGCATATGCATGTGTATTTTGCATGATTGCATTTCATTAACATGTATTTATGTTGCAGGTGATCATTCCCCTCTGATTCTAGTATATCTTCTAGCCAGACATGAAGTCCCTGAAGAAGACAGTTGCTTACCGGTTGCATTCACCAGATATCAGTTCATTGCTGGGTTTAGTTGCTCTGGCAGATGAGAGTGTGAGGGCTGAGTTCAGAGTATCTTATAGGAGATGGCTTAGCTTGTTGTACAGACCTTCAGCATTTGAGACGACTGGGGTGTATACTTTGTTGCAGTTTTATGAGCCGCAACTGAGATGTTTCTTATTTCCCGATTATATTCTAGCACCCACTTTGGAGGAGTATTCTGCGATGTTGGGAGTTCCTGTGCTAGACCAGATGCCCTTTGTTCATGTTGATCCTGAGCCTGAGTTGGCCACGCTCACCGAGATTGTCAGTTTGGACGCTTCTGAGTTTCCTGGAGGGTTGGTTAAGCTGAATGGAGCCTATGGCTTTCACTTGTCTGTCCTAGTTGAGAAGGCTACGCAATGCGCAAAGAGTGGATGTTGGGTTGCCTTCAGTGCTATTCTAGCTGTCTGCATCTATGGGATTGTCTTGTTTCCTAATGTGCCAGACTTTGTCGACTCAGACGCCTTCTTGATTCTTGCCTCGAAGAATCCAGTTCCTACTCTCTTGGGCGATGTTTACCATTCCATTCACTACACGAATGAGAAACGTTGTGGCAAGAATGTTTCCTGCTGTCTCCCTCTCTTGTACAGGTGGTTCCAGGGGCACCTCCCGAAGACAGGACCTTTTGTGGATGCTGTTGATACTTTGGATTGGTCTTCCCGGTTGATGGGACTGTCTGCGGAGAATATCATTTGGTTTGATCGGAGTATGCTTGGTACTGATATTATATATAGTTGCAACGGCTTTCTGAATGTTCCTCTGATTAGACGGAAAGGCTGTATCAACTATAACCCTTCACTTCTGGTAAGACAGTTCGGTTACGCTTTGAGAGACGCTCCTATTGAGAAGGAGATACAGGAATCTCTGTATCTCACAGGGTCACTAGACACAGCTGTTTTGATCAGATTAAGACATGCATGGGCTAACATCCATAAGAGGGGGAAAGCTTTGCTCAGTAAGAGCAACAACAGAGCTTATGATCCGTATTTGGCTTGGGTCCGCGAGAGAGCTAGTATTTCTTTGATGCCTTATCCTGCTGTGGAACCCCTGTATCTTCCATTGATTGAGGTACCTCCTTCGGAAGAGAGCGAGAAGTATAACAAATTGTTGGCTGAAAACGAGGAACTGAAGAAAGCCAATGAGGAGTTAGAGAAGGAGATCTTCCAGTTACGTCGTGAGAAGAAGGAAGCCACCTTTACTGTGAAGGAACAGATTGAGTTGGTTAACAGGTTGGGATCGGAGCTGACGGAAGAGACCAACAAGAAAGAAAAAGTGGGAATAGCCTTAAACGGTGTTAGTAAGGTGATTACTTCCAAGAAGGAACTGCTAAGCAAAGCTTATGCCCGTATCAACAAGTGGGAAGCTTTGTGGAATGCCACGCTTACCAAGCGGAAGGAGCGCGAAGACGAACTGAAGCTGCAGATTGCTACGCTAGAGGCACAGGTTAGAGACCAAGACGCGAAGATTGCTGAAGCAACATCACTTAGGAGCGCTGATGAGCTCAGAGTAAGTGACATTGACGAGAAGCCGAGAGGCTATGAAGAGAAGGCCGGTTCCAAGAGGTACAGATTTGACGAGAGTTCTGGCAAAGGAACCTACCAGGATGATGCTAAAAAGCTTAGATCCACTACCGAGCGGCATGCTTTATTGATACAGGAGCTGATCTCCAGACTAGGGCACTCGGAGACGATGAGTATATTGGAGGACGTCAGGGCACACCATTTGGCCTGATTTACCTTGTCTTTGTTATTTGTACTTGAATTTTGACCATCGCCAGGCTTGTTGGCCGAGGTCTCTTCAGTTGTATTCAGTTGTACTCTTGTACTCAGCCTCTTGGCATTGTTATATATGAGGGTTTTCTAATTCCTTGCTTGCTGGATAAAGGAGTCCATTGTCGTAATGGCTTTCTCTCCAAAACTAGAATCGGGGGGGAATATAACCTGTAGCATATTTACACATTCGCATCCACATTCGTATTGCATAACCGGTATTTGTGAATCAGTATCTTATTTCCTTCGTCTGCAGGTTTCCAGGATTGACGAACAAAGAGTTCATCGATACTCTACTCGTACCAACTGCAAGGGAATCATGGATCAAGTCCAGGTGGAGATGCAGGAAATTAGCGAGAAGTTGAACCTGTTCATGCAGGCCATGGAGAGTATTGCTAAAGGCTAGGAGAATCTCCAGACTTTGGTACAACCGCTGCTGACACGGGCTAATGGGAACGACAACAATGACCACAACTCTGTGCATGTAGAAACTCTTCATGAGGATGGTCCCCCTACGCCTGTGGTTCCTCCTGTGGTGACCCCACCTGTCGTGGTTGTGAATAATGACGCTGGCGCTGGCAACGGTAACACAGGAAATGGAAATGAAACTGTTATTAACAATGTCGGATTTGGAGACGCCAATCTAGGCGGTGGTAACTACAATGGCGGCAATGGTTTTGGTAACAATGGATTTGGCTATAACGACCAGGGGTTTGAGTACGACAATCAGGGTGAAAAGTTCGGCTTCAACACTCAAGGTTTCGGCTATGATGGTTTCGGTAACGCTAACCAGGGTTGTGGTGGAAATGGTGCTGGATTGATTCCTATCAACACTGGTTTCAGGCAGGGTTATGGTAATGGGGGACGAGGTCCCATGACTAATCAGCAAGGGTTTGGTCGCAACACTGGTTATAACGGGCACGAAAATGAAAATATGAACTGGGGCGAAGACTATCAAGAGGACGCCTTTTCTGGAAGAGGCATGGGATTTGAGGGACCCGTTGACAATACTCAGAGGATCAAAATGCTTGAAGAACAGGTGAAGGGTATGGCTAATCAGAATTCTGCCGGACTAGACATGACTACTATGGGCTTGGTGCCTGGGCTGAGGGTACCGCTGAAATTCAAAGCTCCCACGTTCGACAAATATAAGGGGGACACTTGCCCTAAGGTGCATGTTCGTGCTTATTACAGAAGGATGTCCGCGTATTCAGATGACGAAAGGATGCTTATGCACTTCTTTCAAGACAGCCTATCAGGGCCGTCACTCGAGTGGTACATGGGGTTGGAGCCCGCTCAAATTAAAACCTGGAAGCAATTGGCGGATGCTTTTGTCCTGCATTATAAATATAATAGTGATCTGGCATCGAACCGAGTTCAACTGCAAGGTTTGTCGCAAAAGAAAGAGGAAAGATTTAAGGAGTATGTGCAGAGATGGCGCGACATGGCAGCAAGAGTACATCCTCCGTTGGCTGAGAGAGAAATGAATAGCATGTTCATTGGGACGTTCACGGGGATATATTACGAAAAATTGTTTAATGTTTCGTTGAGTAGTTTTTCAGATTTGATTCTCATGGGCGAGATGGTCGAAGACAGTATTAAGGTTGGAAGATTCCAAGCAGGTGAGTCTGCCCCCACAGGAGGTACCAGGAAAGCATTCGGTGGTAGGCGGCAAGGTGATTCTAGTGCTGTGTTTGGCAGCAGGGGCCGGGGAAAAGGACGAAGTCAGTATGCTCAGCATCAACAGGTCGCTAGTGTTACTATCCCTTTTCCACAACAACAACAGCAGCAACAGCAGCCGCAACAACAAAGGCTACACCCTGCCCAACGCAGAATCCTAGAGGGCAAGCCCAGGCGAGTATTTGAAACGCCTCCTTCCACATACGCTGAACTGCTTCAAACACTGCTGGAATTAAAGTTGGTCGAGAAGAGGACTATGGCACCATTAACGGGCAATCCTCCGTTTGGCTATGATGCCGTTAAACACTGTGATTTCCACTCCGGGGCGCCCGGACATGATATTGAAGGCTGTAATGTGTTTAAACATAAAGTCCAAGATTTATTGGACAGCAAAGCTATTAACTTTGGACAGGCGGGTCCAAATATAGTACATCATCCTATGCCCAATCACGGGGCAAACGCCATCCTGACCGAGGAGAGTTTGAATCTAGTGACGGATGTCAATGAGCTGAAGACACCGTTGGGTGAGATCAAAAGCGGGTTGTTAAAAGGGGGTGTATTCCCGGGGTGTGACGAATTTTGCTTGGATTGTTGGTTACAACCAGAGGGTTGTAATGAGTTGAAACAGGGTATTCAGGCTATGATGAATGAAGGAACATTGCAGTTTGATAGAACCGCAGTTGAAGAGCCTGTAGAGGCATTGTGTGAGGAGCGGAACAATGTTGCGACGATAACGATTCCAAGGAAGACAATAACAAAAATGGCGCCCGCCAGGCGGCTGACGATCACTATTACTAAAGCAGGACCGATCCCTTTTGAAAGTACTAAAGCAGTACCATGGACTTACAGGTTGGAGGTATATTGCGATGGTGAGAAAATTGAAGTAAATAAACAACCAGCTGGGGTTGTAGATAATGTTGTTGGAACAGGAGGTATGACCAGAAGTGGGAGAATCTTCACATTGCCTGAGGTAGAGGCAGAAAGATTGGCAAAGGGGAAAGCCAAGGTAGACGAGAGTGGCCCCTCGCAGATAAAGGAAAAGGAAACATCACTTAAGGATGTGGAAGAGTTTATGAGGCTCATCCGTAAAAGTGATTACAAAATTGTAGAGCACCTTCAGCAAACGCCATCAAAGATCTCGATCTTGTCACTGCTATTATGTTCCGAGGCTCATCGGAACGCTTTGCTGAAGATCCTAGACTCGTCATTCGTTCCTCAAGATGTTTCGGTTAACCAGTTAGAAGGAGTGATGGCGCATGTTAATGCAGGGCACAATTTGGGCTTTACAGATTTTGATCTGACTCCAAGAGGGAGAGAGCATAATATGACGTTGCACGTATCAGTTGAATGCAGGGGCACGATTATGTCCCATGTTTTAGTAAATACTGGATCTTCCCTGAATGTGCTGCCGAAGAAAGCAATGATGAAGTTGGATATCAGGGGGATTCTCTGCACACCCAGTGA
The DNA here is from genome assembly GCA_963859935.3 of Lathyrus sativus. Taxonomy (NCBI): domain Eukaryota; kingdom Viridiplantae; phylum Streptophyta; class Magnoliopsida; order Fabales; family Fabaceae; genus Lathyrus; species Lathyrus sativus. Next base: position 148,245,185 of record OZ012740.1, on the reverse strand, counting down.
CTTAGTGGTGAGAGCGTTCGATGGAACGAGGAGGTCAGTTTTCGGATCAATAACATTACCATTGCAGGTGGGGCCAGAAAGTTTTGAAACTGAATTCTATATAATGGACATCCATCCAGCATATAGTTGTCTTCTTGGGCACCCATGGATCCACGCTGTCGGAGCAGTCACATCCACGTTGCACCAAAAATTGAAGTATATGGTGGGGGATAGTGTTGTCACGGTTTGTGGAGAAGAAGATATTTTGGTTAGCCATCTGTCGTCATTCAGATACGTGGAAGTTGACGGAGAGATTCATGAAACGCCCTGTCAGGCATTTGAAGGGCTAAAGATTAAAGACAAAGCTCCAGTACCCAAGATATCAGATGTGGCAGTGTCATCTTATAAAGAGGCTCAGGCTCTAGTGCAGGCAGGCGAAACCAAGGGTTGGGGTCGAGTGTTGGAGATTCCCGTGAAGAACAACAGGTTCGGGCTTGGATATCATCCTTCGTCATCAGCATCCTCTTCCGGAGCGCCCAGGTTCAGAGGGCCAATAACCATAACACAGAATGGAGTATGCTACGAGACTATCAATGCTGTTTCCGATTCTGAAGAAGGAGATAGAGACTGTGATATGGACGCATGGATCAAGCCAAGCGTGCCAGGACAAAGTCTCTGCAATTGGTCTATCCAGGAAACTGTTCCTGTGACAACTAAACAATAATGATTTGTTTTCTTAATTGTTGAATAATCCTGTGTCCTACCCGGGGCACGGTGATTTTGCTTAGGGCCATTTGGTTATGTACATTACATTGTTTAATCATGAATAAAGATGTTTTTTCGTATACAAATATTGTGATCCTTATTTTTCCTGTTTTTATCTTTTACAATAAAATGGCAACGTGGTTATTTGCTTTGTCTGTGTTTTGAAGCATTTAACCATTTCCTTTGCAGGATTACTATTTCAGATGACATCTATGAACCGCCTATGACTCACTTCGACTTCGAGCACCCGGTATTTCAGACTGAGGAAGAGATTGTCGAAGATGGCGAAGTGCCAGAGGAGTTGACCTGGTTATTGAAACAAGAAGAAAGGATCATTCTGCCTCATGAGGAAGTCATTGAGATTATCAATTTGGGGTCGGAAGGGGTTGAAAGGAACATCCGTATAGGGGCCACATTGCAAAGCGATGTTAAGTAGAGGTTAGTTGAGATGCTCAAAGAGTACAGTGATATTTTTGCCTGGTCGTACGAGGACATGCCGGAGTTGGATACGGATATGGTTGTGCACCGTCTGCCATTAAAAGAAGAATGCCCGCCGGTTAAGCAGAAGCTTCGAAGAACTAGACCGGACATGGCTATGAAGATTAAGGAGGAAGTTCAAAAACAGTGGGATGCTGGTTTCCTAGCTGTTACAAAATATCCCTCATGGGTCGCTAATATTGTGCCAGTGCCAAAGAAAGACGATAAAGTGAGAATGTGTGTAGACTACCGTGACTTGAACAAAGTGAGCCCGAAAGACGACTTTCCACTTCCTCACATCGATGTGCTGGTTGATAACACTGCTCAGTTCTCCGTATTCTCCTTCATGGATGGCTTCTCGGGCTATAATCAGATCAAAATGGCGCCAGAAGACATGGAGAAGACTACCTTCATTACTCCCTGGGGAACATTTTGTTACAAAGTGATGCCCTTCGGATTGAAGAATGTTGGGGCGACATATCAACGTGCTATGACGACTCTCTTTCATGACATGATGCATAAAGAGATCGAGGTTTATGTTGATGATATGATTGCCAAATCCCAGACGGAGGAGGAACATTTGGTTAATCTGCTGAAATTGTTCAAGAGGCTTAGGAAGTTCAGGCTGAGACTGAACCCTAACAAGTGCACCTTCGGGGTGAGATTGGGTAAACTTTTGGGGTTTATTGTGAGTGAAAAAGGAATAGAGGTTGATCCTGCGAAAATAAAAGCAATACAAGAAATGTCGACGCCTAAAACAGAAAAAGAAGTACGCGAGTTTTTAGGGAGGTTGAACTATATCGCCCGGTTCATATCTCACTTAACCGCAACATGCGAGCCATTATTCAAGCTGTTAAAGAAGGACCAGGTCGTGGCCTGGAATGAAAATTGTCAAAATGCGTTTGATAAGATAAAAGAATACTTGCAGGAACCTCCTGTTTTGATACCCCTAGTGGTCGGGAGACCGTTAATTATGTATTTGACAGTTCTTGAGGAAAGTATGGGTTGTGTTCTCGGTCAACACGACGAGACAGGACGTAAAGAGCATGTGATCTACTATTTGAGTAAAAAGTTTACCGACTGTGAGTCCAGATACTCAATGCTCGAGAAAACGTGTTGTGCGCTAGCCTGGGCCGCCAAACGTTTGAGGCAATACATGCTAAATCATAAAACCCTGCTTATTTCAAAGATGGATCCAATCAAATACGTGTTTGAGAAGCAAGCACTCTCCGGAAGAATTTCCCGATGGCAGATGGTATTAACCGAATATGACATTCAATACGTCTCGCAAAAGGCTATTAAAGGTAGCGTTCTGTCAGAGTACCTTGCGGAGCAGCCTATTGAGGACTACCAATCAATGAGGTTTGATTTTCCTGATGAGGATATCATGTACCTGAAGATGAAAGATTGGGAAGAACCATTGCCGGACGAAGGACCAGAGTTGGGTTCCAAATGGCAGTTAATATTTGATGGAGCTGTGAATTCCTATGGTAGCGGAATATGGGCAATTATTACTACTCCTCAGGGGTCGCACATCCCATTTACTGCTCGATTGCCCTTTTCGGTTACCAATAATGAGGCTGAATACGAGGCTTGCATCATGGGTCTTGAAGAAGCTATTGATTTGCGGATCAAACATCTGGATGTATACGGAGACTCAGCTCTAGTGGTGAACCAGATTAAAGGAGAATGGGAGACACGTCAGCCCAACTTGATACCATACATGAATTATGCAAGGAGATTGTTGCATTTCTTCGACAAGGTTGAATTGTATCATGTGCCGCGAGCAGAAAATCAAATGGCTGACGCCTTGGCGACATTGTCTTCCATGTATAAAGTTAACTTCTAGAACGAGGCTCCCCGGATTGTTATCTCTCGGCTCGACAGACCCGCCTTCATATTTGCTATTGACGAAGCATCTGATGATAAACCCTGGTACTTTGACATCCAGAATTTCCTGAAGAGCAAGGAGTATCCGGCTGGGGCATCCAGTCGAGATCAGAAGACTCTCAGGAGATTGGCTGGCAATTTCTATTTGAACCCTAACGGTGTTCTATACAAAAGAAACCACGACTTGGTGTTGCTACGATGTGTAGACGAGAAAGAGGCGCAATTACTCATGGAAGAGATACATGAGGGTACATTCGGTACACATACTGGTGGGCACGCTATGATGAGGAAACTGCTGCGGGCAGGTTATTACTGGCTAACTATGGAAACAGACTGTTTCAAGTTTGCAAAGAGGTGTCATAAATGCCAAATTTATGCGGACAAGGTCCATGTACCCCCAAGTCCTCTGAATGTGATGACATCACCATGGCCATTCTCGATGTGGGGAATTGATATGATTGGAAAGATTGAGCCTACAGCATCAAACGGACACCAGTTCATCTTGGTGACAATCGATTACTTCACCAAATGGGTGGAAGCAGCGTCATATGCCAATGTCACCAAACAAGTGGTAGCCAGGTTTATCAAGCGAGATATTATCTGCAGATATGGAATCCCTGAGCGGATCATCACCGACAACGGTTCAAATTTGAATAACAAGATGATGAAAGAGCTGTGCCAGAATTTTAAGATTGAACATCACAACTCTTCTCCTTACCGACCCAAGATGAATGACGCTGTTGAAGCGGCCAATAAGAACATAAAGAAGATTGTTCAGAAGATGGTTGTGACGTATAAGGACTGGCACGAGATGCTACCTTTCGCTTTGCACGGTTATCATACGACGGTACGCACATCAACCGGGGCAACCCCTTTCTCTTTGGTATACGGAATGGAGGCAGTGTTACCGTTGGAAGTCGAGATTCCTTCCTTGAGGGTTTTACGAGATGTCCAACTTGACGAGGTAGAATGGGTAAAAGACAGGTTGAATCAGTTGAGTTTAATGGATGAGAAGAGGCTAGCTTCTCTCGCATACAGTCGGTTGTATCAAAGCCGGATGAAGAAAGCATACGATAAGAAGATATGTCCGCGAAGCTTTCAGACGGGCGACCTTGTGCTGAAGAGGATTCTCCCGCCACAAACAGATCACAGGGGCAAGTGGACCCCTAATTACGAAGGGCCATATGTTGTCAGAAAAGTCTTCTCAGGAGGAGCCTTGCTACTATCTACCATGGATGGTGAAGACTTTACGTCTCCTGTGAATTCAGACGCAATTAAAAAATACTTTGTTTGAAAATGACCCGCTGGACAGTAAAAAGAGAGTCCAGGCAAAAATGGGGCATCCCGGCGAACCAAAAACAGAATAAAATGTTCGGGCAAAAGTTAGGGATAAAATTGAAAAGATGTACACCCGCGAAGTCGAAAACCTGCATTGGGAGACTTCGGAAAAAAAGGGTATCCCGGTGAATTGAAAACCCGCAAAGGGCGATTCACGCAAAAGTTAGGGATTTGAAAAGCAAATGACTGCAGTCCGAATCTGATACCTGCATTGCTTAGTGGTTTGGGAGTACCTGAGGGTTCGTTTATCCAACACAATCTCTTCCGAAAATTGAATACCGGGAAAGCGCCAGAGTCAGGCGAGTCATAGGAGGATCCGCTCACGTTGTTTGTCTGCACCATGTTGGCGACATGTGTACAAATTCGAGTTGTATTTGTATTTTTATGCTTCTTGTGCATATATGTATGTGTGTGTACATAACTTACTCTTTTCAGGAGTTGCATCCGATGTACAAAACTTTGCCTATTTAGAGGTCCAATCAATAAAACATGTTATTCAGTATTTGATACTTGTTCTTTAATGTTTTGTATATGGAAAATGCCGATGTTTTGATAAACTTGCACTTGCATAACTTTGCTGGCCCTTGCCAATAATTGATAAAACTTTGAATTGACTGAAGTAATGTCACGGACACTAACCCGAATAGATTTGGTTGTATAGGTTTGTTTTGTCTCGTTTGTGTTTTGCAGGGTTCTCGCCTTTAAAGCGGACAATCAAGACTCATGGCCCCAGCCGAAGGTTCGTGGTGAAAGACTTGACGTTGTGTGACACCAATCCCCATGCAGGTCGCACCTCATCTTCAAAAGTTGGAATGATTTTACCCCTTATCGAAGGAAGAGATTAATTTCCCCAGCTAGTCGCAGCTTATCCCAGAGGATATCCTCAGCCAGTCAAGATCAGTTTCCCTTGCAGAGGTTGCACTCCCCAGAGGGTCGAGTATGTGAACGATCAATCCCCAGCTTGGAGGATTCCTGCAGAGTTTGGCCAAGTCATAGTTGGTTCAGAAGGATTATCCCCTTAGAAGATGGTTTTCTTCCCGCAGGTCGTCATGCCTTCGTCAGGATGATTATCCCCAGCGGAGCGGTGGCTCCAAGCTTGTAAGTTGTGCCTGGACAACATCGTTTCCTCCAGAAGGATTTCCCCGTTCCCCAGCTGAGTCGTTTCTTGTTCAGTCAGTTTACTGTCCCCAAGAGAGTCGATTCTTCCCCAGCGGAGTTACTCTCCCCAGCAGGTGTTATCCTTTCCTCCCAGTGGAAATCAAAGTTTAATCTCCTCGACAGAGTTGGTGGTATGTCCGGCATTTATTTTTCCGGAGGACTTTATGATACTCGTTCATCCCCAACATGGTGGTTTTTGTCCTTAGCAATCGTGTTGACTAAGCAAACTTGTCAAAGTTTCCCCAGCAGCTTGAGCCCGCATTCGCATTTGCATATAGTGTCATATTTGCATCTACCCAAAAACGGGTAGCATATCTGTGTTGTACGGAGCATTACGCCATTGTCAAACATGTGCATTGTGAAACATAAGCCAGGTTGGTTAACCTTCGGTTTTCAAGTGTTGTTCCCTTGCAGGTGGAGAGAGCTCTTGCTTAGATCAATTACCAAATATTGAAAATCTCAGCATGAGACATGAGAGAATAATGTTCTCCTTGTCGTTATTCCCCACAGAGTTGCTTGGTTAAGTTTCTCTTACCCCTCCAGCAGAGTATTTTCTTCAAAATTGTCGTTATCAAAAGATCTCATGAATCAGTTTTTGGAAAAGGCCGCCTATGCCGAAGTAGGTGTCTGGCAGTTTGGGTTCAGAAAATTCCTGGTAGAGTCCTTTTTAGATCTATTGCCGTGTCAGCATTAAAGTTTGAAGATTGGACCAGTTATGTGTTACCCATTTGACTGATGGAGTTAGCTACTGCAAAGATAGGCAGATGAGTCGTATTCGAGAGTCATTACCCGTAGCGATGGCGGTGTTATTTCCCTGCAGTGATGGCAGAGTATTTCCCTGCAGTGATGGCAGAGTATTACCCGTAGCAATGGCGGTGTTATTTCCCTGCAGTGATGGCAGAGTATTACCCATAGCGATGGCGGTGTTATTTCCCTGCAGTGATGGCAGAGTATTACCCGTAGCCATGGCGGTGTTGTTTACCCGTAGCGATGGTGGTGTTATTTTCCTGTAGTGGTGACAGAGAGTCATTACCCGTAGCGATGACGGTGTTATTTTCCTGTAGTGGTGACAGAGAGTTATTACCCGTAGCGATGGCAGTGTTATTTTCCTGTAGTGATGACAGAGAGTTATTCCCCGTAGCGATGGCGGTGTTATTTTCCTGTAGTGATGGCAGAGTATTACCCGTAGCGATGGCGGTGTTATTTTCCTGTATTGGTGACAGAGAGTTATTACCTGTAGCGATGGCGGTGTTATTTTCCTGTAGTGGTGACAGAGAGTTATTACCCGTAGCGATGGCGGTGTTATTTTCCTGTAGTGATGGCAGAGTATTACCCGTAGCGATGGCGGTGTTATTTTCCTGTAGTGGTGACAGAGAGTTATTACCCGTAGCGATGGCAGTGTTATTTTCCTGTAGTGATGACAGAGTATTACCCGTAGCGATGGCGGTGTTATTACCCGTAGTGATGGCGGTGTTATTACCCATAGTGATGGCGGTGTTATTTCCCGTTGTGATGGCGGAGTATTACCCGTAGTGATGGCGGTGGTATTACCCGCAGTGATGACAGTGTTATTTTCCCAGAGTATTTCCCGCAGTGGTGGTGGTAGTATTGCCCGTAGTGATGGCGGAGCTCTTTTCCTGTATCGTTGGCAGAGTTATGTTTGTTGACAGAAGTACTTCCCAGTGAAGTCGTCCAGGTTCAATGGATGGATGGGGTACCCTAAGCATTGGTGTAGTTTATTTCTGCAGTTGGCAAATTTCCGGGTTCTTGGTATTCAACCGCCTCGTACCTCGAATGTTTGAAGGTCGTTCGCTCTTCACCCAGTCGGGTCTAAGTCGCTTGAATAGGGGCAGCTGTTGCACCCTAAAATTTGCTTAACCTATTTCACTTGGTTTATGTTTCAATTACATTGTCATTTGCATACTAAGTCATGTACATAGTCTAATCATTTGCATAACATAGCATAACAAGGCATCTAACAAGGGATCTAGTGCCATTTTCATCAGAAAGAGGCCCATCAAGGGGTTTTATTCAAGATCAATACCATCTAAGTAATCAAGAAATGAGTTGAAGCTTTGAGAAGTTTGAAGGTCATCCAGTAGATTTCTCTCCCAATCTGGGGGATATGTTGAAGATCATCAATGAGTGTGTGAGCCATGGAAGTTGTACAAAGATCATGGAAGACCTAAAGGGTCATTTTGAAGATGAGACAAATCATTAATACAAGTACCAGAGCTACAGTTGAATGCAGTCAACTAGGGTTTCATCTGGGTCAACCCTAGGTCAAATGGTTGATTGGAGGGCATCAAGGCCTACTTGGAGTATGTGGAATTCATGAATTGGTATGTGGATGCATGTGTGGTGTTGTGCCAAGGAGAAATCAAAAGGAATCAAGAAGAAGAGGAGTTACTAGATTAGGGTTTCAGTGTAAAAAAAACCCTAATTCAGGCCTAACTTCCAAGCCATATAGGTCAAAATGCAAGTTTCAAATGAAGTCTTGGTCAACATGAAACTTGTAGAGCTTCTCAATAGATTTAATTTGAGTACTAGAAGTCTTCAAGGAGATTTATAGAACTCAAGTTATGGTTCTTGCAAGTTATGGGTCCCCAGAGGATACTGAAATTTATCTATGAAAGTCACTTGACTTCCAAGTAACATTTACCCATCAAGGAATTTTCAAATGGATTCTTGGCCAACATAAGAGTTGTAGGTATTGATCTTAGCTTTAATTTGAGTACTAGAAGTCTTCAAGATGATTTGTAGAACTCAAGTTATGGTCTTGGCAACCCGAGGGTATTTTGGGAAAGTTGAATTACAGGTCATTTTTGAGCATAGGTCAAAATCTCCATGTTCCACTTCTCAAATGAAAAATTGTTCAACATGGAATATGCTTAAAATGTTGTTTTTAGGTCAAATAATTCATCATGGTGGATTGATCAGTTTATTTCAAAAAGTCACTTAAAATGGCCTAAAAAAAGGGAATAAGTCAAATAAAGTTTGGTGGAAAAAATCAAATTTTTGGTTAGAGGTCACAAACAAGCCATATGACATACCAATTTGATTGTAAAATGCATTTTAAAGACAATGGCATTGCCACAATTTTGAATTGTGGGTTATTTCAAGGACTTGCTTTGTAAATGGGCTACTTGCATCATAAGGCACATATGCAAAACCACACTTCCAAGCAAATGCAAGGCTCCTTTCCATCCATACACCTCCAATATCTCATTTGGAGAGAATTTAAACTCATAACCAAGTGAATTGAAAGCCAAAACATGAGATGGTATGTGCATAGCATAAGAAGAGATTTTCATGACATGAGAAGTTGATTTTCTCATTGGATCAATCTAGAACTTTCTAGGGTCTTCAAATACATTCTATATATACTTGTAAAGAGGTTCAGAGCAAGAGTTGGTGATTCATTTGTGCAAAAACCATAGATTGACATTGGAGTTTGGAAGAGAAAAAGTGAGAGATCAAAGTTGGATTCAAGGCATTTTCAAGAGTTATCAAGAATTTAATCTTCTCCAACAAATTTCAACAAAGGTTTTCCGCACTTTTTGGCAAGAAAAAACGAGCTCCAACTACTCCGTTTCGACGCTCCGAAGCCGGTATGTGAAATTCACTTTTTCTATGATTTTAGGACGAATTAGATTAGATTATTCATGTGGTTAGGATCTGGAAAATGTATAGATTAAATTAGGATCAAGAAATTAAGGATTAGAGACTTTTTTGGATGAGTATGATTTCTTGATGATGATATATCTCTTTGATCATGGAGTTTTGATGGAACCCAAGAGCATATTTGGAATCCTTGATTTTTTTTCCTTCAAGTTTGACTAAAATTTCGTGCGAAACGGTTAAGAATCGATGGAGTTATGTTTCTCGGAAGTTACCAAAAAAATGTCACCGCCGGAACAGCAACAGTACCGCACTGGTACTGTTCCCACCCCCACTCGCGAGGCCCACACAGACATTGCTTTGGAATTTTGTTGTTCGCACCCCTGGCCCAATGCACATTAACTTAGTTTAATTTATTTTCGTTCTTTTTTTCTGTTTTAATAACTGTTTGGATTAATTGCGTTAAAAATAGTAAAAATGATCGAAAAATTATGAAATTGTTTTCTGTAGATGTGGGAATTGAGTTTGCATTTTTAGGATTTTATTTGAATTAGTTACGAATTTTCTTTTGTGCTAATATCCATTGTTATGCATAATTGATATTGCTGTTTGTTTAATTTTGTTCTCTTTGATGCTTTATGCTTTTGAGCAGATTCTTTCGATATGATTTAGAGGATATACATAGAGTTCCCCTGGAATTTTCTTAGATTTTTTAAAATCGATTAGATTCTGTTTTAAGTGTGTAGTTTAGAGCCTTCCCAAATAATAGTTTCCCATGACCAAATTTCATTTAGTAATTGTTTAGATGACCTAGAAATTGATTTAGGTCATGATTCTGGAATTCTAGAATGTTCGAACATGCATGCTCACATAGGAATTTTATTAGAATTTTACAATATATTTTGCTATTTTTTTTGGGTTTTGCAAATGATTGTTGCTTTCGGTGTTCTCTCTTGAGTGCTTTGCCTTGTTTGGAGCGTTTGGTGGACTTGGAGCTTGAAGACTTTGGATTCCTTTTTAGAGGAGCTTCTGGACATGATGAAGATGCTTTGGCTTGAAGAGTGGGGCTTGGAGTGGAGCTTTCTTTCTCTTTTAAGTTTGTTTTAGGAGTTGGTAGAATTAGGCTTTTAGGGAGAGCTTTTGTAGAATTAGTTAATTTCTTCCATCAAACATAGAATGCATTGTTTGCTTCTATTCTATCCTATGATGCAAAGTCCTCTTAGGGAAGTTCCATCTCTCCTTTGGAGGTAAGTGAGGCATACCCTAGAGAGTAGAACTTTTGAGGATACATTTCCACTTCGATGTTGGTTCTTGTTGAATTCCTTTGGTTTTCAGCAAGTATGCCAACATTGCAACTTGATCTTGATGACAAATCCCTTCTTGGAGTGTGCTTGCAAAAGTTTGGAGATGAATATTGAAGAAGCTTGAAGATGGAATCTAGCTCAAAGATAAGACTTTTGCTGTCATTTCAACTTTGCTGTTCAGAGCGTGTTGTTGCTGTTTGTTGTAGGAGTTTGTTGTTGCTGCTTGGGTTGCCTCCTCTGTATCTTTTGTTTTTTTTTCTGTATTGTTTGTTGGCTTGTGCTGCTTGCCCTTTAGGCTTGAAGTGAAGTTGATTCACTTTGCCTGTTGCTTTCTTAGGTTCGAGGTTGAGGGGGACTCCCTTGCGTTGCTTGTTTTGCTACATCTCATGCATACTTACTGTTTATTGTATTTTTGCTGTTTCTTTTCCGTTTATCCCCTAGGATCTCTGATTTCTTCTGCGCAGGAGGGAATTATGACAGACATTAGGTGTTAATCCATGCATGACAATATTAGGGTAGTTTTGATCCCCTTTCAAACCCTAGGATTTTTTAGACTTCTTTCTCTTCTATCTCAGAACAATTCAAAACACAGTAATAAGGATAATCGATGCCGTACGCTACGAGCCTTAAGCTATTTGAGGAAAGGTTACTGGAGGGTCACTCTTCAGTAACCTGATTTATTAGTGTGTTACCCTTAGGGTGACATACGACGTAGTCACCCTCAAGTCATAGTCTCTAGTGCGTTAGAGATTGCAAACATCATAAAAGACAGTTCTTGCGTAAAAGACTGAAAACAAACATCAAAGTGTCATTTTTGTCCGCTTGGACTCTTAAATCAGGAAAAACCCTTTCATAAGGAGATAAAAAATTGTCAGACAAGCTTGTGTCTTCCGTAGCCCGAACTACGTTTGCTCTAATCTTTCATGTTGTATGAAAGCACGTAGGCATAGGATGCGATATCCTAGCGAGCAGCCTTCCCTCCTTTCCCGTAGGTAGGCGAACTACGTTGACTCTGGTTTCTCGTTTCAGACGGGAATACGTAGGCATAAAGTGCGATACTTTGCCGAGTCATTTTATTTTCTTTTAACCCTTGACCCTGTAGAATAGATAGAATAACAATCCGTACTAGAAAACAAGCGTGGATCCCGTTGAGTACGACGGACGTGAGGGGTGATAATACCTTCCCCTTGCGTAACCGACTCCCAAATCCAGGATTTGGTTGCGATGACCATTCCTTTCCCGTCTTTGCGTGAGGTTTTCTTCGAGCGTTTCATTTCCCTCCTTTGGGATAAATAACGCACGGTGGCGACTCTTCTGTTCAGTCGGCGCCGATTTTCGCAGTAGCGACACAACTGACCAAAGAATTTGAAAATAGGTTACAAGTACCAATAGTACTTTTCCTATCCAATTTGCACCCGACAAAATCGGAATCAGAGAAGCCTACCAATGAACAATCATTTCCTTTGGAATACCATAGCCCATACTTCGAAGTACCTGATAGGTAGAGAAGTATACGCTTAACAAGTTTTAAATGGGATTCCTTAGGAGCCGATGATATCGAGTACACATGCACACACTAAACATAATGTCAGTTCTAGAGGCGATAAGATAAAGAAGTGAGCCAATCATACCTCGATATCTCTTTACCTCTACGCCCTTACCACTTTCATCTTTGTTTAAGTTTGCACATGTCAGCATAGGTGTGTCAATGGCGTTGGAGTTTTCCATGTCAAATCTCTTGAGAAGTTCTAAACTGTACTTCGTTTGACTCACGAACATTCCTTCCTCAAGCTATTTAATTTGTAATCCGAGAAAGTATGTGAGTTCTCCCATCATACTCCTCTCGAACTTCCCCTGCATCAGGTTAGAAAACTCTCTCACGAGATTCATGTTAGTTGACTCAAATATAATATCATCAACATAAATTTGCACCAAGATTAAGTGTTTTCCTTGACGCTTAATGAAGAGGGTTATGTCAACCTTGCCTCTTGAATACCCTTGATCAAGTAAAAATTTGCTTAGTCGCTCATACCAAGCCTTAGGAGCTCGTTTGAGTCCATATAAGGCTCTTTTTAACTTGTAAACATGATCGGGATATTCATGAGACTCAAAACCCGGAGGTTGTGCAACATAAACTTCTTCATTAATATAACCATTAAGGAATGCACTTTTCATATCCATTTGAAATAGCTTAAAGTTTTTCGCACAAGCGAAGGCAAGTAAAAGGCGTATAGCCTCGAGTTAGGAAATCGGCGCATAAGTCTCCTCATAGTCGATGCCTTCCTCTTGGTTATACCCTTGCGCAACTAAATGCGGCTTGTTTCGGGTTATTACCCTGTTTTTGTCCAACTTGTTCCTAAACACCCATCGGGTGCCGATTACTCGATGACCTCACGGAGGAGGGACAAGTTCCCAAACCTCATTTCTCTTAAACTGATTAAGTTCCTCTTGCATGGATAAAAACCAGTGCTCATCGAGTAAGGCGTCTTTAGGGTTTTTAGGTTCCACTTGTGAAACGAAAGCAAAGTTATAACATAAATTACTTATCTTAGATCGAGTTGTAACTCCTTTTGAGATATCACCGAGGATGTTATCGATTAGATGGTCTTTGGAAGACTTCCAAGCTGGAGGGAGATCATCTTTTGTAGACGGATGAACTTCCTTGGTTTCCTCATGGCGGTCATCTTTCTCCTCCTCAATTTTAGCTTGGTCGGGCTGATCAATTCCCGTCTCGACACCATTGAGTATGTCTTCCATAGATGTACCTGCACCATGAACAACACTACCTTTTCTGACGTCTCTCGGATAAGATTCATCAAAAGTTACATGTACAGACTCTTCGACAGTAAGTAATCTCTTATTGTAAATTCTATAAGCTTTACTTGACTGAGAGTATCCGATGAAGATACCTTCATCAGCCTTGGAATCAAACTTGCCTAAGTTTTCCTTTCCATTATTCAGCACAAAATATTTGCAACCGAAAACATGTAGGTGAGATACATTTGTCTTGCGCCCTTTCAAAAGTTCATACGGTGTTTTGTTTATGATGGGGCGGATGAGCACCCTATTTAAAACATGACATGCCGTACTTATGGCGTCGGCCCAAAAATATTTAGGTAATCCACTTTCATTGATCATTGTTCTCCCCAACTCTTCTAAAATACGAGTTTTGCGCTCCACAACCCCATTTTGTTGAGGAGTACGTGGAGCAGAGAAGTTGTGATCAATTCCATGATTACCGCAATATTCTTCAAACAAATGGTTTTCAAACTCACCTCCATGGTCACTTATAATTGACACAATGTTTGTGTTTACTTTATTTTGGGAAAGCTTAGAAAATATTTCAAAGGCGGCGAATGTATCTCTCTTGCTAGCCAAAAAGATAGTCCAACAGAATCTAGAGAAGTCATCCACTATTACGAAACCGTAATAGTTTCCACCTAGGCTTTTAATTCTAGATGGCCCAAATAAGTCTATATGGAGAAGCTCGAGAGGTCTCATAGTTGAAACGATATTTTTAGATTTAAAAGAGATCCTCGTTTGCTTTCCCATTTGGCAAGCATCACAAAGGTGATCCTTGGTAAATTTTATTTTGGGCAGACCTAAGACTAGATCTTTGGATATTACCTTGTTAAGCAAGTCAAAATTAACATGTGCTAAACGTCTATGCCATAACCATGAGTCTTCCCTTATTGTCATGAGACATTTGTCACTTGTTTACGATACTTCATTCAAGTCTAGCATATGACATTGTTTACTCTTAGGCCATTAAACATACTCTTCTTTTCATCATTATGCACAATTTTGCAACCTTATTTTAAAAATGATACATTTTATCCTTTGTCGCACAATTGGCTAATTCTAATTAGATTATGTTTAAGACCCTCGACAAGCAATACGTTAGATATAGTAGTGGAAGAAGGGTTACCTACACTACCTTTACCAAGTATTGCACCGCGATTATTATCTCCATAGGTTACATACTGTTTCTTCTTTGCCGCGAAGTCGATGAAGAGAGATATGTCTCCTGTCATGTGTCTTGAGCAGCCACTATCGAGAACTCATCTTCTCTCGATGTTCTCAAGACGTTGTACCTATGAAAAAGCAATTAACAAGAGGAGGTACCCAATGGCTTATTGGGTCCTAAGTTGTGAGTAACAAAATGGTTGCATTTAGGCAACCATTGATAAACGCCCTTAGGAACCAAAAATCTCCTAAAGCGGCACTTAGTAATGGAATAGTCTTTCTTGCAACAATATAGACAAGAAAAATTAATTGTTGAATTGCCTTTGCTATCTTGGTCCCTTATAACATATTTGTATTTTTGATATGGATTCAACATACTTTTTCTAAAATCAGATTTATCGAGAGCAAAAGTAATTTTGGGCTCAAGAGCCTTGTTAAGTTTGGAATTTAGGGTTCTAACTTCATTTTTCCAGATGTAACATGTGTCACACCCAAAGTTAATTATTCTACTTCTAAGATCCTCACAACCTGCTTTAGTACTTTCTACTATGGAAGCTTTAAGTGCCTCGAGTTTTCTTTCGGACTCATGGATCTTTTGTTCTAAGTGAACAAATATTTTTATATTTGAGGCAAGCCTTTTAAAGGCTTCCTTAGCTTCACAATGCAAAGTATTAAATGCAACTTGTAATTCAAAATGAGACATGTTAGAGGAATTATCATATTTAGCATGTCGTACCTGTTTTTTCTTGTTCTTTTGGTGAGCGGAAAGACACAAATTTACGGATTCATATTCATCACTTGAGCTTTCATCCTCGGAGGAATCACTATCGCTTTCCCAAGCTATATATGCTATCCTCGGCTTTGATTGCTTCTTATGTGATTTATTTGATTCTTTTTCTTTGCCCTTTTTGTTTAAGGGACAATTCGGTTTATAATGTCTGGTCTTTCCGCAGGTGTAACATGATCCTCTTGTTTTGTTCCCCTTGGTGTCATCATTTCTAGAGTACCTAGATTACTTTCGAGAGTTGGCAAGGTTCTTCTTGGAGTGTTGGATGTCATTCTTTCTCACGTAGCGGTTGTAACGCTTTACGAACAACCCCATGTCCTCACTCTTGTCATCTTCTTCTTTGTCACTCGACGTGTAATCACTATGCTCCTTAGATTTGGCCTTTGAGGAGGAAGTCTTGAGAGAAATAGATTTCTTTTCAACTATCTTTGTTTTGTCCTTCTTTTCTTTCTTTTCATGTTGCTCTAGGCTTAGGAGCATTTGTTCGTGTTCTTGCAGCTTTCCAAACAATGTTGTTAGATCCAAAATTGTGAGGTCATTTGCTTCCTTGATGGCGGTTACCTTCGGCTGCCATTCCCTGTTAAGACATCTCAAAATTTTGTTAGTAGCAAAATCATTGGCCACTGGCCTACCTAGTGAATGCAATCTATTGATGAGATGAGTGAATCTCTTTTGCATGTTAGCAATGGTTTCCACTTGCTCCATGTAAAAGATATCAAACTCTTGTGTTAGTGTGTTGATTCTAGCTAGCTTAACATCATTAGTCCCCTCATGGGCGACTTGCAATGAGTCCCACATAGCTTTTGCCGTAAGACAATGAGAAACCCAATAATATTCATCAACTCCTAATGAGAAGATCAAAATATTCTTGGCTTTCCAATCATAGTTAAATTTCTTTTCATCATCCTCAGTCCATTGTGCTTCGGGCTTAGGCACAATCTCATTATTCGTATTGGTCATAGTTATTTCCATTGGACCATTGAGATTAATATTCCTCACTTTTCTATCTATGGAATTCATGTGCACCCGCATACAGTCCTTCCAATAACTGTAATTTTCTCCATTAAAAACGGGAGCTCTATTATAAGCCCCTTTAGGTTCGTTAGCCATTTTCTATCAAAGTTATACTTGAAGCACAAAGTGAACCAGACTCTGGTACCACTTGTTAGACGATGGCATGAACCTAGAAGGGGGGGGGGGGGTCGAATAGATCCCAATTAAAAAATCAGTTGGCGCTACCAATTAAAATTTGGTTTTAAAAATATTTGATATACGGAAGCGGCCGTGGAAAAATACCGTCTATAATGAACCGTTATTAGAAGACCGGATATACGTCTAGCCTTATGGAAATGATAATGAGCAAATAGAATCACTACACAACTCACACTATCAATTGATTAATATCACTAATTGGTAAGACTAGTTCGAATGCTACACAAAGCCAACCTGTTGCACCCCAAAATTTGACCAATCATTTCTCGTTATTTGGCTTATGTTTCATTTCATTTTGCATTTGCATCTATATACCGCATATAGTGCATTTTTCCAGCCGGATTGATTTTATCGGGATTACAGCCCTCTTCTCACGCTTCAGGCGATTCAAACCAGTTCGAATACAGAGATTTATTTTGAGAAATTTGTGCTCTTCCCGGTGTTTTCAGTCTATGCTTTTGTTTTTGGGAATATTTCGGTGTCCGCCGTTTTACCGTTTATTTTGCCGCATTCTCGCATTTTATATTCACCGATTTAATTGATTTGCATTGTTTTTTTCCTTAGGGATTTATTTCCTATTTTTTAGAATATTCATTTAGAGTTTAAATGTTTTTTAGATTTAACACTCTATTTTAGAATGTTTTAGTTTTTAGAATATTTTAGTTTTAAGAATATTAATAGATTTGTTAAATAAATTTTTAGGTTTTTCTCTATTTTTAGTTATTTAGAGTTTTCCTAGATTTTAAGTAGCCTTTTTCTATTTTAATAGATTTTTAGAAGTTGTTTTAGCTATTATTAGATTTATAATAGATTAAATAACATTTTCTATATTTTAGAGGTTATTAGAATATTTTTAGATTTTTAATAGATTTTTAGATTTAATATAGATTTTTAATAGGTTTCTAGAAATTAATTGGATTGTTTAGAATATAATAGGTTTTATTTTAGATTTAATCCTTTTTTAGATTCTCGTATTAGGATTTATTATTCAGTCTAGATTTAGTTAGAAATTTAGACAGTTTTAATTAGGGTATTAGTGGGTATTCATTAGATTTTAGTTTAATTGATAATCAGTTTTTAATTAAGGTTTTAATTGTTTCGTTTCCATTAATTAGTGTTAATCCTTTTTAATAAGTTAATTAGTCATTCATTTGGGCCTATTAATCAGTTTTTAGTAGGCCACATGTCCAATTTCGCAGGCCCAGTTCAGTGCCATGTGTCGCTATATAAGCGCATCTCTCTCTCTCTCTTGGTTGGTTGACACATCACCCCTCCAACCCTGCATGCGCGCCACATCCTCACTCTCTCTCTCTCTCTCTCTCTCTCTCTCTCTCTCTCTCTCTCACACACACACACACACACACACACACACACACACTGGCCACCACCTCATCACACACATGCAAACACGACCCAACCTCATCGGTAATATCACACGACAGCAAACCCGTCAGAAACCTTCACCGGAAACTTCAAACCCGCCGAAAAATTCATAGATTCATGTGTTCTTCATTTTTTCCAGATTTTTGTTCAAATATCCATCCAAACATTCGAGTGTTCATCACAAGTTCCTCAATCTTCTTTATGTTCATATGAGTTTTTCCCCAGAAATCACCATAACAATCATCACGATCTTCATCCGTTTCCAGAAACCGTTTAAGGAGCTCATCGTGTTCATCATCAAGATTTCCCAGCGATCTTCACCAATTCATCAACCATTCAAGAAACTGCATCAATATATATTCGTTTCTTCATCATGTTCATACAACCGTTTTTTTTGGTTTCCATTCAAGAAACTTCGTCAAATCCATCAACATGTTCATCCATCGGTTCTTGCATTTTTCCGGATTTCTTCAAGAACTCATCAATCTTCAACCGTTCTGCGGAAATTCATCCATGTTCATAGATCTTCATACATTCATATGAACATTCACATGTTCTTCAATCTTCCACATCCTTTTTCCAGAAACTCGCCACAACTTCACATCTAGATCTTCAACGATGCAAATCTCCTTCGAACCTCACGCGATTTATAGCGAAACATCATATCACGTCCTCATCTTCAAATCGACAACAAAGCCTCTTCGCGATCTTCAACATGCAAACCGACTCTACTTCGCATCACAATCCGCATAAACCAGGTTCGATATCAAACTTCGTCTTGAAGAACATTCTCATCCGCCATGAATGAGTCTAAACGCAAGCTCCGTAAACTTCATCATCGTGAACAATAAACTCAGAGTTCCAAGATTCAATCTTTGTTGTTGTGTTGAGTTCAACAGTAGACAATGAGCTTGTAAGTTTGAATCATAAACGAACATGGAGAGGTGGTGTTGAATATCGGATACAGAAAGAAGAAGAAGTGGTTGATTGGATTTCGTTTTGAGACAGAGAGAGAGGGAGATACAGAGGGCGGCAGAATTAGGGTTAGGTGAGGGAGGAAGATGAGATGAAGCCTTGGACTCGGATGGGGTTAGTGGGCCTTTGGCCCAATTGTTTTTTTTCAGTTCACACTCCCCATTACCCTTAATGCGCCCCCTTTTGGGCTGTTAGTTTTTGGAGACCAGTGGGCTGCAGCCCAATTGCATTGTTGCTGGGTAAAACCCCTGTCTGGACTGATGTACCCCCCTTTTTTTATTTATATATTGTATATAGTTTTTACATCCTATTTCTATTTCAATTTCCTTGTAATTTCTTTAGAGTTTTCTATTAGAGATTTATTGCCAATTTTAGAAGTTGGATCCAAAATATCATCATTTAGGATCAAAAGAGGAAAGCTTGGAAATGGAGCTTGCACGCAAAAAGTCAAGGGTCAACGAAACCACTATGTTCGGTAACATTGCCTTTATTTCATTTCTTTTCTGCAACCGTCGAGTGTTGTGAGAGTTTTAGATACGTAGGAAATGATTAGTGGGTGGCTGCCTCTCACTCGTTTAGAGTGTTTACTGTATGTCCTTAGGAAAATATGCAGCGCATTTGCTCCTACGTTTAGGACTTAGCGTGTGTGTCCCGTTCTGAACCTTTTCTCAAGTATCCTGGCGATTGAGACTCCCCTTTTCTCTCTCATCCTGGCGATTGAGATCCCTTCTCTTGCCCCTATGCAATCGAGACCTTTGTTCCGTAGTTAGTCGAACTACGGCTGCTCTGATCTCTCATACCTATTGAGAGTATGTAGGCACAAGACGCGATGTCTTGGCGAGCACACTAACAACTAACTTCTCTTTTCTCTCGCTTCTGTGGGATCGAGACTTTCCCGCTGACGACTATCTTCCTTTTCTCTTGCCCTAGCGCAATTGAGACTAGACTGTAGTTCTAGAACCCGTAACTTCCCATACCTTTAAACCAATGACATACTACGTCCATTCTACCACAAACAGGTAACACCCAAGTCTCCAATGGTCAAGCAGTATACACCTAACTGCTAGAATGCGTAAGCTAGTATCGTCAATCTTTTCTCTCACCCTTGTGTGATTGAGACCATCCTTTCGTCCCATAGTTAGCCTGAACTACGTTTTGCTCTGATTTATCATACCAGATGAGAATACCTAGGCACAAGACAGCGATGTCTTGGCGAGCAAATTCCCCATGTAGTTTCCTGAACTACGTTGACTCTGATTTCTCGTACCAGACGGGAATACGTAGGGCCAGAGTGGCGATGCTCTATCGAGTCCTTTTTCTTTTCTTTTGTCCCAGACCTTTAGCGTAGATAGATTCAATCACCCTGTTAAGATAGACAACCAAGCGTGGATCCCGTCAAGTACGACGGATGTGAGGGGTGCTCATACCTTCCCCTTGCGTAACCGACTCTTGAACCCGAGATTTGGTTGAGATGACCAATCTTATCCCGTTTCGTCAGTTTTTCTATGCTATTTTCCTTTCCCTCGGTGGGATAAAAACGAATGGTGGCAAATCTCCTGTCATTGCCGACACCTTTTTTCGCAGTAGCGATAGCTGGCGACTCTTCTGGGGACAGGAACATCCCCTATGTGAGTCAATCATAGCGCGTGTTTACTTGTCTTTGGGTGTGTTTATAATGTGTGTTGTATTTTGTATATTGATGTATTTACATTTTCTGCACTATATTATTATCTATTGTTGTTGTGTTGTTGGGTGGTTGTTCCTTTGAGAGATAAGCCAAAACCCAGGCTTGAGTACAAACATAGCATTAGTAGTGGAAAGTAGTGGTGAACCTGAATGTTAGGCATGCACTAGTTCCCACAAAATTCGCACTCAGACAAGATTCTCTTTGATGACTTTTTTTCCAACCTAGTGGGCCGTTGAGAGGATTTCAGATCTGAGGGTTGTCGACCTTGGGGACCGATCACTTGTGATTCAGCTAAGTGAGGCCTCTTCGGGAGATTATGATGCCAAACCAAAAATGGTGAACGTATCATCATTTCTTGAAAGTCTGTGACGCTGATGAATGCATAGGATGCCGAACCTTTATCAGATTAGGTTCATACCTGTGAGTGGGAGGGTTTTGGCAAGAAACTTGACTTCCAGCCAACCCGGTATTTTGGTTTTCTCTTCAGAGCAAACTTATACAGTCAGCAGCGCATCAGTTATTTTAGAGCTTCGTGGGATCTCTGATCCTTTGTTTGCTCCATCAGCATTTTGCATTGCATGGCATTTGCATCTCATTATTGCATGTCCATCCTCAGCCGGAACGGAGAACTTACTAGTCTTTTGTCCAACCCGCAGTTGATTTCTCGACATTCGCATTGGATTTGAATTATCTTCTAGAAGGATCATGAACTCAGGAGAGCAGAATCATGTTGTTACGAGGGCTGAGTTTGAATTGATGAAGAATCAGTTGGATCAACTCATGGAAGCCATGACAGCTATGACCAGAGGAGAGGCCAATATTCAGAGGACTCCAGTGAACAATGTTGCTCAAGCTCAGCCTGTGCAGATTTTTGTACAAGAGTATACTATTGCCAGAGATAGAGATTCATCTTCTCTTCATGACTCAGACTATCAGAATTTCATGTTCCCTGTGCCGGATTCTCAAAGGGCTATTCCAAAGTTTAATGCTAAGGACCCACAGACTGTTGAGTTTATGTAAAAATGTCGTCTGTTGGATGAAAAGCTTGACGCCTTGATGAGTCAGGGTACTCTTAATCTGAGTGTTGCGAGCATGTGTCTGGTGCCTGATCTTGTGATGCCTCCGAAGTTTAAAATGCCGATATTTGAGAAGTTCAAAGGGGATAGTTGTCCGAAGCAGCATTTGGTAATGTTCTGCAGGAAAATGACTTCACATGTCCATAATGATCAGCTTATGATTCACTATTTTCAGGACAGTCTGAGTGGAGCATCGTTGAGTTGGTATATGCATTTGGAAAGTGGTTGCATCCGATCATGGTCAGGTCTAGCCAATGCCTTTGTGAAGCAGTACAACTACAATCTTGACATGGCTCCCATTCGCATGCAGTTGCAAGAATTATCTCAAGCGGACAATGAATCCTTCAGAGGTTATATACAGAGATGGAGAGAATTCGCAGCTCATGTTCAACCACCGCTTCTGGACAGAGAATTGGTTGACCTGTTCATGGGTACTTTGCAAGGGCACTACTTTGATAAGATGGTTGGTAGTGGGACACCAAACTTTGCTGACTTGATGATAATGGGTGAACATATTGAGAGCAGAATCAAGATAGGAAAGATTCGAGACATCTCAGATGCTTCAGTTTATGAAAACGAATCAGTTGTCAATTCTCAAGAGGAATGGGAGAACAAAAGTGATTCTATCCCGGAATCTGCCGTACCTCAGATTCAGTTTTCAGACATTTCGAGTGTTCAGAGTCAGCAACCTGTTGGGTCTGTATATCAGCTATCTGGTCCCCTTCAGAGTCACAGAGGCATTTTACTCAGTTGCCGATGTCGTACAGTCAAGTGTTGCCGGATTTGATCAGAGGTGGGTTGATAGCGCGGAAGAAGATTAATCCAGAGATTCCTCCGTATCCTCCAGGTTTTAATGTCAACGCCCGCTATGAGTACCATGTTGGGGAACAGGGGCATTCAACCGAAGATTGTAAGGTGTTAAAGAGAAAAATTCAGACTCTGCTTGACTCCAACATGTTCTCTGTCACTTCTCAGGGTGTCCAGATCAATGATCATCCATCATCTAGTCATGTGGGTTCGGAAGAGTACTAGACTGTCTTCGATGAGCAATTCTGAAGATGGCTGGTTCAACAACAAATCAAGGCTTGGAAGCCCAGTTCCCCGAAGCTGGCAGTCTTCTTTTATCATGTCATTTCTTTACATTTGTAGTTTCTTTTCTGTTAAAGTACAAATTTCATCTGTAAAACTTGTATTGTTTTCAATTGATATTGATAATGAAATGAATATGCATGTTTTGATTTAATCCATTCGTGTTCACTCTATACTTTTTAATAATATCAAACACTTGTTTAAGCGGAATCTAGGGAGGATGACGAAATTGAAAGACACGTAAGCTTCCGATTGTATGCTTTTGAATAAAACCTGCTGATGATGTACATGCATTGTTTCAAATTCCTAAACAGCGGAGATATAAGGATGATAATCCCTTGGCAACCCCTTTGAGCCTAGTAGTAGGAGTTTCTTTTTGAAAATGAAAAACCCTCGATCTTAACCTGGGGCAGGTAGGTGTCAATTAATTTGACCGAGCGTCCAAATTGCAAAAGGAGTGTTCCCGTTCGACGACTAATCACACCTCTATAGGTCGTACCTAAAAAACCACAGTGGTTATCCATTATTGACCAAGGAATGAAACAGTCACAATCCCTTTCAACAAGTCAGACAAGCCGGTGTCACACGATTTGTTTAAAAAAATAGAAAGACAAAATCAAAAGAAAAAAGCCTGCTAAGTCGAATCTTGAAAACAAGCGACTTAGGCAAAAACAAGGGTATCCCGCTGGACTTCAAAATCGAAGAAACTCAAAAGAGTTAGTCCAGGCAAAAATTAGGGAAAAAACAAAAGCAGAAGAGCGAAAAGGATTACAAGAGAAAAAATCCTCAAACAAGAACGAAGTCGTGTGACTCCAGGCACCAAAGACGAAAAGTGAGTGACTGTCACTGCAAAAACTTGTGGTTTCCTGAACCATCACTCCTGTCATTCGACCTTTGAAAGGTGAGCGCTAGTGTCGAATTAGATGAACATAGGAATGGAGAACATCACAGAGAATGGATGGGTTAAAATAAATTTTGAGTCTTATATCCTTTCTTTCAAACTGTGAAGCTGACCGCGTTACAACCTTCAAAAGACCTAATTGAAGCAGGTTTGTTTTGAAAGCATACTTCGGTAAAGATCCCGTCAAAACTGACTCCTAAAAGGATTTTGCTCAACATGCAGGTTTTAATGTTGTCATCCTGATGAGTGATTCGTTCACTATATGTCACAAATTTTTTCCAGTGAACAGGCTTGGATTTCAAAATGTCATATGCATTGCATTAATATATCTTTTGTGCAGAACAATTTGTTTTACTTGCGAGTATAGCAATTGAATTAGGAAAGTTTCCACAGTGGAAAGTTTTGATCAAGATAAGATGCAGAGCGTCTATGCACTCCGTTGAACCGGGGCAAGTCATATCAAGTGATCATAATGGGAGCCAGCCATTCCAAGATGTAGTTAATCTGGGGCAGTCAGGTCGAGATTCGTTAAATCTCTCGAAGTCAGAGGCATCCTCTCTACAGATAAGCCAATCAGGGCCAAGGTTGGTGCAAGGCTGGGGCAGGTCACCCCAAGAGCACATAAGTTATCCTTATCCAAAAGCCAACACTTCATCGAGGTTCAGAATGCTGAGACAATTCATGTCTAACCATCAGGGTATGGAGATTTCAGGTTCCCTTTCGAGGAAGATTCTTACAGAAATCCCACAGGCTAGGGCAAATTTGGAAATAAAGGAATTGTTCCTCTCCATATTTTCAGAGCTGTTCAGAGCTATTCAAGCAGGTTTAGTTAACCCTGCAGTTCAAGATGAATGTCGGGAAGTTACAGTAACCATCCCCTGACCCTTCAATCATAAACCTGGTATACAGACAAGACCCTTAAACCTTGTGTCCAGACAAGCCATTCTCCAACCCTGTATCCAGACATAACATTTTCCAACATTAGCCGTGCTTGACCCCTCACAGAAAACCTAAAGTCCAATCCCTATTGGCAACCACTAGAAAGCCCAATCCCTATTGGCACCTCATTTCAAAATCCAATTCCCATTGGTATCCCAGAAAAAAATTCACCTTCAAAAAGCCAATCACCGTCCGATTTCACCTGGTCTTCCCCGGCAAGAGCCCAATCATACTTGACACAGCCGGTTAACCCCAGCAGAATTAGCGTCAACTCTTCGACATTTATTTTGCTGAAAGAGTTCTTTTGCATATAGCTTTCCCCAACAACTCGAGCCTGCTGCTGCATTTTTGCATATAGTTATCATATTTGCATTGTGTCCTCAAACGCGTAGCATTTCCAACTCGTATGGAGCATTACGCCATATTCAAACATCTGCATTTAAAACATAAGCCAGGTGGTTACCGGTCTGTTCTCAGATGTATTTTTAGCAGATGACTGATAACTTTGCCCGAGTGATATTCAGACCTGGCAAGTTTTGAGTGATTTTCCGTTGCCCGAATGGTATCCAGTCCATGGCGGTTTCAGATTTGGTTTTTTCCGTCGAGTATCCAGACTCTGGTCAATTTCTTTGTGGTATCCAGACCACGGTAATACTTGTGATTGAACTCCTTCTTTCGCCGAGTATCTAGACTCCGGCAAACTTCGTTGGTTCATGTTGTTTGTGCAGTATTCAGACTCCGACAATTTGAGATGGTATTCTTCAAGCTCATATGGTATCCAGACCATAGCGCCATCTCTGATGGACAAGTTCATCTTGTTATGTGTTTCCCCAATAGGTTTTCTTCCCGTCTACCATTACACGATGTGGCTTTAGGGATATTTCTTCCCGTCTACCCTTAGACGAGGTGGATCTTCGAATTGGTTTTCTTCCCGTCTACTCTTAGATGATGTGACTTTGGGTATATCTCTTCCCGTCTACCCTTAGATGATGTGGATTTTTCAGACATGATGTTTCTTCCCGTCTACTCTTAGACGATGTGACTTCAGACAGGTTCTCTTGCCGTCTACCCTTAGACGATGTGGATTTTTGAATATTATTTTCTCTCCGTCTATCCTTAGACGATGCGAGATTTTGATGTGGTATCCCTGGATATGTTGTTTCCTCCCGTCTACCATTAGACAATATGGCTTTATGGATATTTCTGCCCGTCTACCCTTAGACGAGGTGGTTCTTCGAATGTTTGATTTCCGTCTACCATAAGACGATGTGGCTATATGGATGTTTCTTCCTGGCTACTCTTAGACGACGTGACTTCAGGTCTGTCTCTTCCCGTCTACCCTTAGACGATGTGGTATTTTGGATATGGTTTTCTCTCCGTCTACCATTAGATGAAGCGAGTTTTGGATCAGATGTTTATCAGCTTCGATTGATCCGGCCTTCGGGTTCGATGGTCGCTTTTATTTAGCGAATGCCTGACGGCGATGTTAGATGTATCAGCTTTCAATAGGTTCTGACGGCGATGTCAGAGGTTTCTCAACATTCATGGTGGTCTGGCGGCGAGGTCAGACGTTTATCGACTTTGTGGTTATCTGGAGGCGATGTCATATGTTTATCCTATTCATGGTGGGCTGGCGGCGATGTCAGGTACCTTTCAACTCTGTTGATCAGATCCTCGGGTTTGTTACGCGCTTTTATTTAGCGGGTGCTTGGAGGCGAAGCCAGATGTTTATTAGCGTTTGGTCTGTCTTGCGGAGACGTCAGATTGTTTATCAGTTTCCCGGTGATTTGGCGGCGATGTCAGAAAATTTTATCCCTTGCAAGTTTTTGACGGCGATGTCAGAGATGTTCTTATCTAATTAATATCGCAGACTAACAGTGATGTCAGATATTCTTTCGGCTAGAGGTTGAGGCCTGACGGCAATGATATGTGCTTTCTTCCCGCTTGATGTTACTGCCTAGAGGCGGTGCCAAGTGTTTCCTATCAACTTTGACGTGATTCGACTTAATAATGATGCCTGCTTTTATTTAGCAGATACCTTACAGCGATGTCAGATGTTCTCTCAGACTTAGTGTTGATGCCTGACGGTGATGTCAGATGATCTTTCCGACTAAGTGTCGTCGATTTGAAAGTTGGTGATCAACCAGCTTGTTCCCATTGCAACCATTCCTTCAGTTACTTACGAAGATCTTTGTTCCAATATATCAGAGTTTGCAGTTTATTTTTGCGCTTGACAAATTTCCGGGCTTGTTGGTATTCAACCGTCTTCTACCGTTGAATGTTTGAAAGTCGTTCGCTTTTCAAACCTTTAGATCCAAGTCGTTTGAATAGGGGCAGCTGTTGCACCCCAAAATTTGACCAACCCTTTCTCGTTATTTGGCTTATGTTTCATTTCATTTTGCATTTGTATCTGCATACCACATACAGTGCATTTTTCCAACTGAATTGATTTTATCGGGATTACAGCCCTCTTCTCACGCTTCAGGCGATTCAAACCAGTTCGAATACAGAGATTTATTTTGGGAAATTCGTGCTCTTCCCGGTGTTTTCAGTTTATGCTTTTGTTTTTGGGGATATTTCGGTATCTGCTGTTTTACCGTTTATTTTGCCGCATTCTCGCATTTTATATTCACCGATTTAATTGATTTGCATTATTTTTTTCATTAGGGAATTTATTTCCTATTTTTTAGAATATTCATTTAGAGTTTAAATGTTTTTTAGATTTAACTTTCTATTTTAGAATGTATTAGTTTTTAGAATATTAATAGATTTTTTAAATAGATTTTTAGGTTTTTCTCTATTTTTAGTTATTTAGAGTTTCCTAGATTTTAAGTAGCCTTTTTCTATTTTAATAGATTTTTAGAAGTTGTTTTAGCTATTATTAGATTTATAATAGATTAAATAACATTTTCTATAGTTTAGAGGTTATTAGAATATTTTTAGATTTTTAATAGATTTTTAGATTTAATATAGATTTTTAATAGGTTTCTAGAAATTAATTGGATTGTTTAGAATATAATAGGTTTTATTTTAGATTTAATCCTTTTTTAGATTCTCGTGTTAGGATTTATTAATCTAGTCTAGATTTAGTTAGAATTTTAGACAGTTTTAATTAGGGTATTAGTGGGTATTCATTAGATTTTAGTTTAATTGATAATCAGTTTTTAATTAAGATTTTAATTGTTTCGTTTCCATTAATTAGTGTTAATCCTTTTTAATAAGTTAATTAGTCATGCATTTGGGCCCATTAATCAGTTTTTAGCAGGCCACATATCCAATTTCGCAGGCCCAGTTCAGTGTCTTGTGTCGCTATATAAGCGCACCTCTCTCTCTCTCTCTCTCTCTCTCTCTCTCTCTCTCTCTCTCTCTCTCTCTCTCTCTCTCTCTCTCTCTCTCTCTCTCTCTCTCTCTCTCTCTCTCTCTCTCTCTCTCTTGGTTGGTTGACACATCACCCCTCCACCCCTGCATGCGCGCTATGTCCTCACTCTCCCTCTCTCTCCCTGGCCACCACCTCATCACACACATGCAAACATGACCCAACCTCGCCGGTAAAATCACACGGCAGCAAACCCGCCAGAAACCTTCACCGAAAACTTCACAACCCGCCAAAAAATTCGTAGATTCATGTGTTCTTCATTTTTTCCAGATTTTTGTTCAAATCTTCATCTAAACATTCGAGTGTTCATCGCAAGTTCCTCAATCTTCTTCATGTTCATATGAGTTTTTCCCCAGAATTCACCATAACAATCATCACGATCTTCATCCGTTTCCGAAAACCGTTCAAGAAGCTCATCGTGTTCATCATTAAGATTTCCCAGCGGTCTTCACCAATTCATCAACCACTCAAGAAACTGCATCAATATTCATCCGTTTCTTCATCATGTTCATACAACCGTTTTTTTCCGGTTTCCATTCAAGAAACTTCGTCAAATCCATCAACATGTTCATCCATCGGTTCTTGCAATATTTTTCTGGATTTCTTCAAGAACTCATCAATCTTCAACCGTTCCCCGGAAATTCATCCATGTTCATAGATCTTCAAACATTCATACGAACATTCACGTGTTCTTCAATCTTCCACATCCTTTTTCCAGAAACTCGCCACAACTTCACATCTAGATCTTCCACGATGCAAATCTCCTTCGAACCTCACGCGATTTATAGCAAAACATCATGTCACGTCCTCATCTTCAGATCAACAACAAAGCCTCTTCGCGACCTTAAACATGCAAACCGATTCTACTTCGCGTCACAATCCCTACAAACCGGGTTCGTTCTCGAACTTTGTATTGAAGAACATCCTCATCCACCATAAATGAGTCTAAACGCAAGCTTCGTTAACTTCATCATCATGAACAATAAACTCAGAGTTCCAAGATTCAATCTCTGTTGTTGTGTTGAGTTCAACAGCAGACAATGGCTTATAAGTTTGAATCAGAAACGAACATGGAGAGGTGGTGTTGAATATCGAATACGAAAAGAAGAAGTGGTTGATTGGATTTTGTTTTGAGACAGACAGAGACAGAGAGAGAGACGATGACAAAATTAGGGTTAGGTGAGGGAGGAAGATGAGATGAAGCCTAGGACTCAGATGGGGTTAGTGGGCCTTCGGCCCAATTGTTTTTTTTTAGTTCGCACTCCCCATTACCCTTACTGCGCCCCCTTTTGGGCTGTTAGTTTTTGGAGACCGGTGGGTTGTATCCCAACTGCATTGTTGTTGGGTTAAACCCCTGTCTGGACTGTTGTACCCCCCCTTTTTTTGTATTATATATTGTATATTCATTAGTATTTTCTCTTAGGAAATTTTTACTTTTTTTCTTTTAGAATATTAGTACATACATTTTGTGTGGAATTTATTTCAGGATATAAGAGTTGTATATAGTTTTTGCATCGTATTTCTATTTCAATTTCCTTATAATTTCTTTAGAGTTTTCTATTAGAGATTTATCGCCAATTTTAGAAGTTAGATATAAAATATCATCATCAAGGATCGAAAGAGGAAAGCTTAGAAATGGGGCTTGCACGCAAAAAGTCAAGGGTCAACAGAACCACTTCGTTCGGTAACATTGCCTTTATTTTATTTCTTTTCTGCAACCGTCGAGTGTTGTGAGAGCATTAAATACGTAGGAAATGATTAGTGGGTGGCTACCTCTCACTCATCTAGAGTGTTTAGCGTATGTCCTTAGGACAATATACGACGCATTCCCTTCTACGTTTAGGACTTAGCGTGTGCGTCCAGTTCTGAACCTTTTCTCTCTCATCCTGGTGATTGAGACTCCCCTTTTCTCTCGCATCCTGGAGATTGAGATCCCTTATCTTGCCCCCGTGCAATCGAGACCTTTGTTCCGTAGTTAGCCGAACTACAGCTGCTCTGATCTCTCATACCTATTGAGAGTACGTAGGAACAAGACGCGATGTCTTGGCGAGCACACTAACAACTAACTTCTCTTTTCTCTCGCTTTCGTGTGATCGAGACTTTCCTGCTGACGACTAATCTTCCCTTTCTCTTGCCCTAGCGCAATTAAGACCAGACCGTAGTTCTAGAACCCGTAGGTTCCCGTACCTTTAAACCAATGACATACTATGTCTATTCTACCGCAAACAGGTAACGCCTAAGTCTCCAATGGTCGAGCAACATACACCTAACTGCTAGAATGCGTACGCTAGTATCTTCAACCTTTTCTCTCACCCCCGTGTGATCGAGACCACCCTTTCGTCCCGTAGTTAGTCTGAACTACATTTTGCTTTTATTTCTCATACCTTATGAGAATACGTAGGCACAAGACGGTGATGTCTTGGCGAGAAAATTCCCCCCGTAGTTTCCCGAACTACGTTGACTCTGATTTCTCGTACCAGACGGGAATACGTAGGCCCAGAGCGGCGATACTCTGTCGAGTCCTTTTTCTTTTCTTTTATCCCAAACCTTTACGCAGATAGATTCAATCACCTTGTTAAGATAGACAACCAAGCGTAGATCCCGTCGAGTTCGACGGATCTGAGGGGTGCTCATACCTTCCCCTTGCGTAACCGACTCCCGAACCCGAGATTTGGTTGCGATGACTAATCTTATTCCGTTTCTTAAGGTTTTCTCTGCTTGTTTCCTTTCCCTCGTTGGGATAAATAAAGAACGGTGGCGACTCTTCTGTCATTGCCGGCACTTTTTTTCGCAGTAGCGACACAACCAAAATATGTAAACAATATAAGTGATTTTTGGTGTAGGCAATTTATCAAACACTTGGCGTGCGAGGCACTCCAAGTGAGTTTTGCCTTGAGTAAGTGAGTCTAGCTTCTTTCTACAATACACTATTGTACTAGACTTAAAACCAGTGTTAATTACTTACTCAAACCAATGCTGACTTGATAAAATTTCTTATACTAAAATGACTCAATTTTCAAGCAAAAATGAAAGTGCTGAAAAATAAAGGAGACAAAGGATAGACAAGCAAAATATAAAAACAAAATATCTGGTTGTTGATGATTCTTTCTCTTCTTGTTCCTTGATTCAAGTTGAACCAAGACCTTCAATTGTTGTGGATAGACCTCCGATTAAAGCCCCTTTGTTAAATAAACTTACGTTCTTCAAACCCCGGCCCGACTGATCTCAAACACCAACAAATCAAACCCGAATCTCTCATATGTAATTCATCGATTGCCGCAACTAGATTGACTGAACCCACCGTTCCTCAATCACCTTCGCTCAGTTGAATGTTGTAGAGACCATTCATATTTAAAACCCCCCAAATTCGACGAATCTTGGAGGACAAAACCTACAAGGTTTTATTCAAGAAAAATCTGCCCCAAACTCAACCCGAATCGGATTCCCTAATTGATGACTTTGGACGTTATCACCTTAAACAAGCCACAATGCACAACAAGAATTGTTGTGTGTAACTGTTGTGTTGTGAAATGTTGAGGATGAAGATGATGAGAACTAGGACACCTATTTAACTTTTCTTGTTCTTGTGCAATTGATTTAATGTTTCAATTGTTGTTTGAAGAAATGAACCAAACTTCTATTTATAGTAACCCAAAAACCAACAGACATAACAACTTTTCAAAATAAGTGAAAGTCTTCAACGTAGGCAGAAAAAGCAGCGAGCGGTTGACCATAGCAGGACTGTGCATCGACGCATAGCCTGCATTTTTAGACAGATTCAAAATCTCAACAGTATGCGTCGACCATAGGTCAGCGTGCACCGACCTGTGGGAATTCAACCTTTTCCATGGGTCGACCTCTGGTCGACTCAAAATTTGTAATTTTGCAGAAATGCTTATTTTTGTGAATTCTATGCTTCTAGACAAAACCAATGATCTACCAAATACATTGGACTCTATATGGCAAGTTTTCTAGATAAGATATGCACACAAGAGAGATATGAGAAGTGTGATATGCATTTTGCCTTGTGGTGGTAGAGCCGAAAACCCGATTCTTCCATGATTACGTTTTGACATCATCGAAACACAAGTACTTATGGTATATGAGGGCAGCTATGTTGAGAGCTCAAATCAACGGATTTAAGCAAAAAGACAACGAATCTTTATTCGATGCTTGGGAGAGATACAAGGACATGTTAAGGATATGCCCACACCCTGGACTTGAAGAATGGATTATAATACATACCTTTAATAGCGGGTTGTTGTACAACACCAAAGTGAACCTATGTGCAGCCGCAGGAGGTGCTCTAATGGGTAAACCGTATGCAGAAGCTTATGAGCTCATTGAGACTATGGCTCAAAACCATTTCCAAAGAGGAGGTGAATGCGCTGGTGTAGATAGACCAACTCTGAAAGGGGTAATGCACAAAGTCAACGGTATAGATCGAGTCAATGCTAAAGTTGACGCCCTTACTCAAAAGATCGAAAGTTTAGCAATAGCACCACCAACAGCTACCGTAGCTGCGGTGACTCCGAATTGTGAAATTTGTGGAAACCCTGGGCATACAAACGCTGAATGTCAAGTGTTGAACGATACTCCAACTGTCCAAGTGAATTACGCTCAAGGAAACCCATATTCAAACACCTACAATCCTGGCTGGAGAAATCACCCAAACTTTTTATATAAGAATAACAATGCTTTACATCCACTAAACCCAACATCTGTTGTTCCACCTGGATTTCAGAAAGGAGCGTAATCCGCTCCATCACAGCCACCTAGGAAGTCAAATATGGAAATCCTGATGGAGGACTTTATGAACGCTGAAGCCCAGTAAAACAGGGATTTCGCAAATCAAAACGCTCACACAAGCGAGTTGGTGAAACAACTGTCAAGCAAGCTTGATGTTATGGCTACTCATAACAAAATTTTGGCAACTCAAATCACTCAAGTAGCCCAACAACAATCAGCTATAGCAGCCCCAGCTGGAGCATTTCCTGGCCAATCACAACCAAATCCAAAAGGTCATGCTAACGCTATTACTTTGCGAAGCGGAACAGAATACGATGGACCTGTCGATCCGAGAATCCAAAATTCATCCATGCATCAGAATGTGCAAAAGGAATCCGAGAAAGGAGAATAACCAAATACGGAGAAGGAAGATGAAAGCGAAGAGGCTGTAGAGAAAGAAACACCTTATGTGCCTCCGCCGCTATACAAACCACCTATACCTTATCCTCAAAGACTAGCTAAATCCAAAAACGAAGGACAATTCAAAAAAATTTGTAGAGCTTCTAAAGCAATTGAATGTAACTATACTGTTCACAGAAGCAATTATGCAAATGCCCTCATATGCTAAATTTCTCAAAGAGATCCTATCGAATAAGAAAAATCTAGAAGATAACAAAATTGTTATACTCACTGCCGATTCTAGCACTATAATTCAAAATAACATGTCTCCTAAGTGTTGTAC
This sequence comes from Lathyrus sativus, assembly GCA_963859935.3. Classification (NCBI taxonomy): domain Eukaryota; kingdom Viridiplantae; phylum Streptophyta; class Magnoliopsida; order Fabales; family Fabaceae; genus Lathyrus; species Lathyrus sativus. The sequence continues at coordinate 148,211,792 of OZ012740.1, read as the reverse complement.
CCCAAAATTTAACCAACCATTTCTCGTAATTTGGCTTATGTTTCGTTTCATTGGCATTTGCATCTGCATACAACATACTGTGCATTTTTTTCATCCGAATTGATTTTATCAGAATTACAGCCCTTTTCCTCGCGTTTCAGACGATTCAAACCAGTTCGAATAAGCAGGTTTATTTTGGGAAGTGGTGCTCTTCCCGATGATTCGGTCTTTGCTATTATTTTTGGGGATATTTCGGTATTCGTCTTTACCGTTTATTTCATTGCATTCTCGCATTTTTATTTACTAATAATTTTCTAGAATTTACTTTGTTATTCTCTTGGCATAGAAATTAATTTAGAGTTTTTAAATAGATATTTAGTTTTATTTCTCTTTTTTAGATAATTTTAGTTTTTTATAGTTTTTTCATTGATTTTTCTAGAATTAATTGATTATTAGAATATTAGAGTTTTCTTACTATTTTAAAATATTTTAGATTGTTTTTCCTTAGATTTTTATTAGTGTTTATTAATCTAGGTTAGAGTTGTTTAGAGATTTAATTGGAGTATTAGATATTATTTTAGTAGGATTTTAGTTAGTTGTTTTAGTTAATTGATTGACTTTACACGATGCATATTAACTGCTAGTATTAGGTAGTTTAATCAAGTCAACATTTATTCATACTTTGGTTCAACTTTAATTATTTGTCTTAATTAACTAATCTGTCACTAATCCAATTTTACAATCCAATTAATCATTCCCATGCAGATTCCGCATGTGACAAGTGTCAGGGCTATAAATAGCCCTGTTCACTCTCTCTCTCCAAGTGGCTGCACGAATCCCAAGACAAACCTTATGTCAATTCACCGGCAAAATCAACGATGCCCAAACACGCCGGAAAATTCAAACCCGTCGGAAAATTCATGTGTTCTTCGTGTTCATCAGTTTTTTCCTGCGAATCTTCAAAGATCTTCATCCACATTCATCCATTCTTCAACCTTTTTCCAGTTTTTTTCATGACCTTCATCGTGTTCGTCACGTTCTTCATCGTATTTTCCAGATTCCTTCATAAATTCATACAACATTCATCAGTGTTCATACTATTTTCCCAGATTTCTTCACATGTTCATAACCACATTCATCGTGTTCTTCGTAAATTCATCATGTTCATCAAATCCTTCTCCAGAAAACGTTCCAACCTTCATACGATGTTCATCAACCTTCATATATTTTTCCGGATCCAAAATCATTTCCAGATCTGAACTCAATGAATACCAACGAACATACTAACTATCCTCTCAACACCAAATCCAGATCGAACCACAGTCCAACACAAACCTTAAACTAACTTCATAGCCATCAACATCATCTCTAGATCTGTACTCACTCACCATCATCTTAACCTTCACATCTTCATCTTCTTGAATGCATTTCCTGTAACACCCCAATCTAACCCAACGGATAATTAAGGAAAACAGAATCAGAGTGCAACAAATTTTGTAAACATGACGGTCGTAAGGGGCTGTCATGAACGTGACGGTTATGACGATCATAAGGAAGTTGTGACGACCGTCACATTAGCAAATTCTGGGCGTTACAATTTCAACTCACAGATACATACATTTCACAACTCGATTAGACAACATGAATTTAGTAATGATACATAGCACAGGAGCTTGGATGAACATACAACAATAACTTGATTAACATTCTGATTATAAGGCATCTTATTAATTTACAGCGGAATATAAAACATTTCCAACATTTAGCATGATTAAAGCAAGACCATCAAACTTGCAACAAAACTCCGTTAAAATTCAGCAAGTAATTATCTTGCATCAATTCAACATAAACAACGAGTTTCAACCATAAAAATCAGCACTACTAATTCATCGGTATAGTGCATCCAACCAACATCTGGCACTTAACAGCAACCATCAATTTAATGAAAAATACTTGATAAAATTCAGCAACAAGGAAATTAAATAAAAGCAATAACATCAATCGTTCATCCCTCCAAGAGTGTTACGTATCAGAGCGACCAACAACCTTAATCGGAAAGCTACACTTATTCCGGATTACCTGCAAATTACCATCAACGGAGGTAACATACAACGTAAAGGGTGAGATATCAACAACATAACATAAGGCATGATAAAAGTCATGTCAGAATATTACCACAGCATTATAACTCCAGCAGTTCGAAAAATATTATCAATAATTAAACCGCAACAATTCGGTATTCATAACCACAACAATTATCATCATAACTCAGTAACTCATCAAAACAACTCAACAAAACAACTCAACAACGCAACTCAACAATGCGACTCAACTGTGCATATGCATGTGGTACCAGATTTGGGAGACAACACTCCACAACCATTCGGGAGACAACACTCCACAATAATTCGGGAGACAACACTCCATAATAATTCGGGAAACAACACTCCACAATTATTCAGGAGACAACTCTCCACAATCATTTTATTTTGTCATTAAAGACACAACCGTCGCCAATCAAAACCAAATGATATGCTATGAGATGCAACTATTATGGACTATAACACAACCACAACAACTGTGCAACAACCGTGCAACAAGGCATCACGCCTACAACCAATTATCCATAACAGAAACATCATATTTCACATACATCATGTACTCACCACTTCAACCTGTTCATATCAGAGAACTACCAACAGTATCGTTCCTACGAATAAGACTAACACATTTTCGCAGAGAACAATTAAAAACAACCTCGTCTCTACAATTGAGAACTCAACAACATTTTCATGTCAGAGAACAACTGACAACATCATTACTACAAATAAGAACTCAACACATTTTCATATACCTTCATACGGGTAATATAACTACAACTTATCCACATAATCCAAAGAGAATATTATTATAAGATTTTCTCAACAGTGACATAAAAACTTCATATGCATCAAGTATTCATCATTTCAATCTGTTCATGTAGGGGAACAATAACAACATACTTTCGACAATTAAAAATTCAGCACATTATCGTAAGAACAACATTACAACTTTTACTCACTAAATTAATTATAGTTCCTGAAAAGGTTCGTTAACTACGGGGCAACTAAGCTTGCCTCATTAAGGGCAACCATACAACATCGTACAACACTGACGATATAACACATTCATTCCTACACAGAAAAACCTCGTCCCTAACATTTATCGGGTAACGGGAACTATATCTATGATTCTATTCTCTACCTAAAGTCGATCAAGTAAGCGCATAATAGCAACCTTACTACATAAACAAATGGGAAATTAGCGCGTGTCGGCGCCGATTCCCAACATTACTACATAAACTAATGACATAAACACTAATGCAGGCGTAGACAAACATTAACCCTTAATATTTCTCAACCTATGGGAACATTTACCCTTAATATTTCTCAACCTACGGGAACATTACTACGAGAACTTTACCACGGGACATTTCCACGGGAATATCACTACGGGGACATTACTATGGGAACATTTCCACGAGAATATCACTACGAGAACATTACTATGGGAACATTAATCCTTAATATTTTTTCAACTTACGGGAACATTACTCCTTAATATTTATCGATCTACAGGAACATTAATCCTTAATATTTATCGATCTACAAGAACATTAATCCTTAATATTTATCGACCTACAGGAACATTAATCCTTAATATTTCTTCAACTTACGGGAACATTACTCAATATTTATCGATCTACAGGAACATTAATCCTATGATTCAATTCCCTACATGAAATCGATCATACCCACGGTTATATAATTGAACCCCACCCTTACCTTTGGATTGAGGACAACTTTAAACTTCCGGTTCCGGTTTGCTCTCCCGGTGACTCTTCTGCAACAACCTTCAATTCTCTCCGGCGGTGAATTCTTCTTTTATTCCTTTCTCCACAGCCACGTCCTTTTTCCTCTTTTCTCATCCTTTTTCCGCCAATTTGGTTTTCTGAGCAGTTTATCGTTCTTTTGCTCTTTCTCCCACAACTTCTCTAATAACTACCTAATTCCCCTTATTTCATCCACTAATAATAATAATAATAATAATAATAATAATAATAATAATAATAATAATAATAATAATAATAATAATAATAATAATAATAATAATAATACTAGTTATTAAATTATCATCATTATTAATTATATTATATTATTATCAAACTCAATGATTTATTAAATGGTTTCCTATACTTTAAGGATACCCACCAACGCTCTCAGACACACTCCCATATAAAGGCACACAAACAATTCATAAATAATTTAATTAAAATGAACGGGCGTTACAACTCTCCCCTACTTAAAAGAATTTCGTCCTCGAAATTACCTCAATCAAACAGCTCCCAACCAAACCACTTTCACCAAAGCAATCTCTTCACCTCGAAGTTGCTTTTCGTTCATCCACCTGAACTAGCAACACCTCAACAGTCAAATTACCTTTCACTTGTACACCATCCATCCGAATCAATGTACTTCTTCAACTTAGGCACATACCACATCATGTAAATTCCCACGAGTGACAGCGGTAAAACAGTCTAACCTGCTATTTTTCCCACGCTTCTGTTGCGCCACTCTGGTACAGATCACAAAACACAGTGTGCTTCCGAGACCTCAACCTTGACCAACGCCAGTTACTATCGTAACTCTCAAAACACGTCTTTCTTGGATCCTTTGGATCTTTTCAGTCGTCTCTTGCACAATCTCAGCTAGCTTCAACATAGAATGATTAATCTCACTTGTTAGGAAAAGAGCCAAATTAGTCATTCTATCCAAAATCACCCAAGTAAAATTATATCCCTCAAATTCTCTGGAAAATCCAACACAAAATCCATGGGAATACTATCCGATCTCCACTCTGGAATATTCAACGGTTGCATCGGACCCAACGGTCTCTGACGTTTATTCTTCGACTTCCAACAAGTCTAACCAGCATATAAAAACTCAACCACTTATCTCTTCAACTATGGTCCTCAAAATAATTTCCTCAAATCCAGTTACATCTTCATAGCACCGGGATGGATACTCCATCTACCTCAATACTCTTATTCCATTCAATAATATCTAGAACACAACTCTATCATGACATCTCATGATACCATTTCCATTAATCTAAAAATCATCCCTTCGACTTTAATTCCTCAGATTCAACCAATCTACCAACTCAAACCAGAGTCCTGACCTCATCGAATCTCATTAGGAATACTACGAGTAAGGTCCAACATACTAAGCTAAACTTCATAAGAAGTCTCTTCATAAACTAAACTCATATCACAAAATTTCTCAATCAGTCTTAACTCTTTTCACCACCATCATCGGCATATGCAAGGATTTCCAAGTCAATGCATAAGCTACCACGTTTTGATTTCCCCGAATGGTAATTCAATCCGAAACCATAATTCATTCCGGAGTCCCAATTATTTCCTCTGCCTCATATTCAACTCTTCCAAATCAAATTAATGCCTTAAGCTCTTGAGGTCACCAAACATATAAAATCTCAAACTAACTAATTGAAGCTTCCAACTCCAGCACAACCACAACAGCATCCAACTCTAAATCACTTATCAGATAATTCCTCTTATGTACTTCAAGTTCCCTTAAAGCATAACCAAAACTCGCTGAAGTTTCACTTAGCATATCAACAGGGCATCATAAACACAACAAATGGTCTTGTCGGGTTCGGCAAAAATCACCACACGATACGTTTTAAATTTTCTGCTATAATTGAACCAGGTACATGCCTCAAAATAATTTTTCCTATAAAGAGCATCTCGTTAGCTTTCCAACGCTTTGAACGGGGGTCAAAACTGACATACGGTTCAGGAGTTATGAATTTTTGAAGTTCCTCCAAAACAGAATTTTTCTGCTTAAAGACTGCTACGGGTTTGAGCATTTTCGCCCAAAAATCCGACCGATTCAATTATTTTCTTCGAAACAAACACATACTCATTCATACCAAACATATATTAGTGATTTAGAACCATCAAACGTGAAATCTACGACTTTCAATTTCAATCTGAATCTTAAATCCTCAACTCTCCAAAAATGCAAAAACTTACAAAAATCAATCAAATTCGATAAAACAAGCATACTCGATCACGGCCTAACATTACTCGACACCATGGTGTAATCTATTCCAACTTTCGTCCGTAAAAACATTGATTCCGTAAAAAAACTGCGATCTCGAAATTCGACGTACGACAACAATTTCACACTCAGAAGGTCATTCAACACATCTTCAACTCTTGGAATATGTAGAGGTTTAATTATACTAATATTGCATTCCACATCTTACTTTCTTTAATAATCATCAGAAGTCACTGCCAACCTTTAATCTACTTAACCTCACAATCATCTACCTTAATACACATACCAGACACAAGTCTCAAAGCTACTCAATCAATTTAGTTCTTTGACAATCCAAACGGACATATAAATAGAGCTCTCAATATCAGACTAGTTTTTGTAACTAAGTCAATCACAACTCCGCTTCACTTCTTGGCTGTATATCACTATCTCGCCAGGAAAGTTTCCGGGCAATCACAATTAACTGGTAAACCACCAACTTCTCCACTTCCATCATCACTCACAGTTTCCATCAAAATTAAACATCCCGGCATCATCCTACACCGACTCATCAAAACAATTCTTAAACACTTAGCTTAACTCAAGACAATTCGCTGCTCAGCCATCTAAGCTTGCAAGACACGTCTATCCCATCCAACACAATCCCAACTACTATCAATAAGAGATTAAGGGCGATCAGTTCCTCAATTTGTCAATAGACAGCCGAAAATCATAATGAGGTATAAACCATCTTTACCAAACTATAAGAGCGTTCAACCACACACTGAGCTACAAATCCTTACTTGCAGCATCCTGGAGAAGCACAAGCTTCTCCCTCACTTGAATCCTTCTCACTCCTGTAGACAAAGGTTCCACAACAAAACATGTACCGACAGTGTTTTCACACACATGTCACATACCAGGGAATACACAACATTAAAAAACTTGGCCGGACGGGCCGACCTGCTCTGATACCACTAATGTAACACCCCAATCTAACCCAACGGATAATTAAGGAAAACAGAATCAGAGTGCAACAAATTTTGTAAACATGACAGTCGTAAGGGGCTGTCACGAACGTGACGGTCATGACGATCGTAAGGAAGTTGTAGCGACCGTCACATCAGCAAATTCTGGGCGTTACAATTTCAACTCACAGAAACATACATTTCACAACTCGATTAGACAACATGCATTTAGTAATGATACATAGCACATGAGCTTGGATGAACATACAACAATAACTTGATTAACATTCTGATTACAAGGCATCTTATTAATTTGCAGCGGAATATAAAACATTTCCAACATTTAGCATGATTAAAGCAAGACCATCAAACTTGCAATAAAATTCCATTAAAATTCAGCAAGTAATTATCTTGCATCAATTCAACATAAACAACGAGTTTCAACCATAAAATTCAGCACTACTAATTCATCGGTATAGTGCATCCAACCAACATCTGGCACTTAACAGCAGCCATCAATTTAATGAAAAATACTTGATAAATTTCAGCAACAAGGAAATTAAATAAAAGCAATAACATCAATCGTTCATCCCCCCAAGAGTGCTATGTATCAGAGCGACCAACAACCTTAAACGGAAAGCTACACTTATTTCGGATTACCTGCAAATTACCACCAACGGAGGTAACATACAACGTAAAGGGTGAGATATCAACAACATAACATAAGGCATGATAAAAGTCATGTCAGAATATTACCACAATATTATAACTCCAGCAGTTCGCAAAATATTATCAATAATTAAACCGCAACAATTCGGTATTCATAACCACAACAATTATCATCATAACTCAGTAACTCATCAAAACAACTCAACAACGCAACTCAACAATGTGACTCAACAATGCGATTCAACTGTGCATATGCATGTGGTACCAGTTTGGGAGACAACACTCCACAACCATTCGGGAGACAACACTCCACAATAATTCGGGAGACAACACTCCACAATAATTCGGGAGACAACACTCCACAATAATTCGGGAGACAACTCTCCACAATCATTTTATTTTGTCATTAAAGACACAACCGTCACCAATCCAGGCCAAATGATATGCTATGAGATGCAACTATTATTGACTATAACACAACCACAACAACTGTGCAACAACCGTGCAACAAGGCATCACGCCTACAACCAATTATCCATAACAGAAACATCACATTTCGCATACATCATGTACTCACCACTTCAACATGTTCATATCAGAGAACTACCAACAGTATTGTTCCTACGAATAAAACTCTAACACATTTTCGCAGAGAACAATTAAAAACAACCTCGTCTCTACAATTGAGAACTCAACAGCATTTTCATGTCAGAGAACAACTAACAACATCATTACTACAAATAAGAACTCAACACATTTTCATATACCTTCATACGGGTAATATAACTACAACTTATCCACATAATCCAAGGTGAATATTATAATAACATTTTCTCAACAGTGACATAACAACTTCATATGCATCAAGTATTCATCATTTCAATCTGTTCATGTAGGGGAACAATAACAACATACTTTCAACAATTAAGAATTCAACACATTATCGTAAGAAAAACATTACAACTTTTACTCACTAAATTAATTATAGTTCCTGAAAAGGTTTGTCAACCACGGGGAAACTAATCTTGCCTCATTAAGGGAAACCATACAACATCGTACAACACTGACGATATAACACATTCATTCCTACATAGAAAAACCTCGTCCCTAACATTTATCGGGTAACGGGAACTATATCTATGATTCGATTCCCTACCTGAAGTCGATCAAGTAAGAGCATAATAATAAACTTTTCTCAACAAATGGGAAATTAGCGCGTGTCGGCGCCGATTCCCAACATTACTACATAAACTAATGACATAAACACTAATGCAGGCGTAGACAAACGTTAACCCTTAATATTTCTCAACCTATGGGAACATTTACCCTTAATATTGCTCAACCTACGGGAACATTACTACGGGAACTTTACCACGGGACATTTCCACGGGAATATCACTACGGGGACATTACTACGGGAACATTTCCACGGGAATATTACTACGGGAACATTAATCCCACATAAAGGCACACCAATAATTCATAAATAATTTAATTAAAATGAACGGGCGTTACATTTCCAGAATTTGTTGAACAAACCAACCAAACTTCCAGATCTACAGGCAAAACATCCAATTGAACCGTCCTCGCCCAACAGATCCTTCATCGTCTCCACATGCAACTTATATCGGCAAACTCGCCTCAAACGAGCCATAATCCTCCATGAACAAATAACCATCTTCGTTCCCCGTCTTCGTCACCATCTCAACTCTCGCCATCAAAAACTTCAACGAAGCTTCGCAAACTTCTAGATCCGGATCCGCAAGCTTGTTTTCATCATCAATCATCTTCAAGTAGCTTCATCTGAACAACGTCATCCTCCACACATTCGAAACCATCTCTGAAGCTCATCCTTGCAGCTTTCTCGTTTTCTCCAAAAATTGCATCAATCATCAAGAAATGGAAGGATCAGTTTGGATTCTTGAGTGTTGTTTGTTTGCTGGCTGGTTTTGTTTTTATAGGGGAGCATGAGATAGGAGAAGGAGAGTTTAAGCGTGAAGAGAGAGAAGAGACGACCGCGGAGATGATGTTGAGAGAGAAGAGGACGACATGAACAGGAGCTAGGGTTTGCCAAGGTGAAGAAAGAAGAAAAGGTTCATGGATCTTCTGATGTGGGTTAGTGGGCCTTTGGCCCAACCGTTTCTTTGGATTTACACCCCCCGTTTCCAATAATGCACCCCCTCTGTTGTTTTTTTTGTTGCTGATTTTGGGCTTCAAACTTCAAAGCCCAGCTGTGTGGATTGTTGAACCTTCACCCCTGTGTTGCTGCTGTACCCCCCTGTCTTGTGAATATTATTTTTGTACTATACTTTTAATACATGTACATATTTTACTATTTTTCTAGAAATGTATATATGTATTATATTTTTCTTTTAGATATTATGTACATATTTTACATAGAATTTTATATTATATTTTCCTATAATTTCTTTTAGAACTTGTTTTTTCTTTTAGTAATTTATTTTTTATTAAAAGTTGGATTCTTCTTCCCATTTGTTATTGGACTTTTCATCTCATTTTCATTTTGTTTTGGTCGATGATGAGACCTCCGTAATTCGTTATTAATCAAAGTGTTGATGGATAATGTAGGATATGAGACCATTCCTTTCTCACCTCATTTCTCTTCTTCTTCTTCTGATTTTTTATTTTGACTTTCTTCTGGTTTGGCCCGTGTGACACGATTCAATTGGAGAATGATTGGCAATATCATTTCTCTATCTTGTCTTTGACACGAAAATCAATACGCAACCTCCTATAGCTCGATTTCTCCTATAAGTCGAGATACGGCGGTTTAGCGTCACATTGGTTCTGATTTGAAATATCATCATCAAGGATCAAAGAAGAGGAAAAGCTTGGAAATGGAGCTTGCACGCAAAAGTCAAGGATCAACGGAACCACTCCATTCGGTAACATTGTTTTTATTTCGTCTCTTTCATCTCTTTTATTCAACCGTCGAGTGTTGTGAGCCGTAAGCGTTAGATATGTGGGAAATGATGAGTGGGGGGGCTTCCTTTCACTCGTATAGAGTGTTTAGTGTACACCCTTTGGGTGATATGCGATGCATTCACTCCTATGTCTTAGGACTTGGCGTGTGCGTCCCGTTCCAGCTATTTTCTCTTGTGTCCTGGCGATTGAGACCCCCTTTTTCTCTCGCGTCCTGGCGATTGAGATCCCTTCTCTTGCCTCCGTGCAATCGAGACTGTTCTTCTGTAGTTAGCCGAACTACGGCTGCTCTGATCTCTCATACCTGTTGAGAGTATGTATGCATAGGATTGTGATAATCCTAGCGAGCACTTTTCCCCCTTTCCTGTAGTTAGCTGAACCACAACTGCTCTGATTTCTCGTACTATACGAGAATATGTAGGCATAGGATGTGATATCCTAGCGAGCATACTAACAACTAACTTCTCTGTTCTCTCGCTTCCGTGTGATCGAGACCAGCCCGTAATTTAGAACCCGTAGGTTCCCGTAGCTTTAAACCAATGACATACTACGTCAATTCTACAGCAAACAGGTAACGCATAAGTCTCCAATGGTCGAGCAGCATACACCTAACTGCTAGGATGCGTACGCTAGTATCGTCAACCTTTTCTCTCACCCCCGTGTGATCTATAACACCCCTTTTGTCCCGTAGTTGGCCTGAAATATGTTTTGCTCTGATTTCTCATGCTAGATGAGAATACGTAGGCACAAGACGGCGATGTCTTGGCGAGCAATTTCCCCCGTAGTTTCCCGAACTACGATGACTCTGACTTTCCCATTGCACGAGGGAATACGTAGGCATAGAGTGGCGATGCTCTATCGAGTCAATCCTTTCCGTTTAGCTTTAGCAGCCGTAGATTAGAGTGTTTTTCACCCATAGACTAGACAACAAGCGTGGATCTTATCGAGTACGACGGACGTGAGGGGTGCTCATACCTTCCCCTTGCGTAACTGACTCCCGAATCCAGGACTTGGTTGCGATGACCTCGTCTTTTCCCTTTTTCGTCAGGTTTTTCCGATCGTTTCCTTTCCCTCTCTTTGGGATAAATAACGAAAGGTGGCGACTCTTCTATTTTTTGTCGTGTGTTTTTCGCAGTAGCGATAGCTGGCGACTCTGCTGGGGACAAACATATCCCCTATGCGAGTCAATCCTAGCGATTGTTTGCTTGTCTTTGGGTGTTTATTTGTGTGTTGTATATTGTTGTATTTACATTTTCCACACTATATTATTATCTGTTGCTGTTGTGCTGTTGGGTGGTTGTTCCTTTGAGAGATAAGCGAAAACCCAGGCTTGAGTATAGACATAGCTTTAGTAGTGGTGAGTAGTCGTGGATGTGCTTGCTTTGCTCGTACTAGTTCACCATGAAATTCGCGATCGGACGAGATTCTCTTTGATGATTTCTTTTCTGGCCCTTTGGGCTCGAAGGGATTTTGGATCTGAGGGTTTTCGACTCTGGGGACCGATCATTTGTTAGTCAGCTAAGTGAGGCCTCTTCAGGAGATTATGATGCCAAACCCGAAATGGTGAACGTATCATCGTTTCTTGAAAGTCTGTGATGCTGATGAATGCATAGGATGCCGAACCTTGTCAAATTAGGTCCATACCTGTGAGTGAGAGGGTTTTTGCAGGAAACTTGACTTCCAGCCAACCCAGTATTTCGGTTTTCTCTTCAGAGTGAACTTACTCAGTCAGCAGCACAGCAGTATTCAGAGCTTTCCGGTGTTTGGTCTAAGCAAGTGGTGATTGTTGGGAGCGACCAAGTGGTTGAAGCAGAATCAAGCAGTGAAGTCAGTTTGAAAGTTGTTGGTAGCCATGTCAGAGAACGACTTCCATAATGCTGATACCTTGTCAGGTATTATTGTGATGTCCAATCCTCTGTATGGTTCTCTGCCCGATGAGGACCTTCTACAAGTGAACAACCTGAATGAAGCTCAGCCTGTGCAGCCTTCTATTGAGAATCAAGATCTACATGAATAGTCTGTTGTCCGAAGTGAATGTTCTTCTTCTTCTTATACCACAAATTATCAGGATGTTGATTCCTCCGTGTTGGGTTCTAGAAGAGAGGTTCCGATAGTGAAGACTAAGGACCCAAGAGCTCCTGAGTATGCTAAAAGGTTTCACGCGTTGGAGGAAAGATTCAAGGCCTTGGAAGTTAAAGATACTGTTGGTCTCAACGCTTCAGACATGTGCCTGGTTTCTGGCCTAGTGTTACCTCCGAATTTCAAAGCACCGGGGTTTGAAAAGTACAAAGGTGATAGCTGCCCGAGGCAACATTTGGTGATGTTCTGCAGAAGAATGACTTTGTTTATGCACAACGACAAGTTGATGATCCACTGTTTTCAGGATAGTCTGATTGGGGCATCTCTGAGTTGGTATATGCAGTTAGAAAGTAATCAGATCGATCATGGGTGGATTTAGCCAAGGCTTTTCTGAAGTAGTATGAGTATTGTCTGGACATGGCTCCCAGTCGCATGCAGTTGCAAGAATTGTCTCAGGAGAACAATGAACCTTTCAGATGAATGCTCAGAGATGGAGAGAATTTGCTTCTAGAGTGTAACCACTGCTTCTAGACCAAGAGTTGGCAGATATGTTCGTAAACTCCTTGCAGAGCTCGTACTTTGAAAGAATGCTTGGAATTGCACCAAATTTCTCTGAACTGGTAATAGCAGGAGAACGCATTGCGAATGGCGTTAAGACTGGAAAAATTCAAGATGTCTCAAGCAGTCAGGCCAGTGAAACTGAATCTCTCTGTAGCTCCCAAGAAGAAGAAGATGTGATCAACACAGTCATGGCAGATGTTGAGTATTCTCAGGGTGAATCGGTGAAATCTTTTGGTTCGTCATCTTCTCAGCGGTCAGTATCTTCTGTGTCTCGTTTTTCTGGACAGACAACTGTGCCTAAGGCACCACACAAGAGACTTTGGGTCGCTCCTCAAGCAAATCAACGAGCTCGTGGCCGAGGTTATCAGAATCAACGCTAGAATCAGAGTAGGCCTCGCAACAACTTGGAAAGAAGGAATGCTCCTTTTCATTTGATTCCCATGCCGTACAGCCATCTTCTGCCATATCTGATTCAGAATTCTTTGGTGGAGCCTAAGACTCTTAAGCCTGTGCCAGAAGCTTACCCTCATGGGTACAATCCCCATGCTCAGTGTGGATATCATGGTGGATCCATGGGGCATTCGACCAAAGATTGCAAAGCTTTTCAGGAAAAAGTGCAGCAGTTGATCGTCAAAGGGTGCATTTCCTTTCCAGAAGGAGTTTTGTCGGTTCATGTCAACCTCTCAGCTGTCTAAGCTTGCAGATTCAGAGGGTCATTTCCAGAAGCTCGTGGTTCAGACAGGCAGGCGCCCTCAACATTGGCAGTCCTTGGACTCTTTATCATCCGCATTTGTAGTTTCTTTCCTGTTAGTTGCTACTTGCTTTTAAACATTGTTGTTCTAAATGGTAATATTAATGAAGTGATTATGCATTTTTCTGAATTAATCATGTCGCTTTCGCGCATTTGTTGCACAGCACAGACACATGCACCTTTTATCCACTCCATTTTATCACTATGATTAGCAAAGATTTGAGGGAGGATGACAAAAACTAAATACTCATAACTGATGATCGTATGCTTTCGGATAAAACCCTGTTGATGACGTACATGAATTGTTTCAAATCCCCTAAACACTGGAGATATAAGGAGTTAGTTCCTAGTTAACCACTTCGAGCCTAGAAGTAGGAGTTTCTTTCGGACTTTTAAACCTTCACATCTTAGCCCGAGGCAAGGTAGTTGTCAGTTAATTTGACCGAGCGTTCAAATGTTATAGAGGAGTGTCCCTATTCGAGGACCAATTTATCCCTCTCATGAGGTCATACCTCGTCAACCACAATGGTTAAACCTCACCAATCTAGAGTGAGACAGTTACAACCCTTTCGGAGGAATCAAGACAGCCAGTGTCACACGACTTGTTCCAAAAGAAAAAAGAGAAAAAAAAAGAAGAAAGAAAAAAGAGAAAGCCTGCTAAGTAAAAAAAGAAACGAAGAGCTGGAAAGCAAGTACTTAGGCAAAAATTAGGGCATCCCACTGGACTTCAAAATATCAAAAGAACTCAAAAGAGTCAGTCCAGGCAAAAAATTAGGGAACAAAAGAATAAATAAAAAAGATCTCGAAAGAAAAACCCTCAAACAAGGACAAAGCCGTGTGGATACAGACACCGAAGATGAGATGGGGTAATTGTCACTCCGAAAACCTTGTGGGTTCTTTAACAATCACTCTTGCCATTCAATAATCCTTTTGAAGAGGTGGGCGCTTGTGCCAAGTTAACTGAGTGTAGGATTGGAGATCATCACGGAGAATGGGTGGGTATAAATCAAACTTTGAGCCTAATATCCTTTGTTTCAATAACCGTGAACCCGACCACGATACAACCCTTAAAAGATCTAACTGAGCCAGGGTTTATTCTGAAGGCATACTTCAATGAGGTTGAGTAACTTGACTCCGACATGATTTGCTAATCATATCCTTG
Organism: Lathyrus sativus; assembly: GCA_963859935.3. Lineage (NCBI taxonomy): Eukaryota > Viridiplantae > Streptophyta > Magnoliopsida > Fabales > Fabaceae > Lathyrus > Lathyrus sativus. Next base: position 148,196,576 of record OZ012740.1, on the reverse strand, counting down.
TTGTATCTTGCACTAATCAAATCAGCACTACGTTTAAACTTTTGGTTCGTTCGTCACTCTCTATCACGACACTTAACAAGTGACATTCCTTTCAAAATCTGCATGAACACCGCATTAAAATTACCATTCATGAATAAATAATTTTAATCGCAGGTCAGTAGTTGATATGGAGGAAATTCTAACAGGGAATAATCGAACATGATTTGAATCATTCAACAGTCTGGATCAGATTTGTGTATACTTTGAAACCCTATGAATCTGGGGCATTGGCATCCAAAGAGTATGGAATCAGTCAGTCTGAGGACAAGTCCCGAAGCATTAGTTGGATACGAGACAAATCATTCAAGAAGTAGTTGATCAGAAGTGAATCATCGTGAGACTCCACCAGTCAGGGGCAGGCCACCCAGAGTTTCTTTAATTTGAGTAAATATCCCTCCAATATCCAATCAGGTCAAGTTAAGTCGCTTCAACGCTCATTCAGGGGCAAGCTATTTCAAGAGTATATTGAAACCAAACATGCTGAGAGTTGATTAATCAAGGTTGAATCCTTTTGTTGTAAAGATTATGGGGAAAGAAATCTCGAGATCCTCTCATGGCAAGCTACTTTCTTCTCAAGGTGAGCTTTGTCCCAAAGATCAGACAGGGGCAAGTTGAATTACACTAGGGCAAGTTGTTCAAGCAAGTTTGTTTTCCTCAGCAAGAGTTGAGTGTCGGGGAATCATGCCATTACCCTATCAAATAACCTAAACCTGTTACCTGTCAAAACCTTATAATGTAAAACCATTTCCAAAGCCCAGTTCTCGTCTGGCAAACCTTCAAACCAGTTCTCGTCTGGTCAACCCGTCAGTAAACACCAGTTCTTGTCTGGTACGTGTCAGCTCTTAAACTAGTTCCCGTCTGGTCACCCTTTCTTTAGCCTGTTATTTAACCAGTTCTTGTCTGGCAAACACAGTTCCAAAGTCCAGTTCTCGTCTGGAAAACCAGAAATCAGTTCTCGTCTGATACCAAAACCCAGAATTTAGTTCTTGTCTGACAACTTAACCCTCTTTTTGTTGGTGTAAGCCCTAGTGGCCAATACTTTTTGGTACTTGTATCGGATTATTCGTTTAATAATAAAAGGCATTTCTTTATTATGTTTGTCTTTCAGAATAATAAAGTCCCTAGAATAGTTAGTCTGTTTAATGAAATGTTAAGTGTGACTTAATCATGAGATCCCATTAAACATAAAGACATTATTCTTAAAATATCCGTAGTCAAGCTTTATTGCAAAGTGGGATAACATTAAAAGCATTGAGACTATTATGAAGATAGACTGATGATCACATCTCATGGATCATGGATAAAGAGTTATCAAGTCTTGACATAGGTATAAATATTAGGAGTAATATTTATACCGGATTGACCCGCTATGAGAATACTACATAGTATGTTATGCAAAGTGTCATAAGTTATTCTCATGGTGATAATGGTGTGTTACCACCCTTCGACCTGAAACCACTATGGACCCTAGATGTAGAGTCGGGTGCTTTATTGCTGATCAAACATTATCCGTAACTGGATGATCATAAAGACAGTTGATGGGCACTCCACGAAGCATGCTGAGGGACATGAGTGTCCTAGATGGAATTTGCCAATCCTGCATAACAGGAGAAATGTCTAAGGGCCCAATATTGAACTGGACAAGGATGACACAGTGTATGCCTTGTGTTCAATATAGACATAGGGGCAAAAGGGTAATTGTACAAACATATATTATCACGAAAAAGGTTTTGTCAGATCACATGACATTTTCGTGACTTGGGTAGCAGTGATGTGTTGCTAGATACCGCTTACTGTTTATTATGTTAAATATATAATTTAATATAATTACCAACGTTACGAAATCTTACAGGGTCACACACATAAGGACAGTTTGATGAGAGATAGAGAAATCAAAGGAACACCGTAAGGTACGGTGCACTTAAGTGAAAAATAGAAATTCGGATAATATAATAATAATTATTGTTATTTTATAATGGTTATAAAATAATAATAAAATAAATATATTTATTATAATAATAGTTATTATAATAATATATAATATTATTATGGATCATGTGAATTGGGTTTTTAGCCCGCAGCCCACAAGAGAGTCTATAAAAGGAACCCTTGTGATGAAGCTTTCACTTGATGCAATTTCGTTTTTGATTCTCTTTTCTCACTCAAATAATTCCGTTCGTAAGCAGCTAGCACTGTGACCGGAAGCTGTTCGTGTGGACTGAGTAGAGGCGTTGCACTTCATCAACGCTTGTGATCGCTGCATCAAAGATCTGAATCGCCACAAAGAGGTAACGATTCTATCACTGACCATGCTCATTCGTAAGGATCACTAAAGGAAAATTTTGTTTTCCGCTGCGTTTAGATCGCAATTTTCCTTCACTTTTGACACCAGTTCTCGTCTGCTAGTTGTCGCTTCCGCGAAAATAAGGTGCCGGCAAAACAGAAGAGTCGCCACCATTCGTTATTTATCCCTCAGAACGGGAAAGGAAACGATCAGAAAAACCTGACAAAAAGGTATAAGACAAGGTCATCGCAACCATTGTCTGGATTCGGGAGTCGGTTACGCAAGGGGAAGGTATTAGCACCCCTCACGTCCATCGTACTCGATGGGATCCATGCTTGTTGTGTTTATCTGACGGGTTTGTTTACTATCTACCTATCAAGGCTGGTCTGAAAAAGAAAAGAAAAATGACCCGGCAAAGCGTCGCACTTTATGCCTACGTATTCTCATCAGAGAATGAGAAATCATAGTCAACGTAGTTCGCCTAACTACGGGTTACGGGGAAGGTGGCTCGCCAATACATCAGTATTGTGCCTACGTACTCTCAACAGATATGAGAGATCAAAGCTTACGTAGTTCGGGATAATACGGATTACGGGAATCCAGATTCATCTGTTTTATCGAGTAGGGTTAACAAACAGTTCCAGCAGTTGGATGTACGCAGCTCGACCCTTGGAGACTTAGGCGTTACCATTGGCGGTAGAACTGGGAGTTAACGACACTCTTTTCTTCAAAAAAGCTTTCTTTGAATTATGGGCCCACGGGGCAAAAAGGTTTGAAGTTTGTTTTCTGTCTTTTACGGAAGAACTGTTTTTTATGGATGTTTGCAACTAATATCGCACTAGAGACTATGACCTGAGAGTGAATGCGTCGCATGTCACCCAAAGGGTGCCATACTAAACATCCAAGTTGTCGAAAAGAAACTCTCCGACAACCCTTTCTCAGATAGCTTAAGGCTCGTAACGTACGACATCAGTTAACCTTTATTACTGTAGTTTAATTTGTTTTAAGATGAGAAGAGAGAACGAACAGGTTCAACTAAGGGGAAACTATTAAGTCCTAATGTTGTCATGCCAAGGATTCATCCTATGGTTGAAGTTTGAATCAGGGATCTCCTAGATGTTATCATGCATAGGTTTCAACCTAAAGTTCTAATCATCACTTCCTTATCAAAGGAAGTGAGGTTCCTGGGGGATCATGTCAATGATAAACAGAAACAGATAAAGCATCAGCTTAAACAGTAAACAGTAAACAACTGTACAATGCATGCAATGCAAGTGAGGGAGGAAATGTGTGTGGGGTATCAGCCTCCACAAGCTCATCTCAACCTCAAGCCAGATATGAATAACTGTAATCATACAGGAAAAAATAACATGCTATCAAGCAAACACAATAGCTGCAATCATACAGAATAAGTAAAATAAACTGCCATCAAGCAAACACAACCCACATAGGCAACGGAGTTGGGCTCTACCGAATACCCGCAAGCAAAGCCACACAGTAAAAATACAAGCAGAGGGAACAACTCAACCTCTAGTGCAATCATGCTCCTAGCTTAAATCAATCTAAATATGAACTTATTCTAATGCATCAAGCAAATCAAACAAGTCACAGCAATACAAGTGCATAGAAAGAAAACAGACAGGAAAGAAAGTAGATCAACAGCTTCCCCAGCTTCACAGCACAACAGTCCTCTGACGGCAGTTTAGTCCTCAGTCTGCAACTGCTCTTCAAGGCTATCATCTTCAATAGCAAGTGTCAACTTGCTTTCAAGCTTTCAATACATCCAACATAAATATCAACTTATCCTTCTTCTTCAGGCTTCAGCTCCTCACACACAAGTGTCAACTTGCTCTTCACATTCTTCAAGCCTCAGCTCCAAAACAGACTCCACCTTCAGGCTTCAATCCCAATTGCAAGTATCAACTTGTTCCTTCATCTCAATGCACTAATCACACAAGTATCAACTTGTTCTCCAACTTCAAGCTTCAGCTTCTTCATCTGATCCCAACTGGATGCCCTTCATAAGTGTCAACTTGTACTCACTGGTCTTCAAGCTTCAGCTTCAATGGCAGTCTTCAATAGCATTTCTTGTACCCCGTGAGCTGAGAGATAAACCTTGCAATATAGTTTATTTTGCCCAGGAAACCACAAACTTCTTTCTCGGTTTTTGGCGCTGGCATTTCTTGTATCACTTTTATCTTCACAGGATCAACCTTAATGCCTTTTTCACTCACGATAAACCCCAGTAGCTTTCCAAACCGTACCCCAAAAGTACACTTGTTAGGATTCAGCCTCAACCTGAACTTCCTAAGCCTCTCAAAAAGCTTCAGCAAATTGACCAAATGTCCCTCCTCCGTTTGGGACTTCGCAATCATGTCATCAACATAGACTTCAATCTCATGATGAATCATATCATGAAACAAAGTAACCATTGCTCGTTGGTAAGTGGCCCCTGCGTTCTTCAGACCGAAAGGCATTACCTTGTAGCAAAACGTTCCCCAAGGTGTAATAAACGTAGTTTTCTCCATGTCCTCCGGCGCCATCTTGATCTGATTGTAACTGGAGAAGGCATCCATGAACGAAAATACGGAGAACTGAGCTGTATTGTCGACCAACACATCAATATGAGGGAGTGGGAAATCATCTTTAGGACTCTCCCTATTCAAATCCCGATAATCGACGCACATTCGCACCTTACCGTCCTTCTTCGGTACAGGCACTATGTTGGCGACCCACGGAGGGTAAGTAGTGACCGCTAAGAAGCCAGCATCAAGCTGCTTTTGCACTTCTTCTTTGATCTTAACGGCCATATCTGGTCGTGTCCTCCTAAGCTTCTGCTTAACGGGAGGACAATCTTCTCGCAGCGGCAAGTGGTGGACCACGATGTCAGTGTCAAGTCCGGGCATATCTTCGTATGACCAAGAAAAGATGTCACTATACTCTCTCAGCATCTCGACCAATCTCTGCTTGACATCACTCTGCAATGCAGCCCCTATCCTGACGTTCCTGACCAGTTCTTCAGAACCCAGATTCACAATCTCAATCTCTTCTCCGTGAGGCAGAATAACTTTCTCTTCTTGTTTCAACAAGCGGGCCAACTCTTTGGGAAGGTCTTCGTCTTCATCAATCTCTTCTTCGGCTTGATAGATCGGGCAATCGAAGTCGAAGTGAGTCGTAGAAGGTCCAGAGTCGATGTCATCTGCTATGTGGATCCTGCAATAACAAGGGTTAAGCTTAAAACAAGGATATGCAGGTTAGCACAAACCCCATTGCCATTTTATTGTTTTTCAAAACAAATATAAAACAGGAATAACAGACATCACAACATTTGAATACGAAAAAATGCCTTTTGATTTATTGGTAAAATGCATGTACATAACCAAACAAGGCCCTGACAAAAAAACCACTATGCCCCGGGTAGGACATAGGGTTGTACAAGGATTGGAGAAAGTAAAGCATTACTCTTTGCCTGTCACTTGGATGATATCCCTGATGGACCAGTTGTTGAGGCTCTCGCTGGCTTGCTTGGCTGGATCCAAGAGTCTAGGTCGCAATCATTGTCTTCGCCGTCTTCAGACACTGTGCTGAGACTTTCAAATATCACCCCGCCACTGGTAAACTGGATCGGCCCTTTACCTCGCGACGCACTACGAGAAGAGGAGGCTTCAGCCGCCGAAGAGTATCCTAACCCAAACTTGTCCTGTTTGTTAGGTATTTCTAGAATCTGCCCCCAGCCTGGGGTAGATCCGGCTTGAACAACGGCCCGGGCTTCCTTGAAGGAAGAGAGAGTCATCTCTGGTTTTTTAGTCATTACAGGAGCCACGTTCTTGACTTTAACAACTTCAAACGCCTGACATAGGGTTTCGTGGATTTCTCCATCCATCTCAACATACTTGAAGGACGACAAATGGCTCACCATTATGTCTTCCTCGCCACAAACGGTTACGATGCTGCCTCCGAAAGCATACTTGAGTTTCTGGTGCAACGTGGAGGTCACGGCGCCAGCAGAATGGATCCATGGTCGGCCTAAGAGACAGTTGTAGGCTGGCATGATGTCCATAATGTAGAAGACTGCGTTAAAAGTTTCCGGCCCAACTTGGATTGGCAAAGTCACCTCCCCAAAGACATGACGCTTGGTTCCATCGAAATCCTTCACAACCAGATCACTGGGTGTGCAAACCAATCCTCGAGTATCTAACTTCATCAATGCCTTCTTTGGGAGAACATTGAGTGAAGACCCAGTGTCCACCAGCACGTGAGACATAATCGTTCCCCTACACTCTATCGAGATGTGCAGGGCACTGTTGTGGTTTCTTCCCTTCGGCGTCAGCTCCAGGTCAGTGAACCCTAACCCGTTTCCAGCATTCACGTGGGCTACGACCCCTTCTAACTGGTTGACCGATATTTCCTGCGGTACATACGTGGCATTCAAAACCTTTAACAGCGTGTTGCAATGTGACTCCGAACACAGCAACAAATTCAGGATTGAAATTTTCGAGGGTGTTTGATGGAGGTGGTCCACGATCTTGTAATCACTCTTCTTGATCAACCTCATGAACTCTTCAGCGTCCTTAACAAGCAAGTCTTTCTCTACCCCACGAGGGGTTTCTTCAACGACTTTACTCTTTCCCTTATCGATTACATCAGCTTTGTCCGCCTTGTCCGCCACAATCTCAGGTGGAGCAAATACTCTTCCGCTGCGCGTGATTCCGCCAATTCCCACTAGGTTATCCACAGACCGCCCAGATGGTTTTAGTTCCAACTTCTGTCCGTTACAGTAGACGTCTGCCCCATAATACCATGGGACAACATTGGTTCTTTTAAACGGTATCGGCCCAGCCTTTGTGATGGTAATTGTGGGCGGTCTGGGTGCAGAAATAGTGATCGTCCGGCGAGGGATGGTGATGGTGGCAACCTCATCATCCTGCTTCAGCATTACCTCTCCAGATCCACATTCGGCCCTTCGGCTAAACTGCAAGATTCCTTCGGTCATCAGACTCTGAATCCCTTCTATCAACTGTTCACATCCATCAGGATGAGTCGCACAGCCCATACACAGTTCTCCACTGCCTGGAAAGAAGCCTCTCTTTATCAGCTTGGCTTTAACGAAGCTAAGCGGTGTCTTTAGATCCTTGACATCGGTCAACACATCTAAACCCTCTTCTTCAATAATGGCATTCACCCCACCTCCTCTATGATTCGACATAGGGTTCTTCGTGACATTCGACACATTATCTGAGAAATTGATGATATTAGCATCCACCATATCTTGCACCTTGTGCTTGAAGGCTTTGCAATTTTCTATTGTGTGGCCAGGTGCCCCTGAGTGAAAATCACATATTGCATTCGCGTCATAACCCGGCGGAGGTGCCCCTGTCAAGGGAGCCAGGGTTCTCTTCTGGATTAGCTGTAACTGAAGCAGAGTCTGTAACAGCTGAGCATAAGACATGGGCGGTGTTTCAAGGTGACGACTTGATAGAGGTGCCCTGTTCTGATACTTACTGTACCCTTGCTGATTCGGCTGTTGCTGTGGCTGGGGTTGTTGGACTGCAGGGATGGTTATGCTAGCCACCTGCTGGCAAGGGCCTTTGTCCTTCCTTCGAGCGTTGGACACGGCGCTCGTCTCTCCTTCCCGCCTTTTGTTATCATACGGTTTCTTTCCTCCTCCGGACGAGGGTAGATCACCTTGAATTTTTCCCAGTTTGATCCCATTTTCAACGTGCTCGCCCGTGATGATGAGATCTGAGAAGCTTCCATACATACCACTGACCAATTTCTCGTAATAAACCCCTGGGAGGGTGGCTACAAACATTTCAACAAGCTCCCGCTCAACCATCGGCGGCTGAACTCTAGCTGCCAATTCACGCCACCGCTGGACGTACTCTTTGAACCCTTCGTTGTTCCTCTGTGACAAGTTTTGCAGTTGGACCCAGTTTGGAGCCAAGTCACTGTTATATTGGTAATGGTGCACGAATGCCTCAGCAAGTTCCTTCCACGTGCGCACACTGGTAGGCTCCAAACTTATGTACCATTCCAAGGATGGCCAGGACAAGCTATCCTGAAAGAAGTGCATCAGCAGCTTCTCGTCTTCAGAATGAGCGGACATTTTCCGGTAGTATGACCTTAAGTGGACACGAGGGCAGGTGGTGCCCTTGTACTTCTCAAAGTCGGGTACCTTGAATTTAGGAGGCACCTTGAAATCAGCAATCAATCCCAATTTAGACATGTCGACACCCATAGTGTTCAGGTTCTCGAAATTCCTCATTTTGTCCTCGAGTGCCTTAAACCTCAGACGTGCTTCAGCGGTCAGCTCTCCTTCAGCACCCTTCTGTGAGAACAAATCATCTTGACGGTCTTCTAACCATGGCTGAGGCCCATACAGATTTCTAACACCTGTGTTGCCGTTGCCCAGTCCAACATTGACATTAGCTTCACAATTTCCATTACCGACGCCAGTCGTATTACCATTGAGCCCCATGTTAGCAATCACATTGTCGTTACCACCACCGTTCCCCCCGGTCACGGGGATGCCATTCTGAGGAGTTTCAACAGGTGGAGGGGTTGGAACATTCCCACCATGGAGTACACCATTGCTGTCAACCCTTGAGATCAGAGGCTGGACCAATGTTCTGAGCTGGTCTTAGCCATTAGCACCCACTTGCATGAGCTCCATGAAGCGGTCCATCCTCTCTCGGAGCTCTTGAACGTCTGTCTGCACTTGCTCCATTGCTCTGGCTTGATTTGCTCTGGTCGGATAACGGTGGATTGGTCTTTGATCAATCCTGGAACAACCTGCATATACAAAGGGTTAGAAGAAAAACGATAAGATGCTCGTTATGCAAATGCTTCATGCAAATGCAAACGTGTGTCTGTGCGTTAGGGAGATTTCCCCCCCGATCCTAGTGCCTGAGTGCCAGTGCGGATAATAAGAAGTCCGAGTCCAGTCATGGAAATAACATCTCATATATAAAGAAGGCCCATCACGGCGGTACACAATGTCATTGAGTACAAGCAGAATCAATAGCATGACCTCGACCGACAAGCCTGGTGATGGTCAGCATACAACAATGATCAAAACAAAAGGATTACAAATATAGTCAAGCACAACCACGGGCTTGAAACTCTTCTAACAGATCCCTCGTTTCTGGATGATCAGGCCAAGTGAGCAACCCTTCGACGAGTATCTCCCTATGCCTAATAGTGTACTAAAAACCTTCAACTGAGTCTTCCCATGCTCCTTCGCCGAAACAATCTTCTAACTTCCGCTTCTTGGATTCAAACGTTAGTTTGCGCTCCTTCAGGTTAGCAAGAGCCTTGTTGAGCAGGCCTTCAGCGGCATATCTGCGAGCGGTTTCTTCATCAAACCTCTTCTCACTAGCCTTCACCTGGGCTTTTAGCTTGGAGATTTGTTGTTTCAATTTATCCTCTTGTTCCTTGCCGTTGGCTAGGGTGGCCTTCCAATGCTGATTAAACTTGGATATTCTCCGGTACGCTTCATCCAAGTGCTGCTTCTTAGTGGCCAGTACGTCATTTACAGCTTTGAAGTCCCGACCCAAACGCTCGCGCTCAGCCAACTTCTTAGTCAAATCCGTACCTAACTTGTTTACAAGCTCTGTTTGCCTCTTGAAGGAATGGACAACTTCGCTTCTCTCTCTTCTGAGCTGAGCCAGTTCTTTCTCCAGTTCTTCATTTGCCTTCTTCAGCTCCTCTCGCTCAGCTAACACCTGATTGTACTGCTGAATAGGCACGGTGGTAGGCTCTTCAATCACTGGAGGGCTTTCTAGCTTGGCAGGAGGAAACGGAATCCCTATGATATCTGCCCTGGCTCTGATCCAGGTCACATACGGAGTGTAGGCTTGGCTATTACTCTTCCCCAGCAACGGTTTTCCCCGCTTACTGATACCATTCCAAGCGTGCTGAAGCTTAGATAACATATCCCCCTCTAGAAGACCAGTGAGGTACAGAGATTCCTGCACCTCTTCATCCTTCGGCGGAGCTCTCAAAGCATAAGCAAACTGTCGGACCAACAGGGATGGGTTATAGTTGATACAACCCTTCCTGCCTATCAAAGGCACATTCGGAAACCCGCTGCAGCTGAAGATAATCTCAGTACCCAACCTATCTCTATCAAACCAGGCAATATCCTCCGCTGACAGACTCATCAACCGCTCAGACCACTCAGCTTTGGCTGCAGACGAAGCAAAGGGACCCTTCTTGGGTAGGTGACTATCAAGCCATCTATAGAGCAGGGGCACACAGCACGAGACATTCTTACCCCTTCTGTTCTCGTTTTTGTAATGGACGGAATGGTAGACATCTCCTATCAAGGTAGGGACTGGATTCCCTGATGCAAAGATGTGAAATGCGTCGAAGTTTACAAAGTCGGGCATATTGGGGAACAGAATGATGCCATATATGCACAGAGCAAGGATGGCATTAAACACGATCCAACACCCATTTTTGGCGCACTGCTGAGCCTTTCCCACTAAGAACTGCAAGGAGAAACCAGGAACCCTGTTCCAACTAGACAAGACCAACTCGGAGGCATCCAGATGAAGTGAAGGGGCTAGACTAGCCAAATTAGACTCAACATCCATATGAACGAAGGGCATCTGACTCTTGATAGGCACACCTAACAAATCAGCGTACTCCTCTAGTGTAGGTGCGAGAATAAAGTCCGGGAAAGTGAAGCATCTCAAAGGAGGATCGTAGAACTGCAGCAAGGCGTGCAACCCATTCAACTCAAACACAGAAGGTTTACGAACCAAGCTGAGCAGTTCCCCGTAAGACTTTCTGAACTCACCTCTCACAGAATCGTCTGCCAAGGCCATCAAACCAGTCAGCTGAACAACATCAGGAGTGGGAAGTTTGTAAGCCACAGTCTTCCTCAGAGAACCCATAGTAGCACAATAGAAGGCAAGAAAACCTGAACCGGGGGAAACGGTACCTGCAACACAGACACGCGTTAATGAAATGCAAATGAGTATGCAAAGCAATGTAAAATGCAATCATGCAGCAGGAGATCAAGACAACTGTGTTGTTGAAGGGATGAAGGTTCTGTATCAACAAAATCACAATACTGCTCTGTCGAGAACAACCCTATCTCTGATGAGAAGAAAACCCAGATATCGGACCATAAATCCCCTCTGTCAAGAACACACATATCTGATGATGAGGAGAAACCCCTGATGTCAGACTATAATTCTGCTCTGTCAAGAACAAATACACATATGATGATGAGAACCTATGATGCCAACAAAACTGATCCACTATCAAGAAAACCAGGTAGTCTGAAGGTTAAGGTTTCCTGCAACAAACTCGATCCTGCTCACAGGTATGGACCTAAACTGACACAAGTTCGGCATCCTATGCGGTCATCAGCGTCACAGACATTCAAGAGGGGTGATACGATACCCAGAAGGTGTGGCAACACCATCTCCTGAAGCGGCCTCACTCATCTGAATTCTAAATGATCGGTCCCCAGAGTCGACAATCCTCCAAACCAGCAACCCCTCAGGCCCAAAGGGCCGGAAAAGAAGTCAACCGGGAGAAACTCGTCTGAGCGTGGATTTCATGAGACACTAGTGCCTGCAAAGCAAGCACGCGCCCACAAATTTCCACAACTAATGCTAGGTACACTCAAGCCTGGGTCTGGCTTCTCCCTCATCAGAATGCCCTTCCCACAACAGCACAGATAATCATATCACAATGAAAATAAAATGCGGGAAATAAAATGCGATAAATAAACACAACCTGACAAGTAAACATACAAGCGCTAGGATTGACCCTCGTAGGGGACGTTGGATCCCCAAACTGACTCGCATAAGGGACGTTGGATCCCAAGGAAACTATCAAGTCCCCAGCAGAGTCGCCAGCTGTCGCTTCCGCGAAAATAAGGTGCCGGAAAAACAGAAGAGTCGCCACCTTTCGTTATTTATCCCTCAGAACAGGAAAGGAAACGATCGGAAAAACCTGACAAAAAGGTATAAGACAAGGTCATCGCAACCATTGTCTGGATTCGGGAGTCGGTTACGCAAGGGGAAGGTATTAGCACCCCTCACGTCCATCGTACTCGATGGGATCCACGCTTGTTGTGTTTATCTGACAGGTTTGTTTACTATCTACCTATCAAGGCTGGTCTGAAAAAGAAAAGAAAAATGACTCGGCAAAGCGTCACACTTTATGCCTACGTATTCTCATCAGAGAATGAGAAATCAGAGTCAATGTAGTTCGCCTAACTACGGGTTATGGGGAAGGTGGCTCGCCAATACATCAGTATTGTGCCTACGTACTCTCAACAGATATGAGAGATCAGAGCTTACGTAGTTCGGGATAATACGGATTACGGGAATCCAGATTCATCTGTTTTATCGAGTAGGGTTAACAAATAGTTCCAGCAGTTGGATGTACGCAGCTCGACCCTTGGAGACTTAGGCGTTACCGTTGGCGGTAGAACTGGGAGTTAACGACACTCTTTTCTTCAGAAAAGCTTTCTTTGAATTATGGGCCCACAGGGCAAAAAGATTTGAAGTTTGTTTTCTGCCTTTTACGGAAGAACTGTTTTTTATGGATGTTTGCAACTAATATCGCACTAGAGACTATGACCTGAGAGTGAATGCGTCGCATGTCACCCAAAGGGTGCCATACTAAACATCCAAGCTGTCGAAAAGAAACTCTCCGACAACCCTTTCTCAGATAGCTTAAGGCTTGTAACGTACGACATCAGTTAACCTTTAGTACTGTAGTTTAATTTGTTTTAAGATGAGAAGAGAGAACGAACAGGTTCAACTGAGGGGAAACTATCAAGTCGTAATGTTGTCATGCCAAGGATTCATCCTATGGTTGAGGTTTGAAACAGGGATCTCCTAGATGTTATCATGCATAGGTTTCAACCTAAAGTTCTAATCATCACTTCCTTATCAAAGGAAGTGAGGTTCCTGGGGGATCATGTCAATGATAAACAGAAACAGATAAAGCATCAGCTTAAACAGTAAACAGTAAACAACTGTACAATGCATGCAATGCAAGTGAGGGAGGAAATGTGTGTGGGGTATCAGCCTCCACAAGCTTATCTCAACCTCAAGCCAGATATGAATAACTGTAATCATACAGGAAGAAATAACATGCTATCAAGCAAACACAATAGTTGCAATCATACAGAAGAAGTAAAATAAACTGCCATCAAGCAAACACAACCCACATAGGCAAGGGAGCTGGGCTCTACCGAATACCCGCAAGCAAAGCCACACAATAAAAGTACAAGCAGAGGGAGCAACTCAACCTCTAGTGCAATCATGCTCCTTGCTTAAATCAATCTAAATATGAACTTATTCTAATGCATCAAGAAAATCGAACAAGTCACAGCAATACAGTTGCATAGAAAGAAAACAGACAGGAAAGAAAGTAGATCAACAGCTTCCCCAGCTTCACAGCACAACAGTCCTCTGACAGCAGTTTAGTCCTCAGTCTGCAACTGCTTTTCAAGGCTATCATCTTCAATAGCATGTGTCAACTTGCTTTCAAGCTTTTAATACATCCAACATAAATATCAACTTATCCTTCTTCTTCTTCAGGCTTCAGCTCCTCACACACAAGTGTCAACTTGCTCTTCACATTCTTCAAGCCTCAGCTCCAAAACAGACTCCATCTTCAGGCTTCAATCCCAATTGCAAGTATCAACTTGTTCCTTCATCTCAATGCACTAATCACACAAGTATCAACTTGTTCTCCAACTTCAAGCTTCAGCTTCTTCATCTAATCCCAATTGGATGCCCTTCATAAGTGTCAACTTGTACTCACTGGTCTTCAAGCTTCAGCTTCAATGAAAGTCTTCAATAGCAAGTGTCAACTTCTAGCATATTCAATCTTCTAACAAGGAACTCCATCCTCTAGCAAGGGGGGAAAGATCCATCTAACAAGAGCAAGGTTTGGATGATTGACAGCAGGGTGAAGACCAAAGGTCACCACTAAGCACTCCATCATCAGAGAAAGGGACCCTCAAAGGTTCTACCAACTTGTGAAGAGCCACACATCCTACCAAAGGAGGTATGAGGCCTTTACAAAGGGACCTTACATCATAGGGAATAATGGAAGTGATCAACACCTTGCATGTTTATGAAAGAAGAGAATCTATCTAGAAGCTCTGCCTGCAAACCCTAATCTTAACACCTAATTAACACTACACCACAAGGAGGGAAGTCTTAACATCCAAGCTTCTTCAAGCATTCCATGGTGGCCCAAGCTTGTCTTCAACATCATCAAAGAGCAAGAGACGCAAAACCCTAATCTAAGGGAACTAAAGAAATCAATCTAATTGAATTAGCAAGTTAGGATCACCTAAAACCTAGTACTAAAGTTAGTCCTAACTAAAATACTAAAGCCAAATGTAAAATCCTACAAAAATGACTATGGGACCCTAATTCAATCATGAATCTACCATACAAAATCCAGAGGTTGAATCATCCATCAAGTCCTAGAAATAAAACCTAGATCACACGGTACTAAGCATAAACCCTAAAAATAGAGCACCTAAAGTTTCAACCTAAAACTAACCCTAAACTTCTTCACAAAAATGTGATAAAATTACTAGGGGAACATGCATATCTATGCTAGATACACACAAAAAATCAAATCAAGAATCATCACCAAATGCTCAAACAAAAATCACCAAAACAAGGTATCAACCATGGCCATTTTAATATCAATTAATATTCAAAAAATGCAAATAAAATCACAAATGCATGAATCCCTAATATTTTTAATCTATAAAATTCTAGATTCAATCATGAATCAGGGGAAAAAAGTTTGGAATTAATTGAGTTAATTTCCTATTTTTTATGAATTAATCTCTAAGTCACATGAAATGAAGAAATTAAAAGAAAATAATAAAAAACGCGTGGTAGATAGCAATCCAATTTAGTTCATTTTAAAGAATTGGGCCAAAGGGGGGTGTGGATATCACTCTGAGTGTTAAGCCCAATACTAGTCAATTAATGAAACGGTGAGTTTCATTCTAATGTCTCTCTTCAGCGCTGAGATCAAATCGTGGCCCTCCAATGCACGCCTGAGTCCAAGGTCAAACCCTAATCTGAGGGCTCTTGTTCATCGTCCCCAATTTGAACCTGAAACCTGCACGCGAACCAGCCATCGCCGGTGGCTTTTCCGGCCACCCCTGCAGAACCCTAACTTCCTCTACAGCCAACCATTTGCCACGTTTCCTGAACGAATCTTGACCAGAATCTTCCCAGCAATTCAACTGTACCAATTACTCATCCTCAAAACGTATGAATCATGAAATATCAATCTCAACCGAAAATGGCATCTGACCTAAATCATCTCTAATCAAGCAATTAAACATCCTAAATCCAACTACTCATCATCAGGATCCTAACCGCATATGAATTTTTATCTATCACTGCCTAAATCATGCATAATCAAGAAATTCACCAACCTGTGTTCAAGCTTGTGACAGAAGTGGTTCTTGCACGATTCAGACTCCACAACAATCTAGATTCACTCCAAATTTCCCTCTGAAGCTAATGCACACCTCAAATTGGCTTGGTTCTGCCTTGAACTCAAAATTCGATCTCAACTTGCATTCATGAAACTTTGATCTCCCTCTCTGCAACCAGCTTCAATTTCCTCCCAAAAAAATGGCTGAGTTCACTCAATGACTTATATAGAAGTGTTTAGACTCATCTAGAAACTTCTGGATTCATCCAAATGAGATTTTGGATTTTCAATTTCTCCTCCAAATATCATTCATGGCATATGCAATATCTCCTCTGTTTGGGCCTTAGCAAACTTGGTTTTCACTCCTCATGAGCTAAGGAATTGAATGGTGAAGATTGTTCCTTGTTTACAAGCCAAAGGTGGGAGTTTGATTATGTTGCTTCATCATGAAGAAATGAAATGGAATGGTATGCAAATGACCTCAAATCAAAATTCTAGCATTTCCATTGTTTCTAAAATCATTTTTCCAATTAATTTGACCTATAATTTTGTTTCATTTGGTCACAAAATGAATTATTTGAATTTTTGGCCATTAAATCCTTTTAATTCTTTCTTTTTCAAAATTTCTTGAACCAAGCCTCTCCTTGATCTATTCCAATGCCTCCTTGATGAATGGTCAAGGTTAAAACCCCATTTTGAGAAAATTTCTAGTTGAACAAAACTTCATTTGAGGCCCATAAGTTGGTGAAAATGGCCTATGATCACAAATGACCTATAATCACCAAACGTCCAAAATACCCTTGACTTGTTCAAGCCATAAGTTGAGTTCTACAAATCATATCAAGGACTTCTAGTACTCTCTAGAAATCTAAGAGGATATGGAACAACATTCATGTTAACCAAAAGTTCATAGGAATCATCCTTCTAGGGCAAACGTTTCATGCAAGTTGGGTAACTTTCAAGCTCCAAATTCACATACCTCAGAGGACTTGTAACTTGTCATAGCCATAACTTGAGTTCTATAAACCCTATCAAGGACTTATAGCACTCAAATTAAAGCTAAGATCCTACTCTACAACAATCATGTTAGGAGCAAGATGAGATGACAATCACATCTTGGGCTAAATTGCCTTGACGATAGGGGTCAAACTAGGGGGATTTTACACTGTCAAGCCTTAGAAACCCTAGCTTGAAACTTCTCAAACTCTTCAATCATGATGAGTTAACCTTGGAATCATCCTTATAACATCTCAATGTATCAATCCATGATCACATGGCTCTTGAATCAAGCTTCAACCTTCTTCAAATCATCAGTTCACTTAGGGTTGACCCAGTCAAACCCTAGTTGCACCACTCATGGCTGAGTCTTCTTAATCTTACACAATGACCTGTCTAGGCCTCAAAGTGATCTTCAAACCTTCTCATGATCTCTCTCAAGACCTCAAGTCTACCTCATGGCTTCAGAATCATCTGATGACTTCCCACAACTCTCAAGTTAGGAGACCCACATAATTGGCTTCAATCACTCCCTCTGAGGATCTTTTAACTTCTCTGACAAGGATATCAACCCTTGAACATCTGAATAACCTTCTTAGCTAGCTTCAAAGTCTTGTGTAGCTCTTAATTGGTAATCATACCTCTTGATCTCCTGCATACATGTCAATGAAGTGCAAATGATAATGCTAATGTGAATGAAATGAAACATAAGCTAGGTAAAGGAAAGTTGGGTAAATTTTAGGGTGCAACAGTAGTCCACCCTCGAATACTAGTTCTCGTCTAGTATTTCCCTTTTAAACCCATCTTTTGTCGGTAACCAGAAATAAATCCCTATCACCATAAACCTATTCCTATCCCTAAATCAGAAAATGTCCAATATACCTGGCACGATAATTCCTAGTGACTCGTGCTATCTTTTTCCCTGACACGAGGCTTGATTGATCTCAGTTCTCCATAGTTGAGATTTTGTATTCCCCATATTGATGAATCAGGAATATCTCGCCAGCAGAGATGTGCAAATTGAGATGGTTTCCCCTCAGCAGTTTAAGATGGCAGCAAGTTGAGATGGCACTTATTCTTTATCGAAGCCGGATCAAGATTATCCTCAGCGGGTCAAGATTGATATCTCCGGCAAAGTGTAGCCATCCACAGCAGATTGATTGTGTATTTCTAGTGGATTGATATTGAAATTTTCCCTGATAAGCAGATTTGAGTTTATTCCCCCAACAGTGGGACGAGTGCAATGTTGTATTCCCACAGAGTCTAAGTATTTGGCTCCTTTCCCCTAAGAGTCTAGGTCATTAACTCATTCCCTAGTCAGAGGTTGATATTGTTGAGTTTTATTCTCATTTACCCCAAGCAGAGGTCGATATCGATTCCCTCGCGGAGCAATCTATAGCGGAGGTAGATTATTCCCCAACTGAGTATCCCCGACAGGTTGGATTTTGATTCTTCCCCAGTGAAGCTGCCACTTTCTGATGAGTATGTAGTATCCTAGTAGGATGCTGGTGTCCTAGAAGGCCGTTCAAAGTTGTTTTCCTCGGTGGAGCGAGATTCAATTTCAGTGGTCGATATAGTTTCCCATGCAAAGTCGTTGATTCCCCAGTAGAGTGGGCATGTTTCCTCCAACCGAAGCATTTGTTTCCCAGAAGAGTTGTATTCTAGTGGGCCATCCAGGGAGTTTTCCTCAGCAGGGTTTGATTTGATCCCTGGAAGGGTTGGCTTTCTTCTCTCCAACATTTATTTTGCTGGAGCGGTTCCCTTGCATTTGCATTGTGCATAACATCTACCCAAATGCGTAGCATTTCCATCTCGTATGGAGCATTACACTATTTTCGAACATCTGCATGTGAAACATAAGCCAGGTTGTTACCTCTCTACTTTCAGATGTATTTCCAATGGATGACTGATTTCTGTATCCCCGTGGTGTTCAGAATGTGGCAAGTTGTGATATTCGTTTTTCTATGTCCGGGTGTTCAGACTTTGGAAGAAGATTTGTGATAGGTGTGTTCATCTTATCATTTGCTCCCCATCAGAGCTACTTGTTCAAGTTTTCTCTTCCCCCAGGGGAGTTTCCTTTATGATTTATCATCAGAAGTTTATCGACTTGGTGTTAATTGACGGCGTGGTCAAATGCCGCTTTTATTTAGCAGATGACTGGCGGCAAGGTCAGGGGTTTCTCAACTTTGTATTGATCTGGCAGCGATGTCAGATGATTTGGTTTTTCGGCGGCGATCTCGGATGTTTTGGTTTTCTGGCGACAATGTCAAGTACTTTTCTACTTAAATGTTGTCTGGCGGCGATGTTAGACGTTTATCTACTTTGTGGTTACCCGGCGGCGATGTCGGATGTGTTATCAACATGGTTTTCTGGCGGCGATGTCAGATGTTGATCTACTTTGTGATTATTAGAAGGTGATGTCAGGTGTTTACTAGAAGTGTGATTATTTGACGGCGATGTCAGATGTTTGTAGATTTGTAGTAATCCGACGATGATGTCAAGTTCTACTACCAGACTTATGGTTACTGACGGCGATGTCAGAGGTTTCTCAGAGTTGTGGTTATTTTACGGCGATGTCAGATGTTTATTGACTTTGTGGTTGTCTGGCGGCGATGTCAGAATTCTTTTATCCCCATAGAGGCCTGACGGCGGTGTCAGATGTCTTTACCTTTTGGGTTCGAAGATTGCTTTTATTTAGCGAATTACTGACGACGATGTCAGAGGTTTTTTAACTGCGAGGAGACTTGACAGCGAGGTCAGTTTGTTTTATCTCCTGCAGATTACTGATGGCGATGTCAGATGTTTCTTAATTTCATGGATTTTTGGCGGTGATGTCAGAGGTGCATCAGTTCAATGGATGCCTGGCGGCGATGTCAGATACTCTGTGTGGATTTGATCTTCAGATTTGTCACTCGCTTTTATTTAGCGATGACCTGGTCGCGATGTCAGAGGATTGTATTGTTGAATTCGATGTCTGTTTTTATTTAACAGAGGGCTAACGACGATGTTAGCTATTTTAACAACTTGAGGTAAACGATTGACGACGATGTCAAATGGTTTTATTAGACGTAATGTTTATGCCTGACAGCGAGGTCAGGTGTCTGACGGTGATGTCAGAGGAACTTAATACGGGTAACTGACGGCGAGGTCAGATGTTTCTCCGAATTGGCGGCGATGCCAGAGGTTCACTAAAATTAATGTTGACGCTTGACGGCGAGGTCAGGCGCCTAACGGCGAAGTCACGAATATATTTTTCTTTCAAAATTGATGTTGGTATTTGACGGCAAGGTCAAGTGCTTTTCCAAATTGATGTTGATGCTTGACGGCAAGGTCATGTATTCTTTAGAATGCATGTCGTTTTTGTTTATCAGATTCAGTTATCTTCCGGAGATTTTATTCCAATATATCAGAGTTTATAGTTTATTTTTGCGGTTGGCAAATTTCCAGGTTCTTTGGTATTCAATCGTCTTTTACCTTTGAATGTTTGAAAGCCGTTAGCTTTTACCTTTGGTATTCAACCGTCTTTATGTTTGAATAAGGGCAGTTGTTGTACCCCAAAATTTGACCAACCGTTTCTTGTAATTTGGCTTATGTTTCGTTTCATTGCCATTTGCATCTGCATACAGCATAATGTGCATTTTTTCAGCCGGATTGATTTTATCGGGATTACAGCCCTTTTCCTCGCGTTTCAGACGATTCAAACCAGTTCGAATAAGCAGGTTTATTTTGGGAAGTGGTGCTCTTCCCAATGATTCGGTCTTTACTGTTATTTTTGGGGATATTTCGGTATTCGTCTTGACCGTTTATTTCATTGCATTCTCGCATTTTTATTTACTAATAAATTTCTAGAATTTACTTTGTTATTCTCTTGGCATAGAAATTAATTTAGAGTTTTTAAATAGATTTTTAGTTTTATTTCTCTTTTTTAGATAATTTTAGTTTTTTTATAGTTTTTTTAAATGATTTTTCTAGAATTAATTGATTATTAGAATATTAGAGTTTTCTTACTATTTTAGAATATTTTAGATTTTTTTCCTTAGATTTTTATTAGAGTTTATTAATCTAGGTTAGAGTTGTTTAGATATTTAATTGGAGTATTAGATATTATTTTAGTAGGATTTTAATTAGTTGTTTTAGTTAATTGATTGACTTTACACGATGCATATTAACTGCTAGTATTAGGTAGTTTAATCAAGTCAGCATTTATTCATACTTTGCTTCAGCTTTAATTATTTGTCTTAATTAATTAATCGGTTACTATTCCAATTTTGCAGCCCAATTAATCATTCCCATGTAGATTCCGCGTGTGACAAGTGTCAGGGCTATAAATAGCCCTGTTCACACTCTCTATCTCTCTCTCCAGGTGGCTGCACGAATCCCAAGACAAACCCTAGGTCAGCTCACCGGCAAAATCAACGACGCCCAACCACGCCGAAAAACACATCGGAAAATTCAAACCCGCTGGAAAATTCATGTGTTTTCGTGTTCATCAGTTTTTTCCTGCGAATCTTCAAAGATCTTCATCCACATTCATCCATTCTTCAACCTTTTTCCAGTTTTTTTCATGACCTTCATCGTGTTCGTCACGTTCTTCATCTTATTTTCCAGATTCCTTCATGAATTCATACAACATTCATCCATGTTCATACTATTTTTCCAGATTTCTTCACAAGTTCATAACCACATTCATCGTGTTCTTCCTAAATTCATCATGTTCATCAAATCATTCTCCAGAAACGTTCCAACCTTCATACGATGTTCATCAAACTTCATATATTTTTCCGGATTCAAAATCATTTCTAGATCTGAACTCAATGAACACCAACGAACATACTAACTATCCTCTTAACACCAGATCCAGATCGAACCACAGTCCAACACAAACCTCAAACTAACTCCATAGTCATCAACATCATCTCCAGATTTGAACTCGCTCACCATCATCTTAACCTTCACATTTTCATCTTCATGAATGCGTTTCCAGAATTTGTTGAACAAACCAACCAAACTTCCAGATCTACAGGCAAAACATCCAACTGAACCGTCCTCGCCCAACAGATCCTTCATCGTCTCCACATGCAACTTAGATCTGTAAACTCGCCTCAAACGAGCCATAATCCGCCATGAACAAACAACCATCTTCGTTCTTCGTCTTCGTCACCATCTCAACTCTCGCCATCAAAAACTTCAATGAAGCTTTGCAAACTTCTAGATCCGGATCCGCAAGCTTGTTTTCATCCTTAATCATCTTCAAGTAGCTTCATCTGAACAACGTAATCCTCCATGCATTCGAAACCACCTCTGAAGCTGATCCTCGCAGCTTTCTCGTTTTCTCCAAAAATTGCATCAATCATCAAGAAAAGGAAGGATCAGTTTGGATTCTTGAGTGTTGTTTGTTTGCTGGCTGGTTTTGTTTTTACAGGGGAGCATGAGATAGGAGAAGGAGAGGTTAAGCGTGAAGAGAGAGAAGAGACGGAGGCGGAGATGATGCTGAGAGAGAAGAGGACGGCATGAACAGGAGCTAGGGTTTGCCAAGGTGAAGAAAGAAGAAAAGGTTCATGGATCTTCTGATGTGGGTTAGTGGGCCTTTGGCCCAACCGTTTCTTTGGATTTACACCCCCCCCCCCCCCCCCGTTTCCAATAATGCACCCCCTCTGTTGTTTTCTGTTGTTGCTGATATTGGGCTTCAAACTTCAAAGCCCAGTTGTGTGGATTGCTGAACCTTCACCCCTGTGTTGCTGTTGTACCCCCTGTCTTGTGAATATTATTTTTATACTATACTTTTAATACATGTACATATTTTACTAATTTTCTAGAAATGTATATATGTATTATATTTTTCTTTTAGATATTATGTACATATTTTACATAGAATTTTATATTATATTTTCCTATAATTTCTTTTAGAACTTGTTTTTTCTTTTAGTAATTTATTTTTTATTAAAAGTTGGATTCTTCTTCCCATTTGTTATTGGACATTCATCTCATTTTCATTTTGTTTTGGTCGATGATGAGACCTCCGTAATTCGTTATTAATCAAAGTGTTGATGGATAATGTAGGATATGAGACCATTTCTTTCTCACCTCATTTCTCTTCTTCTTCTTTTGATTTTTTATTTTGAATTTCTTCTGGTTTGGTCCGTGTGACACGATTCAATTGGAGAATGATTTGCAATATCATTTCTCTATCTTGTCTTTGACACGAAAATCAATACGTAACCTCCTATAGCTCGATTTCTCCTATAAGTCAAGCTACGTCGGTTTAGCGTCACATTGGTTCTGATTCGAAACATCATCATCAAGGATCAAAGAAGAGGAAAAGCTTGGAAATGGAGCTTGCACGCAAAAGTCAAGGGTCAACAGAACCACTCCATTCGGTAACATTTTTTTTATTTCATCTCTTTTATTCAACCGTCGAGTGTTGTGAGCCGTAAGCATTAGATACGTGGGAAATGATGAGTAGGGGGCTTCCTCTCACTCGTCTAGAGTGTTTAGTGTACACCCTTTGGGTGATATGCGACGCATTCACTCCTATGTCTTAGGACTTGGCGTGTGCGTCCCGTTCCGGCTCTTTTCTCTCGTGTCTTGGCGATTGAGACCCCCTTTTTCTCTCGCGTCCTGGCGATTGAGATCCCTTCTCTTGCCTCCGTGCAATCGAGACCGTTCTTCTGTAGTTAGCCGAACTACGGCTGCTCTGATCTCTCATACCTGTTGAGAGTACGTAGGCATAGGATTGCGATAATCCTAGCAAGCGCTTTTCCCCCTTTCCTGTAGTTAGCTGAACCACAACTGCTCTGATTTCTCGTACTAGACGAGAATATGTAGGCATAGGATGTGATATCCTAGCGAGCATACTAATAACTAACTTCTCTGTTCTCTCGCTTCCGTGTGATCGAGACTTTCCAGCTGACGACTAATCTTTCCCTTTCTCTTGCCCTAGTGCAATCGAGACCAGCCCGTAATTTTAGAACCCGTGGGTTCCCGTACCTTTAAACCAATGACATACTACGTCCATTCTACCGCAAACAGGTAACGCATAAGTCTCCAATGGTTGAGCAGCATACACCTAACTGCTAGGATGCGTACGCTAGTATCGTCAACCTTTTCTCTCACCCCCGTGTGATCTTGAACACCCTTTTCGTCCCGTAGTTAGCCTGAAATACGTTTTTCTCTGATTTCTCATGCCAGATGAGAATACGTAGGCACAAGACGGTGATGTCTTGACGAGAAATTCCCCCCGTAGTTTTTCGAACTACGTTGACTCTGACTTTCCCATTGCACGAGGGAATACGTAGGCATAGAGCGGCGATGCTCTATCGAGTCAGTCCTTTCCGTTTAGCTTTAGCAGCTGTAGATTAGATTGTTTTTCATCCATAGACTAGACAACAAGCGTGGATCTCATCGAGTATGACGAACGTGAGGGGTGCTCATACCTTCCCCTTGCGTAACCGACTCCTGAATCCTGGACTTGGTTGCGATGACCTCGTCTTTTCCCCTTTTCGTCAGGTTTTTCCGATCGTTTCCTTTTACTCTCTTTGGGATAAATAAAAAAATGTGGCGACTCTTCTATTTTCCGCTGGGTGTTTTTCGCAGTAGCGACACTAAGCTAAAAGTTCCAGGTAGCTTTTTCATACCTTGCATAATTGGAAAGTTTGTCATAGATAAAGCATTATGTGATCTAGGAGCTAGTGTTAGTCTAATGCCCTTATCCACATGTAAGAAACTCGATTTGGGAGAACTTAGGTTGACGAAAATGTCTCTACAGCTAACATACCGCTCGGTTAAGTATCCAGTAGGTATGCTAGAAAATGTGCCAGTTAACATTGGTCAGTTCTATATACTGACAGATTTCGTGATAATGGACATTAGGGAAGATTATAATATACCAATCATTTTAGGTAGACCGTTCTTAGCAACAGTTGGAGCCATAATAGACATGAAGAAAGGAAAATTAACCTTCGAGGTAGGGGAAGAAAAAATTGAGTTCATCTTAGCTCAATTCCTGAAAGCCCCTATTTTAGATGATACATGTTGCTCTCTAGACATTATCGACGAATGCGTGAAAGAAATGAAGAAGGAACCAACTAGGTACATAGAAGTACTGAAGATTCCAGCCCCTCCAATATTCGAGGAATATAACTGGCGTAAGCCATATGAAGATGATAATCTAAGAGAATGCCTAGCACTCACACCCGATCCAATGCCATGCCCCAAGAAACCATTTGTGGAACTTAAAACATTATCCAAGGAGTTGAGATATGAATTCCTAGATACTCGACTTGAAAGACCCGTGATAGTTAATGCAAATTTGGGACAATTAGAAATAGAAAGACTATTGGAAGTCTTAAGGAAATATCCCTCATCTTTTAGATACAACATCTCCGATCTAAAATGGATAAGTCTCCCTATATGTATGCATCACATTATGATGGAGGAAGATTGTAAGACGTCTAGAGAACATCAAAGACTGCTGAACCTTATCTTAGATTATGTAGTCAAGAAAGAAGTGCAAAAGTTATTAGAAGCAGGAATCATATACTCGATATCTGACAGTAACTGGGTAAGCCCAGTACATGTCGTGCCAAAGAAGGGTGGTGTTATGGTTGTGAATAACAAAAAGGCGAGTCCGTAGCAAAACAAACTCAAACTGGACGGAGGATGTGTATAGATTATAGGAAGCTGAATAAGGCTACTAGAAAATATCATTTTCCTTTAACCTTCATAGACCAAATGCTTGAACGTCTAGCTAGACATTCACATTTCTGTTACTTAGACGGGTACTCAGGATTCTTTCAAATACCTAGATGTCACAACTGCGAAAAACAACCGGCGGAAAAACAGAAGAGTCGTCACTTTCGTTATTTATTCCAAAGTGAGGGAAAGGAAATGATCGCAAAAACCTAAAGGAAAAGGGAAAGACAAGGTCATCACAACCATGTCTGGATTCGGGAGTCGGTTACGCAAGGGGAAGGTATTAGTGTCGCTACTGCGAAAAAAACAACCGGCGAAAAAAACAACCTGCGGAAAAAACAGAAGAGTCGCCACTTTTGTTATTTATCCCAAAGAGAGGGAAAGGAAACGATCGCAAAAACATAAAGAAAAGGAAAAGACAAGGTCATCGCAACCATGTCTAGGTTCGGGAGTCGGTTACGCAAGGGGAAGGTATTAGCACCCCTCACCTCCGTCGTACTCGACGGGATCCACGCATGTGTTGTCTATCTAAAAGGGTGTGTCGAAACTACCTAGCTAAAGGCTTAAGGAAAAAAGAAAAAGAAAGGACAGGACTCGACAGAGCGTCGCTGCTCTGGGCCTACATACTCCCTCGTGCAATGGGAAAGCCAGAGTCAACGTAGTTCGCCTGACTACGGCTAAAGAAGAGGTGAAGGCTGCTCGCCAAGACATCGCGTCTCGTGCCTACGTACTTTCGTCTGGTACGAAAGATCAGAGCAAACGTAGTTCGGGCTTACGAGAACACAGGCTGTTCAAAAGTTTTACCCGAGTAGGGTTAACAGACAGTTCTAGCAGTTGGTGTATGCAGCTCGACCTTTGGAGACTTAGGCGTTACCATTTGTGATAGGACTAAAAGTTAACAACACTCTTGTTTATGAAAAGATTTTTCCTGATTAAGACCCCAAGGGGTGAAAAAGAGTTTGAGTTGTTTTTGTGTTTTTTAAGGAAGAATTATTTTGAATTTGGTTTGTGACTCATGTTACACTAGAGACTATGATCTAGGAGCGAATGCTTCGTATATCGTCCGAAAGATATACACTAACATTCTAGATAATTGAGAGGCAACCACCCAATCATCATTTCCCAAATGGCTTAAGGCTCGTAGCGTGCAACAATGGTCAAACTTTATTAAGTGGATTGAAGTTGTTTGAAGATGAGAAGAGAAAGAGGACGAACTAAGGGGGACTAGACCAAACCCTAAAAGTTGTCATGCAAGATGCACCTAAAGTTGAGTTTGAAAGGGGACTACCTAATGTTATCATGCATGGTTAGAACCCTAATGTCTATCATAACCTCTCTTGAACAAGAGAGGTTAGAAATCCTAAGGGAAGGAAGACAAAATAAGAAGAAACAATAAGAAAAAACAATGCATGTAAAATGCAAACACAAATGCAACAAGGAAGACAAAGATGAAATGCAAGTGAGGGAGGAAATATGTGTGGGGATGGAACCTCCATAAGCTCATCTCAACCTCAAGCCATGGGAGGAAATATGTGTGGGGATGGAACCTCCATAAGCTCATGTCAACCTCAAGCCATGGTATGAATAAGCACAAGAGAAAAAGAGAAGAAGATGCATAGAAAACAAGCAACAAAAATAAAGAGAAAATGTCCTCATGGATTCATTACTTTAGGCAAGCTTCAGGTGCCTCCTCAGGAGGAACCAAGCAACCTTAAGTAGTATTCCAAGGTCATTGGACAAAATGGGGATGAGAATAAGAGATCTCAAATGCCAAAGCACAACATCTGTTGCACCCTAATTTTTGACCTTAAGATTCCACCTCTTTGGGTGTTTTCTTGTGTTTTATCCTTTTATTATATCTTTTTGTGTACATGTTTATTACGGTTAACCAGTCTATGTAGATGCAGTAATTTCAAGAAGTAGAGGTGATATTTGTGTTCCCGTAAGTCGAACATCTTAAGGCATGACGAGTTGATCCTGACTTGAGGTTGTCTTAAGGCCTCCGTTTGGTCAGGACTCCGGTTCCAGGTTTTTTATTATATTTATTATTGTCATTATGTATTATCTTTATATTTATTGTTATTATTATTATTATTACTAATATTATTTTATTTCTATTATATTTATTATTATTATGTTATTTATTTTATTATTAACATTACTTTCACTCTTGAGCTATTATTAGATCAATACACCGAAGACATATTTGGATGCGCTTTCCGACTATATCTCGTCAAACTCCAATCAAGATTGTCAGTCATCATTTGAAAGCAAAGAAAGATTTGGATTCAAAATGTGAAGACCGTTCATTTGAGCTTTAAATTCGGCACCCACATTTTAGTTAAGTGATGCTATGGACGCATAGGAAGCAGAAAGCATTTGGAGATAAGGAAACAGGATTTACAATTCAAAGTGTTGATAAACAACAAAAGGACAACTCTGCTGCTATTAAATGGAACATACTGTGGGATTGATAAAATCTACAACAATGCTCCAAGGTTCAGCTTTGTCAAAAGAAAATGTCAATGGAATTTAAATAGACCAATACTACCAGCTCATCTCAAAATCCATTACAAGGCAAATTCATGATCATTACAAGACTCGAGATAGACCAATTACTACAACGGTATAAGCGTTTTACCCACTACCCGGCGATCCTTGTACCCTTTAGCTTCACTCCTTCTCCTGGATTTCAAGTCAATACTGGCTACCCGTTTCAACAACAAAGCACCTAGACGGACGAGCATTTGGCTCCTATCAGCCTCATTAGGGACCTTATACTTCATAAGCTGGCCTCTGGGCAAAGGACAGCAGCCACACGTGATGAACAGACAAAATCAAGATACAGTCCTTGGTCAAGAACTTACAACAAACCGATTGCGAGTAAATAACCAGAATTTATCAAGGAAAGTTCGCAGAATTTCTCGTGCCATGTATCTTGCAAGCACTTTGAAGTCCAAAGTCACAACCCCGGTTCTCTTGCCGTTCACTGATCGCATTCTTCCTACAGCTTCTGAGTCTTATTCTAGAAATAACATGAAGAGGCCAAAAGCGTGTTCCGCAGCTACACGTTCTGCACCACCATCCCTGCGAGAAACATCGTTAACAAACTCAACTTTACAAGATGAACCAACAAAGAGTGCTCAGATCTGATACCTTCTCTATGCTAGCTGACTACTTTAGAAAGTCATGCACCGAGCCGTCTAGTAAATTTCTTCAAGAAAGTCTGAGATCATACTATGCTGGTTGTGAGGATAAACCAGAAGGCAGCATATGGGCATACAAATACGAGCCAACCAAGACCGTTGAGGTATGTCGTAATGATGAAGCTGTGATCTTTCTGAGTGACTGGCTGCATCAGTGGCAGGAAAGACAATACAAACCCAGGGATGAAACATCTAATAAAGATACAAGGGTCATGCAAGATGATTAAGAAGATATGGACAAAGAGGATTCACTGCAAAAGATTATTTTAATTACAGGACTAACAGGAAGCACAAGTCTGCTACCACTCTCTGCACTTTCTGGCAAGAAACAAATCCTGATCAGTTAAAGCTCCGCAAACTGAATTGGAGAAAAGGTGATAAAAAGAATGATAATACCTCGTACCGTGAAGGATACTTTCAACATTACCTAAAGACTCCAAACCATGATCTTCTCCTCCGAGTTTCGTACCTAGAACTGCAAAGAGGATAGTTATTGATTTACTAAAATATAACAGGATAGATCGAGCAAAACAACAAAGTAATAAGCAACTCTTGCTCAGGGACACGTTTTGTTACAGTCACAACATACTCGAGAAACTCCAAGGTTACCTCCTACAGACAAGATTGAAAACCAGCCTCATTTTAGATTAAGGTGGAACAGGGCGTATTTGTTAAGCAACCTGTTTAGTGCTTCAACCTGCAACTCTTGGTTATTGGCTTTAAGGGGAATAAACTGCAACATCTGGACTGCTTTAAGATCCTTGAATTTTATCATTGACCTCCTCTTGTGATTCACTACCAAGCCGGTCACTAGGCAAGAAGGAGTGGATTGAAAGCCCTCGTTAGCGCATTCAATAGTGGTAGCAGTTTCGGCTCTGAGATATTCCAATGGCTTTCCTGAGCTGCCCAAGGCCTATTTCATCCCTCCTACAAAGAATGCCAACATGTTAGACTATCTGCAGTATACTTTCAGATTTCAGAAAGATAATGTTGCTAATCAACGTGAACACATAATTCATCTATGAGCAATCTTGGCTTAGAATTCCAAATCAAAACCAAAACCAGAGGGCAAAGATTGAGGACAAGCTCGTTCCAAACAATATTGGAACATGATAAATCATCGCAGCTAACAGAGCTTCAAAAGAATTACGAGAAGGAAGGTCTATATACCATGTCTGTCCCGCTGACTTTCCCGTGAAGTCCACTTTCGTTGCACATGTTCCAGAGTTAGTCATAAGAGAGTATCACGGTTTGCTACACCTTAACATTTAAGATAAGATTTCTTCAAGACCTTGCCGGCGGTATCTCCTCATATCTGAATCCGTCAGCTGCAGATAATCATCAAAACAAGAATCAGTCCCAACAACATGTCTGAAGGTCCTCTCAGGAGTGCTCAATACTCCTCTCATCTGATCAACACAGTTCACCATCCTAGCATCAAAAAGCAGTGTTTGAAGCATGTCAACTTGAGACAGGAAAACAAGAACATCAGGAAATGATGAAGCTCTGGGCTGCTCATTTCTCCCCTGGCCCAAGACAAGTTACTATCCACACCTGCCCAAATCACCAATCCAAAATTAGCAAATCAATTGAGGAATATACCTTTGTGAGAAAAGATTTGATCTAAGACAACTAGCAATTCTCAGAACAATGAATCTGGACAGGCAAAGGCATTAAACACGATTAATTCAAGATATCACAAGCTGAAATTTTCATTAACAGATATTATTACAATCGACGAAAGGAGAAAGTTTTCAAATTTGATTAACCCCAAATTGGAAAATCCAATCAGTATTCAATACATCCATCAATTCCATCAAGGCACCCTTTTTCAATCTGAAGCCTATATAAGAGGAGAAGGAAACCGTTCAAGAAAACCCTAGGTGAAAAGAGAATCGAGCAAAAGAAGAGAACTTATCTCTCTAATCGACGAACCGTTTCCGGCCACTACAAGCCCAAAATCGACGAAGCATCACATCAACGCTGCTACCCCAAATCTTCGGTAAACTCTCGTTTCCTTGTAAAAAGTATCGAACTTGCTGATTGTTTGTTGTGTTTCAGGTTTTAGAAGAAGAAGAACTCAGAAGATGAAGGAGAATGGCTCAGAGAGAGAGACACAATCGAAACGAAAGTGAGGCAGAGAGAGAGATGAACGAAAGGGGAATTAGGGTTCATTCTATTTCTCTGTTTGGTTAATCTTTTGTTTATGTTGTAATCAGTCACTAATCTCACTAATCACACTAATCACACACAATCCCCACATAACACTAACTAATCCTCGCTTAATTAACCATTTAATCTGCAGTAACTAATTTAATCACTTTTTTTAATTAATTAACTTAATTAATCTTTCTTTTAAAATCAGCCACCTATATTGTTAAACCTTTTTTAACTAATAACCTTTTAATCAGTAAATCTTTTGTCTAGTAAATAACCCTCTTATTGATAATTTATTTTTAACCATCACTCTTTTATCACTAAGGAAAACTATTTCATAATTCAAATATTTATATTTATTTACTATAATAATAACAAAGACCTTCTATTCAATAAATAATAGCCAACTTTTATTTAATAAAAATCTTTAACCCAAAACATTATAATTTTAAGCAATCCTTCAATTTAACTTTTTATAATAACTTTTTTATAAAATCCCTTTCTTCATAATTTAAAATAATCTATACTATTTTGTTTAATAAGAAAATAATAATTTAAATAATTTATATTGACTTGTCAAACCAACTTTTTTAACATCTGAAAACCTTTTTTTCTAAAGCACTTACTTATTTTATATCTGATTAGCAACCTAACTTTTATTAAAAAAATAAATATAATTTACCCTTTTTAAATAATTCCTCCATCAATTAATCTTAAACAAACTTTATTCTAAAACTAAACTACAACGTTTCTCAACTCGTCTTAAAAAAACAACCTCTCGCTTAAAATCGACTAATTAAAATCAACAGCGTAAAATACAATCTAAATCGTGTACACTCACATTCACGACACATTCACTCTCACACACTTCAGCGCTTTCATGCGTATGTGTATGGCTTTACTTTCTGCAGTTTATCTTCCGCAATTTAATATTATCGCAACTTACATTTCCGCACTGCATTACCGTCCAAAGGAAGAATCTGCACATGATCTCAACAATCGTGCGTATGCATCATTTGCATCATTTTCCCATATGATCCTTGATCCCATTCAAGTCGATCTTCTAAGTTAGATCCTACCCCATAGGAAGGATATTTATCTTACAACATAGAAGTAAACACAATACAAACAACTCAATTCAAATTTTTCAAACATTAGAGAAACATGTTAATCATCTTAAGCAAGATAGAATCTCCACCCCACAACAATACAATTTCTTACACTCGTGGCGGTTAAATCTCCCTTAAAATGACAACGTATCTCTTCTCCTAAACCCAATCAAAACAACTACCCTAAACCCGTAGGAACTTTGACCACAGTCAAAGAACTCCTCAAACCCTTTAGGGGAACTACAGATACTCTGATTCCACTCCCGTAAGGATATGTAGGCATAAGATGCAATATCTTATCGAGTATACTTAGAAATAAACCCCTAGGGTCTTTTATCCCTTAAGAAAGTAAACCTTAGCAATAAACAAACATAAAACAAGAGGTTCCTGTAGAGTACTACAAAAACTTAGGATGCTAGCACCTTCCCTAAGTTTAACCAACCCCTGAACCTAAACTCTCTAGCTTGCATTTGCATTGCATTGTGGGAATTTCGATCTTTATCCATTACTTTGGACAAATCAAAGTTTGGTTGCAAAATGAATTAAAGATTCAAACTAATCAATAGTTTGGTATTCGATTTTCACCACGACAACATCATAAGCAAATGCCAACAATAACATCAAAGAATGCAAGTAAACACCACATATGGAAACACAATGTGCAAACATGAAAGTATGAGATCAAATGAACAACTTATGCATATGATAAAGACCCAAGAATTAGCACACAAGACCTATAACAAGTCCCTAACATGAAACAATCAGAATTAGGTTCATCAATAATGCACAACCAAGCTTTTGGGAGTAAAACAAAACAAATGCAACCTCAAAGATGCACAAACATGAAGCAACTTGCAAAATACATGAAAAATAAGAAAATGCATCAAAAAAAGCCAAATAAAATCTCAGAGGACCCCCAAGCTATCAGGAACCAGGGGTCAAAAGGGGAGATTGAAAATCAAAAGGAAGTGCCTCAACAGAAGGAAAACACCAAGAGTGTCCCAAAACAAGGCAGAAATGGAGAGGGAACAAAAACAATTCCAACCACATGGAAACAACACTTAAAAAATCATGGAAAAAAATATGGAGATTAATCAACATGTCAACACAATACTAAAAAAAATTAGAAGTTTAATCCATACCATGAGCAAGAAATAAAATCAACAAGTCAACACACATTTTTCACAACTTTAAATGACTATTTAAATGGAAAATATGAAAATAAATGGAAAATGCATCAAAAAAAGAAATTAAAAATGCACAAAATTAAGAGAATGCAGAAAAAATCACAACCATCAGATGTGCATACTCATCAACAGATCCAACGCACTAGAACATGCCACCTCAATTAATGAATTGAGGTTTTAATCCCATGCACACGATCTAGAAAGGTCCACGGTACATCATGTTTGGACGCGCGAGATCCACACGGACACGATCGGACAGACGAGGGTGCGACACGTCACTCATCTTCAACCTTGGGATCTCCGGTTGCCGGAATTTTACTCTGATCGTCTTCCCCACCATTCCGGCCGCCGCGATTTCCAACCCCCATCGTGCATTATCATTTCTCAACCATTTCTTACAATTCTTAGATGAAAAATCATCTACTCGAAACAAGGAATCCAAATCTTCCATTAAAAATCACTTATCTCTCAC
Organism: Lathyrus sativus; assembly: GCA_963859935.3. Lineage (NCBI taxonomy): Eukaryota > Viridiplantae > Streptophyta > Magnoliopsida > Fabales > Fabaceae > Lathyrus > Lathyrus sativus. The sequence continues at coordinate 148,162,983 of OZ012740.1, read as the reverse complement.
CATTAGAGAGAAAATCAAACAACAAGCAAGCATGCCAAAAAATGAAGTTCACCAAAACTTAAAATAAAAGGTCCAAACATCATCTACATGCTACAAGGAGTAAGAATCCATAAAAATTAGAGTAAAACACCATGAAAAAACATCAAAAAGAAACTACACAACTTTGAGCTCAAAAAATCAAATGTCATAAACACAAACAATAATGATCCAGAAATGATCTACACATCATAAAGGTTCAAATGCAACGAAAATAGTGGAAAATCATGAAGTATTAACAGTGTAAGGTTGAATTCAAGTTACCTATTGGAGAACTTCCACTGAGCCTTCAAGAGGTGCTAAAGCTTGAAGAAAACGACCCAAACACGTTCAATGATCCATAATAAAGCTTTTGCAACCTTCAATTTGTCTTGAAATGGAGTAAATCTGAGAATTCGAATTTGGAGTTTTCACCACTTTTTGAAAACGAAAATGGTTGTTCATGCAGCAAGAATGACCTAGCTCTGCCTCAAAATTCATCTAGAATACTTATATGATGGATTTGTGATCAAATGGGGCCTTAATTCATGCAAAACAGCCCACTTCCAATTTTCACATTTTAACACTTTTTGAAATTTCCATGCACGTTTTTACCACTACACCACTTGATTTTTTGATCCAAATCCACTACAAATCAGTTGTGTAAATTAAAGGAATGAGATTGGAGGTTTAATTTTGATCCTATGGTTGATTTTCATTTTGTTACTTCAAGAGGAAGAAACCATAAAAATGGCCCATTTTGAGGCTTCAAAATTCCAATGTGAAAATGGCAGTGTCTTTGAAATATTATTTGCAATCAAAAAATGCACCAACTTGCCTTGAAAAAGTTTAAAACCCAACAATTCTTAAATTCTCACTTTAAGCCTCCTTTATGAAATATTCAAACCCCAAATTCTCAATCCAAGCTCCCACCATGACAAGAGATGGTTTGGTAGTGCAAATGGCCCCATTTGAAGCAAGTTTCATGTTGAAAAGATTTCCATTTGAAGTGTGCAAGTTGGTGAAATGGACCTATAATTTTATGACCAATAATCTTACTTTCCCAAAATACCCCTGACTTGTAAACCTCATAACTTGAGTTCTACAAATCAGATGAAAGACTTATAATACAATTTGGAAAGCTAAGATCAAGACCTACAACTTTCATGTTGACCAAAAGTTGAGGAGAAACACCCTTCTAGGTTAAACCTGACTTGGAAGTTGGTTGACTTTTGTTGACCAAAATCACATACCTCCAATGACCTGTAACTTGTCCGGATCATAACTTGAGTTCTATAAATCCAATCGAGGACTTCTAGTACTCAAATTAAAGCTAAGAACCTGCTCTACAAGTTCCATGTTGGCAAAAAATTGAGATGAGACATGTATCTTGAGGTAAGTGGTCTTGAAGTCAGGCACTAAATAGGGGATTTTACCCTGAGAACCCTAACTTAGTAACTTCTCACACACTTAACCCTTGATGAACTGAACTTGAAATGATGTCTCATATGTCTTAACACAACATCCCATGACCATAGAGACTTTGAATTGATTTTCTATCTTCTTCAATTGCACAGTTGATTGAGGATTTACCAGATGAAAACCCAAATTGCGATACTTTCAACCGTGGCTTGTTCCACTTCACACAACCACTTGAATAAGCTCCACAATGACCCTCAAGGCCCTCAATAAGCTTTCTTTACATCTCAAACCCATAATCATGCATTCACAACCTTCTGATGCTCTTTAGTTGGCCTCCCAGTTAGGAGCTGACCCACACACATCCATCTATCCCTGACAAGACACTGACCACTTCAAGATGTCCTGACAAGCATGAGTAACAACCCCGGCTTAGGCTTCATGCTCTGAGAAGAATCCTCTTGAGGTGCACAAACTTCTTGATCCCCTGTTCAATGCAACATGATATGCAATGCAAATGCTAGAAAGAAATGAAATGAAATGAAACACAAGCCAGCCAAAGAAAAAGGTTGGGCAAATTTTGGGGTGCAACAATTAGCACCCCTCACGTCCGTCGTACTCGACGGGATCCACACATTGTTGTCTATCTAAAAGGGTGTGTAAACTATCTACGCTAATGGCTTATGGAAAAAAGAAAAAGAAAAAGGACTGACTCGGCAGAGCATCGCCGCTCTGTGCCTACGTACTCCCTCGTGCAATGGGAAAGTCAGAGTCAACGTAGTTTGCCTAACTACGGATAAAGAAAAAGGGGGGAGGTTGCTCGCTGAGACATCGCGTCTCGTGCCTACGTACTTTCGTCTAGTACAAAAGATCAGAGCAAACATAGTTCGGGCTAAAAAGACCACAGGTTGGTTCAAAAGTTTTTTAGTCCGAGTAGGGTTAACAGATAGTTCTAGCAGTTGGCGTATGCAGCTCGACCATTGAAGACTTAGGCGTTACCGTTTGCAGTAGAACTAAGAGTTAACGACACTATTTTTGTGAATAGATTTTTCTTGATTAAGAACCCCAAAGGGTGAAAAAGGTTTGAATTGTTTTTGTGTTTTTTAGAGAAGAAGTGTTTTGAATTTGATTTGCAACTCATGTCGCACTAGAGACTATGATCTAAGAGCGAATGCGTCGTATATCACCCAAAAGGTGTACACTAAACACTCTAGTTCCTTGAGAAGAGGTCCCTCAATTACCATTTCTCAAATATCTTAAGGCTCTTAGCGTGCTACACATGTCATTCTTTATTAAGTGTTTTATGAATGTTTGAAGATGAGAAGAGAAGAAGGAACACTAATGGGAGACTAATCAATCCTAAAAGTTATCATGCAAAGTGAACCTAAAGTTGGGATTCAAAAGGGAAATACCTAATGTTATCATGCATGGTTAGGCACCTAATGTCTATCATAACCTCAAAAAGTTAGAGAACTTATGGGGAACATGGCAAAGAAAAGCACAAGAAGAAGAAAAAAAAAGAAGAATGCATATGCAAATGAAAGAATGCACACATAGAATGCACAAGTAGAATGATAGCGGGAGGAAAATAGTGTGGGGCAGTAGCCACTACAAGCTCATCTCAACCAAGCATGCATATGGAAATGCAAGAAAAGAGAAGAAGTGCACAAGAAGAGATTAAACAAACACAAGCAAACCACACAAAGATGCACCAAAAGAGTGGGATGAAATGACCTAAGTCAAGCAACATCAACCACACCAATAAAATAAAATCAAATGAAAGGTAAAACAAACCTCAAAGCCAAGTGAGGATGGGAGACTAGATGAGGGCAGCAAGGACCGCATAATAGGTACTCAACCATAAGCATCACTTATCAAATACAAAGAAACACCAAAAGTGTCCTCAAGGATTCATCATTCTAGGTATGCTTTAAACACCTCCAAAGGAGGGACCAAGCCACCTTAAATGACACTCCAAGTTCATTGGACAGAAGGGAGATGAAGATAAAAAATCTCACATGCAATATCAAAACAAGACAAGAAGAAATGCAAGCAAAAGCACAAGGAAAGCAAGCATGCATCACATAGGAGTTTAAGTTGAAAGCACAAAAAGAAAGGCATTAATCAACAAGCTATGAACATAATTTTGACCTAAAAATGAACATGCAGCAAGCTCAACATGTCTAGAATGTGAAACAAGAATATTTGCAAGCTTATTGGATCCACAAAGGTCATTTCCAATCCAAACTAGGTCAAACACTTGTGTGAGCTGTCCTTTGAGATGACCTAAATTGTAAGTCACTTCAAAAATAGGAAAAGGGCTCAAAAAAATGTCAAATAAAATGCACAAAGAGGCTACACATGTTGGCAACCAGAGGCCAATAAATCAAGACAAATATCCTCTCAAAGCACCATCAAAAGAATCAAATCATTTGGATGTACCACTTTGGAATGGAGAAAACAAATGTACAAAGAAAAGCCACAAAAGTCAACCCAAAAGTCAACAGCTAGGGGCAAAATGGTCCTCTAAAATTGATCAACTCATCATTGAGATGAGGATCAATTTTCAATCATTGGATCAAAAGGGAAAGAGAGAAATAAATGCAAACACAAACAAGGTTGGAATTAAAACCAATTAAAACTAATCCAATACTTAATTCATTTTTTAATTGAAAATAAATGGAAAAAATAAAACAAAAATATCCAAAAAAAGTAGACACCTCAAAATTGATAAAAAGTATTTTTGGGGAATTTTTAACATATTGGAGCTATTTTAATTAATTAAAATTTTAAACAGAAAATAAAATAAAAACAAAGAAAATAAAAAGAAAATGAGAAATGAGCATGGCAAATAGCAATCCAGATCAGTTCAAAACAAATTGGGCCCAGTCTGGGGGGTGCGCTTAGCAAAGGCGCCTAAGGCCCATTAGCAAAATAAAACAAAACAAAAATAAATCTGGAAGTTACGTGTGCTAGGTCAAACTGAGTGTATCATGGACACTCAATGAGGAGCGTTTGATCCAAAAGTCATCAATGAAAGGGTGGATAGCATGCCAGTGAATTAATGAGGATTTAAAATGGATCTGGTCAACTAAAGACCACCATAGGTCTTAATCCTAACCGTTGGACTCAAAAGTATGCACATCCAGTGAACCTAAGCGTGACACCTCATCGTCCCCTAACTCCAGAAACCCTAAATCGCACCAGATGGCCGAAGATCACTGTAGATCATCTTCTCCGGCCAAGCACTATCGTGAGCAAAACCAGCAACAGCACATACCTCAAAACTCAACCAAAACGCATGAAATTTATATTAAATCTCATCTAGAGATCAAGAAGATCTCAATTCTGGCCTTAAAACTTGCTAAACACGCGCGAAACTCTAAACCCGAAGCCAACAAGCTTGAACATCAAAATCCAAAAGTTCATGAAAACCTCTCCAATTTGATTTAAAACTCATCTAGAGCTCACGTAGGTTACAGATCCATCATTAAACAAGCAAGATCATGCATAAACAAGCCAAAACAGATCCAAACATTTTCAAGCATCATCCAACAATCACAACCAATGTCAGTTCGTTTTACATTTTAATGATCTACATTGATCCTACGTCTCAAGTATGCAAAAATGGCAGTGAATTGATGCTTATCAAGAATGCAAAGTTGAATTTCAATTACCTAGTGGAGAACTTCCACTGAGCCTTCAAATGGAGCTCAAGCTTGAAGATAATTTCCCATAATCGTTCACTGAACTTCACTAAAGCTTTCTCAATTCACAATCTCTCTTGAAACAGCCTCAATCTCCAAATTTGAAATTTGAATTTTCAACAGTTTTTCAAAAATGAACTTGATCGATTTGGCTCCAATTTCCACTTCTGATCATTTGTGAAGGTTCAAAACCTTTTATGCAATGGATCTTGATCAAATTTGAGCCCAAACTCAACGTCTAACAGCCCATACCAAAATCCAAGGAATTGAATTTTTTGAACTTTCATGTGCACGAATTTCACTCAAAATTGGCTCCAAAATGGTTGAAACAGCTTGCTGGTGCCACATGGAGTATGAATGGTCAAGATTAAAGCCTTAATTGATCTCAATGGCTCATGTTGGTTGTGTAACTTCATAGTGAAGAAACCTTGAAAATGGCTCACTTACACACCTCAAATTTAAAATGTAAAATTGCCAATGCATTCAAAATGTTATTTGCACTCAGGAAATGCACTCATTTGCACCAAATTGATTAAAAATGAAATAATTCCAAATTTGCCCTTTTAATCTTTCTTCCATGAAAATTCACATATCCAATCTTCAAACCAATCATAAACCATGACTTCTCAATGCTTGACCAAGCAAATAACACCATTTGGAGCAAGTTTGATGTTGGAAAAATCTTCATTTGAAGTGTGCAAGTTGGTGAAATGGACCTATAATTTTATGACCTGTAATCTTACTTTCCCAAAATACCCCTAACTTGTAAACCTCATAACTTGACTTCTACAAATCACATGAAAGACTTCTAGTACATTTTTGAAAGCTAAGACCAATATCTACAACTTTCATGTTGGCCAAAAGTTGAGTTAAAACATCCTTCTAGGTCAAAAATGGCTTGGAAGTTGGTTGACTTTTGTTGACCAAAATCACATCCCTCTGATGACCTGTAACTTGTCTGGATCATAACTTGAGTTATATAAATCCAATCAAGGACTTCTAGTACTTATATTAAAGCTAAGAACATGCTATACATGTTCCATGTTGGTAAAAAGTTGAAATGAAACTTGTATCTTGAGATAGGTGGTCTTGAAGTTAAGCACTATATAGGGGATTTTACCCTGAGAACCCTAATTTAGTAACTTCTCACACACTTGATCCTTGATGAATTGAACTTGACATGATATCTCATATGTCTTAACACAACATTCCATGACCATAGAGACTTTTAATTGAGTTTCAAACTCCTTCAATGGCACAATTGACTGAAGATTAGCCAGATGAAACCCTAATTGCAACACCTTCAACTGTAACCTTTCACACTTGGCACGAACACTTGGATGAGCTCCACAATGACCCTCAAGGCACTCAATGATCTCTCTTCACACCTTATATCCATAACCATGAATTCACAACCTTTGATGATCTTGAACTGGCCTCCAAGTTAGGAGCTGACCCACATACATACATCCTTTCTTTCACAAGACCCCTGCCCACTTCCTGATGACTTGATTACCATCCAACCTTGAGTAAAACCCCTTACTTAGGCTCAACCCTTTGAGTAGACTCCTCTTGATGTGTAAAATATCTTGATCCCCTATTCAATGCAACATGCTATGCAATGTAAATGCTAGAAAGAAATGAAATGAAACATAAACCAAGTTAAGAAAAGGTTGGGAAAATTTTGGGGTGCAACAGCTGTATTCAAACGACTTGGACCTGAAGGAGCGAAAAGCGAATGAATTTCACGCAATCAAGGTAAAAGACGGTTGAATACCAAAGAACCCAAAAATTTGCCAACCGCAGAAAATAAATCTGCAAACCCTCCTGGGGTAAACATCTCTCGAAAACTGAATCCGAGAAAACAAACATGTTTCGCTGGGGAAAAGAGAAACTTAACGAGTAACTCTGCTTGGGGAAAACCCTGAAATAGGGAAATACTCCAGATTGCCGGAATCTGGATATTCAACGAACAAAATGAATCAATGTAATTTGCCGGATCCTAAACGCTCGATGTAAAAAACCAAAGCCTGGGTGCTCAAAGAGAACAAAACTGGAGCCTGAATGCTCAACGAAATAGCCGGAGCCTGAATACTCAACGTACAAAAGGATATCATTTGCAAATTCACCGGAGCCTGGATAGTCAACGGAGAAGTCGGAGCCTAAACGCTCAACGAAAATTTGCCGGAGCCTGAATACTCAACGGACAAAAGGATTTATCAATTGCCAATTCACAGGAGCCTGGATACTCAACGGAGAAGCCGGAGCCTAGATGCTCAACGCAAAATTGACCGGAGCCTGGGTATCATAAGGTCGCTCAAGTCCGGGTGTAGGACTTATCTCACAACACAGTAACTCCAAGTAAGGTACCCCAATATATACATACAAGTGAGCAAAATATATAATAAAACAAATATATAAAGAATAAACAAAATAGGGATAACCCTCAATAGTTAGGACTCCCCAGTGAAGTCGCCATTTTCTGTTGCGGTGAAATTTGGATGTCAAGCTATTGATTAACTTGAATCTTAATTCATTTACAACCGCTCTTTGATTTATCCGAAGGAAATGTTAAAGAAAGGAAAAACCTAAAAGGGAGGGATCTATGGTTCGGGGGTTGGTTAAATTTAGGGAAGGTATTAGCAGCCTAAACTTCCGTAGTACTCTACGGGAACCTTTTGTTTATTTTTTTTATTTATTTCATTAATTATTTTGCTTTAGGGTATATACAAAGGATTGAAAATTAAAAAAAGACCTAGGGGTTAATTCTAAGTTTACTCGGCAAGACATCGCATCTTGTGCCTACATATCCTTACGGGAATGGAATCAGAGTAACTGTAGTTCCCCTCAAAAGGGAGGTTAGAAACGTCTTGACTGTGGCCAAGGTTTGTTCAGAGACTCCAATCTCTATGTTAAAAAATGTTAATTAAAATTAAAATAGGGTTAAATTAGGGATTCCACGGCGGAAAACCTTAAAACAGAGTACGACGACTCTTTTGGCCTAACACTAGGATAAAAGCAATTTTGCCCACGGCGGGACACCTAGACTAAACAGGGTTTGATCCATTAAAAGGGGTAAGGTTATTGACTCAGCGGCCAAAAGGCTGGACCTAATCCTTCGGAAGGATAAAACTGTAAGAAAATGTGAAAATATGACAAATCATTATATGGAGGAATAATTAAGGTACAGAAATAAGAAAAGTAATAAAGGCAGAGGGTATAAAGAAACAAAGAAACATTTCTGAAAACATGAAGAATATGAAAATATGTAATGACACTTAGAATGAAGTGAGGGAGGAAAATAGTGTGGGGCTGTGGCCACCACAAGCACATCTCAACCTCGAGCATGCACATGAAATGCCCAAAGAAAGAAAAGTACTAAAAGGGTACATAAAATGACACGACAAATATCAAACATCAGGAGTTCCTTACGAAAAGGTTTTAATTTTTTTAATATTTTAATTATAAAAAAAAAAGGTTTTAATTTTTTAATAAAAAATATTTAAGTTAAAATTATAAAAAAAATTAAGTTTAAATTATAAAAAAAAAGTTTTTGGGGAAAAGTCTTTTCAGTTTTTTTTTTAAACAAAAAAGGCTTTTCATCCCAAAAAAAGGCTTTTCAGTTTTTTTTTTTTTGGGAAAAGGTTTTTTGGGAACAAAAAGGTTTTTTTTTTCTTCGGAACAAAAAGACTTTTCAGTTTTTAAAAAAGGTCTTACTAAAAAAAGGTTTTAATAATAAATAAAAAAAGGGTTTTGATTTTAAAAAAAAGTTTTGTTAAAAAAGGGTTTTGATATTAAAATCTAGGGACCTAAACACACATGGAGATTAACATGGCAAAATATGCACATAAACATGAAAAAGCAAAAGATTTAGTAATTTAACGGACCTAAACACATTAACATGGCAAAATATGCACATAAACATGAAAAGGCAAAAGGTTTAATAATTTAACCTACGAAGCGGAGGTTTGCTTCGGTAAATGTGAAAAAGGTTTGAATAAGGGAACACTGGAGAGCTCCAATCCTTCTGACGAGTTGTGGGAATGACCGCCTTTTTTTTCTGGGGATCTCCTTTGTTTCTCCCTTTCTCTCTCCTCTTTTCTGAAGAAAAACCTTCTGACCCCCTTTCAACAAGGCAACACATGTATATATAGGGAACAAATTAGGGTTAACACCAAATTGTCAATAATGTCCCTAAAGCCCATTTTAAAGCCCAAACTAAATAATTAGTTAAGAAAAAAATAAAATTTAAATAATTTAAAATAATTAAAATAAACTTAAAATAAAAACTAATAATCCTATTGATTCATAAAATCAAAAATATTATAAAAAGAACAAAATTTTTCCTAATATTTTTTATTTTATGATTTTTTGGATATTTTTATGAATAATTTAGAAAAAAGTGAAAAAAAAAATAATATTTTAAAAAATGATTTAATTAAAATACGAAAATAATAATTAAATAATAATAAAAAACTATTTTTGTTATTTTTTAATGAAAGATAGAAAAATTTAGAGTGAAAATAATAAAAAACAAAAAGTGACAAATGTGAGATTCGAACTCTCAACCTCTCACACTCACAACTCCTTACACATGTCCTCTTGCCAATTATGCCATTTTTACTTTTTAGAAAAAAAATGCATGCCATATGATATTTACCTGCAAAAAGTCAAACGACTACACAAATTTGTTAGTAATTGATTAAATGCAATAAAAATGCAATGAAATGCGACGACAAATCTTAGGGCAAAATTTGGGGTATTACACTGGGTACTCAACAGACTAAAAAGTTCACCATAAACTGGAATCTTACCGAATCCTGGATACTCAACGAAATTGGAATCACGGAAAAAATTTTCGGAGTCTGGATACTTGACGCACAAGAGAAATTACCACATATTGGAAAACGGCCGGAGTCTAGATACTCAACGTAACATATCGGAACCTGAATATCGACGAAAATAAACCGGAGCCTGGATGCTCGATGAAATATACAGGAGCCTGAATGCTCAACGAGAATGACCGGAGCCTGGATACTCAACAGACAAAAGAAATCATCATTATACGAAAACAACCAGAGTCTGGATACAAGACGAAACATTGGCCGGATCCTGGATACTCAACGGACAAAACCAAATACCACAAATCAACAATTCATCGGAACTTGGATATTCAACGGAGAATGAGTACTATCACAAAACTTACCAAAGTTTGGATTTACCGGAGTCTGGATACTCAATGGGGAAAGCAATGCTTCACAAAATGACAATATATCGGAGTCTGAACACTCAAAGAAGAAACCGGAGCCTGGATGCTCAACGAAAGATTGACCGGAGTCTGGATACTCAATGGACGACGGGAAAATACTACAAATATACTCATCAAAACTAAACACTACACTATCTTTACCGGAGTCTGGATACTCGACGGAGAAAGCACAATAATATCAATCACCATGGTCTGGATACCACGACCATCTTTACCGGAGTCTGGATACTCGACGGAAAAGGAAAACATCATCAACTGGGAAGGGACCAGAGTCTGGGTACTTAACGGAACACAAATACTTATCATGACCCTCTGAGATCCGAGGATACTGCTGGGTAATAACATGAGCCGGGGTCTGGATACCACGCGGGCTAGGAGAGATTACATGGTCTAGATACCAAGGAAAAGATCAAAACCTCCGAAGATACACCTGAAACAAGAGATAGCAACCTGGCTTATGTTTCATATGCATATGTTTGAAAATGGCGTAATGCTCCATACGAAATGGAAATGGTACACATTTGGGGTGGATGCTATGCATGCATGCAGATGCAACGAAACCGAATCAGCAAAATAAATGTTAGAGATACAAAACCTATCATGCTAGGGCAAGAGAAATAACCCTGTCGAACGAATCCCTAATTCTGCCGGGGATAGAGCAAAGACTTGCTCATGCCAATAACGATTGGGCTTATGCCAAGAATCGGGCTTTTGCTGATTTCCTGCGAGGAAAATACCGACGTGACAATATTCCTTCATCCTGCTGGGGAAGAGAGAATAACACTGTTGGGGAAATCATCCCTTTCAACTCGCTAGGGATTGCTCTGTCAGGGGATGAATCTAACCAGGCTGCAAACTTCTCTGTGGGGAGAAAATGCGTAACAACTCTACTGGGGATAGAGGTGCGAACTTCACCGATCGGGGAAGTAAATCTCTGGATGGGGATAGGACAACTTCATCTATACTTTTCCCCAAGGGTAACGATCCTGCAAAACTGAACAAGCCGACAAGATATCCTATGCAACAAAATCATCTTAGTCATCATTCGTGACATCGTTCAAATAATTCAAAGTTTTAACAACTATTGCCCAAGGCCTGCAAGTTTATGTTAGCACAAGTTCATCTAAACATTGGGCGTTTTCACAAACAAAATAGTAAAAGTTAAAACAAAGCACACAAATCAAGTACTGAATAGTATATGTTTATTGATAAAGGGCCTGTAAATAGGCAAATTTTTACAACAGATGCAACTCCTAAAATGAGGGAGCTGCGCAAAACAAAATACAGATATGTACAGAAATATACAAGAGTGTACAAAAATGTCGGCAACGTGGCACAAACAAACACCATGAGCTGATCCCTCTATGACTCGCCTGACTCTGACGCTTTCCCGACGCTTCGTCTTCAGAAGAGATTGATTCGGATGAAAAACAACCCTCAGGTTCTCCCAATCCACTAAGCGATGAAGTTCATACGCAGACCACAGTCATTTGCTTTTCAATCCATAACTTTTGCCTGAACCGCCCTTTTCGGGTTTTCGATTCACCGGGATACCCATTTTTGCCAAAGTCACCTTTCTAGGTTTTCGACTTTGCGGGTTTACATCTTTTCATTTTTATCCCTAATTTTTGCCCGAACCTCTTTTCCCTTTTTTATGGTTCGTCGGGATGCCCCATTTTTTCCTGGACGTTTCTTTTTGTGTCCAGTGGGTGTCTTTTAAGCAAAGTATTTTTTAACTGCGTCTGCGTTCACAGGGGATGCGAAATCTTCACCATCCATGGTGGATAACAGCAAGGCTCCTCCAGAGAAAACCTTTCGAACGACAATTGGCCCTTCGTATTTGGGAGTCAATTTACCCCTGTGATCTGACTGTGGTGGGAGAATCTTTTTCAACACAAGATCGCCGGTCTGAAAGCTTCGAGGGCGCACCTTCTTATTGTAAGCTTTCTTCATTCGGCTCTGGTACAAACGACCATATGCAATTAACGCTAGCCTCTTTTCATCCATCAGACTAAGTTGAGTCAAACGATTATTCATCCATTCTGCCTCATCGATTTTTACGTCGACCAAAACTCTCAAAGAAGGAATCTCGACTTCTAGCGGTACGACAGCTTCCATACCGTACACTAGCGAGAAAGGAGTTGCCCCGGTTGATGTGTGTATCTTCGTACGATAACCGTGAAGAGCAAAAGGCAACATCTCATGCCAATCTTTGTAAGTAACAACCATCTTTTGCACTATCTTTTTGATGTTCTTGTTGGTAGCTTCAACAACGTCATTCATCTTCGGCCGATAGGGCGATGAGTTGTGATGTTCAAACTTGAAGTTCTGGCATAACTCCTTCATCATTTTGTTGTTTAGATTCGAACCATTATCAGTAATGATTCGCTCGGGAACTCCATATCTGCAAATGATGTCCTTCTTTATGAATCTCGCTACCACTTGCTTGGTCACATTGGAGTACGAAGCTGCCTCTACCCACTTGGTGAAGTAAACGATGACCGTTGGATGCGGTGGGCTCAATCTTGCCAATCATATCAATGCCCCACATGGAGAAGGGCCACGGGGATGCCATAACATTCCACTGGCACAGTGGCACATGTATCTTATCAACATAAATCTGGAATTTATGGCATTTGTTCGCAAATTTGAAACAATCTGACTCCATAGTTAGCCAATAGTACCCTGCTCATAACAGTTTCCGAGACATGGCATGTCCGCTGGCATGCGTACCGAAAGTACCCTCGTGGACTTCCTCCATAAGCAACGTTGCTTCTTTTTCATCCACACACCTTAACAGCACCAAATCATGGTTCCTTCTGTAAAGCACACCATTTGGGTTTAGGTAAATGTTTCCATACAACCTCCTCAGCGTCTTCTTATCCTGAGCCAAAGCTCTTGGTGGATACTCTTGCTTCTTGAGGAAGTTCTGTATAACGTAAAACCATGGCTTGCCATCAGCAGCCTCCTTATGGCGAATATGAAAGCGGGTCTGTCCAAGCGAGAAATGACTATTCTGGGAGCCTCATTCCAGAAATTCACTTTGTACATTGAAGATAGCGTTGCCAAAGCATCAGCCATCTGATTCTCCGCTCTTGGTACATGGTGAAAGTCTATCCGATCCAAGAATGGTAACAACCTCCTTGCATAATCTCTGTAAGGAATCAGATTCGGTTGACGAGTTTCACATTCTCCTTCGATCTGGTTAACCACTAGCGCTGAATCGCCATATACATCCAAGTTCTTGATTCTCAAATCAATGGATTCTTCCAGACCCATGATACATGCTTCGTATTCAACTTCATTGTTGGTGACTGGAAATGTTAATACAACAGTGAACGGGATGTGGGTACCATGAGGAGTCGTAATAATTGCCCCAATTCCAATACCGTATGAGTTGACAGCACCATCGAATATCATTTGCCATTGAGAATCCCTCTCTGGACCTTCACCGTGCAGTGGTTCTTTACAATCTTTTGCTTTGAGAAACATGATATCCTCGTCAGGAAATTCAAACTTCATCGGTTGATAATCTTTGATAGGCTGCTCAGCAAGGTATTCTGACAGAACACTTCCTTTAATGGCTTTCTGAGAAACATATTGTATATCGTACTCTGTCAGTACCATTTGCCATCTAGCAATTCTTCCTGAAAGCGCTTGCTTCTCGAAGACATACTTAATCGGATCCATCTTCGAAATCAGCATGGTTTTGTGATTGAGCATATACTGCCTCAAATGTTTGGCAGCCCAAGCAAGTGCACAACACGTTTTTTTGTGCATTGAGTAACGGGACTCACAATCTGTGAACTTTTTGCTCAAATAATAAATTGCATGCTCCTTTCTTCCAGTCTTGTCGTGTTGACCGAGAACACAACCCATGGAATTCTCAAGAACCATTAGGTACATGATTAAAGGCCTTCCAACTACTGGGGGTATCAATATTGAAGGCTCTTGCAAATACTGTTTTATTTTATTAAAGGCTTTTTGACAATTTTCATTCCAGACAACCGCCTGATCTTTCTTTAACAGTTTAAACATTGGCTCACACGTGGGTGTGAGATGAGATATGAACCGAGCAATGTAGTTCAACCTCCCAAGAAACCACAGACTTCTTTTTCTGTTTTCGGTGCTGGCACGTCTTGTATAGCTTTTATCTTTGCAGGATCGACCTCGATTCCTTTTTCGCTGACAATAAACCCCAATAGCTTTCCGGACCGAACTCCGGAAGTACACTTATTCGGATTCAACCTTAATCTGAACTTTCTAAGCCTCTTAAACAGCTTCAACAAGTTAACCAGATGCTCCTCCTCCGTTTGGGATTTAGCAATCATATCGTCAACATAAACCTCAATCTCTTTATGCATCATGTCATGAAAGAGTGTTGTCATAGCACACTGATATGTTGCTCCCGCATTCTTCAAACAAAAAGGCATCACCTTATAGCAAAATGTTCCCCACGGTGTTATGAATGTTGTTTTCTCCATGTCCTCCGGTGCCATCTTTATCTGATTATAACCCGAGAAACCAACCATGAAGGAAAACACCGAAAATTGAGCCGTATTGTCGACCAATACATCAATATGAGGGAGCGGAAAATCATCTTTAGGGCTTGCCTTGTTCAAATCTCGATAATCAACACATATACGCACCTTACCATCCTTCTTCAGTACAGGTACGATGTTAGCGACCCACAGAGGGTAGGTAGTCACAGCTAAGAATCCCGCATCCCACTGCTTTTGGACTTCTTCTTTGATTTTGACCGCCATATCTGGTCTTGTTCTTCTAAGCTTCTGCTTGACCGGCAGACATTCCTCACGCAATGGTAAGCGATGAACCACTATATCGGTATCGAGCCCAGGTATATCCTCATACGACCAAGCAAAGATGTCACTATACTCTCGAAGCATCTCGATCAGTCTTTGCTTGACATCGCTCTGTAGCGCATCCCCTATCTGAACATTTCTGACCACTTCCTTTGAAATCAAATTAATAACCTCAATTTCCTCCAGATGAGGCAGAATGACATTCTCTTCTTGTTTCAAAAGTCTGGCTAATTCTTCAGGCAGGTCTTCATCCTCATCAATCTCTTCTTAAGCTTGATATATCGGTTGATGCAAGTCGAAGCGAGTCATAGAAGGTTCTGGATCGGTGTCATCTGCAATAGGAATCCTGCAATGAAAATGGTTAAATGTTTCAAACAATTTGCAAACAAATATAAACCACATTGCCATTTTATTGGGAAAAGCAAAAATAAGAAAAACAGAGATCACAAAATTTGTATGAGAAAACGCCCTTTGATTAATTGATAAACAGTGTTCAAAATTAAACAAGTAAGGCCCTGAAATAAAGTACCACTATGCCCCGGGTAGGACATAGGGTAGTACAATAATTGGAAAAACAAAGCATTATTGTTCGGTCGTCACTTGAATGACTTCTTCAATTGACCAGTTGCGTAGGTTCTGTCCCGGAATACATGGCTTGATCCAGGCATCCATGTCGCAGTCACTGTCTCCAGCTTCATCATCAGAAATGGCATTGATCTGCTCAAAGAAAACACCCCCGCTAGTAAACCTGATCGTCCCCTTGAACTTCGGAGTGCCTTGTGAAGACGAAGGGCGGTACCCCAGACCGAATTTGTCTTGCTTCTATGGTATATCAATCACCTGCCCCCAGCCTTGGGCTGAACCAGCTTGCACCACAGCTTGTGCTTCTTTAAAGGAAGACATAGCAACTTCGGGCTCTTTACTCACAACTGGAGACTTGTTTTTGATCTTGACCATTTCGAAGGCTTGGAAAAGAGTTTCATGGATCTACCCATCCACTTCAACATACTTAAAGGATGATAAATGGCTGACCATGATAGCCTCCTCCCTACATACCGTAACAACGCTACCGCCGACCATGTATTTCAGCTTCTGATACAGAGTTGATGTAACAGCCCCAACTGAATGAATCCAAGGGAGACCTAGTAAACAACTATAGGTCGGCTGGATATCCACGATGTAAAACAAAGCATCAAAGATTTCAGGTCCAACCTGAATCGGCAAAGTAACCTCCCCAAACACGGATCTTCGGGTTCCGTCAAACGCACGCACCACCAAATCACTTGGTGTGCAAATCAATCCCTTCATATTTAACTTCATCAAGGCCTTCTTGGGAAGCACATTTAAAGAAGATCCCGTATCTACAAGCACGTGGGACATGATAGTCCCTCGGCATTCCAAAGATATGTGGAGCGCACAATTATGATTTCTGCCTCTGGGTGTCAAGTCCAGGTCCGTAAAGCCTAAGCCATTGCCTGCGTTTACATGCGCCACCACTCCTTCAAGTTGATTAACTGAGATTTCCTGTGGTACGTAAGCAGTATTCAGTATCTTCAGCAATGCATTCCTATGCGCCTAAGAGCAAAGGAGCAACGAAAAGATAGATATTTTGGACGGAGTTTGCTGCAAGTGATCGACTATCTTATAGTCGCTTTTCCGAATCAGCCTCATGAATTCCTCCGTGTCTTTCAACAAAGATTCTCTTTCCCCAGATTGAGATGTCTCCTCTACTACCGGTCTTTTCCCCTTGTCCACTTTATCAGCAATCACCTCAGGCAATGAAAAGACTCGGCCACTGCGAGTAATACATCCTGCACCCACTAAATTGTCAACTGAACTTGCAGGAGTATCATTCAAGTTTATCTTTTGTCCATTACAATACACTTTGGCTCCGTAGTTCCACAGAATGGCCTTAGTGCTCTCAAACGGCATAGGACCTGCTTTGGTGATAGTTATCGTTGGCGGCTTTAGAGCGTAGATAGTAACAGTCTTATATGGGATGGAGATTGTCGCAATCTCATACTTCTCTTCAGCCACTAAATTCTCAGATTCTCTTCTAACAGAACGTTCAAATTGTAAAACCCCATCATTCATCATCTCCTGAATACCGCTTCTCAATAGACCACATCCTCTCTCAGGATCAACAGAACATTCAACACAATCCTCAACACATCCTGGGAAAACCCCTCCCTTTAGCAGTCTGGCCTTCACAAAGCTTAAGGGTGTCTTCAATTCATCAACATTGGTCACCAAATTCAAAACTTCGTCCTTGACAATAGCATTAACCCCAGCCTGCCCGTGATTTGGCATTGGATTCTGCACCACATTGGGAGCGTCATTAGAAAAATTAATAGCCTTACTGTCAATCATATCTTGCACTTTATGTTTGAAGGCTTTACAATTGTCTATATTATGTCCTAGAGCACCCGAATGAAATTCACAGTGGGCATTTGCATCGTACCCAGGTGGAGGTTGTCCAGTCAAAGGAGCCAAAGTCCTTTTTCTGAATCAATTGCAGTTGTAACAAAGCCTGCAATAACTGGGCGTAAGGCATAGGAGGCGTATCAAAATGCCTATTTGTTGCACGACCTCTATCTTGGTATCTGCCATACCCCTGTTGATTTTGTTGCGGTCATTGTTGTTGTTGTTGCTGATGATGTTGTTATTGTGGTTGTTGAACTGCTGGAATAGTGATGCTAGCAATCTGCTGATGCTGCCTATTCTGCCCTCTATTTCTTCCCCTTGAACTGGATACAGCGTTAGCATCTCCCTCTCGCCTTTTGTTTCCAAACACTTTGTTGTTCCTTCCTCCTGCCAAGGATCCTTCATCAACATTGATCTTTTCTATCTTGATTCCATTCTCCACCCTTTCACCGGTGATAATCAGATTAGAAAAGCTTCCTGACATGTTGTCGATAAGTTTCTCATAGTACACTCCTGGTAAGGTAGCAACAAACATATCCACAAGTTCTCTTTCTATCATTGGTGGTTGTACCCTAGCAGCAAGCTCTCGCCACCTCTGGGCATATTCTTTAAAGCATTCACTACTCTTCTGAGAAAGATTCTGCAACTAGACTCTATTCGGAGCAAGGTCACTGTTGTACTTATAGTGCCTTACAAAAGCTTCGGCTAGTTCTTTCCAACTACGAACATTAGCGGGCTCTAAGCTCATATACCATTCCAGCGATGGTCCGGATAAGCTATCCTGGAAAAAGTTCATCAAGAGCTTCTCGTCCTCAGAATGCGCAGACATCTTGCGATAATAAGACCTCAGATGAACCCTAGGGCAAATGGTGCCCTTGTACTTATCGAAATCCGGGAATTTAAACTTTGGAGGCACCGTCAAGCCTTGAATCAACGCCAAACTAGACATATCCAGCCCCATAGATTTTTGGCATTCCAGTGACCTCATCTTCTCTTCGATCATCTTAATCCTCCTGTCAGCCTCAGAAGGTATTTCAGCATTCACAATTCTTGGAGAAAACACATCTTCCTTCCTATCCTCATTCTAAGTGTGGTCCAAACTACCATGTATGGAACCTGTAGTGTCGAGACCATAGCCATAGCCATTTCCGTTACCATTACCACCATTGGCAAAACCGGCATTAAAACCTGTCGCATTTCTAGCACCAGCACCGTGACCACCCCCTCCAGCGGTAGGGACGACTAAAGTTGGCATAGAATTGTTTGCTCGAGGAATTTCAACGTGAGGAGGGTTAGAAGCAATCCCACCGTGCAGCACACCATCACTATCAACCCGCGCAATCAGGGGTTGCACCAAAGTCTGAAGTTGAGCCTGACCACTAGCAACCCCTTGCATGACCTCCATCAGCTGTGCCATACGATCTCTTATCTCTTGCATTTCTAGCTGCATCTGATCCATCAGCCTTTTCTGGTTTCCTCTGGTACCGTACCGGTGAGTTGTCACGTCAGCTATCCTGAAACACTAGTGGATCACAGGAGAAAATAAGGTTAACCGTTCCGATGCACCTGCAAATGCGAGAAAGATGCTAAAATGCAGACATATATTTATGTAAAAGGGATATTCCCCCCTCGATTCCAGTTTCTAGGAAAAAATAACAATGGAGAACCTGCGGACAAGCATAAAATACCAACTCCTCATTTATAGATCAAAAAACCATCAAGCAAAGTACAAACTACAGCTGAGTACAAATAAGGAGATGACCTCGGCCAACAAGCCTGGCGATGGTCAAATACAACAAAATAAGCATCAAAAGCTACAACAGAAATAGACAAAACAGGTCAAGCAGGATGGCATGATCGAAAATCCTCTAACAGCCTCAATGTCTCAAGATGATCCGGCCTAACAAGCAACCCCTGGATAAGCAAATCCTGCTGGCTCACAGTATGCTGTAGGCTATCAACGTGATCCTCTAAAGCTCTCTCCCCGAAACATGCCTCAAGTCTGCGTCTCTTGGAGCTAGCTCTCAACTTGAGATCTTTCAGGTTCACGATCGCCTCATTCAGCCTGCACTCGCTGTCTCGTCTACGTGATGATTCTGCTGCAATCTCTTCATCTTTGGCATTAAGCTGAGCCTTCAGCTTGATGATCTGCAGTTTTAACTTGTCTTCACGTTCCTTGTTGTTAGTGAGTGTGGCATTCCATATTGACTCAAACATGGATATCCTCGTGTAAGCCTTATCCAACTCTTCCTTCTTCGTGGCAAGAACACGGTAAGAAGCATTCAAATCTTGGCCTGTGCACTCTCTGTCCTTAGTCTCCTTAGTCAGATCAGTACCCAGCTTGTTCACAAGCTCGGTTTGTCTCCTGAAAGAATGAACTGCATCTATCTTCACATTACGAAGCTGGATAATCTCTTTCTCCAATTCTTCATTCGCTTTTCTCAGCTCTTCTTTCTCTGCCAATACTTGATTGTATTTCTGGATATCTACAGTAGTGGGTTCCTCGATCATGAGAGGATAAAATGGTGCAACTGCAGGGAATGGCATCAAAAACCTCGCAGATCTATAATGAATCCATGTCAAGTAAGGGTCATACGCTCAACTGTTACTCTTCCCCAAAGCTAACTTCCCTTTCCGATGAATATTATTCCATGCATGCTCAAGTCTGCCCAGAGCCTCGCCCTCCAATAAGCCAGTAAGATACATAGATTCCTGTATCTCCTCTTCTCTAGGAGGCTCTCTCAATGCATACCCAAACTGTCTCACCAATAAAGAAGGATGATAGTTGATGCAACCTTTCCTTCCGATCAAAGGAACATTAGGAAAGCCACCACAACTATAAACAATATCTGTACCCAGCATGTCTCGATCAAACCAAACAATATTCTCCGCAGATAATCCCATCAATCTCTCTGACCATTTGGAAGTACTAGCAGTAGCCACAAATGGATTAGTCTTAGGCATATGACTAGCAAACCAAGCATACAATAAAGGAACACAACAGGCTACGTTCTTACCCCTTCGTTTCTCATTCTTGTAATGCACAGAATGATAAACGTCTCCGAGAAGAGTAGGCACCAGGTTTCTCGAGGCCAATATATGAAATGCATCCAAATCCACAAAGTCTGGAAGATTAGGAAACAAAACAATGTCGTATATACATAGAGCAAGAACAACACTAAATGCAATCCAGCAACCATCCTTAGAAAACTGTCTAGCCTTGTCAACCAGGAAAGCCAAAGGAAAACCATGCACTCTATTCCACTCTGTTAAACTCCCTGTAACTCTGAAGCATCCACATGTACTATGGCAGCTAGCTTTTCCAGATCAGGCTTAGCATCAATATGAACAAAAGGCATCTGACTAAGAACAGGCACATCCAACAATACTGAGTACTCCTCCAAAGTAGGCGCCAGAATGTAATCAGGAAAGACAAAGCATCTCAATTGTGGATCATAAAACTGCAGAAAGGAATAAAGACCATCCACCTCATATGCTGAAGGCATGCAGACCCATCTCAATAATCTCCCATAAGACTGCCTGAAATCCTCCATCACTTTCCCACCAGCCAGAGAAACCAAACTCAGCAAAGACCTAACATATGGAGTCAGAAGCTTGTAAGCCATAGTTCTCTTCAAAGAATCCATATCAGCAAGGAAGGAATAAGATCACCAGAATTGAAGGAGAAATATGCACCTGCAACACAAATACATGTTAATGATATGTAGATGAAAATGCAAATGCAAACAGGGGTTCAAGACTGCTGTGCTGTCGGTCGAGAAAAACCAGAGCTTCGCCTTAGCATGAACAAAGTACCGATAACAGGACCCACTGTTAAACAGATTCACACTTGCAAAGAATCGAGTATTCTGAAAGCCAAGGTTTCCTACATAACCCAATCCCCCTCACAGGTGTGGACCTATCCACAGACAAAGGTTCGGCATCCTATGCGTTTGTCAGCGTCACAGACTTTTAAGAAATGATGATACGTTCACCATTTCTGGTTTGGCATCATTATCTCCTAAAGAGGCCTCACTTAACTGACTCACAAATGATCGGTCCCCAGAGTCGACAACCCTCAAATCCAAAATTCCCTCGAGCCCAAAGGGCCAGAAAGAAAGTTGTCTAAGAGAATCTCGTCCGAGCGTGAATTTTATGGTGAGCTAGTACGAGCAAAGCAAGCATACCCACCACCAGTCTCCACTACTAAAGCTAGGTGTATACTCAAGCCCAGGTCTGGCTTATTACTCAATGGAACTTCCCTCCCACAGCACAACAATAATGATATATGATGCGGAAAATAAATGCGGGAAAGTAAATAAAGAACATATATACAACACCCAAAGATAAACAGACAAGCGCTAGGATTGACTCGCATAGGGAACCAGAGTCACCAGCAGAGTCGCCAGCTGTCGCAACTGCGAAAAACAACCGGCGGAAAAACAGAAGAGTCGCCACATTCATTATTTATCCCAAAGAGAGGGAAAGGAAACGATCACAAAAACCTAAAGTAAAAGGGAAAGACAAGGTCATCGCAACCATGGGAGTCGGTTACACAAGGGGAAGGTATTAGCACCCCTCACGTCCGTCGTACTCGACGGGATCCACGCATTGTTGTCTATCTAAAAGGGTGTGTAAACTATCTACGCTAATGGCTTATGGAAAAAAGAAAAAGAAAAAGGACTGACTCGGCAGAGCATCGCCGCTCTATGCCTACGTACTCCCTCGTGCAATGGGAAAGTCAGAGTCAACGTAGTTCGCCTAACTACGGCTAAAGAAAAAGGGGCGAGGTTGCTTGCCGAGACATCGCGTCTCATGCCTACGTACTTTCGTCTGGTACGAAAGATTAGAGTAAACGTAGTTCCGGCTAAAAAGACCACAGGTTGGTTCAAAAGTTTTTTTGTCCGAGTAGGGTTAACAGATAGTTCTAGCAGTTGGTGTATGCAGCTCGACCATTGGAGACTTAGGCGTTACCGTTTGCGGTAGAACTAAGAGTTAACGACACTTTTTTTGTGAAAAGATTTTTCTTGATTAAGAACCCCAAAGGGTGAAAAAGGTTTGAATTGTTTTTGTGTTTTTTAGAGAAGAAGTGTTTTGAATTTGATTTACAACTCATGTCGCACTAGAGACTATGATCTAAGAGCGAATGCATCGTATATCACCCAAAGGGTGTACACTAAACACTCTAGGTCCTTGAGAAGAGGCCCCTCAATTACCATTTCTGAAATAGTTTAAGGCTCATAGCGTGCTACACTTGTCATTCTTTATTAAGTGTTTTATGAATGTTTGAAGATGAGAAGAGAAGAAGGAACACTAATGGGAGACTAATCAATCCTAAAAGTTATCATGCAAAGTGAACCTAAAGTTGGGATTCAAAAGGGAACTACCTAATGTTATCATTCATGGTTAGACACCTAATGTCTATCATAACCTCAAGAGGTTAGAGAACTTATGGGGAACATGGCAAAGAAAAGCACAAGAAGAAGAAGAAAAAGAAGAATGCATATGCAAATGAAAGAATGCACACATAGAATGCACAAGTAGAATGATAGTGGGAGGAAAATAGTGTGGGGCAGCAGCCACCACAAGCTCATATCAACCAAGCATGCATATGGAAATTCAAGAAAAGAGAAGAAGAAGTGCACAAGAAGAGATTAAACAAACACAAGCAAACCACACAAGGATGCACCAAAAAGTGGGATGAAATGACCTAAGTCAAGCAACATCAACCACACCAATAAAATCAAACCAAATGAAAGGTAAAACAAACCTCAAAGCTAAGTGAGGATGGCAGACCAAATGAGGGCAGCAAGGACCCCATAATAAGTACTCAACCATAAGCATCACTTATCAAATACAAAGAAACACCAAAAGTGTCCTCAAGGATTCATCATTCTAGGTATGCTTTAAATACCTCCAAAGGAGGGACCAAGCCACCTTAAATGACACTCCAAGTTCATTGGACATAAGGGAGATGAAGATAAAAAATCTCACAAGCAATATCAAAACAAGAAAAGAAGAAATGCAAGCAAAAGCACAAGGAAAACAAGCATGCATCACATAGGAGTTCAAGTTGAAAGCACAAAAAGAAAGGCATTAATCAACAAGCTATGAACATAATTTTGACCTAAAAATGAACATGCAGCAAGCTCAACATGTCTAGAATGTGAAACAAGAAGATTTGAGAGCTTATTGTATCCACAAAGGTCATTTCCAATCCAAACTAGGTCAAGCACTTGTGTGAGTTGTCCTATGAGATGACCTAACTTGTAAGTCACTTCAAAAATAGGAAAAGGGCTCAAAAAATGTCAAATAAAATGCACAAAGAGGCTAAACATGTTGGCAACCAAAGGCCAAGAAATCAAGACAAATATCCTCTCAAAGCACCATCAAAAGAATCAATCATTTGGATGTACCACTTTAAAATGGAGAAAACAAGTGCACAAAGAAAAGCCACAAAAGTCAACCCAAAAGTCAACAACTAGGGGCAAAATGGTCCTCTAAAATTGATCAACTCATCATTGAGATAAGGATCAATTTTCAATCATTGGATCAAAAGGGAAAGAGAGAAATAAATGCAAACACAAACAAGGTTGCAATTCAAACCAATTAAAACTACTCCAATATTTAATTTATTTTTTAATTGAAAATAAAATGGAAAATATAAAATAAAAATATCCAAAAAAAAGTAGACATCTCAAAATTGATAAAAAGTATTTTTGGTGAATTTTTAACATATTGGAGCTATTTTAATTGATTAAAATTGTAAACAGAAAATAAAATAAAAACAAAGAAAATAAAAAGAAAATGAGAAATGAGTGTGGCAAATAGCAATCCAGATCAGTTCAAAACAAATTGGGCCCAGTCTGAGGGGTGCGCTTAGGAAAGGTGCCCAAGGCTCATCAGAAAAATAAAACAAAACAAAAATAAATCTGGGAATTACGTGTGCTAGGTCAAACTGAGTGTATCATGGACACTCAATGAGGAGCGTCTGATCAAAAAGTCATCAATCAAAGGGTGGATAGCATGCCAGCGAATTAATGAGGATTTAAAATGGATCACATGGATCTGGTAAACTAAATACCACCATATTTCTTAATCCTAACCGTTGGACTCAAAAGTATGTACATCCAGCGAACCTAGGCGTGACACCTTATCGTCCCCTACCTCTAGAAACCCTAAATCACACCAGATGGTCGGAGATCACTGTATATCATCTTCTCCGGCCAAGCACCACCATGAGCAGAACCAGCAACAACACATACCTCAAAACTCAACCAAAACGCATGAAATTTATATCAAATCTCATCTAGAGATCAAAAATATCTCATTTCTGGCCTCAAAACTTGCTAAACACGCGCGAAATTCCAAACCCGAAGCCAACAAGCTTGAACATCAAAATCCAAAAGTTCATGAAAACCTCTCTAATTTGATTTAAAACTCATCTAGAGCTCATGTAGGTTACATATCCATCATTAAACAAGCAAGATCATGCATAAACAAGCCAAAACAGATCCAAACATTTTCAAGCATCATCCAACAATCACAACCAATGCCAGTTCATTTTACATTTTAATGATCTACATTGATCCTACGTCTCAAGTATGCAAAAATGGCAGTGAATTGATGCTTATCAAGAGTGCAAAGTTGAATTTCAATTACCTAGTGGAGAACTTCCACTGAGCCTTCAAATGGAGCTCAAGCTTGAAGATAATTGCCCAGAATCGTTCACTGAACTTCGCTAAAGCTTTCTCAATTCATAATCTCTCTTGAAACAACCTCAATCTCCAAATTCGAAATTTGAATTTTCAACACTTTTTTAAAAATGAACTTGATCGATTTGGCTCCAATTTCCACTTCTGATCATTTGTGAAGGTTCAAAACCTTTTATGCAATGGATCTTGATCAAATTTGAGCCCAAACTCAACCTCTAACAGCCCATACCAAAATCCAAGGAATTGAATTTTTTGAAGTTTCATGTGCACGAATTTCACTCAAAATTGGCTCCAAAATGGTTGAAACAGCTTGCTGGTGCCACATGGAGTATGAATGGTCAAAATTAAAGCCTTAATTGATCTCAATGGCTCATGTTGGTTGTGTAACTTCATAGTGAAGAAACCTTGAAAATGGCTCACTTACACACCTCAAATTCAAAATGTAAAATTGCCAATGCATTCAAAATGTTATTTGCACTCAGAAAATGCACTCATTTGCACCAAATTGATTAAAAATGAAATAATTCCAATTTTGCCCTTTTAATCCTTATTCCATGAAAATTCACATATCCAATCTTCAAACCAATCATAAACCATGACTTCTAAATGCTTAACCAAGCAAATAACACCATTTGGAGCAAGTTTGATGTTGGAAAAATCTTCATTTGAAGTGTGCAAGTTGGTGAAATGGACCTATAATTTTATGACCTGTAATCTTACTTTCCCAAAATACCCTTAACTTGTAAACCTCATAACTTGAGTTCTACAAATCATATGAAAGACTTCTAGTACATTTTGGAAAGCTAAGACCAAGATCTATAAGTTTCATGTTGGCCAAAAGTTGAGGAGAAATATCCTCCTAGGTCAAAAATGGCTTGGAAGTTAGTTGACTTTTGTTGACCAAAAATCACATCCCTCTGATGACCTGTAACTTGTCTGGATCATAACTTGAGTTCTATAAATCCAATCAAGGACTTCTAGTACTCAAATTAAAGCTAAGAACATGATCTACAAGTTCCAAGTTGGTAAAAAGTTGAAATGAAACTTGTATCTTGAGATAGGTGTTCTTGAAGTTAAGCACTAAATATGGGATTTTACCCTGAGATCCCTAATACATCCATCCTTCCTTTCTTTCACAAGACCCCTGCCCACTTCCTGATTACTTGATTACCATCCAACCTTGAGTAAAACCCCTTACTTAGGCTCAACCCTCTGAGTAGACTCCTCTTGATGTGTACAATCTCTTGATCCCCTGTTCAATGCAACATGCTATGCAATGTAAATGCTAGAAAGAAATGAAATGAAACATAAACCAAGTTAAAAAAAGGTTGGACAAATTTAGGGGTGCAACACTATCCATCCCGATGACCAAGAAAAGACTACATTTACTTGCCTCTATGGCACATATGCATATTGGCGAATGTCGTTCGAACTGTGTAATGCTCCACCAACATTTCAAAGATGCATGATGTCGATCATTAAAAATTCCATAGACGACATAATGGAAGTACTCATGGATGATTTATTTGTGTGTGGGGGAAGTTTCGAACACTGTCTGTCAAACCTTGAAATGGTACTTGAACGATGCGTTAAGGTAAACCTTGTATTGAATTGGGAGAAATTTCATTTTATGGTACGACAAAGCATAGTCCTTGAACGTATAATATCCGATAGAGGTGTTGAAGTAGACAAAGCAAAGATAGAAGTCATAGAAAATACGCGACCTCCCAAAACAGTTCAAGAAGTACGATGCTTTTAAGGACACGCATGTTTTTACCGACGATTTATTAAACACTTCTCTAAGATCACAAAGCCTCTGACTGGACTACTAATGAAAGAAGCCGAATTCATATTCGATGAAGAATGCTTGGGAGCATTTGAAATTCTAAAGAGTGCTCTTATTACCGCACCCATCATGCAACCACCTGATTAGAGTCTACCATTTGAAATAATGTGTGATGCTAGCGATTATGCTATGGGCGCTGTCTTAGGAGAAAGAAAGGACAAAAAGCTTCATGCTATTTACTATGCAAGTAAAACCCTGGACAACACACAGATGAACTACGCAACCACAGAAAATGAACTTTTGGACGTTGTTTTTGCCCTAGATAAATTTCGTTCCTATCTAGTAGGTGCAAAAATCATTATCTATACCGATCATGTCGCGATTAGGTACCTGTTGGCTAAGAAGGATGCCAAACCAAGACTTTTGAGATGGATCTTTCTTTTGCAATAATTCGATTTAGAAATTAAGGGTAAGAAGAGCACAGAGAACATGGTAGCAGATCATCTCTCTAGAATTGAGGGTCTAGAACCCGAAGAAGTGCCTATAGATGATGCGTTCCCTTACGACAGACTAGTAGCCCAATTGGAAAGTGAAGGTGATACAATAGAACATTCCTTGTTATTTAACGATGCAGAAACATATGAAGTAGTAGAAGCAATCTGTACTAAAACCACATTTCCATGGTATGTTGACTTTGTTAACTACCTAGTAGTCAAAGTGCTTCCACCAGATCTAACATACCAATAAAGGAAGAAGTTCTTCCATGACCTCAAACAATACTTTTGAGATGAACCCCTACTATTTAAAAGAGGCGCCGATGGAATATTTTGTTGATGTATCCCTGAATCGGAAGTAACGGATGTCATATCCCAATGCCATGCCATAACATATGGAGGACATGCCTGTACGTCAAAAACATGCGCAAAGATATTACAATCTGGCCTCTTTTGGCCAAACCCCAGGAAGGACGTCCACATCGCTATTATGAACTGCGACCGGTGTCAATGCACTAGGAACATTTCTAGGTGCGATGAGATGCCACAAAAGGGAATCTTAGAAGTTGAAGTATTTGATGTATGTGGAATTGATTTCATGGGACCTTTTCCATCTTCCTTTGGAAACTAATACATACTTGTAGCAGTCGATTATGTATCAAAGTGGATTGAGGTGATAGCCTCTCCTACAAATGATACACGAGTGGTGGTCAAACTTTTCAAAAACATAATCTTTCTCAGATTCGGTGTACCAAGAATTGTCATAAGTGATGGCGGCTCCCATTTCATTTCAAATGTCTTCGGAAAACTATTGCTTAAATACGAAGTAAGACACCAAGTAGTGACACCCCATCACCTTCAAACAAGTGGACAATTGGAGGTGTTAAATAGGGAGATCAAGAAAATTTTAGAAAAAAGAGTTACAATCTCTAGGAAAGATTGGTCTACTAAACTTCATGAAGCTCTTTGGGCTTACAGAACAACTTATAAGACCCCTATAGGAACGACACCATACAAACTGGTTTATGAAAAATCATGCCATCTGCCCGTGGAACTTGAGCACAAAGCTTATTGGGCCATTAAGACCTTGAATATGAATTATAAGAGAGTCTGCGAGAAAAGGATTCTGGATATCCATGAATTAGAGGAACTAAGACTATACGCATATAAAAATGCCCGAATATACAAAGAAAGAGCCAAGAAATGGAATGATAAAAGAATAGCGAAGAACAATTTTAATGAAGGAGATATAGTTCTTCTATTTAACTCAAGACTTAATCTTTTTCCTGGAAAATTGTGTTCTAGATGGTCCGGTCCTTTTGAAGTTACAAAAGTCTTGCAAAGTGGAGTAGTTGAAATTAAAGGAAATTCGATTGAGATGTTCATCGTGAAAGGCCAAAGACTCAAGCAATACCACTCAGTAGAAAACAAGGAATTATGCGCATACTACAAGTTGGAAGAGCCTCCCGCTCTTCTTGACTAATGACGCCTTTTTCAAATCAAATGTCGAGCTTCTGACAATAAACAGAGTGCTCCGTGGGAGCTAAACCATGATGTTTAGTTTTTTCTATTTATTTTGTTAGTTTTAGGACATTGTATGCATGATTAGTATAGAATTTATCTCTTATGCATTCCAATGTTGTCGCTATTATTATTTTATCATTAGTATCTATATCTTAATTGTGCTAACGCATAGTAATATTATTTCCCTGATAGTGTACTATTTTCTTTTGATCTCCAAGATAACCCTCTCTATGGTACCTTTGACCGGAGACTATGTAGACATTTGAGAACCATACTGTCACCTTCAAGAATGATGTTCAGAGATGTCGATTTGAGGCTTTGTCTCAAAGAGATTTTGGTCTGTCCATCTACCCTGACAACTCTGCTATGCAAACTCTTAGTATCCAGGACAACATTTTTGACCTTATGAGCCAAATAGTTTGGACCCACTTTTCCTTAAAAAAGAAGTTCAACACCTACCGTAACCTGATTTTGGAGTTCCTCAATTCTCTTTACTTCGACGCCAACCGTGGTTTCGATTTTGGCTATGGACTGGCTACTTTCAGGTTGTTCGGGAATAAGTATAGGTTCACACATCACGAATTTGTTGACTTGTTGGGATTTCCTAATGAGCCCGATGCTGTAAAAAAAAACCCGTTGATGCCTTTACTAGTTTTGATCTTCGACAATGCTGGGGTATCTTATCTGGAAACAGTAATGCTGAACCCGATGTTATGTTCTCTGAGAGCATCCACAACCCAGGATGGTGATATTTTCATAAGATTATTGCTCACACTTTCTTTGGCAAGGAAGATAACACCACCTCTGTGTCTAGGGATCAGTTGTATATCATGCTTTGTGCATCCCAAGGAAAACCTGTCAATGCTGGCCCGTTCCTGCTTGCAAATTTTAGCCATCTTTCCCGTGATTCTTTTGAGTTGATCTTAATAGGAGGGTTAGTAATGATGATTGCTGATGCAATTGGAATGAGGTATCATCTGAATTATTCCTTTGCTTTCGGTGGCGTCCGCTTGATGGACATTAACTTTTGTTTCAATCGGCAAATGATTGCAAATCTTGGTCCTGTTGAATTTGAGCTACTTATTAATAATGTTGTAGTTCATACTTTTACCCTGCCCAACCATGAGAAAACAAGTGTGCACAACAAGAATAACTGGCTCTATGACTTGGAGGTCTCTGATGAGTTTCTAACTCCACCTGACTCTCCTTAAGCTTACGAGAACCGTGATACTATTATGTCTACCTCTGTCACTCAAAGTTTCGAGATTAATCTCACTGATCCAACTATCAATGTAGTTGCCGCTATTAACTACATCCAGTCCGAATTAGATTTCGTTCAGAACGAGATTTCGTCCCTCAGAATCAATTTCATTGGACTTATGGACGTTGTCCATGAGGAGCTGGACCATTTGTTCCAGATGGTCTATTCCACTGCACAACACCATAGATGACTGCCAGATGCAACATTTTCCCTATTTTTCTCAAGATAGTTTATTTCTCTGTGTAGTGTTTCTCATTCCTATATTGTCTGTACTGCTAATTTTCACTCCACTGTATATCGTCGAAATGCCGATGCGTAGTTGTAATATACTTCAGTTTCGTTTAATGCAAGTTTCCTTTAAGTACTTTTATTTTTAGTTTTCTAAAGTTTTTTTCCATTCCTTTTAGTGTAGCATTCTAATGTGTGTAAGAGAAAACAAGAAAAACATAAAAAATGTGTGGGCAGAACAACATTCTGCCAAGCCAAAACCAAAAACTCGTGCCTGAGGCAAATGGCGATCGCCATATGCCTAACAACGCTTGCCATTTGGTCCTGGGGGAAGAACTGTTTTAAATTTTAAAAATATGTTTTGCCTCTTCATTTTTCCACTCTTACCACCCTTACATGTTCCTCATACAACATTAATCACCCCATAAACTCCTCATTATCCCACATTAACTTCTAACCACCCAACTTCTCTATTCAATCCTTACTTAAACCCATTAACTTCACCCTCTTCATCATCCCTCTCAAAACCATTTTCCATTCTTCCACCCATTTAGAAACCCAAACAAGCAAACAAAATGGAAGCCATCCAAGAGATTGATTACATGTGCATCGAGTTCACCAAAGGAGTGCTCGGAAAAAACATACGCGCAAACTTTCACAGAGTCTTCAGGCGACCCGTCTATGCGGCAAGGTACCCTGACCCAGACACTCTTCGAACCTTGGATCTCTACCAAAGCATCTCTTGGATGTTGTATAACTCATTTCTGTTCCATGTTTGATGATTCTTTCGTTAGGCTTACATATGAGTTTCTTAGTTCACTCAAGTATGTTCATGATCTTTCCCGCACCACCGGTACCATTCACTTCAGAATGTTTAATGCTGATTATTTGTTAGCTCATGAGCAGGTGGTGGAATATTTTGGCTTTCTCGCCAATGAAGGATCTACTACCCTTGCACCTCTAGAAAGTTACTGGGAGGACGGAGCCTTTTAGTTTTGGAACCAAATCACCAACACCATAACCACCAAATGGGAAGACCTAAAGGCCAATACCATCCACAACCCAACCATCTGATACTTACACCATATCCTTGCTTCCACCATCTTTGGACGTGAGAACCCATGCAATGTGAACTTTAAAGATCTATTCTTTATCCATTGTGCTCTCCTCCAAACCCCTGTGAATCCCACACCATTCCTTTTAGCCCATTTTGTCAGTGTTTCAAATAGAACTAGTGGTCCCATATGCATTGGCGGTATCATCACTGCTATCGCCTGATCTTTAAACCTAGAGGCTGATTTTGAAGGAAGGAAAACACTGAGAAGGGGGGGGGGGGTTGAATAAGGGTTTTCGAAAACAAATAAGGCAATAAAAATAACAGGTATTTTTATACTGGTTCGTTTGAACACAAACTACTCCAGTCAACCCGGCCAAGGTTATTTCTCCTCTTTCAAAAGAGGACTTAATCCAATAATCAAAAACTTATTACAATCTTTTCACTAAGACAAACGTGTCTTAGTCTTCTCGAGAATACAATCCACAACTTGGTCTCTCAAGGATCTTTTACAAAGTAATACAATAAAGTGTGCTTAAGTGCTTCTTAGAAAAGCTTTTTCACTACAGTGATTTTAAACAAATGAAGATCAATGAAACTTTCTATTCTAATATGTTCGTTGTAGAATAATGTTATGTGTTGTTTTATGTTGTTGTTGAAGAGTTGTTTCATCCAGAGGAGCGCTTTAGATCAGAGCAGATCTTCGCTCTTACGTGTTATCCAAATGTATCACTTTGTTACTATTGTTTCAAAGCCTTACGTGTTTTGATTCTCAGAGCCTCTGCAATTGCAGCGTTGAGTTTAGTACACCCAGAGTCATCTGAATCTTCGCTTTATACTCTACGCTCAGAGCCTTCTGTAGCTTCGCTTTTTACCAAACGCTCAGAGTCGTCTGCGTGTTGTAGCTTAACATTCAGAGGAATATTTATTATGTTATCTGAAATAAAAACACTTGAACAAAATTAGAGTATATATTTTCTCCATACAAAACTTCGTTATTGTTATCATCAAAACATTGAGATATATTAAGAACCAATTTGTGTTCTAACAATCTCCCCCTTTTTGATGATGACAAAAACTATACGAAATTTTATTCAAAATTAAAATATATATCTCTCCCTGAGAATATGATTCTCCCCCTGAAATGAATACTACTAGAAAATTTAAAACTTCCCTTTCAGCACTTGTATTCTTTCCAGAGTTAGAGCAAGCTTGTGGACTATCTCAGACCTTGTTCAGAGTTACTTCTATAAATATTGTCAGATGAGTAACTTTAACTCTGAAACACTGAAATCATGATTAGTTAGTTTTTAACATGTGTGAGTTTCTATTCAGTATCTGTTTATGTGAACGATTCAAAATTTCCATTTTCTCTCCCTTTTTGTCATATCAAAAAGTGATTTTAGAAAATCATTTAAGACAAAAAAAAATTTCAGAGCAAGAAAAATAGAAAAATATAAGATAGAATCAGATGTACAAAAAAATAGGCACAAATGCATTTAGAGACTCAGAAAAGAAATAAAACAGGCAAATTCACAGATAAGCACAAACTAACAAACAATTAAGATAAACGAGAAGTTAAAAGCTTTAGAAGCTCCGTCATCTTAGAAGTTGAAGCTTCTTGTTTGGCCATCCATGTCTTGATTTCAGTAGTGGATTCTTCCTATTTAACCATCCACTCCTGAATCTCTGCCGTAGTTTTCTCTTGCTTGATCATCCAAGATTTTATCTCGCTGTTAGTAGCCTCTTGCTGAGCAAATATGTTTTGCACATCTTCATTTTTTCCCTCAAATCTGTTGAATTCTCAACAACCAATGAAGAATATGCATTCCCTAATTCCAGAGCAGAGGGTTGACCAGAGTCAGGAATCTCTTTATCAATAGGAGCGTCTGAGGTACCTTCTTCAGCATGAGGACCTTCACCAGTCTGAAGTTCAAAAGATTTCCTAGATGAGGAACACACAACCTCTGCAGGTGTGTTTTCTAGACAAAGAATAGGAGTTCTGCTGACACTGAGTTGAGCAAGTCTCATAGCTTCAGAAACTCTCTCTTGCGCATCTGCAGAGCAAGCATCCTAAAGATTCATAGTCACAGAAGTGAATCTCTTTCTGAAGGCAGTCCAGATCTCTTCAGAGTCACGAGGATTCGTGCTAGTGAGGTACTTCTCCCTTACAGCAGAAAACCACATATGCATCTCCATTTCAAAACTAGATAACAGATTACCAACATTAGGTCTGGGTTTGGGCTTAAGGTAGGCCTCAAAGAAGGATGTCCTAAGGGCATCAAAGAGTGAAGGTTTAAAAGAGGATGAAGGTTTATCTGGAGAATGAGAGGGAATGGGAGTGGGGGAAGAAAACTTAAGAGGGGGGTTTAAGGAGATATGTGGAGGGGATGTAGCATCTGATTGGTCAAAGGAGGAGTCAGTGGAGTCAGATGTGATAATAGGTTCAGAAGAGAGAGGGGGTTGAGATGTTGGTTGTTCTGTTACAGTTTCCAAAATAGGAGATAAGACAGCAGAGGGATTACCTGATTGCTTGGAACGCTTTGAGGACTTCTTAGAAGATCCTTCTTCAGAAGCCTTCCTCTTAGAACGCTTAGAATGTTTCTCTAAGAGCCCTTCTTCAGAGACCTTGCTCTTCTTGCGTTTCTTCCTCAAAATCCGCTCTGGAGCAGGTTGAGAAGCACGTAGCAGCAGATCAGCTGGCATAAGAGTGCCATCTGCCATACAAGAAGCAATATAAGCGAGGAGAGCTTCCTTTGGCTCCTCTACAGTGAAGAGTGGAAAATCTTCCACTGGTACCCTCCTTTTGCGCACATCATCAAAATTAATCTGAACTGGATCAGATTGAAGTTTTTCTACCAACTTCATTCTCTGAAGACTCTTGCCATCCAAAGGCTTCCCAAGAATAAGAACTAATTCATCTGTCTGACTAGCATCTTTCAGATAAGATACCAAACCATTTTTAGTGAGGATATCAGAAATTAACCTTCCCATGGGAATCCAATCTCTGATTTTTTGGTGTTTGATGCGAATGATTTCTCTGGACATCTTGACACCAAAGATGAACAAACAACAGGTGTGGTAGATCCACCTTGATATTATTCCCTAGACAATACAAAATATGCAGTTGATCTGTATTAATGTAATCTGGAGAATTTGAAGCCTTGCGATGATGGATACAACCCAAAAATATCTTGGCCCAAATCTTGTAATGGGTCTTCAGATCCTTTATTTTGTTGGATGGAAGCCCAGAGATAAACACCTCGTTGTACACTTCATTCATATTCACGCGTCCCACTGAGGTATTCACAACACCCTTTTCTTCAGAGCCAATAAGTTGGCGAATCATTTCCTTAGTGATGACGATAGTTTTACCCAAAACGGATAAAGAAATAAATTTAGGGTAAACTTGGCCATGAATCCAGAATTCCTTTACCAGTTGGGGAAAAACTTGACCAAACAATCGATCAAAGTATTTTAACCATCCTTGAAAGTCAACCTTTGAACGAAGATCAAACCCATTTTTCGCTATACAGTCAAAATCAACCATAAACTCACAAAGTACCTCTAGTTTGTTCACTAGTGTGAAAAGTGTGCGTTCTAGTTCTTTGTACGCTTCATTACCCATTTGCGATGAAGACGTCCTAACCATTTTAGAAACTAAGTGTTGATATGATGAAGATGAGGTAGCCATTGAAGAAGAACTTTTGAGATGATTGGAGATTCTTTTAAATTTTGATTTGAAAATAAAGCAATGAAGAAGAGCAAAATGCATAAGGTGTGTGAGATAGTGAAAGTGTGAAATGTGTTACGGCGTGGAATATGTGTTAGGGCACAAAGAGAAGCATAAATCAAATCAAAAAAACAATGGTTTAACGTATTAAATGTGATTTGACAAAGTAGGGGGAAAAAGAGAATTTCAATGATTCAAACAGTACCTGAAACGGCGCCTCAGCTTTGTGTACACTCAATCGTTTTCAAAATTCAGATTAGAAGTGACACGTGTTTGATGTGGTGTGCCTCTGAAGCTCTTTCAGGAAATGAACCGTTAACTAACGCTCAGATCCTCTGAAGCTTGTTAACTCAGATTTTCACAAAAATAAAGTAACTTAAAAAATTTCAGATGCAATACTTCAGAGTATAGACTTTAAACACTTTTCATCTGAATAAATTTAATTATGAATAAAGATTTTATTTTGGACAAAAGTCCATACTAATATTTTTCAGAATAAATTTAAATCTATCTTCAGAGAGGGGTTTTGTAAAAATATCAGCCCATTGATGGTCTGTATCAACAAAATTTAAACTTAATATCCCTTTCTGAATATAGTCTCTGATGAAGTCGTGTTTAATCTCTATATGTTTTGCCTTTGAATGTATAATTGGACTTTTAGAAAGAAAAATTGCAGAAGTATTGTCACAGAAGATAGGAATATTACTCTCATGTATTTGGTAGTCCTCCAGTTGACTCTTCATCCAGAGCATTCGGGTACTGCAACCAGCAGCAACAATATATTCCACCTCTGTAGTTGAGAGTGCTATAGTGGGTTACTTCTTGCTGTACCACGAGATCAGATTGCCTCCCAGAAACGGACAGCTTCCAGAGGTGCTTTTGCGTTCAACTCTATCTCCAGCAAAATCAGCGTCACAGAATCCTACTAATTTATATTCATCAGATCTTCTCTGTACAACTTCTGATCTACTTTTTTACTTACCTCTTCTTTTCCCAGAGTGCAAGTTGGATGCATGGAAGTCTTAGCTGGCTTACTCTCTGTCAGATTAAACTTCTTCAGAAGCTCTTTCACATACTTCGTCTGATTAACTTGAATGCCCATAAAGAATCTTAGCTCTCCCATCATGCTCATTTCAAACTCTTCCTGCATAGACTTAGCAAACCCCTTTCCAAGTGAAATATTTGTGGTTCCAAAAATAATACCATCAACATAAATCTGACAGATTAATATATCTTTCTTAATTGATTTATGAAAAAGAGTGGTATCAACCTTTCCTCTGATAAAATTATTTTCCAGAAGAAAATTCCTCAGCCTTTCATACCAAGCTCTGGGAGCTTGTTTTAGGCCATAGAGTGATTTATTTAATTTAAAAACGTGCTCTGGAAATCTTTCATTTTCAAATCCAGGAGGTTGATGAACATATACTTCTTCTATTAAACCATTTAAGAAAGCATTTTTAACATCCATCTGATATAGAGTGATGTTATTCTGTGCAGTAAAAGAAATTAGCTAGCGTACGGATTCTAACCTTGCCACAGGAGCATATGTCTCTGTGTAGTCAATACCTTCTTGCTGGCTGTAGCCTTGAGCAACAAGTCTAGCTTTATTTCTTATGACTTCTCCTTGCTCATTTAACTTATTTTTGTAGACCCATTTTGTTCCAATAATGTTGAATCCTCTTGGTCTTGGAACCAGATCCCAGACATCATTTCTTGTGAATTGATTCAGCTCCTCTTGCATAGCAAGTATCCAATCTTTGTCTTGCAGAGCTTCATCCACAGAGGTAGGTTCAACAATTGATACCAGACTAAATAATGATGTCCTAGAGGATTTGAGGAAGGATCTTGTTCTGATGGGATCATCCTTCTTTCCAATAATCATCTCCTCTGGATGAGAAGATTTGATTCTGGAGAATCCTTTTAGAGTTGGTTCTTCAGGAATAGTTAAGTTGTCCAGATGAGCAGGTAATGGAGTGGCATCTGGTTTTGCTTTTGGTTCTTTAGCTGGAACTTTGTTTGCCTCTGATTTTTCAGAGTCTATAAGAAGAACTTCTCGATCTGCAGAAATTTCAGACTGCTTTGGCTTTTGATTGCCAAGCTTATCATCAAATCTGACATGAATTGATTCTTCCAAAATCTGTGTTTCAGTATTGTATACTCTGTAGCCTTTTGAGCGTTCAAAATATCCAAGCATAAAACACTTTGTGCTTTAGAGTCAAATTTGTTCATATTATCTTTAGTGTTCAAAATAAAACAAATACATCCAAAAGGATGGAAATATGAAATGTTGGGCTTTCTATTCCTCCACAGTTCATAAGGAGTCTTCTCCAGAAGAGGACTTACAGAGACTCTGTTCTGAATATAGCACGCTATATTTATTGCTTCTGCCAAAAAATGTTTAGCCATATTTGTCTCATTGATCATGGTTCTAGCCATTTCTTGCAATGTTCTATTATTTCGTTCTACAACTCCTATCTGTAGAGGAGTTCCCCATCATCTCATTGACGCGGTGAGTTAATCCCCGTCTAGAAGGATCCTCTAGCAAGGCGGGGTATTGTAGTTGAAGAGGAACTTCCTCTAGATTAGAACCCTAGTTTGGTGTTTTTGATAGGGGAGGCCTGTCTGGTGGCTCTATGCCTCTCTCTTCGCCCTTTCACTTGATTTTCGATTGAAGGGGTGGATTTGATCTTGAATGTCGAATTCACTGTTTTCCTCTACTTTTTCGATAAAAATGGCTGCAATGATTGAGGGGGTCATCGAGATTGATGATGAACCTAATTCCCCGATCACGCAGACCAGAGAGGTCCAAAAGCGGACTGCCGGAGATTGGGCTAGGCAGAAACCCCTGAGCATCCCCTCACTCTCTGTCGAGGATAACTCAGACGCTTACGCTACTATTGAGAACCATTGTGAGGGCTCATCCCTGAATTGACAAGTTTACAAACCCCGATAACACCATTGCATATGCTCGTGTTTCAAAGGGATGAGGCTTCCCATGTATGAATTCGCTTTTCAGGAAGCGGGCCTACGTCTGCCTTTTAATGGCTTCCAGCAGGGAGTGTTTGACTAGCTGTGCCTGGCGCCTTCACAACTCCATCCATACGCGAGTCTATGAGCTCGTATGCTGGTACCTCAATGTCGGGACCACTCTACCTCTCTTCTTCCGCATCTTCCACCTGCAATGATAGACGTTCGAGGGCCGACATAACTGCGTGTCCTTAAAGCAGCCGATGAGACTGTTTCGGGTGTACCTAGACTCTGTTCGTACATTCATAGGCCGGTATTTCATTGTCAAGCCCATCACCCACGTGGTCGTCGACTCGGTGTATGACCTCGTGGTCAAGAAGGAAAACATGAAGAGGGAGGAGGCCTTATAATTGAAGTTTCCGTTGGAATGGACGAGGAGCATTTCAACAGGGGCATGAATAGTTACATAGTCAGGCCTGACTCGTTGGATGCTGATGACTGGCTGTCCTACCAGAAGCTAGTCGAGTTTGTCTCTGACTTCACCCCTGCGAAATGTGCCACTCCGGACGGGAATTTTATCCTCGACACCCGCGGGGAGGTTCTTCGTGAGCCACGATTGATAAACACGAAGTTCCTCCTCGAGTGTGTGTCCGATGAGGAAGCCTTATGGTTCTTAGGTAGCGGGCACCCCTCTTCACTTGGGTTCCATCTATTTTTATGTTGTTAGTCCGCTGTTCGCTGACTTGCTTATTTTTTATTTTGCAGGTGAGATGTCGAGCTTGCAAGAACGTGTGAAGAAGCTGGAGGCCACTAAGGGTGGGAAGAAGGTTGGTAAGGGGCGAGTAGATCAAGTTAAGTAGATTCCAGGCCCTGAACTAGTACTCAGAGGCTCGTCCTCTTCCCTCTAATGTAGCCAATCTACGACATCACAAGGGAGCCCCAAAAGACAGCGTGTCGGCAAGCCCGAGACCGTCGACCTCACAGGGAGTGTGTCCGGGAAGAATTTCATGCTCCCACCCTGTTATCTCCAGCCCAATTTCTTCTACGGGGACAACTCCCCGGCCGTGAGTGTTGTTGAGTCCAAGGTCATCCTAGGCGTTAACTGGAAGGCGAGGAGGAAATCCTTCTCGGAGGATATGTCCACGATGATGTAGGTCTTTGAAACAGCTTTGGTCCTCAATGATAAGACTTACCCCTCGGCTGACCTGACAAAACTGTAGAATGACCTCGCGACCGTCGAGTCTAAGAGAAATAAGTTGGCGAATGACCTCGATGAGTGCAAGGAGAGGAATGCAGTCCAAGTCAAGCTCTATAGAGAGATGGAGCAGAAGGTAAAGGCTGTTGACAAGGAGAGGATAAGGCTCTTGGCGAGGATTGCTGAGTTTGAGGCAGCTACAAAGCCTGATGAGGACAAGCCCGCCGAAGAGAAGCTCTTGGCATCTCGGATCAACCTAGAGTCAAAGATCCGGGAGCTCGAGCAGGATTCCCTGGTGTTGTGCCCCAAATTTTGACCCTTATATCTTCATCGTCATTCTAGGAGTAACATCATTTTCTTATCTCACCTTAACCTGTTTCAAGTTTGTCTTTGTCAAGATACAGGCAACACTAGGGTTTAGTACAACCCGGAATCGGGGTTTCTATGGTATGATCAGTCAATGTTTTTGATTTATTATCCAGAAATACTCCCTATACCATTAAAGATACTATGTTGGATCAAGTATGAATCTAATTTGAGGTTGTCACCCAAATATCAAGAGCAGTGTAGTCCAGGATTCCCGATTAGGGTTTCTGATTAGGAAAAGTCAACTGTAGTTTGAATTTTGATTTAAATGGCATTATAATTATGGAATCATGGTCCATAAAGCTCATATGACTTAGTGAAGTCCACCCAAGAAGTTTCAAGACCTCAGAGGACCCAGAACACCAGCAATCGATTCGGGGTTTTTCGACCAATCGGTTCGTCTAATTGAAAAGTCAACTCACTGACCAAACAGGTTTTGACCCAAAATTGAAGGAAATCATGTTCCTAATGTTATATCACATCTAGTCATAAATGTTTATGACCATTGGATCAAGGATTGAAGAGTAATCAAAAAATCGGGAAATTAGGGTTTTGGAAGGGGCAAGACCATAACTTTTTAACCACACATCCAAATGGAGTGGTTCAAAGCTTGTTGGAAAGGTATTGGCAAGTTCTACAAAAGTGAAAAACCGACATATATGCAAAAAATGAATATATTTGGAGTTATGATCAAAATCAATGCAAAGGAGGAAAACACTTAGTGAAATTCCATAGTTTTAGCATTTTTCAAGTCATGTTTTCAGCCAACTTCAAGGGTGTTTTTGACCTAGTTCCACTTGGAATTTGAAAATTCCCAAAACATGAAAGTTATATAGAATTATGAGGGGTTTTCAAAAAGTACAAGAACTCTTCCATAGAATTTGTGAGCTAGGAGTTTCGAAGGAGGGAAGTTGGGGTCCAAACACTTGAAATGCACATGTCAAACTTGACGTAAACCAGTTTGCCAACTATCCAATTGATTTTCAACCATGGTTTAACATTTTATCTGATTTATAAGTGTGTATGATGAGTAAAAATCAGAAGAATCTTTGAGTTAAACCAAGATTGTGGTTAAAGCCATTATTTAATTCAAGGAAAGTATAAGAAAGTACACCATGAAAGAAAAGAATCTTGTGCCATAGCAGCTGCAGCTCATTGCATTGGTAACACTCAAAACCGGCTACACACGATCTTGAGCCAAGATTCATCCCATTTTTCCCTCCAAAAGTCAAAACCACCTCATGTTTTCAAAATCTGCCAAGCCTTTACCTCATCTATAAATAGAGCCTTCTTTATGCATCAAAGTCACACAAGAACAATACTCAAGAAACCAGAAGAAAACTCACCATTAAATCTTGCCTTCTCTTTCCTTGCAGTTCAAGCAAAAACACTAAAAACCCTCCAAAAATCTGTCTTGACTAGGTTGTATACCAGAGTCACTTCCAAGCATTGAGACTAACCACAAACCATCCACACAACCTATAAATGATGTTTGGAAGGTGTTCCAACCATTGAACAAGTCAAAAACCTAATATCTCCAAAAGTCAACTCCTCACACCAAAAGCAGTGACTTTTCTGCATAAACTAGCAACACTCACTGCCTAGGTCAGTTCTAAACCTCATAACACCTCACACACCTTGGATATAAGGTGTGTTAACTCTCCACAACATCAAAAAGAACAACTGCGTCATCATTTGGGGAATCTGTCACTAAGAGCTCATTGTTGCTTCAAGTGGAAGTAACTTTGTCTTGCAAAAAACCAACTTGAACAGAACCTGAGCTATTTGGGTTTGCATTGAGAGTGTGGAGAAATCACTAGGTTCATTCTCATATGCAACTTAACATCAAGATCTTGCTTTGGAAGGCTTCAAGAGGTAGGTAACCTCTAACTATAGTCATTATACATCATAATCATACTTGATGTACATTGAGTAGAATTGCCTAGAACTATCAAGTCATGTATTGAAATTAACTTGTGATTGATTGCACAACTTATAACTGTCATGTAGGATAGATATTGGACTTGTATGGTTGTTTTTGCAGCTGTTGAACCATATGTTGGCTCTGTTCAAGTGTGATTTTGGTGTTAGTGTTTAGATTTATGTGTAGGTTATGATGTACTTATAGGACAAGTGAAATGCAAAGACTATGTGTTTGATGCTACTTTGATGTTTTTGGATTGACTGGTTTTGCACATATGCAATTTTGTTTGATTGTTGGCTAGACTGTTTGTTGGATTGATAAAAAGTTTGGCTGTATGTCACTTATTTTTGTTAAAAATCATAGTGATGATTTGTTTCTGCCACAAACTACTTTGAAAGATCTCACACCAACTTCATGTCACAATTTCTAAACCACAAGTCATTTTTCACTACAAGTTGAATTAGAGGTCCATTTTTGTTAAGGCTCGTGATGTGTTGATATTTAAGATTCACTTACAGGCCTAATGTTTGATTGAATCATGATATTTTGTTTTAGTTGATTCTACTGCCAACTATTGTTGAATTCTTCCTTATAAGCCTTATGTCATCATTGCAACTCCTAGGTCATATTCTGTTCTAGCATGATTTTGAGCACCATGTGTAGTTGAACTTCATATATGATGTATTTAGAACATGTGCAGGCTTTTAGTTTGATTCAAACCTGATTAACTTGAGTTCTAAATCTGAAAATGCATTTCAAGACCTTAACTTGCATTTGCTTTATAATTTTGAATTGTGTTCATCTTTAAGGAAAACTAAAAACACCATTGAAATCCTTATTAGATTTCAAGTGATATGGACCTAAATTTTGTTTAAAATGGTGTGGTTTTGACTGAGTTTAAATTCGTTCTATTTTGACTTATTTTGATGGCTTGCCTCAGCTTGTTCTGCCCAGAAATTATACCTTTGAGGCTTATCTATTTTTGGGGTGGCTTGATACACTGGATTTATCGCCACCCCAGTGGTTGTGACCTGCGCGCTCATGTATGCTTTGCCTTTGCTTTCTTGAGTTCGATCCTTGAGGAGGAAAAATCTTTTTGCTTTCCTTGATTTTTATCATATATTTCCCTATTTTCATTATTTCCCATTGTACAATCATACACCCCTATTGGCTAATGTGGTGATGTTTTGAGCCTATGAACCTCAGGACGACCCCATAACATGCTAGGGCTTGCTTTGTTTTGGTTGTTACCATAAACTTGTATGTGTTTCCCCCATGAAATCTTGAATCCTTACTTCAAATGTTGTAACACTTCTTGCATGCTTGTTTGTACTGGATTGTCATCAATACATGATTGTTGGTCTCATATTGTTACATTTGACATTTTTTAATCCCTATACATGCTTGCCTCAGTTGTAACTTGCTTGCATTAAAAATTATTTGAACTACATGTTTTGTTGTTTTGTCTTGATGGTTGTTACCTCATTGCTCTTCATCTTTATTAAGATGTTTAAGGTTGAGATATCTTGTGTGATTGGTCTTGTAAGAATCCCTACCTTGTTCCCCTTCTAG
Organism: Lathyrus sativus; assembly: GCA_963859935.3. Lineage (NCBI taxonomy): Eukaryota > Viridiplantae > Streptophyta > Magnoliopsida > Fabales > Fabaceae > Lathyrus > Lathyrus sativus. The sequence continues at coordinate 148,119,507 of OZ012740.1, read as the reverse complement.
ATATTGTAATATCATTGTGTATTATGGTTGTAACAATTTGACTTGACTATTAACTTTGCTTGATGTTGTCACATACTTGCATCTCTTCTTTGGTTGTTACCACACTCTTTTTATATGTTCATCATGTTTGAATAAATGCTTGTGTATGCTTTCATCTTTGTTAAGTTATCTCCCTAAGTGATGGAACTTGTTAGTTCTCATCCAGTTGCCTCCTCTTTTCCCGTTCCAAAGGAAAGTCTCTTTATTGACCCTTGGGTCATAGATAGCTCATTACCCTTATAGGCCTTGTTAGAGCCATTTACCCTTTAGAACTTAGGTTTAGAGTTCTTCTTCCTTATCCACGTTTGAACTACAGACGCTCTAATTTCTCATTGATTAATGGGAATACGTAGGCACAAGGTACAATATCTTTACGAGCACACCCCTGACGCGGTCAGAGTCAACCCTTGTAGGCCTTGATAGAGTCTCCTCCCTCCATTTGGTCTTACAACGTAGAATTAGGTAGAAGTGGTTAACTCTATGTAAGAATCATGGTGATGATTACTTACTCCCGATTCTTGAGTATTCAATATAGATCTAAAAATTTGGTTAAACTCTACACAAGCATTGTTATGTTTGTTCCCCTACAGTCTTGACCATAGTCAAGTACCTTTTAATCCTCGGTGAGGTGAACTGCGGTTGCTCTGATTATATCCTAGTTAGGATACATAGACAGAGGATGCGATATCTTGGCGAGATAACTTAGAAACTATCCTTAGGTCTTTACCTAACCTTATACCCAAATCCCAAACCAAAGCAAATATTTAGCAAGTATAGCATACAAACATGCAAAAGGTTCCTGTAGAGTACTACAGATGTTTAGGATATGAAATACCTATCCTATACATAACCAACCCGCAATCCCCGAATCTCTTAGCGTTGTTGTTACATCACATAAAAGGTATTTCTTTCTTTAACCTTTCCTTTGGATAAATCAAAGTCCAGTTGTGAACTTAATGAATTAAGATTCAAGTTGATCAATAGCTTGACATCACAATTCTCACCGCAACAGAAATGGCGACTTCATTGGGGATATTCTTACTTAAATTTAAGGGTTTAGCATATTTTGTATAATTACATGCTATATTTGTGAATATTTTCTTACATGTATATTTGTCAATATATCTGTTTGTTTTGGGAGCTTTGAGTGGTGAGATAAATCCTAACCCGAATTTGAGTGACATATGAGATAAGATTGTGATATGATCAATAGTTGGGCTATTGGGAGTAGTCCCAATAAGTCTGACATATGATGTAATCACGCTCAGTGGAGACCTCCTTGAGATAATTAGTGATGCATGAGTAGTCGTGTATTTATTAATTGTTTCAACCTGAGAGTCTGTGAAGCTGGGGACCTTTAGTAACACTTTTACCCCCACTTGGCCTTTTAGGACGTAGTGTAGAAACTGTTAGGGAGTAATCCCTCAAAAATTGTCACGCGATACTACACTCAGACGAGTTTATCTTGAGAATATTGTCGACTCACGTAAGTAGCTGCATTGGTTGAAAACATCCGAAGGATTTACTATGACTTTGGGAACTTTGATAGAACCCGTTTGGTAGGTACAAATAATTCATAGTACCAATCCTCGGGGATGGGTAGACCTTTTAACTCCATACTTTGACCTTGAGCTTATGGAACCTTGTGTGTGCATATGCATTCTATTTGTAAATACTTGCCTTTGTGTTATGTGTGCATCATCTCATCATCTCATCATGGCATCTCATATTGCAACTGGTTTCGTAAAACTCAGTTGATCTCTTTGTGTAAAATCCTAGATATATCATGGATATTGGAACAAGAAACACCAAGAGATACAATTTCAAGAAGTCTTATACATCCGAGTTGAGAAAACTAGGGACAATGGTGTCAGAAGAGTTTGGAAAAAGATATGGAAAGATTTTGAGCCTAGTCAGGACAGGGATGGAAGAAGGGATCCTCAACACTTTGGTTCAGTTCTATGATCCATTGTATCATTGCTTTACTTTTTCCGACTATCAGTTGATGCCGACTTTGGAAGAGTATGCCTACTATGTGGGAGTCTCTGTGAAGGATCAGAAACCATATACTGGATTGGAAAGTTTACCTTCACCGAAAGAAATAGCAGATCCTCTTCACCTTGACGTATCTGAAATTAAAGCTCACCGTGCCACCAAGGGAGGATTCGAAGGTTTCCACTCAGATTTCTTAGTCAAGAAAGCTTCCTACCTTGCCAAAGAAGGGAGCATGGATGCATTTGAAGTAGTATTAGCTCTATTGATCTATGGATTAATATTGTTTCCCGAAGTTAAGGAATTTGCAATTTCTCTTCTATTACCATATTTTTAAGTGGCATCCCTGTGCCTACCTGATTAGGAGATTATTATCACTCTATTCATCATCAGACGCTTCAAGGAAAGGGAATTATTCTTTGTTGTACACCTTTACTGTACAAATGGTTTGTCAATCATTTGCCAAGAACCGACGCTTTCAAAGAGAATCCTAATGGATGGAAATGGTCCCAAAGGATAATCTCCCTAACACAAGCCGACATTCATTGGTACAATCCCGTTTACGACCAGGAATTTATTTTGATCATTGTGGAAGCTTCCTAAATATACCACTTGTTGCGGTGAAAATTGGATATCAAGCTATTAATTTAACTTGAATCTTAATTCTTTTACAACCGAACTTTATTTTATCCAAAGGAAAGGTCTAAAGAAAGAAAAACCTTTTTCGCGATGTAACGACAACGGTTAAGAGATTCAGGGATCGGGGGTTGGTTATACCTAGGGAAGGTGTTAGCACCCTAAGCATCTGTAGTACTCTACAGGAACCTTTTGTTTGATTGTTTTCTAAGTTTGTGAATATGTGCTTATGGACTGGGATTAGGATAAGGGATAGGTAAAGACCTAGATGGTTTTCTAAGTTTGCTCGCAAAGACATCGCATCTTCTGCCTACATATCCTAACTAGGATAGAATCAGAGCAATCGTAGTTCACCTCACAAGGGAAGAAGAACACTTGATTATGATCAAGGTTCAAGGGGGAACAAACGTGACAATGTTTGTGTGGAGTTTGACAAAACTCTCTAATCTAAATTGTAACACTCAAAAGGGGAAGTAAGAAATCATGATAATGATCCTTACACAGAGTTGACAAACTCTTTCCTAGGGTTCTAGTTGAAGAACACTCCTAGTACAGGTGGGTTTCTTAGACTTAAAGCAAAGTCTAATGGCTTATAAACTAAGGTTAAAGTGACTTAACAAAGTCAAGAGAAAGGTGAATGGGCTATCCATAACACAAGGGTTAATGGAAAGGCTTTTCCTTTGGAAGGAGAGAGGGGAGGAAAATGGGATGAAAGCTGACAAGCCTCATCACTTGGGGAAAGAAAACATTAAGCAAAGTAACAATATGATGAATATAAAAGCATGGTGACAACCATTTAATAAACATGTTTAAAAGATAAAAATAAAGATGCATTGATGCCAATCAAAACAGATGAACAAACTGGAACTATGACGACAGATCGAGCTTAATTAAGTTCAACAGAGAAGCAAAGATAAACATGGTAACACCCAAAGATAAAATCCTATCATGTTAACACACATTTAAGGATATGAATGAAATCAAGTGTCACAAACAATCACAAGAATATCAAAAGAAAATTCATCTGCAGACGTGAAAACGATCACAAAATGTACCTAACTTGCACATAGTCAAAAGGCATGAAAAATTAGGCAAACATGAAAATAAAAATATGGCATGAAAGTAGACATCAAGATGAACAAAATTCAAAAAGAATGGGTGAAAAATGATTAAAATTGAGAGAGATATGAAATTTTTGAAATTGGGATGAAAAATAAAAAAAGTTGGTAAAAAGGTTGCCCTCCTCAGGGGTCGAACCCAGGTATGCAAGGTACAAGGCGCGCAGGTGACAAGGCAATTACCACTGGGGTGGCTATACATCCATTGATGAAAGCCACCCCATAAAAATATATGGGATGTTTTAAAACCAGGCTGGGCCAAAACAAAGAACAAAATTCAGTTTTGCATTTTCATTACAACTTTCTCAAATCTTGATGGTTTTTAACAAACTTTTAGTGCAAATTGAGTAGAAAAACACAAGGAACATGATGGCACTTTTAGATTTTTGAAATTCTTTCTCTATTTTGAAACCCGATAGTGTGTGTATTTTGGAAGTTTTGATGCATTTTGAAATGTATGTCATGTTCCAACCATTTTTAAACCAAGACAAATATTCATACACACCACAAATGTGATAATGAGTGATCCTAACACCTAAATCAAGCTCAAGGAAAACTGTTATGAAAAATGGCATGTCAAGTTGCAAGATGCTTTGAAAAATGCATGTTGAGGTCCAGTTCTGTTTCTAATGCATTTTGATCAAAATAAACACATACACACATTGAATGCAAGTTAATGGATGAGTTTGAACACAAGATAGGGTTCTGCACTGACTGTTGTGAGATATGGTGTTCAAAGTGCAAGTTGGTGTGTGTGAAATGCATGAAGATGTGAGGTTCCAATTCCAGGCATGCTCAGATTAAAACAATCATATACACACCACACATACATAGCATTGAATGATTATAAACACAATTTGAAGCCAAAAAGGAACTGTCATGAGACATGGCACTTGAGTTGCAAATTGTATGAACATGATGCATGATGAAATGCAATTTTAATTCTAAGTATATTCAGGTCAAATGAATCATGCAGACACCTTACATACATGGTATAGAGTGGAACAAAACACTTTTTGAAGTCAAACAAAAGTTGTCATGGAAAATGGTACTCAAACTGCAATTTTGGCATAAATGTGATGCATGAAGATATGAAATTTAAGTTCTAAGCAGAATCAGGTCAATTGGCTCACACTCACACATTGCATATATGTTATTAAGTGGGTTCAAGCACAAAAACAGGTACAAGATAAACTGTAGTGAAGAATGTGGTTCCAACTGCTCTATGGTGCTCTTGATAAGGCATGAAAAGCTCAATTTAAGTTTAATGCACATTTTGGGTCTAGCACATCATACACACATGTCACATATACATCAACAATTGATTTTGAATACACAAACTGGTCTGAAACAACTTGGTATGAAAAATGATAAATGAGCTGCAATTTCATGTTTTAAGGCCTACATAAAGATGCTCAAAACAGGTCCTAGGCATATTCACATCAAACAAGTATTTTAAGCAGGCTATAATTGTGTATTCCAATGATTCTAAGCATGTGACCTAGTCTTAAAATCAGTGGTAATGCAAATGACCTGTCTGAGGCAGAAATGACTTTTAAGAAGCAACCAAGAAATGTAAAACAGGTTCAAACTCATATTCATGCTGAGTAATCATTTCACACAAATCATGAATCACATAGATGAGGTTTTTAAACTTTAAGATTGATCCAAGATCAAGAGGAAGCAAGGCTGCTATGGTGATGGCTTATTTTTTTAGAAAAATGCATTTTTTAAGGTAAAGAATCAAAACATGTGAAACAGATTGTGCAACTCATACACACAGGTCATAAATGCATAAAAGGATGATTCCACACTTAAGGTTCAAGCATATTGCAGGTGGGAAAGATATGGACATGATTCATGGTATTTTGGCTTGAAAATGCATTTTTGAAGTGAAATATTTAAAACAGATGAGAACAGGTTGGCAAGCCATTCGTACATATCATGAATACACAAATAGGTGATTTCAAACTCAGGTTTAAACACTTTATGACCTGCAGTCAAAAATTGGTAGATCTATGGCAACAAAATGCAAGATAAGGAATTTTATGAATGAGCAAGCAAAATAGATGTCAACAGCTTCAATCAATCTTACATATCCACCATAATCATGCTTATTAGAGGGGATTCAATTCAGCAAACAACCATATTTCAGTCATGACAAGTTTGACACAAAACATACACATGACACATTTTCCACATAACATGCTTAAAATGCCAAAGCATGAAATTATGGTGCAAAGCAAGGATGGAGTATTTACTTACCTCTAGTAGATTGTATTGAGCAGATTAAAACACCAAGAAAACCAGAGAAACTTCAGCTGCACCTAGCTTTGGGAGATTTCTTCTTTGTGAAGCAAGAAAGCAAACTTCAAGACAGTTGGAGAAATAAACTCCGCCAATGATCCTCAATGCTTTGGAAAGTTGAGAAATGATATATGTGAGGTGTTTGAGTGATTAGAACATTAAGGAAATGTCTAGAACAAGTTTTGGCTGATTTTGTGGCTTTTGGTCAAAGTAACTTGGTATGGAAGTTGACTTTTTGAATGGTGAGGTTTTTGAGTGGTCTAAGGTCTTGGACACCTTCTATATCATATTTAGAGATTGCGTGGATAATTGTTGGGGAGTTTGAGTATGGAGAAATGATTTTGGCAGCATTTGTACCAAGACAGATTTTGGTGGTTTTTGGTGAAAATGTGGTTTTGTGATTTTGAAGCAAAGTGTGCAAGGGCAAAGGCTTGAGCTTTCTCTAGTTTTTTAGAGTGGATATTGTGTTTTTAATGAAGTGGTGAGGGCCTCTATTTATAGGTAAATGAATGGAGGGGGCAGATTTGGAGATTTCCTTCATATGAAGGAAAGATTTACCCTTTTGATCAAACCTCCACAAAGAGGTTTCCTTGGCTGATAAGTAAGCTCCAAAGTCAAGCTTCGTGATGAGTTTGAAGTGGATAAATGAAGGCTAGAATGAATAGGTTGATGGCTGGTTCAAATTTGTCTTTCCACCTCATGCTTGTTATTTTTACTTTAAGTGCAAGTTGTAAAGCCACTTGCAAGCCCACTTGCAAACTTGGCTAATTCCATTTCCTCTACATTTTCATTGTATTTCCAAGCTACAAAATCTCTACATATCAGATAAAACTTGATTCACAAGCTGAGATTGGTCAGATTGATGAAATAATGGATTTTTGAAACTTGTCAATGTGGGACTTCAAGTATGAAACCACCAACTTGCCATAACCATAACTTTCATCTCATAAATCCTTTTGAGATGTTCTAGTACTCTTTAGAAAACCCTCAAATAGCTCTAAAAAATTCATGTTTTCATGAGTTTCAAATTCTCAAAGGATCTTGGCCAAAAGACCTCTCAAAGTTGCTAAAAATGAGCTTGAAAGTGAAATTTTTCTAAGTCTTTTCCCCTTCTTGAAATGAATTTGATCATAACTCCAAATCTATGCATTTTATGATCATGGACCACTTAGGGACTTTTGTAAGATTTGTCAAGAGCTTTCCAATAAGCTTTGAACCACTTCATTTGGATGTGTGGTTAAGGAGTTATGGTTTAGCCCCTTTCAAAACCCTAATTTCCGGATTTTCGATTACTCCTTCATCCTTGATCCAATGGTCATGAAAATTGATAGGCAAGTGCAATATGCTATAAGGAACATTTTTGATTCACACATTGAAGTCCAATTCCTTAAATTTGAAAAGTTGACTTTTCGGTCAACCGTACGATCGATCGGTGACTACCGAGTCGTCTGTTGACACTCTGGACCTCCTGAGACTTTGAAACTTCTTAAGTGAACTTTATTAAGCTATATGAACTTCATGGATCATAATCCCACCATTAAAACACCTTCCAACATCAAACTACAGTTGACTTTTACTAGTCAAAACCCTAATCGGGTACCCTGAAATACTTTGTTCTTGATTCTGGGGTAACAACCTCAAATTGGGTACTCAATTGATATCATATAACATCCTTGATCTTGTTTCATGATAGAACTAGCCTAAAACTTTGATTGATCACAAATCCTGAAGCTTCGATCTGACTATACAAAAACCCTAATTCATCTGTAACTTGACAAAGACAATCTTGCACTGGGTTAGGGTTTAGATAATTTATGAGTATGCTCCTAAAATGATAATGAGAATCTAAGGGATCAAAATTTAGGGTGCAACACCACTCATTGGAGTAAGAGGAGGGATCAACTACAATCCATCCTTGGCTAGACGTTAGTTTGGTTTTCCGATGAAAGACAAACCCGCCAATGTGCTCTTATCCAGTTTCTTTTATCTCAACACTGAAGTAGTAGAAGATATGAGAAGTAGCACAGTTGATACTTGGGAGGATATCCAGAAAAAGACAAAAGCAGACATGGGAAAAAGAAACTGTATAGCTTTTGAACCATTTACTCAATGGGTCCAGTCTAGAGCAAGGGATTTGAAAATGCCATATCACACAGAAAAGAACGCATAGATCGTCATCGCGTCATCATCCCCTATCATTCCCATTGAAAAGATGGAGGAATACCAAGAGTTACTTGCAAGTTCTCAACTTGAGAGGGACAGTTGGGAAGGAAAATATCATGCGCTTTCCTCCGAGACAACAAGGCTCATCAGGGAAGTACAAGAAAAAGATGAATTGATAGATTGACTCGAACGACGAGTGATTGATGGGGAAGCAATAAAGGAGAATTTATTTTTCTCCAGTATCAAGCCCACTCAAAGAATTCATGAATACTCAAATATCCCTCCAACCTCTGGAGCCTGGAAAGGAATAGTGGATAAGTTGGTAATGGAAAATGCAATACTGAAGAAGTTGAAGAGGCCTCGCGTCTGAAGTTCTTAGCTTAGACTGTGAAACCTAGTTTCCTTATGTAACATAGGCTTCTTGTATTATGTCTCAAAAGTTGTAACTTTTTCCAATAATAAATGAAATGAGGGTTTGGCATGATTGATCTTCTGAGTTTTGTAAAACCAGTCGCATTTGCATTGCATCTTTGCATTTTACTTACCATTCGAGGAAATTAAAAATTTTCTTTTGCAGACATTGATATGGAACGACGAAGCAGGTTTCCGTTTCCAAACCTAAGAATGGGTACCTCAGGATTATGGCAAGACTCGTCAGGAACCCCGCCGCTTTCATTGCAATATGGAGATCTTCTGCCACTACTCAACAACTGAGTCAACGAGGACATGCTACGAGCGCTTGTCGAGTTCTATGATCCAGTATATCACTATTTATCTTCCCAGATTTCCAATTGCTCCCAATGATGGAGGAGTACTCTGTTTACTTGAGGATTCCCTTTACCTTCAAAACTTATTATGGGAAACCAAAAAGAAGAGACCTTGCTAAGGTACTGCATATCAGGCCAACAGAGCTTCCCGCTGAATTGGTAACTAGGAGTGGTTTCTCTAGAATGAAAGCAAGACCGTTCATGGAGAAGGGAGAGTTTCATTATGATAACAGGAATCTTGGAATCTTTGAGGCAATCCTAGCATTCTTAATCTATGGCTTATATCTCTTTCCATGTTGTGACAAATTCATCAGTGAAGAGGCCATCCGGCTCTTCATCATTAAGAATCCTGTGAACACTCTGCTGGCAGATACATATATCACCATCCATCATTGAAAGGTGTACGACCTTGGGCAGTTCTTGTGCTGTATTATTTTCCTCAGCAAGTGGTTTGTTTCTCACTTGCCCAGAACTCAAGTCCTTTGGAACTTCCCCAACAAAGAAGCATGGATTGAAAAATTAATAACTCTCAGACACTATGATATCAACTGGTATGATACCAAGATCAGCGGTGTCGTTATGATCCCAAGTTGTGGAGATTTCCCGAATGTACCCCTCATTGGTACTAAAGGAGTTATCAACTACAATCCAGTCCTTGCTCCCTGCCAGCCTGGATATTCAATAGGGCCAGAAACATAGCCAGATTTGCTAAGAGCCTGTTTTTGTGAAAAAGGCAGCAATGAAGAACTTGAAACTCAAGCTAGTTTTGCTTGGCGTCATCCTCTTCTACAAGGAGAGACCCCAGAAGAGAATGTGATTTGTTTAACCACAAGGGCCTATCTACTTTGGTCAAAGGAAATAGCCTTGAAAATGTTTTACACTCATACCTATGAGATCACTATGGAGCCCAAGATTCTTATGTCTAGGGAGGAGCTGAAGTACGCTTTAGTCAAAGCGAAGCGTGAGAATGATGAACTGTGGGAGATAATTTATCTGAATCAACTCCATCCCAGATCTCAAAACGGAGAAGGATTGTCTAGTTAGAACAATCAACGCTCCGCCATTTCCTGTTTTTCATCAATATTGTAATCTTTTATTGTATTTACTTCTGTTGTAAGAAAGGTCTTGCTTGTTAGCAAGAGCCATCTATTGTAATGGATCTCAACTTATTAATGAAAATATGCTTTTAAGACACGTTGTTACGTGTGTTTCCAATTTTGTTTGTAAACAAGATTGTTGTTTTTCCTTGAAAGGTTGGTTTCGCATCTGCATTGGCTTTTGCATTTGCATATCATCTGCATAGTCTTGCATGGGTTCCACATCTCATGTATTGTTCTTTTACGCTAAAGGGAGGAAAGAAGTCATACTGAGTTCCTACAGATACAACACTCGAGCCAAAGCTCAAAGGAAGATGGTCGATCACGGCCAGAGAATCGACCAGATCGACAACGACTTCAAAGGAATCAAAGACAATGTCAGTAATATTATGGAAGTCCTCAATGGGATAAAAGCAAAGATGGATTCATAGGATATTATAATCTCTGAAATCACTACATCAACAGTAAATCCCCCTATAGTTCCTACTTCGACAACTGAGTTTTTATTCGGCATATCCAGGGATTTTCTACCTCCACTCAACAACCCTCAACCATTCAATTTTCAACCACAAGTTGTTCTGATAATGACAGATCCTCTTTTCACCCAGGCGGGAGGTCCGACACATGCTCGACCTATTTTTAACACTCATCAACCCATCTTTGATGTACCCAATGGTTCTGAAATTGAAGACAAAAAACACGAGAAGTTAAGGGTAGAGTTGGACATCATGGCTAAGAGGATAAGAGCTATCGAAGGAAGCAATGTCTTTGGATCAAATGCCAAAGGCATGTGTCTAGTATCAGGCTTTGTGTTTCCACCAAAGTTCAAAATCCAATGTTTGACAAGTACGAGGGATCCACTTGTCCGAAAGTTCACTTGATCATGTATTGCAGAAGGATGGCTCCGCACATCGAAAATGATAAACTACTGATACACAGCTTCTAGGATAGCCTCAAAGGAGCATCTGCCAAGTGGTATCTGAGTTTAGACCAGGAAAAGATACACTACTTTAAGGATTTGTCCAACGCATTTATCCAGCAGTATATGTACAACATGGATTTGGCCCTAGATCGTCGTCAGCTTCTTAGCATGACGCAAAAGAGTACTGAATCCTTTAAGGAATATGCGCAAAGATGGCTCGGGACAGCAGCTCAAGTTGAGCCACCCCTGACTGAAAAAGAATTAGCTGACTGGTTCATAGACACGGTCAGGCTTGAGTTCTATAAGAGACTAATCAGCAGTGTCAAATTTAACTGTTAGCTTTAGCACCGGTGCTACCAAAAATCCAACCAGCAGCTTTCATAAAAAGAAAGAAGGTGAAGTGAGCGCCGATACACATGAAAAAAGAGCATAACGCCAAAGAGATCAGCAACAATGATATCAACAACCGCCATATGTGGCAGCGGTGACACCTTTCTTCCAACAGCAAGTTCAACAAGATCCTCAGCAAGGGGAACCCAATCAGTATCAACAATACAATCAACAAACATAGCAACCTCAAGCTCAGGCTCCAAGATCAAACTATCGAAGTGGAAAGCCAAGGATATAGCCCATACCCATGAGTTATACAGAATTGTTCCCTATGCTGGTAGAAAGAGGGCTCGTTAGGACAAGGAAATTAGGTGCTCTTCCTAATCCTTTACCCCACTACTACAATCCCAACGTGCATTGTCCTTTTCATGAAAATGCCGTCGGGCATGATCTGGAAGGTTGCTTCGCACATCAGCATATGGTCCGAGAATTAATAGAAAAGAAGATATTGTCATTTGAGGACAAGCACCTGAACATGAAGGACAATCCTCTACCAAACCATGGTAGGGTAAATGCCATAACCGAATAAGGGGAAGAATCTGAGATAAAGACCGTCAAAACTATCACTGAAGTAAAAGTACCATGGGTAGAATTACATAGAAGGCTTGCTCAAGCATGGGTGCTCAAAAGTTCTCATGAAAACTGTGAGGAGTGCAGACTGGATCCATAGGGTTGCGACCTTATGCAAAAGGAAGTTCGATCATTAATCAATAAGGGAATGTTGCCGATTAGTAGCAAAAGAAAGAAGGAGGATGTGGCAATAATCAAGCCAGTATTAAATATACTTGGAGAATCCAACAAAAAAACAGTTTTCAGAAACAACAACAACCATACAACTAGGCACAAGGCGGTCCCACCTGTATTCCGTGATGATCTGGCTCCCATGTTTGGAAAGGACCAACCTAGGTTTGATCCGAGAAGAGGACCTGGTCCTCACTCGAGGGCCATAACACCTAAATATGATTATTGATGGTGTAATGAGATAATGGGAAAGAAGTATTAAAATGTCACCAACATTGCTGGGGCAAGCAGAATGACCCGAAGTGGTCGAGAGTATCAGCCTCGAGTAAGTCCTACGGTTTCTCAATCAACTGCTGTTGTTCCTAAAGCTGCTACCGTTGTCCCTAAGGAAGCCGTTTCGAAAGAAGTAATTTCTAAGGAACCCACCAGAAAAGGGAAAGAGACCCTCAAAGACGACGAGGAAGAGTTCTTGAGAATCATCTGTCGAAGTGACTGTCGAGTGGTGGATCAGCTTAATCAGATGTCGTCTAAAATTTCCATCATGTCACTATTGCTGAGCTCCCCTGTGCATCATCAAACCTTGATGAAGATATTGACGCAAGCTCATGTGACAAAGGATATCACAGTGGGACAATTTGACTCAGTCGTTGCCAACATCACAACACACAACACCTTGAGCTTTGACGATAGTGATCTGACAGTTGAAAAGTGAAAGCACAACCGTGCCTTGCATGTATCTATCAAATTTGAAGAAGACATACTAGCCAGAGTGCTTGTTGATACAAGATCTGCACTCAATGTGATGCCTAAAAACACTCTAGCTAAATTGGCCTACCAAGGAGCTGAAATGAGGCCCACTTCCCTAGTTGTAAAAGCTTTTGACGGCTCAAGAAGAACTGTGATAGGGGAAGTTGACTTACCAATCATGATAGGCCCTCAGATCTTCAAAATCAGTTTTCAAGTGATGGATATCATTCCGGCTTAAAGTTGTCTACTGGGAAGGCCATGGATACACGTAGTAGGCACTGTCACCTCCACTCTACACCAAAAGATGAAGTTCGTCGTTAATGACCAGTTGGTCATAATTCATGGAGAAGAGGACCTGATGGTGAGTAACCTATCCTCCATCAGATACATAGAAGCTGATGAAGATGCGCTTGAAGCTACTTCCCAAGACCTAGAAATTGCTCATGATGTGTTGGTTGACGAGTCAGAAATAACTTGTGGTCCATCTTTTGCTTCCGTTCAGAGCATCAAGGCTGCAATGAAGATAGGACTCCCTTTGGAATGGGGGGAGGTCATAGAAGTCAACGCTCGTGCAAAAAATGACAGACAGGGGTTCGGTTACAAACCAACTCTAGAAGACGCACCTGAAGAAAGCGTCATGAAGAAGAAGACCTTGGGAGAGATCTTCACAAACGGCGGAGTACAAGTGAACACCGTCATAGCTGAAGAAGAAGAAAGCGACCTTGACAACTTGATGATCCGAGGCGGAGCAGCTTTGTGCAACTGGGAAACCGTGGAAATCCCTGTCTTTTTACCTTTAGAGTAATTTATCTGCTTGTTAGCTTTGTTTTCTTTAAATTCCTGGTCTTGCCTAAGGCCAATGAATCATTTTGTATGGGCCACTTTGCAATTTGAAAAGATCTATGAATGAAAAAGTGTTTTTGTTAAAACTCTTGTTTTGTTTTCGGCTTATCATTTTCCTTCTTTTTATTAAAAGGAAAAATGGCAACTTCTTTTTGAAAACTTAAAAAACAACCCATCATCTGCATGTTTGTGTGTGTGTGTGTGTGTCTGATCATTCTTAAACCTGTAAAACCATGCAGAAACCTCCATCACCCACAAAATCCATTGATCATTCGGTTCCTTCTGGTAGTGGTCCATTTTTGTTTCAAGCCGAAGAATAGAGCGATGAAGACTCAGAGGTCCCTGAAGAATTGAAGAGGATGACCGAATACGAAGATGCCTATCTTCAGCCGTACAAGGAATAGATCGACATCGTCAACTTGGGCTCTAAAGAAGAAAAGAGAGAAGTCAAAGTTGGAGCATCGTTGAGGTCAGAGGTCAAGAGCAGATTGATAGCACTCCTCAAAGATTATGTTGATGTATTCGCTTGGTATTATTAGGATATGTCAGGAGCTATGGTTGCACTCTTCCATGATATGATGCATCATGAGATTGAAATGTATGTAGATGATATGATTGCAAAGTCTCAAAATTAAGAAGACCATTTGGATCATTTACTGAAGTTATTCGAGAGACTCTGAATGTATCAACTGAGGCTAAATATAGCTAAGTGCACATTCGAAGTTCGTTTGGGCAAACTGCTCGGTTTCATCGTTAGTTAACAAGGAATTGAAGTAGATCCTGACAAAGTTAGAGCAATTCAAGAAATGCCCGCTCCTCAAACAGAAAAATAGGTTAGAGGTTTCCTTGGACGGCTAAATTACATCTCCAGGTTCATTTCTAATCTGACGCCTACCTGCAAACCGATCTTCAAGTTTTTCTGAAAAGATCAAATGGTGGTATGGAACGAGAATTGCCAGTTTGCATTTGAGAAGATAAAAAAGTATCTGCAAGAGCCTCCGGTGTTAATTCCTCTAGTGTCGGGAAAGCCTTTGTTCATGTACATGACAGTATTGGAAGATTCAATGGGTTGTGTCCTAGGCAAAAATGACGAGTCATGAAAGAAAGAGCATGCAATCTACTATCTGAGCAAGAAATTCATAGATTACGAGAGTCGTTACTCCCCTCTAGAGAAAGCCTGTTGTGCCCTAGCCTGGACAGCCAAGCGTCTGAGACAATATATGATTTGCCATACTACACTGCTGATCTCCTAGATGGACCCAATAAAGTACATCTTCGAAAATCCGGCTCAAACGGGAAGGTTGGCCAGGTGGCACATGCTCTTGTCAGAGTATGATATCCAATACGTCGCTCAAAAATCCATCAAAGGCAGTGTCTTATCAGAGCACCTTGTTGAGCATCCGGTAGATGATTATCAATCGCTTAAGTTTGAGTTTCCTGATGAATATGTAATGTACATTCAACATTTGAAGCCAGAACCTGGTCCTGAAGAAGGTCTCGAAGCTGGGTCCCTCTGGGAAATGATGTTTGATAGAGCATCTAATAAGAACAGACACGGTATTGGAGCTGTATTGAAAAATCCAACTGGAGGGTATACTCCCGTCACCGCCTGACTTTGCTTTTCCTGTACCAACAACATAGCCAAGTACGAAGCTTGCATCCTAGGATTAGAGGATGCTATTGATCTTCGTATCAAAATCTTGGAAGTGATCGGCAATTCTACTTTAGTGATCTACTGACTCAGAGAAAATTGGGAGACCTGAGATGAAAAGTTGATCCCTTACAAAGATCATATTCTAGAGATGATTGAATACTTCAATGAAATTACTTTCAAACACGTGTCGAGAGAATAAAATCACATTGCAGATGCTTTAGCCGTGCTAGCATCAATGTGGAAGGTCCAGTTTGTTAATGAGGCAACTCTAATTTTCATTGAAAGAAGGACTGTGCCAACATATGTCATAATGATAGAAGAAGAGTCTGATAAGAAGCCTTTGTTTCACGACATTAAGAGTTTTCTTCAAAATCAGGAATATCCGGCTGACGCATCCAGAATTGACAAAAGAGCCATACAAAGGTTATCATCCAAATTTTTCATCAGAAATGGCATCCTATACAAGAAGAACCACGTCATGGTTCTACTAAGATGTGTTAACAAAAAATAAGCAGATCTGCTAATGACTGAAGTGCATGAAGGGACATCTGGCACCCATGCAAGTGGCCATGCCATGGTGAAAAAGATTTTAAGGGCTAGATATTTTTGGTTGACCTTTGAGACAACCTGTATCCTTTTTGCTCAAAAATGCCACAAGTGTCAAGTCTATGCTGACAAAGTGCATGTTCCTTCGCACCCTCTCAATATGATGACATCACCATGGCCATTCGCGATGTGAGGCATAGACATGATTGGGGAAATAGAGGAAAAAGCTTCCAATGGCCATCAATTCATCCTCGTCGCAATCGATTACTTCACCAAGTGGGTAGAAGCAGCATTATATGAGAACGTAACTAAGCAACTGGTCGCCCGCTTCATCAAGAAAGAGATTATCTGTCAGTACGGTATCCCTGACCAAATCATCACTAACAATGGATCAAATCTAAATAACAAGACGATGAAAGAACTTTATGATAACTTCAAAATCAAGCATCACAATTCTTCCCCGTACAGACCAAAAATGAATGTCGTTGTCGAAGCTGCAAATAAGAACATCAAGAAAATAGTACTTAAGATGGTCGTAACTTACAAGGATTGGCATAAGATGTTACCATTTGCTTTACATGGATGCAGAACATCAGTGCGCACTTCGACAGGGGCAACCCCCTTCTCCTTGGTTTATGGATGGACGATATACTACCCGTCGAGGTCAAGATACCTTCGTTAAGGATCTTAATGTAAGTCAAGCTTGAGGAAGCCGAGTGGATAAAAGAGATGTTTGATTCATTGAATCTCATCGACGAAAAGAGGATGACTACCATATTTCACAACTAGATTTATCAACAAAAGATGAAAAGGGTATTCGACAAGAAAGTTCGTCTCAAGGAATATAAGGAAGGAAAGCTTGTGGTCAGAAAAATCCTACCAACATAAAAAGATATGCGGGGAAAGTGGA
This sequence comes from Lathyrus sativus, assembly GCA_963859935.3. Taxonomy (NCBI): domain Eukaryota; kingdom Viridiplantae; phylum Streptophyta; class Magnoliopsida; order Fabales; family Fabaceae; genus Lathyrus; species Lathyrus sativus. Next base: position 148,102,635 of record OZ012740.1, on the reverse strand, counting down.
TGCTTAACTACGATGGCCATTTTGTTGTGAAGACTGTCTTCTCTAGAGGATCTTTGATTCTCGAAATGATGGATGGTGAGAAGCTTAAGTATTCCATCAATTCGGATGCGGTGAGAAAGTAATACACATGAATTGGAAACCTAGAAAGATGACTCAGGCCCAAAGAGCGCCCCGACAAGTCGGATGTTCGAGAGAACAATACAAGCAAATGCGGGGGAAAAGCGCTGTCAAAAGTGTTGATGAAAATCATTATCTGCCATTCTCATTAGAAGCAGTGAAGCATATGGACTGCTAGATAGTTGGACTGGATCATTTAAAAAAAAAAATGTATTTCGGACCCTTTCTGTCTGCCATTTTTCAAAAAAAAATGTATTTATTCCCGAGACTCTACCCTTTGTAAAGTCCTCGTCTATTAATAAAACCAGATTTCGGACCAATGATTGTCATGATCTTTGTTTTTATTATGCAAATTTTACTTATTCGTTAATAATGATTTTTTGAAAAGTAAAGTGTTTTGAAAATATAAAATTTTGGTTTAAGGAAACTAATTTAACAAAGCACGTCAAAACTCTAGAGGTGATATGACAATATTACCCTGCTGCTAAACTAATATTCCTCTTCTGCAGGTTTGCAAGAGCTTTGATTACTTCCAGAGAATCGTTTCTCTCCCCAAAAAGAGCTTCATCCAAGATTGTGACGTCAGGACTCAGTGTGATGGGTTCCCTCCTTGCGTTTCTTGCTTTGTTCCTTTCTTCTTCCTCATGAGTCGGTCTGCATTTGCATCTGTATCATATCATTAGCATACGAATTTGTTCGCTTTGCTCTGGTTTCTGTTTGTCTGGCTTTTGCCATTAAGATCCTTTGGTCGTTACCACCCCTTTTGGTGTCGTCCTGCTTGCCACGGGCTCGCTTCGCAGTTTGATACCCCAACTTTGTGATAGATGTTTTATCCCAGGAGGCTAGTTGTGACTAGCAATATCGGATGCTATCTGATAATTACCAAGATGATTAGTTGTTACTAATGTTTGTCTTTGAGATCAGGTCACCATCGGCTTTATTCGGTAAGTCCAGTAGTTACTGGCATCGTTTCAAATCCAATTGTTATTGGTATATGTTGATTTGGTTGTTACCAGTCTTTGTAAGTCCAGTAGTTACTGGCATCGTATAAAATCCAATTGTTATTGGTATCTGTTGATTTGGTTGTTACCAATCATTGTAAGTCCAGTAGTTACTGGCATCGTTTAAAATCCAATTGTTATTGGTATCTGTTGATTTGGTTGTTACCAGTCTTTGTAAGTCCAGTAGTTACTGACATCGTTTAAAATCCAATTGTTACTGGTATCTGTTGACATGGTTGTTACCAATCTTTATAAGTCCAGTAGTTACTAGTGTAACAACCCCTTCTATACCCCTAAATAAGCATGTGAAACATTTAGGCACATATCAAAATTTTTATTAGAGTAATATTAAGTCATAGTATAAAAGGAACATGTTACACAAAATCACCATTAAAACATACAACACCTGCTCAAATAGAGATATGTAACAGTGGGGTAGTTTTAAAATAGAGAAACTTCGTCCTTACACCCACATCTCAACATTTAAATTAAAGCGGAAGAGTAAAACATTGAATCCCTTAAAACATGTTATCATATAAATACATGTCATCGAGTTGGTTCACAATGTCATTCATATTATACAAAACATCATCAGTAGATACATTCACAATGTATCACAAAAAATGCTATACAACCTAACTACCCGGTGCTACATATCAGAGCGACCAGACCAAAAGAATGAAGCTATACTTCGCAAAAAGAACCTCCAGCGACCTAATCTGCAATGCCTCATAGAGCATTATAAAACAGCAGAAGGGTGAGAAATAGTACCATAATAATCAATGCATATATATATATATATATATATATATATATATATATATATATATATATATATATATATATATATATATATATATATATATATATATATATATATATATATATATATACATATATATATATATACATATATATATATATATACATATATATATATATATATATATATATATATATATATATATATATATATATATATATATATATATATATATATATATATATATATATATATATATATATATATATATATATATATATATATATATATATATATATATATATATAGAATACGATATTCTATGTTTTCTCACCACCTTTCATTATAATCCTCAATTACATCACAACATGTATAAACAATTATGGATAATCAATCAAGCACATTTCATCATGCACACATTCATAATTCACAATTCATTAAACCATACACTTGCATAATTCATATAACAATGATATCTATGCCATGTGACTCGACACAACTCAATGCAATTCAATGCCATATAGTACCAACACGTGTTATCATTTTTCGGTTTTTACATTAAACCGGGTCCACTCTTCTAGACTAATAACTATCAAAAGTCCCTCCTCTAAGCTTTCAAACCCACTATTCTAGGTTTAGGACAAGATAATAGTCTCCACGAGACTAGCAAGCATTGCCTCTTAACTAAATGATGCATATGCAATCAACCACCAAATGCACTTAAGACCATTATCGCATCTTAATCTCATGCATTCAAATAATTCATCACTCAAGAATTATAACATGATTGCACACACAACATATTCATAAAATCAAAATATTCATACTTTATATCATCACACTTATCGAACAATGCACACATATTTATCAATATGTTCTCATGCAATATTCACGTAAAGTCGCATACAACACATATGCAATCCCAAAATCACGCCCAACGGCCACAACCTCATCAAAATTCATCATGCATTCTTATTCAATTTAAACATTGCACTATATATATATATATATATATATATATATATATATATATATATATATATATATATATATATATATATATATATATATATATATATATATATATATATATATATATATATATATATATATATATATATATATATATATATATATATATATATATATATATATATATATATATATATATATATATATATATATATATATATATATATATATATATATATATATATATATATATATATATATATATATATATATATATATATATATATATATATATATATATATATATATATATATATATATATATATATATATATATATATATATATATATATATATATATATATATATATATATATATATATATATATATATATATATATATATATATATATATATATATATATATATCAAAGGCTACATTCACGATTGATTTCATAATCTAGAATTCACACCATAAGGCTACCCACAACATGTCTCATCTCAATAGTACACAAACTATTCATATCATATAAGGATTAACAAAATTGAACCAAACAAATAACCATTGGATGGAAAACACAAGAAATGGAATTTGTTGTCACATTCGTTTCCTTTCGCCTGGTGAAGCATCTGGCGAATGCTTGCTACCTTATTCGTCTGGCCAACTTGCTGGCGAAGACAGTCAGTAGCTACTGGAATGTGTTCGCTAACACTCGCTGGTTCACTCGCCTGGCGAACCTTCGCCACACTCCTTCGCTTGGAGAACACGTCAGCGAAGACTAACTTTGGCTACTGAATTGGTTCGCTACCCACTCGCTGGGCTTCGCCTGGCGAACCTGCGAACTCAGAAATCCTTAACTGTTCAAAGTCACTCAATCACCCCAAAAACTGATCGATTCTCACCAAACCAGTTCCATAGCCTTAGTATAACATCCCTCGACTAAACTTTACCACTTATTCTCATTTTTAACCGTTAAAAACTCAGTTCTACCGATTAAATCCATTTCTTTCCTAGAATGGAAAATGAGTAGAAACTCCAACAAATCCAAACCCACCCATACATAATCACATACATTGAATAGATGGTGATATTTCACACCCTTACCTCGATTAAATCGATGCTTGAGAGTTGTTCTTGAGCTTTTCCAACTTTTCCTTCTTCTCCTTCTCTTTTCTCCTCTTTTTCCTTCTTTCTCTTATGTTTCTATCTTTTTCTTTTCTTTCCACTTTTCCTTTATAAGTCTTTCTCTTCTATTCTTTCCATCATATTTCTCTTCTCAAACATCTACCAATTTCATTTAATTAATCATCCATCAATTAAACAATTCCCACAAATCATTTAATTAATATAAATAATTAATTAATAAAAAATTGGACTGTTACAAATCTCCCCCACTTTAGGAATTTCCGTCCTCGCAAATGTTACCTGATTCAAACAGCTCTGGATAAGACTCCATCATCTGGCTCTCAAGTTCCCAAGTCAGATTTCCACCAGTCGGTCCTCCCCAAGCGACCTTCACCAAAGCAATCTCTTTACCTTGAAGTTGCTTCGACTTCCGATCCTCTATCCGCATAGGTGATGTCTCCACAGTCAGGTTATCTCTTACCTGTACATCATCTACTTGGATTACATAAGACATATCCGCAATGTATTTTCTCAATTGAGATGCATGGAACATGTCATAGAGATTAGCAAGCGACGGTGGTAATGCGACACGATAGGCTATTTCACCTATCCTCTGCAAAATCTGATAAGGACCAAGAAAACGCGGTGTCAGCTTACGCGACTTCAATGCCCTACCAACACCAGTAATAGGAGTAACCCAAAGAAACATGTAACACCCCGTTTCCCAAAAATAAAACAAAGCACTTAAAATAAACAAATATCAGAGTTTCTCCCACAAACAGGATGTCACAATTTCCAACAAAATTCCACAAATCATTTCCTAAACTGATTTTCAATAAAATTTGCAGCGGAAAAAGAAATAAGTAGTCTGCCATATATCACATAACATATATACATCATCCATATCATCAACATCGTCATATACAACAATCGGCCATCTGCCCAGAATATACATCCATCAAACATGGTCACATATCCCACAAAAATTAGATACGCCACGGGGGCACACATAAACAACAATAAACAATAAATGCTCCCAAAAAGCCCCGGTGTTACGTATCAGAGCAATCCTACGACGAAGCCACAATACAAGCTAGCTAAACACCTGGATTGTCTGTACTTCTGAAGAAGCACAGACCACAACAACAACAGAGGGGTGAGAAATCACGATCAAATATTAGCAGTATAAATGCACATGAAATAAAAGGCAGAAACAATAAATCATTATTTCATATACAACATATCCGGACCTACTGTCCCATCATCAACAATTACAACACACACAAACAATAATGCAACACATGCACTCGACTCAACAATATGCGGTACCGACTCAACTCAGGATAGATCGCATACACTCCATCCGAGCAACGATCTATCCCTACCACACTCCTCCTGAGCCCATATAATCAAATCTCAGGATAGATGGCATACACTCCATCCGAGCAACGATCTATCCTTATCAACGTTCCCCACTTGGAACACGGGTGGTCGCATACACTCCATCCGAGCAACGATTTAAATCCCGTCCACGCTCCCCACTTGGAGAACGTGAGTGCATCACACACCGCGTCCACGCTCCCCACTTGGAGCACGTGAGTAAATCATACCTCATGTCCACATGCTAAGCAAGACACTATGCATAACCACACAGCACACATAGTGCACATGATCCTACTGATCCATCGCATCATATAATGCATATACACACAAGCACACAAAGTGCATCGATCCTACTAATCCAATCACCACACAACATATCACACACCATGCACATAAGGCATATCAATCCTACTGATCCAATCCAACAAACAACACACAAACACAACGCACTTAAGGTGTATCGATCCTACTGATCCATTCACCACACAACATATCACACACCATGCACATGAGGCATATCGATCCTACTGATCCAATCCAACAAACAACAACAAAAACACAACGCACTTAAGGCGTATCGATCCTACTGATCCATTCATCACAACACATCACCACAATGCACTCGATGCGCGATGATCCTACTGATCCACTCATCACATAACAGTATATAATCACAATGCACCTAAAGCGTATCGATCCTACTGATCACAATTTCTCATATATCAAAGATATCTCACTCATCATCACAGTAATCCATCATAAAATACACCCATAAAATATCATAACCACGCGGATATCACAGAATCATGTCCCGACACCCTACTTACACTCACCACAACTCACCCAATAAGCTCATCACCAAAACATGATCAACAAGATTCCAAATCCACAAAGAAATCAGCACAGAACAGCAGCCAAAACACAACTGCTGTTGGACTCGCTGGCGCATTCGCCTAGCGAAGCCCCGCAGCGAACACTCACTGACCACTCGCCCGGCGAAACCCCTGGCAAAACCAAACAGAGGCTACTGGCAGCATTCGCTGCCCAGTTCGCCTGGCGAAGGCTCGCCCCCTCATTTGCCAGCGAATATCCGCGTATTCAGAAAAATAAACTCTCCTGTTCGGAAACAACACCAGCTCCACCACATCAATCCTCTCCAAAAATCACACCAGGCTCACTAACTCATTATTCTAAAATTGTTTTACCCAATTAGTGTCCAATACACCCGATGAAACATCGACTCTAGCCGATCAATTCACTCTCGACTCAGAACCACATTCAACTCCGAACCCCCCAATTCATCAATTAACCATCAAATTCAGCATGCAACAGTTCAACACAAACGTCGACGATGTAAAACAGAATTAATACATGCAATATCATCAACTCATCATGCAATTCATCATCAACATGCAAACATTTTCACTCATGGGGTTAGGGATTTCCCCTTCCTACCAATTATTCGTTTAGATACCATTTAACCGATATATCCCCCCCCCCTTACCTCGATTGTTGTTTGATGATGATGAACCTTCACAAATTCACACAAAAATATCAAGACTCGGCTCCTTTTTACTCTTGCTTGCTCACTTTGATCGTGCTCTTCCCTTTCCGCATTCTTCCTCTTCACGCATTCTTCCTTCCACTCTTTCTCTTTCAATTTTCCAACTTTGCCCTTAATCCCAAATATACAACTCTTATTTATTTCATTCCAAATAATTTCCAATAATAATATTCTCCACATTTTTCTTAATTCCATAAATAATAATCTTATTCCTTTTAATTTCCAAAAATTCAATAATTATATTTTAATCATATATATTAATATTAGTAATAATAATAATAATTAATAGCAATATTAACATTACTACTAATTATCACATTTTATCACTATATATTAATATTATGATTTCTTTTTATCCTCAAATAATCCCACACAACCACATCCACAAATAAAAATAACACTGAACTAAAAATAATTAAAATGGCGTTACAACTCTCCCCCACTTTAATTATTTTCGTCCTCGAAAATACCTAATGGAAACAACTCTGGATACGCTTCCCGCATCCTGCTTTCCAATTCCTAGGTCACACTGCCTCCTGCAGCACCTCCCCAAGCCACTCTCACCAAAGGTATCTCTTTCCCTCGGAGTTGTTTCTCGTTCGGCAATCTGAACTAGCAATGCCTCAACCATCAAATTATTTCTCACTTGTACATCATCCATCTGATTCAATGTACCCCCTCAACGAAAACACATGAAACACATCATGCCAACTCACAAGCGACAACGGCAAAACAGTCTAACATGCTGCTTTCCCCACGCTTCCGCTGCGCCACTCTGATACAGATAAAAAAAACACAGAGCGTGCTTCTGAGACTCCAAAGCTCGGCCAACACCAGCTACCATCATAACTCTCAAAACACATCTTTTCTTGGATCCTCTTGATTTCCTCGGCCGTCTCATGCACAATTCTCAGATCTGAGCGTAATACTCCCGCTCGACTCATTCCATCTGAAGAGAGTCCCACACTTCATATATCACAAAGCTCCATACAGCGCCATTCTGATACTAGAATGGTAACTGTTATTGTATTCGACTCAATCAATGGTAATTAACCATCCCACGATCCACTCTGATCTAACACACAAGCTCTCTCTAAAATCTTAATATAACCTTCCAATTCCCACCCAATACAATATTGAACAGCTACATCAGACTCGACGGTCTCTGACGCTCAGTCTTCGACTCTCGACCATTCTATCTAGTACATTCAACCTCCACCATACCTTTCTTCATCTATGGTTACCAAAATAATTTACTCAAATTCGGTTACTTCTTCATAGCACCGGGATGGATACTCCATCCACCTTAATGTATTTCTTCGAGAGTAACCCCACTCCACTTAGCGACATCTGGAACACAAACTCTACCACAACACATCATGGTACTATTTCCACAAATCCGTCAATCAACTCTTTGATTCTGGTTCATCAAATTCAACTAATCCACCTACTCAACCCAGATTTCTGACTTTCTCGATTCTCCTCAAGAATACGACTAGTCAGGTCTAACAATAAAAGCTTAACTCCGTATGAAGTCTCTTCACTCACCAAACTCATATTACAAAATTGCCCAATCAGTTCTATCTCTTTTCACCATCAATATGGGTATCATGCAAATATTTCCAACTTACCGCATTAACTACCACGTTCACTTTACCCGAATGGTAATTCAACTCAAAGCCGTAATTCTTCAAAAGTCTAAATTATTTCCTCTTCCTCATATTCAACCTTTCCAACTCAAACAAACACTTTAAGCTCTTAGGGTCACCAAATATTTCAAATCTCAATCAAAACGATTGAAGCCTCCAACTCCGACATAATCACAACCGCAACCAACTCTAAATCATCGGCCGATGATTCCTCTCATGTACTTCAAGGTGCCTTTAACATATCTCCCAATCATATCAACAAAGAATCACAAAACACAACAAAAGTCTCATCAGGCTCGACAAAAATCAACACACGAGCTGCTGACAGCTCTCCCAAAACTCTTTGAACTCTCCTCAAATGGCATATAGCTACTTATTCTCCAACAATGATAACTCAAATTCTCGATCTTTAACATGATCCTCCATACGCTGCAAACGTACTAAAACATCACCAGTTAACACAACCATTGCCTCACTCAAATAAGTATGGAAAATCCCATGCCAAACGAACAAACAAGTTATGAGTTATGGCAAAAAAACAAACCGTACCTTCCGCACTCACTAAAACATCCAACCATGTTTCATCAATAAAACTCAACTCTATGTCATTACTTCACCATCACATAGAGCATTGCAATAGCTTTCCAACACTTCGAACCGTACGTCATTCGAGTTACGGTTCTCCTGTTACGACAAAAATACCCGAACAACATTTTCTGCCCAGGACCCCTTCACTAGGCGAACATCGTAGCGAGCGTGGAGCCGTTCGCTAGCATGCTCGCTAGGCGAAGGGCCTGGCGAACATGACAGCCCAAAATCCTATTTTCGACCGTTACCTGACTTCCGAGTGTCCGATTTCGATTCCATAAAAAGCTGCGATCTCGGAATCCGACGTACGACAACAAATTCACACCTAGAAGGTCATTCAACACATCTACAACTCTTGGAACATTTAAAGACCTAATTATACCATTCTTGCATTCCACATCTTACTTTCTTTAATCATCAGAAGTCACTATCCACCCTGAATATACTTGGCATCACACTTTGTTGCCTTAGCACACATACTAGACACAAGTCTCGACACATAATATGGAGCTTCCACTCTCGGACTAGCTCCTGCAACTGAGTCGATCAACTCCATTTCACATCCTGGTTGTATATCACTGTCTTGTCAGTATAACTTCCAGACAACCGAAAATAATCTGTAAATCGCAAACTTCCCGCTTTCGTGATAACTCAAAATCCCCATCAAAATTTAAACACCTCAACACGTCCTACAACGACTCCTCAAAGTAATCCCTTAAGCACTTAGATTAACTCAAGACAATTCCCCGCTCATGCCACATAAGCTTGCAAGACACGTCTATTCCATCCAACTAATCCCTTCTGCTATTAACAAGAGATTAAGGGTGATCAGTTCCTCAATTTGTCAATAGACAGCCGAAAATCATGTTGGGGTACAAACCATCTTTACCCAACTATAGGAGCGTTCCTCGACACACTGAGCCACAACTCCACACTTGCAGCATTCCGGAGAAACACAAGCTTCTCCCCCACTAGAATCATTCCACTTCCGCCAATAATGCTAGACAACAACATGTACCGACAGTGTTTCTCACACATGCCACATACGGGGGATTAGACTACAACACAAGACAACTTGGCCGGATGTCCCGACCTGCTCTGATACCAACTTGTAACACCCCGTTTCCCAAAATAAAATAAAGCACATAAAATAAACAAATATCAGAGTTTCTCCCACAAACGGGATGTCACAATTTCCAACAAAACTGCACAAATCATTTCCTAAACTGATTTTCAATAAAATTTGCAGCGGAAAAAGAAATAAGTAGTCTGCCATATATCACATAACATATATACATCATCCATATCATCGACATCGTCATATACAACAATCGGCCATCTGCCCAGAATATACATCCATCAAACATGGTCACATATCCCACAAAAATCAGATACGCCACGGGGGCACACATAAACAACAATAAACAATAAATGCTCCCAAAAAGCCCCGGTGTTACGTATCAGAGCAATCCTACGACGACGCCACAATCCAAGCTAGCTAAACACCTGGATTGTCTGTACTTCTGAAGAAGCACAGACCACAACAACAACATGCACTGAGAAATCACGATTAAATACTAGCAGTATAAATGTACATGAAATAAAAGGCAGAAACAATAAATCATTATTTCAAATATAACATATCCGGACCTACTGTCCCATCATCAACAATCACAACACACACAGACAACAATGCAAAACATGCACTCGACTCAACAATATGCGGTACCGACTCAACTCAAGATAGATCGCATACACTCCATCCGAGCAACGATCTATCCCTACGACGCTCCTTGAGCCCATATAATCAAATCTCAGGATAGATCGCATACATTCCATCCGAGAAACGATCTATCCCTATCAATGTTCCCCACTTGGAACACGGGTGGTCGCATACACTCCATCCGAGCAACGATCCAAATCCCGTCCACGCTCCCCACTTGGAGCACGTGAGTGCATCACACACCATGTCCACGCTCCCCACTTGGAGCACGTGAGTAAATCATACCTCACGTCCACATGCTATGCAAGACACTGTGCAAAACCACACAGTGCACACGATCCTACTGATCCATCGCATTATATAATGCATATACACACAAGCACACAAAGTGCATCGATCCTACTGATCCAATCACCACACAACATATCACACAGCATGCACATAAGGCATATCGATCCTACTGATCCAATCCAACAAACAAATCACAAACACAACGCACTTAAGGTGTATCGATCCTACTGATCCATTCACCACACAACATATCACACACCATGCACATAAGGCATATCGATCCTACTGATCCAATCCAACAAACAACACACAAACACAACACACTTAAGGCGTATCGATACTACTGATCCATTCATCACAACACATCACCACAAACCACTGGATGCACGACGATCCTACTGACCCACTCATCACATAACAGTATATAAACACAATGCACCTAAAGCGTATTGATCCTATTGATCACAATTTCTCATATATCAAAGATATCTCACTCATCATCACAGTCATCCATCATAACAAACACCCATGCAATATCATAACCACCCGGATATCATGGAATCACGTCCCGACACCCTACATACACTCACCACAGCTCACCCAATAAGCTCATCACCAAAACATGATCAACAAGATTCCAAATCCACAAAGAAATCAGCATAGAACAGCAGCTAAAACACAACTGCTGTCGGACTCGCTGACGCATTCGCCTGGCGAATCCCCGCAGCAAACACTAGCTGACCACTCGCCCAACGAAACCTCTGGCGAAACCAAACAGAGGCTACTAGCAGTATTCGCTTCCCGGTTCTTCTGGCGAAGCCTGGCGAAGGTTCGCCCCCTCATTCGGCCAGCGAATACCTGCATATTCAGAAAAATAAACTCTGCTGTTCAGAAACAGCAGCAGCTCCACCACATCAATCCTCTTAAAAAATCACACCAGGCTCACTAACTCATTATTCTACAATTGTTTTACCCAATTAGTGTCTAATTCACCTGATGAAACATCGACTCTAGCTGATCAATTCAGTCTCGACTCAGAACCATATTCAACTCCGAACCCTCCAATTCATCAATTGACCATCAAATTCAGCATGCAACAGTTCAACACAAACATCGACGATGTAAAACAGAATTAATACATGCAATATCATCAACTCATCATGCAATTCATCATCAACATGCAAACATATTCACTCATGGTGTTAGGGATTTCCCCTTCCTACCAATTATTCATGTAGATACTATTTAACCGATATATCCCCCCTTACCTTTTTTTAGTTTGATGATGATGAACCTTCACAAATTCACACAAAAATCTCACGACTCAGCTCCTTTTTACTCTTGCTTACTCACTTTGATCGTGCTCTTCCCTTTCCGCGTTCTTCCTCTTCATGCGTTCTTCCTTCCACTGTTTCTCTTTCAATTTTCCAACTTTGCCCTTAATCCCAAATATACAACTCTTATTTATTTCATTCCAAATAATTTCCAATAATAATATTCTCTACATTTTTCTTAATTCCATAAATAATAATCTTATTCCTTTTAATTTCTAAAAATCCAATAATTATATTTTAATCATATATATTAATATTAGTAATAATAATAATAATTAATAGCAATATCAACATTACTACTAATTATCACATTTTATCACTATATGTTAATATTATGATTTCTTTCGATCCTCAAATAATCCCACACAACCACATCCACGAATAAAAATAACACTGAACTAAAAATAATTAAAATGGGCGTTACAAAACACGTGATCTCCCTCTTGAAATTCATTGCCTTCCTCGTCTTGTCATGATAACTCTTCTGACGAATCTGAGAAATCCTCATCTTCTCTTGAATCATCTTAATCTTATCAGTCGTCTGCTGAACTATCTCAGGTCCAACTACAGAACTCTCCACCGACTCCCACCAACACAACGGCGTCCTACAACGTCTCTCATACAATGCCTCGAAAGGTGTCATACCAATACTCAAATGAAAACTGTTGTTATAAGTCAATTCAATCAAAGGCAAGTAGCTATCCCAAGCTCCTCCCTGCTCCAACACACAAGCTCTCAAAAGATCCTCAAGCGACTGAATCGTCATCTCAGTCTGACCATCGGTCTGCGGATGATAAGTTGAACTCAATCGCAACTTCGTACCCAAAACCCTTTGCAAACTTTCCCAAAATCTCGAAGTAAACCTCGGATCTCTATCCGACACATTACTAGACGGAATTTCATGCAAACTGACAATCCTCTCAATGTACAACTTTGCCAATTTCTCCAACGGGTAATCCATTCGCATAGGAATAAAGTGAGCAGACTTGGTCAATCTATCCACAATAACCCAAATAGCCTCGAAGTTCCTCGATAAACCAGATACGAAATCCAGAAATGCTATCCCATTTCCACTCAGGAATAAACAATGGTTTCATCAAACCCGACGGCTTCTGATGCTTAATCTTTGACTTCTGACAAGTCAAACAAGAATACACAAACTCGACAATATCCTTATTCATACGAGGCCACCAAAATATTTTTCTCAAATCTTGATACATCTTAGTAGCACCCAGATGAATACTCAATCCACTACAATGCCCTTTTTCAAGAATACTCTTCTTCAGTTCAACAACATCAGGAATACAAATCCTATCACGACACCTCATGATACCATTCTCATCAATTCGAAAATCACCACCTTGACCTTGATTGATCAAAGTCAACCGATCCACTAAACTCAAATCAGATTTCTGTCCTTCTCGAATCTCGCTCAAAATACCACTAGTGAGCTTTAACATACCAAGCTTAACTCCATAAGAAGTCTTCTCACACACCAAACTCAAATCACGAAATTGCTCAATTAATTCCAATTCTTTTACCATCATCATCGACATATGCAACGATTTCCTACTCAAAGCATCAGCTACCATATTCGCTTTTCCCGGATGGTAATTCAAACCAAAATCATAATCTTTTAGAAGTCATAACCATCTTCTTTGCCTTGCATTTAATTCTTTCTGATCAAAGAGATACTTCAAACTCTTATGATCACTAAACACCTCAAATCTCAAACCGTACAAATAATGTCTCCAAAGCTTCAACACAAACACAACGACGGCCAACTCTAGGTCATGCGTCAGATAATTCTTTTCATGCACTTTGAGTTGCCTCGAAGCATAAGCTACTACTTGTCCATTTTGCATCAACACACCTCCTAAACCCATCAAAGAAGCATCACAATACATAACAAACGGTTCTTCCGGATTCGGCAAAATCAAAACAGGAGCCGTAGTCAATATTCTCTTAAGCTCTTGGAAACTTTCCTCACACTTTGCATCCCAGACAAAAGCTTGACTCTTCCTAGTCAACTTAGTCAACCACAGTGATAACTTAGCAAATCCTTCAATGAACTTCCGATAATAACCGGCCTAACCAAGAAAACTTATAGTCTCAAAAACCGATTTCAGAGTCTCCCAATGTGACACCGCTTCAACCTTCGACGGGTCAACTGCAATACCTCTACTCGAAATGACATGACCAAGGAAACTCACTTCCTTCAACCAAAATTCACACTTAGAAAGCTTCACATAAAGCTGCTTCTCTTTCAACACAGATAACACAATCCTCAGATGCTCGGCATGTTCTTCTTCACTCTTTGAATAAACCAAAATATCATCGATGAACACAACCATAAACTTATCCAAATAAGCATGGAAAATCCTATTCATGTACTCCATAAATACACCCGGTGCATTAGTCACACCAAATGGCATCACATAATACTCATAATGTCCATACCTCGTTCTAAAAGCAGTCTTCGAAATATCCTCAGCCTTCACATGAATCTGATGATACCCCGATCTCAAATATATCTTACTAAACACACTCGCACCAATCAACTGATCCATCAGATCATCAATCCTCGGAAGTGGATACTTATTCTTGATGGTCACTTTGTTCAGTTGTCTATAATCCACACAAAGTCTCATAGAACCTTCTTCTTTTTAACCAACAATACTGGTGCACCCCAC
This sequence comes from Lathyrus sativus, assembly GCA_963859935.3. Lineage (NCBI taxonomy): Eukaryota > Viridiplantae > Streptophyta > Magnoliopsida > Fabales > Fabaceae > Lathyrus > Lathyrus sativus. The sequence goes on along the minus strand of OZ012740.1, from coordinate 148,087,431 downwards.
AGCGACACACTCGGACGAATAAACCTCTTACCAAGAAAATATTTAATTTGACTCTTCAACTCTTTCAGTTCCGTTGCGGACATACGATACAGAGTCATCGATATCAGACTAGTTCCGAGAAACAAGTCTATCGTAAACTCCACTTCTCGTTCTGGCGGTAAATCTCTTATCTCATCAGGAAATACTTCCGGAAAATCACAGACAATTGGTAAAGTGTCAATTGTTCCACTTTCACCAATACTCAATGTTGCCAATAACATAAATACCCTCGCACCATCTTGCACTGACTCCTTCACTTGCTTAGCAGCCAAAAACAAATCTCCCTCCTCATCAGGTTCCGGAAAAATAACTGTCTTGTCAAAATAGTTAATATAAACATGATTGAATTCCAACCAATTCATTCCGAGAATGACATCAAGTTGGTCTAAGTGAAGACATACTAAATCAACTTCGAAGTCTTTACCGAAAATACTCAACGGACAATTCAAACACACATACGGAGTATTTACCGAACCTATAGCAGGAGTATCAATAACCATACCTCCACTCATAACAGACATCTCAAGATTCAATCTCTTAACACAAACCAAAGAAATAAAATAATGCGTAGCTCCAGTGTCAATTATAGCGATCAAAGGTATACTATTAATGAAACACGTACCTCAGATCAATCGATCATCACTAGCAGTCTCCGATCTAGATAGAGCAAACACTTTCCCGCTCCCTTGAGTCTTCTTCGGTTTGTCACACTTGGTACTAATGTGCCCTTGCTCACCACAGTTGTAGCAATTCACATTCGTACCACTTCGGCACTCAAGAGCTTTGCGGTCTGGCTTGCCACACTTGAAACACTTCAATCCAACATTTTTACACTCAGGAGCACGATGTCCCACTTCACCACAATTATAACACCTTACCGGAGTGGAAGCTCCTCCCCCACTCAGCTTCTTACCATAACCATCTTTTTGCTTCCCTTTATCTGCAGGAGTCACATAAGGCTTCCCTCAGAATTGGCCCTTTCCCTTCTTATCACTTAAACTCTTGTAGTGGCTAGACCGAGCCCTACTATCCTCATCATAAATCCTACTCTTGTTCACTAGCTCAGAAAACTTCCTGATTTCCTGATAACCAACAGCTTGTTTGATCTCATGCCTCAAACCATTCACAAATTTGAGACACATAGATCTCCCAGCACTAGCAGTGTTATAGTGAGGGCAAAACTTAATCAATTCTTCAAATCTTGCGCATACTCGGCTACCGTTGACTTACCCTGCCTCAGCTCAAGGAATTCAATTTCCTTCTTTCCACGCACATCCTCTGGAAAATACTTCTCCAAAAATGTCTCTCTGAAAAGATCCCAAGTAATCACCATCTCGTTCTCTTCAAACCTTTGGCGAGTATTACCCCACCAATCCTCAGCTTCTTCTTTAAGCATATGAGTGCCAAACTGCTCCCTCTGCACATCTGAACAATTCATAACTCGAAAAATCTTCTCTATTGCTTTCAGCCAAACCTGTGCTTTGTCAGGCTCATGGGTTCCCTTGAAAATCGGTGGATTATTCCTTTGGAACCTTCCCAGAGCATGAAATTTGTCATCAGCATTGTTTCAAACATTCACATTGGCTTGAGGATTCTGCCCAATTGCTCCAGCCAACCTTGTCAAAGCCTCCACAATCGCTTCATCATTCCTACCGGAAACCATCGTTCTAAATCTCAACAACATAACTCCATCAGAACAAACAAATATTGATAGTGTCACACACAATCAGATATACACAAGGAAACAAACAAGTTAACAACTTGGCCAACTAGCTGACCTGCTCTGATACCACTGTCGCTACTGCGAAAATCGGCGCCGACTATGACAGAAGAGTCGCCACCGTGCGTTATTTATCCCACAAGAGGGAAAGGAGACGCTCAGAGTAAACCTAACGCAAAGAGGGAAAGGAATGGTCATCGCAACCAAATCCTGGATTCGGGAGTCAGTTACGCAAGGGGAAGGTATTAGCACCCCTCACGTCCGTCGTACTCGACGGGATCCACGCTTGTTTTCTATCTAAGGGTATGTTTATCTATCTACTCTAAAGGTCTGGGTTAAAAAGAAAAGAAAATGACTCGGCAAAGTATCGCACTTTATGCCTACGTATTCCCGTCTGAAACGAGAAATCAGAGTCAACGTAGTTCGCCTAACTATGGGTTAAGGGGGGAAGGTTGCTCGCCGAGATATCGCATCTCGTGCCTACGTACTTTCATACGGCATGAAAGATCAGAGCAAACGTAGTTCGGGCTACGGAAGACTCAAGCTTGTCTGACAGTTTTTTTATCTTCTTAAGAAAGAGTTTTCCTGATTAAGGGTCCAAGAGGACAAAAACAGAGTTTGAATGTTTGTTCGAGTCTTTTACGAAAGAACTGTTTTTTAGGATGTTTGCAATCTCAGTCGCACTAGAGGCTATGACCCAGGAGTGAACGCTTCGTATGTCACCCAAAGGGCACCACACTAACATCCAGATTACTGGAGAGAGACCCTTCACCAACCTTTGCCCAAATAGCTTAAGGCTCGTAACGCACGACTTCAATTAACCTTATTACTGTGTTTTTGAATTGTTTTGAGATAAGAAGAGAAAGACGCCCTAAAACTATGGCTGAAAGGGGGATCTACCTACAATTATCATGCATGGGTCAAAACCTAATGTCTGTCATAATTCCCTCTTGCACAGAGGAAATCAGAGATCCTAGGGAAAACAACAAAAGAAAACAAGCAGTAAACAGTAAACAGTAAAATGCATGCTATGCAACAGTACAAGCGAGGCAAGGGAGTCCGGTTCAACCTCGAATCTAAGAAAACAACAGGCAAGGGGAGACAAGCTCCACCACAAACCTAGAGGTAATCAACACAAGCAAACAGACAAAACAACAAAAGAAAAGAAATAGAGAAAGCAGCCCAAGCAGCAGCAACAGTCTTCAGCAGACAGCAATTTCAATCCTCAACAGCAACTCTGAACAACAAATCCTCTTGACAGCAAGGTTGACAGCAAAAAAGGCTTCATCTTCAAGCTAGCTTCTATCTTCAAGCTTCATCAAACTTCATCTTCAAGCTCTAGCAAGCATACTCCAAGCAAAGGACTAATCACTAAGATCAAAGTTGAAATGTTGAGAACCAAATGAAAACCAAAGGAAATCATCAAGTACCAACGTTGAAATGGAAAGGCATCCTCAAAGTTCTACTCAACTATGGGCATACCACACATCCCTCCAAAGGAGAGATGGAGTTTCCCTAGGAGGAATTTACATCATTGGGTAGAATAGAAGCACACAATGCATTCTATGTTTGATAAAAGAATCAAAACTAGTCCTAATGGCTCTTCCTAAAACCCTAATTTCCTAAGCTCCTAAAAAGCTCCTAAAAGAGAAGAAAGCTTCAAATACAAGCTCCAATCTTCAAGCCACAACAGCTACACCAAATCTAGAAGACCTCCCAATAATGAATCCAAGCAAATCCAGCTCCAAAGTCACCAACAAGACCAAACAAACAAGAGCACTAAAACTAGAACACCACAAGCAAAAGCAACTTGCAAAATACAACTAAAATAGAAAACTAAGTTGTAAAATTCTAATAAAATTCCTAGGGGAAAATACATGTTTAAAAAACCTAGGGTTAAAATATTAAATCCTAATTCAACATCTAAGTCACCTAAATAATTTCTAGATCGAAGGGTGTCAAAGTGATCCACAAGTTTGGGAAGGCTCTAAGATCAACACCTAAAACAGAATCTAAAGTTGTTCTAAAATTCCAACAAAACTCCTAAGGGAACATGGATATCTACCCTAAAACATACTAAAAATCCAAAGCCAGATTCAACACCAATTGGAAGAACAAAATTTAACAAGACAGATGATCAAATATGCGAAATTAAGAGAATTAAATAAAATAAGAAAAATTACATTAAAATGAAAAATGCATGAAAATGCATTTTATTGATTTCAGAAAATCACAAATTCTCTCAAGATCATGGATATGTTTTTAAAATAATTTTTGGATCAAAATTGAATTTATTGTAATTTTTTGAATCAATAAAGCATTTAAAATAATAAAAATCAAACAAAAGAAATATTAAAACTGAAATAAAACACGAGCCAATGGATGAGGGGACTTGGTAAGCAGATCCAAGAGCTATGGGCGTGTCCACGCAAGCATCCCAGTCACACACTGACTGAGATTAATGAAACGCAGCGTTTTGTGTTGAGAGTCAAATTCTCAGATCAAACGTGAGCCATCAGATGCTCCTACTAAGTCTTCTCAACAGACTAATCCAACGGCATTGAGTCATCGTCTTTGTTCAAATCCTCAGATGGAGGGAGCACTGTTTAGGTGGCCGGAGAAGACCTCTGGTTGTCTTCTCTGGTGAGCAGGTGGTTGCAGGTGATCAAAAATTCCAAACCTCATACCAATCTCACTCAAAATTTTATGCTGATCACGATTATGAGCTTAGAATTTCCTAAATCCTTATGCATTTTCAAAACAGATACTAGATCTAAATTATGTAATATTCTTGAATGTCACCAAAGCCTATACTAAAGGTATAGATGTATTCCTCAAGTTACTCTGATCATCCTAAGCTATCACAATTGCATTGATTCCTCAAGATCAACCATAACTGAATCCAAACAGAAATCGTGACACCTTCTTGATCATCACCAAATGCTATCTGTCGCTACTCGAAAAATGCGTCGCGCAACGACGGGAAGGCGAAAAAGATAGACAGAAGAGTCGCCACCGAATTTTAGTTATCCTATGAGAGGAAAGGAAAATATCGAGAAAACCTTAAGAAAAGAATGGATAAGATGGTCTCGCAACCATGAACGGGTTTGGAAGCCGGTTATGCGAAGGGAAGGTATTAGCACCCCTCGCATCCATCGTACTCGATGGGAACCTTTTGTTTGTCGATGTGTGAATTTATGCTTAAATATTATGCTATGAAAAGTGTTCCACAGGGTAAAAGTAAAGGGTATTAGAGACGGGGAAAGAGAGATAACAGAGGGGAATGGAGAAAGAACGGACTCGGTAGGACTTCGCAGTCCTATGCCTACGTATTCTCAATAGATGTGAGAAAGTCAGAGTCGACGTAGTTCGGGGAACTACAGATATGGGGGGAATGTGCTTGGCAAGGATTGTGGCCCTTGTGCCTACGTATCTTTACTTAAAAGAAGTAAAGAATCAGAGCAGCCGTAGTTCGGCCTACGGTGTGCGGGGTGAAAAAGGGAGCTCGCCAAGACATCGCCATCTTGTGCCTACGTATTCTCATCTGGCATGAGAAATCAGAGCAAACGTAGTTCGTGCTAACGGTGTGTTGATGTTTTTTATGGATGATGCCATCGTGCGCATTCTAGCAGTTAGGTGTTTTGCTGCTCGCTCATTGGAGACTTAGGCATTACCTGTTCGCGGTAGAACGGACGTAACATATCCTGTTTGAAAGATTGATTAGTTTTCGCCACGCGAGGCAAGAAGTCACGTTTGATTGATTGGATTGTTTTTTAGGGAGCGAGACAGGTCCTCGGATAGTAACCCCTACGGGTAGTACCCAATTCATTGTCTCAAAGTTTTTGTTATAAAAAGGTGTGGCGAACGAGGCGTCTTCGTATTGAAAGACGAGCGTCGAAACCACCCTCACTACAGTGGGCATCCCAACGCTCGGAGAAGAAGAGGTCTACACCCAATCCTCTCTCTTTAATTCAATGCAAAGAGAACTTCGTTCTCTTATTAAAGATGTTTTTGGGTTTTGAATGGTAAGCGCTTTGTGACAGAGAACCCTACGGTAAACGTCAACACTCGGGATAGGAGAAGGCCTACGCCTAACCACTCCACGACAATTCAAGTTTTTGTTGTAAAAATAATTTGAAATGCACTCGGTGCGGGACCGAGGTTTTAGGTGTGAAAATTGTGGAAGGAAGTTGTGAAAGGGAGAGGTGGTGGATAGAGGCGCGTCTTCGTATTGAAAGACGAATATCGAGACCACCCTCACTACAGTGGGCATCCCAACATTCGGAGAGGAAGAGGTCTACACCCAATCCTCTCTCTTTAATTCAATACAAAGAGAAACGATTCCTTATTGAAGGGGTTTGAAAATGCACTCGGTACGAGACCGAGGTTTTAAGAGCAAAAGGGGTGGAAGCGTCTTTGTATTGACAGACGAGCATCGAGACCACCCTCACTACAGTGGGCATCCCTACGCTCGAAGAAGAAGGGGTCTACACCCAATCCTCTTTTTAGCTCAACACAAAGAAATGATTTTAAGGAGATGAGATTTGAAAATGGATGGGAAGCGCCTTCGTATTGAAAGACGAGTGTCGAAACCACCCTCACTACAGTGGGCATCCCAACACTCGGAGAAGAAGGGGTCTACACCCAATCCTCTTTTTAGCTCAACACAAAGAAATGATTTTAAGGAGATGAGATTTGAAAATGGATGGGAAGCGCCTTCGTATTGAAAGACGAGTGTCGAAACCACCCTCACTACAGTGGGCATCCCAACACCCGGAGAGGAAGAAAGCCTACACTTAATCCCCTCTTTTTAATTCAATATAAAGAATAATTGGATATTGAAGATGGTTTGTCAATGTTTTTAAATCGAGTTGGGACAAGCGACGAAGAGAGAAAAGAGGTGGTCTCAGATCCAACATTACTTATCAATAATTTGACTGGTAATGAATTACGGAGGTCTCGTCATCGACCAAAACAGATGAAGATGGGACAAAACGCCCAATAACAAATGAGAAATACAACTCAACTTCTAGAAAGAAAATAATAGAGATATTCTAAAACTTCTAAAATAAAATATAATATATAATTCTAAAAGAAAATAATATTGCATAAAAAAAAATATAATACATATATTTATAAAATTTTAAAAGAAATATTAAAAAAAAGAAATCAATATAAATATAATATATGCAACTTAATAACAGTAACAAAATGCTAATATAAAACAAAATATATAATGTAGACATATAACAAAAATAACATATTAACTAAATATATATATTTACATATAAAAAACAGTCTGTACATAATAATAATAATAATAATATAAACCGTATATAATGTAGTTTATCAAAATAATTTATAAACAAAAAAAATATTAATTAAATTAAAAAAAACAGAGGGGGATTATGTGAGTAAAAACGGGGTGAGTAAATGAAGAAATGGGCCAAAAGCCTGGTAAAAAAAAAAAAGAAACTCAACATGAGTTATTGGAATAACTCAGATCAGAAAACAAAAATCGTTGGTTATGGACGCTGAAACAACGAACCAAGCTTCTCCATGAGCTGGCGTAGATCCAAAGCAGCCATCATCGCTCGATAAAATTCATTACCAAGATGAATTGCTCAGAAGACAAATCTTTCATCGACCAACAGCGACGTACTCGAGCTTCTTCTTCCCAAATTCGATCTCTCTCTCTCTCCATTCAATCCGCCTCATATTTCAAGATTTCCCCTGGCTTCGATCAGGTTTCTTATTTGATTTTCTGGTTTCAGATTCAATTGTTAATGGGTTTGAGAGTTGTGGTTGAAAAGGAGGTTGGGTGGTGGTGTTTCGTTTGAAGTGAATATTTCTGGGTTTGGATTTCAATCGATGAAATCAATGACAGGTTGGGGTGAGGGTTCATGGTTAGAAAAGACGGTTGTTGAGATTGATGGTGAGTTTTCGGTTGTGGGCTTTGAAGGTGGTAAGACGGTGGTTCCATTGAGTTACGATTAGAATGATTTTCTGGATTGGGGAAGATGGTGGAGTGTTGAGTTTGGATGAAGGAGGAGGTCGATGTGGTGGATGAACACCGAATGCTTGATTGCGAGTTTGAGATCCTCATGACTCTGCGTCAAGGTTTGTTTTCTATTCTTCTTCTTGTTCTGGGTTTCTCTCTGCTTTGCTCAAGCTGAAGGTTTTTTAAATGAAGATGGTTGCGTTTTGGATTCGCGTGGAAAGTTTGGTGTTTGTGGTTGATGAATTTTGAGGTGGTAGTTTCGATTTCAGTGCGTTTACGAGCGGAACACCGAAGAGTAAAAGAGGATGTGAACCCCCTTTTTGAAGCTTGAAGATATGGTCATTTTAAAGTAGCAGTAAGGAGGCAGTGAGTTGTATGGTTTCGAAGCTGGTTGGTTGAGATCTCCGGGTTTGAGGGTAAGAGTTTCATATCTCGATGGAATTGTGAGAGGTTTTCTGGGTGAGTTGGATGTTGAAGTAGAAGATTGAAGTAGAAGATTAAATTTCTGTGAGGGTGAAGTATGAAGAGTTTCGAAAGTTGTTTGAGGTTGATAGTGAAATCTGAAAAAAAAAGTTTGAAGATGGATGAGTGATTTTGGTTGAATAGAGGTTTGAATCTGTTTGAGTGAAGGAGTTAGATGTTAATGAAAGTGATGTTCAAACGGTAATGAAGTTTGATATTGAGAGTTGGAGAAGATCGAAGATGGTTTGGAAAGGAAAATGGTTTTGAGGATCGAAGTTGTTGGGAAGGTTGAAGAAGAGGATTCGAGCTGATTGAGATTTTGTATGAGTAATGAAAGGTTTGTGTGCTGATGGTTTTGGAGTTATGTGGTATAGGCTGAGGTGTTGTAGCTGGCGGTACGGTTTTAACAGAGCTTGTCTGGTGTGGGTCTTGTGTAGCAGGGTAGTGTGTGTGGGCTGGCTGCTTTGTTTTGCAGGCTGTTGTGTGTAGCAGGTTTGCAGCAGGGTATTGTCTGTCGGTACGGTTGTGCAGAAGTTGTCTACTGTCCTCCATCCATACCAACCACGAAGAAAGAGCAGCCATCAAGATGATAGCTCTGAACGATGTTTTCGTTGTTTTGGAAGACAATCTCAATGAAAGATCTGTAATCAGCTTGCAAAACAAAGGTGTCAAGGTAAATGCCACCACCAGTGGGCCTGTCAGATATGCTTCCAACTCGAAAAAACACCGGAAATTTTGAAGTAGTCGGCGAGCTTAAGAGGCGTGTCTGGTGAAACGTAAGACACACTGTTGATTGCGTATCTTTGCTTGCCATTAACTTGACCAGGAGAACTAGACAGAATGATTGTCTTGGTCGTGTTTATGAGACCGTAATGGTAGGATCCTTGTGGATTAGGCCTTGGTCCACTTGCGGTAAGGTTAGTCTTGATTGATCGGGCCTGGTTCAAAGACCAATCAACTTGGATTGTCGGTCCACCAGGAGGTGGGCCTGATACCGGGCCTGCAGAGTTATTATAACGAAGTACGCCAGTAGTGGTAAGGATCTTCGGCGAGAATCTTGTGGAAACCACAATGTAGTAGTCTTGAGAAGGTTGATCAGCCGTTACTAGCACGGAATAGGATTGTCCAACATGAACATCAAGTGAGGAGTATGTAGTTTGAAGAGTGTGTGTCCCTTCAACTTCTACCAACTTCATTTTGTGATTCTGAATTCTGAAGCTAAGGGAATGTTGTAATCCCACATTCGATATCCTAAGCCTGTAAGTCTTTCCTTGTTCGACGTTGAAAGACAATCCGTTAGGGCCGCGACCATTGATGAGGATTCCATCAGGTATAGGAAGCTTCTTTCCATGATCAAGATGGGCTTTTAGAGTCGTATGGTTGGACTTGTACCAATCACCAATAAGGACAGTGTAATCACCAGAAGGATCAGGGAAAGGAACTGGAATCCTTGGCCTACTCAGTATCCTAATACCTCCAAAACCACCAGCTGCTTTATGAAATGCAAGAGATGGAAAATAGTAAAACTTCCAATTTGATCTTTCACTTGAAGTATGTAAGTAAAGTTCTTCCCTGGTGGAATTGGACATGTTGTTCCAAATACACCATCCTCAAATGAATTCCTTCTCTGCTGGATCCCATTCCAAAAGAGGAGAAAGGGTTCATCTAAACTGTTGAAGACATTGATAATGAGGTTGTCGTTTGTAACAGAATGAATGTCTGGACCAGGGAATTGTCCGTTGATCAATATACCTCTTTGACGAACTCCGAGTGGGTAAATGTCACCATAAGTAACATTCCAGTTGAAGAATTTATATGGATCTTCAGCTGAAGTAATGTGGAAGACAGAAACAACAACACTTAGAAGGAGTGTTAATGCTCTCTCTAAGTTGAGCTTCATTTTTTTTGGACTATTTTTCTTTCTATTGTATTGGTACCGGTTCAAATCACCAATGGTGTTGTTGTAGGTTCGTTGCAGCTGTTCCTTCCGTAGGAAAATTTGTTTGCGACAAAGGACAATGGTTAGATCGTTGAAATGGTTGAAGCCTAATGTAATCATTTATTGCTAGCATCGGAATCATGTGTATTCTTTTTGCACCGCCGATGATGTGGGACTGTTTGCAAGTATATAAAAACTTTAAAACAAAGTTATCATGTGACTGTTAATGAACCGTGATTGGTTTTCTCCTGCAGGTCTGAACTCGCTCCTAGAAACAGAAGGAAAGCCATATGTTATTTTCCGGTGTCGTGCGTTGTGAATACCGGATGTATGCGGCGAATCACGCAGTATGTACTCTTACCACCATTTCAATTGTCATGCTGCTGTATTTTCCATCTGTTTTCGTTTCTTACTCTTTTGCTCCCTGTGCCCAGAACGGTATTACGATTTTTCGTGTGCAAATCGCGGCTTTGATATCATACGGGACTCATGAGGCCTCCGTTGCTGGTTGTATGCTCTTTCTTGTAGGTTTGCGCTGGAACCGTGTGAGTTTGCAACGTGGCCATGGTTGCATTATATTGTGTACTAATGTGTATATTGATTTTTTCAGGTATTCCCGTTCAACATTAGGATCAACACAAACATAGTCACCTTAATGCAGTGCCATCCTTCATTACCAAAAGAGCCAAGCCCTTCGAAATCTAGCTTCACGCGAATGCCATTCTCAGGAAAACCAGGATCAATCATCAAGTGTAAAAAACAGTGGGAATTTATTTAAACTTACAGATTCCTCTTGTAGTTTTTGAACCTCTTTAATGTGCAATATATTGTAGAATTATTGATGTAACATTGTTCACATAATAGCCTTGTCACTTTCAACATTGTCCTCTGCTTGTGGTATTTTGCTTCATGACTTGTAAAATAAAACTAATGTCCTTCTTGCTTAATCTTTGTGTAATGTATGCTAAATTTATGGAATCTTGAAGTTATAAATGGGCCTTGGTTGGCTATTCACGCCCTTGAATTTAGACTCCAAAAAGTCTCATGAACCGAATTCCACCATTTTGGATTCTCACTTAGGAAAGAGGTCTTAAAACCAATCACAAATCAATTTTGTGCCTTTGACTGAATTAAAACCTATTCTGCTGATGAATCAAATGAACTTTATCACTTGAATCCAATGAGCATGAATATGCCTTAATTGAAAAGAACAAAACTCCATGTAATTCTCCACCATAAAGCATTTGAATTTTCTGACTATGAGGAATGGAAGGATGTATAAATGAGAAATGTATACAAGTAGGACAATTTTGGGTATGCTCATGCAATGTGATATGCTAATGCAATGAAATGAAACATAAACCAAATGGAGAAAAGGTAGGGCAAATTTTGGGGTACAACAGTTGCCCCTATTTAATCGACTTGGACCAGAAGGGATGAAAGGCAACCGCTTTCAGATGTTCATGGTAGAAGGTGATTGAATACAAAAGAACCCGGAAATTTGCCAACCGCAAAAGAAACCTCTGACATCGCTATCAGGCGTCTATATCAAGTAGAACATCTGACCTCATCGTCAGTCATAAATCAAGTACAAACGTCTGACCTCGCCGTCAACTTTTAATAGCGTCTAACCTCGCCGTCAGAACTCAATATCTAAATGGTAAACCACCTGACTTCGCTGCCAGTCCACAAAATAATCTGACTTCGCCGTCAATTCTCAAACAATCTTCTGACCTTACCGTCAAATTTACAATATTTTCTGACTTCGCCGTCAAAATTTTCTTTAAAATCGTCTTCTGACTTCGCCGTCAATCCTCAGAATAATCTGACCTCGCCGTCAACTTTTCCGTATTTTCTGACTTCGCCGTCAAAATTTACTTCTCAACATTGCCGTTTGAAGAATCAAATTGTTGCACCCCAAAATTTGACCAACAATTATTTATTCATTGAATGTTTGAAAGTTGATACCTTCATCAGACAGTTCAAGAGATCTTCAGAGGAATTTGTTGGAACCAGGGTTGTGTGCTTCATAGCTTGAGAGTTGTGGGTGTTCCTCAGATGATTCTGAGATTTTGAGAATGAACTTGATATTTTGAGAAAGCCTATGAGATGTCTTGATAGCCATCATGAAGCCCAGAGAGGTCATTATGCAAGAATTTAGAAGATTCAACCATGAATGGTAGAATTAGGGTTTTGACTGGGTCAACCCTAGATTAACTGAAAATTTGGAGAAGGTTGAGACCTAATCCAGGGGCCATGAGATCATGGAATGATGTATGGATATGTTATAAAGATGATTCCTAGGCCAACCCATCATGATTGAGGAGTTGGAGAAGTTTTGAGTTAGGGTTTCTGAGGATTGGCAGTGAAAAAACCCTAGTTTGATCCCTATCTTCCAGGAAGTTTTAGCTCTAGATGTAATTGATATCTCATCTTCCACACAACATGAATGTTGTAGAGCTTGTTCTTAGCTTTAATTTGAGTGGTGGAAGTCCTTGATAGGAGTTACAGAGCTCAAGTTATGGTTTGGACAAATTACAGGTCAGCTGAGGTGTGTGAATCTGGGTCCTTGAAAGTCACCCAACTTGCAGACAACTTTTTCCCTAGTAGGATAATTCCTATGGTCTCTTGGTAAACATTAATGTTGGAGGGCATCTTCTTAGCTTTAATTTGAGTGGTAGAAGTCCTTGATAGGATTTGTGGAACTCAACTTATGGTTTGAACAAGACAGGGGTATTTTGGTCATTTGTCAGTTATAGGTCACTTTTAAGCAAATGCCATATCTCCTATTTCCAAGCCTCAAATGGAAAAACTCAAAACATGAAAGTTGTTCAAAAGGTGATTTTAAGTCTATAAAGAAGGTCATTAATTGTTGGAAAAGCTCATAGCATGGAGTTGCATGATTGGTCAAAAATGAACTAAAAATGGCATATAAGTTTAAGAAGTTGAAATTGGAAATTGGTTTGGAGGATCTAGAAATCCAAAATGGGTCATCCAATATATCATTTTGATTGGAAACATCATTTTGAGAACATTGGTTTAGATAGAATTTTGATTTGAAGCTTAAAAATGAGGTTCCTTTGGAAAAGTGTTACTTGAAAAAGAAGGCAACTTTGAAAAGGCTTGCACAAGTGAAAGAAAGGGCTGATTTGCATTCATTCCTTCTCAATATCTCACATAAGGAGAATTTGACACAAGAATAAGAACTTGGTACATGAGATATGGATCATTCAAAATACCATCACATGATACTTTCCACACTTTTCTAGCACCTTCTAGATGAATCTAGAAATTTCCATCCATCATTATAAGAAGGGTGATCTTCATTGAGTTCAAGGTTGGTGATAGCAAGAGAATTCAGAGGGGAGAGAAAGAGAAAAGCACCCATTGAAGAGGTTTCTTCAAGTTGAAGCAATTCTGGTTTCCTTCCATTGCAGATCTTCTCCTTCATCACAAGTGCAAACAGAAGGCCATTGATCATCCAAGGATCCTTTGGAAGAAGTTTCAAGGCTTGAAAGCATCCACACGAGTCTCTACCATAACCTCTTGACAGGTTCTTTTTTCATCACCATTCTCTTAAGTTATGTAGTTTTAATTAGTTTTATAGGCATAGAACTGATGTACTAGGGTAGATGATGAAATTCTGAGAGTTAGAGCCCGATCCATGGTAGTTGATGGCAGAGCCAAGAAACTTTGATCTCCAAGAATTAGCTGGTTTGTTAGTTTCAGTTATCAAGAATTAGCTTAGAATGGTTAGGGTAGTGTGTGGAGTAACTGTATGCCATTAGATTCAAGGATTATGGAAGGTTGGCATCAGGTGCATATGGTTGAACCACGATCTTGCAAGCTTCTGTTGGGATGATCTAGAGAGAGTTAGGGAAAATGGTACGTATGGCTGTGTTCCCCTGGATGAGTAGATGATCTTTCGTTTTGGAATCGTGGAATTTCATCCACTGAGCAGAGAGAACGAGGTGGTTGAGTTTGTGTGCATGAAACGAGCGAACCTGAAAACCCTAATTCGTTTTGGGGACGATGAGCTGCGTCCGTTGGATCTGGGTCAAGCATTTGACTTTGAGAAGGATCGTGTGGCTGCCATTTAATTGAAAACGGAGGGAAAATTTAAAAATCAAAACACAGTCGTTTGGTTTAGTGATTAAGTCTGGGCTTAAGTCAGTTTTGCTTTCCACACACCCACCATCGGGCCCATTTAGTTTAACACGTGAAAATCTTGCTGAACGCACCTCCCACGCGCGAATTCTCTTAGTTTGGTTTCTGACTGAGTAGTGGGCTTATCCAACTTGCTACGCGCACCCCACCAAATTCCAGCCCATGTATAATTGAACTAGTGCGTATTCCTATCCACACCCCCTCCCCTTTAATTGTATTATTTTCTTTTTAATTCTTTTAATATTTTTCTTGTTTTTAGAAATTCATATAAAATTGATAAATAATGATTTTTTGTTCCTTCTTTTTGCTATGTTTAGATAATAATGTATAGAAAATTATAAAAATAAAAATAGGATTTTATTTTTAATGTAGAATTTTTAGTGATATTTTCTTTTAAATAGGGCATTTATTTTCTTTTAGTTGATATCTCATTTTCTATGAATTGTTTTAGGACTTTCCCTTAGGATTTTTGAGCCATTCTTTTTGGCATAGTTAGATATTGAACCCTAGTTTCATGTAGGATTTATCTCTTGATTTGTAGATTAAAATTTGATGTAGTTTGATTGTTAGACATTTAGGTGCTCTAATTAGGGTTTTAGGTTGTATAAGTAGATTTGAACCATTTTGTTTTGGGGTTTATAGGCCAAATTAGTGTATGGGGAATATATGGGTTAAGGGTAAGTATGTATAGAACCCCCTAGGATTTTGCTAGAATATTGTATGGTATTTTAGTATTTTTCATTGATTTTTGAATGTATGGATAGTATGTGTGTTGCTTAAAGGCATAAATTGTATTGTTGTGTTTGTTTTTCTTCTCCTTTGAGTGTGTGGGCCCTGAAGATTGAGTTGAAGACCTTGTGGATCATCATGGAAGCTTTGAAGACCTTGCAGAGGAGTTTAGCATCGCTTTTGTTGTTTTGTTTATAGGTTTATAGGTGCATAGGCAGAGCCCTAGATAGAATATTTTGTTCAATAAACAAGGAGTGTCTTGTTCACCTCCTTTCTTCTCTGAGACACAGAGTCCCTTAAGGGTATTCACCTCTCTCCTTTGGAGGGATTAGTGACCTTGCCCATAAGGTAGAACTTTGAGAGAGCCTCTCCTTTGATGTTAAGTCCTCAATGGCATCCTTTGGAAGTCAGTGAGTACTGTGACATCCCCACCTCATCTTGGTAACTGAATCTTGTTTGCTGGAGCAATGGAGCCATTGAAGATAGAAGCTAAGGCCTTGAAGAGGATGATTCCTTGAAGATTATTGAATTCTGAAGACTCTGTGAAGATCAAATTGATCCCTGAAGATAGTGAAGCCTGAAGGTAGAGCTGATCAAAGGAGCTGAAGCTCAAGGGAGAAGATAAGTTGATACTCATGTTGTAGGGTTGATACCTGGAAAGCAAGTGGTCTCTGAAGTCTGAAGACTGGGTTGCTGCTGGGGGAGCTGAGGCTTTCTTCTGTTTTCTTTGATGTATTGTGTGTTTTGTCTGACTTGTCTGTTGCATTAGACTAAGCCCATGTAGAATAAGTTCAGTCTAAGAGCAGGAGTGCACCTGATTGTATTGTTATTGCTTGGCTTTGCTTGCGGGTATTCGGTAGAGCCCAGCTCCCTTGCCCATGTGTTTATTTTGCTTGATAGCATGATTTCATTTTCTGTCTGTATGATTACAGTTTACTGTTTTTGCTTGATAGCATGTTGTTTATTTTCAGTATGATTATTGTTATTTCATGACTGGCTTGAGGTTGAGACGAGCTTGTGGAGGCTGAAGCCCCACACACATTTCCTCCCTCACTTGCATTGCATGCATTTTACTGTTAAGCTGATGCTTTGTCTGTTTTGGTGTATCATTGACATGATCCCTTAGGACTCTCATTTCCTTTGATAAGGATTTGATGATAGAATTTTAGGTTGAAACCTATGCATGATAACTTCTAGGAGTTCCCTGTTCAAACCTCAACCATAGGATGAATCCATGGCATGACAACAGTAGGACTTGATAGTCTCCCTCCTAGTTGGGCCTGTTCTCTTCTCATCTCGAAACAGTTTAAGATACAGTAATCATGAATGATTTCTCTCGTACGTTACGAGCCTTAAGCTATCTGAGAAAGGATTGTGGGAGAGTTTCTTTTCCATAGTCTGGATGTTTAGTATGGTACCCTTTGGGTGACATGCGACGCATTCACTCTCAGGTCATAGTCTCTAGTGCGGTTGAAATCGCAAACACAATAAAAAACACTTCTTTCGTAAAAACAGGAAATAAACCGTAGTTTCCCGAAGTACGTGAGCTCTGATCTCTCATGCCTGTTGAGAGTACGTAGGCACAAGATGGCGAAGTCTTGGCGAGCTACCTTCCCCCATAACCCTTCGTAGGGCGAACTACGTTGACTCTGATTTCTCGTTCCAGACGGGAATACGTAGGCATAAAGCGCGACGCTTTGCCGAGTCATTTTTCTTTTCTTTTTCAGCCAGCCTTGATAGGTAGATAGATTATAACCAACCCGTCCAAGTAAACAAACAAGCGAGGATCCCGTCGAGTACGACGGACGTGAGGGGTGCTAATACCTTCCCCTTGCGTAACCGACTCCCGAACCCAGACAATGGTTGCGATGACCTTGTCTTACCCTTTTTCGTCAGGTTTTTTCCGATCGTTTCCTTTCCCGCTCTGAGGGATAAATAACGAAAGGTGGCGACTCTTCTGTCATGCCGACACCTTATTTTCGCGCAAGCGACACAAATCATCTAACATCGTCGTCAGAACAAACTTCTCAACATCGCCGTTGAAGAATTAAATCACTTTGACATCGCCGTCAGAAAAAACTTCTCAACATCGCCGCTGAAGAATTAAATCATCTGACATCGCCGTCAAATACTTGTGGGGATACAGAACTCTGGCATCGCCGCCAGACAACCATGGTGCTAATAAACTCCTGACATCGCCGCCAGACAAACATAAATCTGATAAGCACCTGACATCGCCGTCAACTCTCAACATCGTCCAATGATGGACGGAGAAACATTATATCCAGAACTCATATCGTCTAATGGTAGACAGGAAGAACAATATCCAAAATACTCACATCGTCCAATGATGGACGGAGAGAAACCATAATGTCCAAATCTCACATCGTCTAATGATAGACGAGAGGAAAATATGTCCAAATCTCGCATCGTCTAATGATAGACGAGAGGAAAATCATATCCAAATCTCGCATCGTCTAATGATAGACGAGAGGAATCACTACGCTCACATCATCTGAGGGTGAACAGGAACAAATCCAATACTCACATCATCTAATGATAGACGTAAAGACACCATCCCGAAGGTTCACATTGTCTAAAGATAGACAGAAAGAAAAAAATATCCACATCAATGAACTTCAAAACCACCCATCAAATTTCAGAATCCTTTCGTTCATAGGAGTTGATGGAAAGATATCTTCAAAGGGGCCACATCACTAATAAGAACTGACAGGAAGAAAACCACCTCCTAAGAGCCATGTCGTCAATAAGAATCGACAACTAGGAAAACCGAACATTCTTCAAAGAGCCTCGACGTCAATAAGAATCGACAGTCGGGAAAAACCCCTCTTGAAATGTCACCTCAACCAATAAACAGAAAGAAAGCCAATATCTGAAAGATCGCCTTGAAACCTCGCATCGTCTAAAGATAGACGGAGAGAAAACCATATCCAAACTCACGACGTCTAAAGATAGACGGAGAAGACCATACCGAAGGTCAGATCAACATGCACTTGATCTTATCACATTGTCTAAAGATAGACAGGAAGAAAACTTGTCCGAAGAACCACATCGTCTAAAGATAGACGGAAAGAAAACCATACTCACGACGTCTAATGATAGACGAAGAAAATACTTGCTGGGGAAACACATCGTCAATAGGAACTGACGGAAAGAAAAACTGCTCGGGAATGTCATCATCAGAAGATTGATGGACAAAATCATAACCGTCATATGATCTGAAATTCGAGTAAACCGACAAGCTGTCTGAACAAAGCTGCTGGATAAATGCCCCTGGACTGATTACGGAGTGATTCACGTTGCCACAAAAGGCTAATGGAAAAACTGGCTTATGCTTCACATGCATATGCGTATGTTTGAATTTTTCTATGGTGTAATGCTCCATATATGATGAAAATGCTATGCATTTGAGGATGAGATGCAAAGATGACGCAAATATGATAACTATATGCAAAAATGCAGATGCAGGCTCGGGCTGCCGGGGAAAGCTGGATCTGAAAGAATCACTCCAGCAAAATAAATGCTGAAGAGGTGAAGCCAACTCTGCTAGGAATAACTGGATGTGCCAAGTATGATTAGACTCTCCTGGGGATGGCTTACTCATGCCAATGATGATTGGGCTTTTGCTGGGGAAGACAGGTGAAGGGTTACGACTTCCCGACATTCATCTTGAACCTGAAGATTGACTGCACCTGCTTGAATAGCTCTGAGTAGCTCTGAAGATATAGAGAGGAACAATTCCTTTACTTCTGATTTTGCCCCAGCCTGTGGGATCTCTGTGGGGATGTTCCTTGAAAGGAAATCATAAATCTCTGTACCCTGATGGTTTGATAGGAACTGCCTCAGCATCATGAACCTTAGAGAGGTGCTTCCGATTAGCCGCCTTCTGGGTAAGGATAATATCTGTGCTCTTGGGGTGACCTGCCCCAGCCTTGAAGTGATTTGCCCCTGATTGGATGATTTGTAGAGAAGTGCCCCTGGCTGACTTCGAGAGATTTATCGAATCTCGACCTGATTGCCCCAGATTAACTGATCTTAGGATGGCTGACTCCCTTTATGATCATTTGATATGCCTTGCCCCTGCTCAACGGAGTACTCAGGCGTTTTGCATCTTATCTCGATCGAACCTTCCACTGTAGGAACTTTCCTGCTGTCAAGTACTTACTCGCAAGTAAAACAAATTGTTTTGCAAAGATAATATTAATGCAATGCATATGACAATTTTGAAATCCAAGTCTGTTCACTGGAAAAAAGTTGTGATATATAGTGAATAAATCACTTATCGGAATGTCAATATCAATACCCATAGGGTAAGAAAAAATCTTTTTAGGAGTCAGTTTCGACGCGATCTTTACCGAAGTATGCTTTCGAAACAAACTTGCTTCAATTAGGACTTTTGAAGGTTGTAACTTGGTTAGGTTCACGGTTTGAAAGAAAGGATATGAGGCTCAAAGTTCTATTTAACCCACCCACTCTTCTTAATATTCTCCACTCCTATATTCAGCTAATTCGACACTCGCTCGCCTCTCAGAGGTTGACTGACAGGAGTGATGGTTCAATAAACCATAAGTTTTTGGAGTGACAGTCACTCGCTTTTCGTCTTTGGTGTCTGGCTCACACGACTTGTTCTTCGTCATTTTTTTTATTTCCCTATTTTTGCCTGGACTGACTCTTTTGAGTACATCTTCTGATTAAAGTCCAGCGGGATGCCCTAATTTTTGCCTAAGTCATTTGTTTTCAAGATTCGACTTAGCGGGCTTCTTATTTCTTTCTTTTCTTTTTCTTTTTCGAAACAAATCGTGTGACACCGGCTGGTCTGACTTGTTGAAAGGGTGGTGACTGTTCCACTCTTTAGTTTTTTAGGTACGACTTCTAAAGGTGTGATTGATCCTTGAACGAGTACATTCCTACTGCAATTTGGATGTTTAGCCGGATTAACTGATACCTACCCTGCCCCAGGTTAAGATTGAGGGTTTTTCGTTTTCAGAAAGAAACTCCTACAACTAGGCTCAAAGGGGTTGACAAGGGATTAACATCCTTATATCTCCTGTGTTTAGGGACTTGAAACAATGCCTGTACATCATCAGCAGGTTTCATTCAAAAGCATACAATCGGAAGCTTGCATTTTTCGACTTCGTCATCCTCCATCGGATTCCGCTTAAACAAGCGTTTGACATTAATGGAAAAGCAATATTGAGTGAACACGAATGGATTTAATCAAAACATGCATATTCATTTCATTATCATTATCAATCGAAAACAAACACGTCTTACAAATGAAATTTGCAAATAAGCTCACACTTAAACAGAAAAGAAACTACAAATGCAAAGGAATAACATGATAGAGAGATTGTCAACTTCGGGGAACTGGGCCTTCATTCTTGACTTGCTGCTGAACCAGCCATCTTCAGAATTGCTCATCGAAGTCAGTCTGATACTCTTCTGAACATATCCTCTGGGTGGATCCCTCCATAACATTAGCTGCCGAACCCACATGACTGGACAAAGGAGGATCGTTGATATGGATACCCTGAGGTGTGATTGAGAACATGTTTGAGTCAAGCAAAGTTTGAATCTTGCTTCTAAGCACCTTACAGTCTTCAGTTGAATGCCCCTGTGCCCCAACATGGTACTCACAACGGGCGTTGACATCAGAATCTGAAGGATGTGGAGAGGTCTCTGGATCAGTTTTCTTTGGCACTATCAAACCACCTCTGATCAAGTCTGGGAATATCTGACTGTACGACAACGGCAACTGAGTGAAATGTCTCTCTGGCTTCCTCGGTCTTCGTCGGGCGTGCTGACGCGGCTGATGACGGTATGAATGTTGACTTTGAAGGGGAGAAAATATCTAATACACAGACCTAACAGATTGCTGACTCTGAACACTCGAAGTGTCTGAAAATTGAACCTGAGGTACTGGGGATTCTGGGATAGCATCATTTTCTTTCCTCAATTCTTCTTGAGAACTGACAAATGACTCGCTTTCGTATACTGAGAAATTTGAGATGTCTCGAATCTTTCCACTCTTGATTCCGCTCTCGATACGTTCTCCCGCTATCACTAAGTCAGCAAAGTTTAACGTTCCGCCACTAATCATTAAATCATAGTAATGGCCCTTCAAAGTACCCAAGAAGATGTCAACCAGTTCTCTATCCTGAACCGGTGGTTGAACACGAGCAGCGAGTTCTCTCCATCTCTGCACATACCCTCTAAAGGATTCATTCTCCACTTGAGATAATTCTTGCAACTGCATGCGGCTGGGAGTCATGTCGAGATTGTAATTGTACTGCTTCACAAAGGCATTGGCTAAATCTGACCATGATTTGATGCAACTACTTTCCAACTACATGTACCAATTCAGAGATGCCCCACTCAGACTGTCTTGGAAACAGTGAATCATAAGCTTGTCATTGTGGACATACGAAGTCATTCTTCTGCAAAACATCACCAAATGCTGCTTCGGACAACTATCCCCTTTGAACTTCTCAAAATGTGGCGTCTTAAACTTCGGAGGCATCACAAGACCCGGCACCAAACACATGCTCGAAGCATTCAAATTAAGAGTGTTTTGACTCATTAGAGCATCAAGCTTTTCATCCAACAGACGATACCTTCTCATAAACTCAACAGTCTGTAGGTCCTTAGGAGTGATCTTCGGAACAACCCTTTGAGAATCTGGCACAGAGAAGGTGAAGTTCTGATAGTCCGAGTCATGGAGAGAAGATGAATCTCTATCTCTGACAATAGTATGCTCTTGATCTTCGACAGGAATCTGCACAGGCTGAGCTCGAGCAACATTGTTCACTGGAGTCCTCTGAACATTGGTCTCTCCTCTTGTCATAGCTGACATGGCCTCCATGAGTTGATCCAACTGATTCTTCATCATCTCAAACTCTGCCCTCGTAACAACCAAATTCTGCTCCTCTGAGTCCATGATCCTTCCAGAAGCTAACTCAAATCCAATGTGAATGTCGGGAAATCAACTGCGGGTTGGACAAAAGACTGATAAGCTCTCTGCTCCGGTTGAGGATGGATATGCAAAAATGAGATACACATGAAATGCAATGCAAAATGCTGATGCAACACACAAAGAATCAATAGTCACAAATTCTGCAAGACAAAACAACGAGATATCTCTCACCTCGGGTGGGTAATATATTGGTTTATAAGAGGGTATTCCAAAGGCTTTTAAACAAAGTCCCATGCACTAACCCTCAAAAGTTTTCCATCAGAACGACTACTCGTAAGACCGTAATCCCTTCAAAGGATGAACACAGAGTTATGTTTTAGGAACCTTCGGAATAAGGTTCTACAAAAGGTCCTCAGAGTCAAGGACTCCCAATTGGAAATAAAGACGCCGTTACGACTACACGTAAGACATCATTGTTCCAACGGGGTCTCATCTGAGCGGTGGAATTCAAACCAACTCAACGAGTCCTACGTCTCGCAAATCAAAAAGAAACCACCTCCTAATCTTAGTGTATACTAGAAAGCTCGGGTAGAAAGCTTTATCCTCACAAACCAAACCAAATGAACCCAACAAGTTAGAAAGAAACATAACCATAAAATAAATAGCAAAACAAATAAAGCACAAATGCGACAAACAAAATAGGCGTGGCTTGCTAGGACGTCCCCAGCAGAGTCGCCAGCTGTCGCTACTCGAAAAATGTGTCGCGCAACGACGGGAAGGCGAAAAAGATAGACAGAAGAGTCGCCACCGAATTTTATTTATCCTATGAGAGGAAAGGAAAATATCGAGAAAACCTTAAGAAAAGAATGGATAAGATGGTCTCGCAACCATGAACGGGTTCGGAAGCCGGTTATGCGAAGGGAAGGTATTAGCACCCCTCGCATCCATCGTACTCGATGGGAACCTTTTGTTTGTCGATGTGTGAATTTATGCTTAAATATTATGCTATAAAAAGTGTTCCACAGGGTAAAAGTAAAGGGTATTAGAGACGGGGAAAGAGAGATAACAGAGGGGAATGGAGAAAGAACGGACTCGGTAGGACTTCACAGTCCTATGCCTACGTATTCTCAATAGATGTGAGAAAATCAGAGTCGACGTAGTTCGGGGAACTACAGATATGGGGGGAATGTGCTCGGCAAGGATTGTGGCCCTTGTGCCTACGTATCTTTACTTAAAAGAAGTAAAGAATCAGAGCAGCCGTAGTTCGGCCTACGGTGTGCGGGGTGAAAAAGGGAGCTCGCCAAGACATCGCCATCTTGTGCCTACGTATTCTCATCTGGCATGAGAAATCAGAGCAAACGTAGTTCGTGCTAACGGTGTGTTGATGTTTTTTATGGATGATGCCATCGTGCGCATTCTAGCAGTTAGGTGTTTTGCTGCTCGCTCATTGGAGACTTAGGCATTACCTGTTCGCGGTAGAACGGACGTAACATATCCTGTTTGAAAGATTGATTAGTTTTCGCCACGCGAGGCAAGAAGTCACGTTTGATTGATTGGATTGTTTTTTAAGGAGCGAGACAGGTCCTCAGATAGTAACACCTACGGGTAGTACCCAATTCATTGTCTCAAAGTTTTTGTTATAAAAAGGTGTGGCGAACGAGGCGTCTTCGTATTGAAAGACGAGCGTCGAAACCACCCTCACTACAGTGGGCATCCCAACGCTCGGAGAAGAAGAGGTCTACACCCAATCCTCTCTCTTTAATTCAATGCAAAGAGAACTTCGTTCTCTTATTAAAGATGTTTTTGGGTTTTGAATGGTAAGCGCTTTGTGACAGAGAACCCTACGGTAAACGTCAGCACTCGGGATAGGAGAAGGCCTACGCCTAACCACTCCACGACCATTCAAGTTTTTGTTGTAAAAATAATTTGAAATGCACTCGGTGCGGGACCGAGGTTTTAGGTGTGAAAATTGTGGAAGGAAGTTGTGAAAGGGAGAGGTGGTGGATAGAGGCGCGTCTTCGTATTGAAAGACGAATATCGAGACCACCCTCACTACAGTGGGCATCCCAACATTCGGAGAGGAAGAGGTCTACACCCAATCCTCTCTCTTTAATTCAATACAAAGAGAAACGATTCCTTATTGAAGGGGTTTGAAAATGCACTCGGTACGAGACCGAGGTTTTAAGAGAAAAAGGGGTGGAAGCGTCTTTGTATTGACAGACGAGCATCGAGACCACCCTCACTACAGTGGGCATCCCTACGCTCGAAGAAGAAGGGGTCTACACCCAATCCTCTTTTTAGCTCAACACAAAGAAATGATTTTAAGGAGATGAGATTTGAAAATGGATGGGAAGCGCCTTCGTATTGAAAGACGAGTGTCGAAACCACCCTCACTACAGTGGGCATCCCAACACTCGGAGAAGAAGGGGTCTACACCCAATCCTCTTTTTAGCTCAACACAAAGAAATGATTTTAAGGAGATGAGATTTGAAAATGGATGGGAAGCGCCTTCGTATTGAAAGACGAGTGTCGAAACCACCCTCACTACAGTGGGCATCCCAACACCCGGAGAGGAAGAAAGCCTACACTTAATCCCCTCTTTTTAATTCAATATAAAGAATAATTGGATATTGAAGATGGTTTGTCAATGTTTTTGAATCGAGTTGGGACAAGCGACGAAGAGAGAAAAGAGGTGGTCTCAGATCCAACATTACTTATCAATAATTTGACTGGTAATGAATTACGGAGGTCTCGTCATCGACCAAAACAGATGAAGATGGGACAAAACGCCCAATAACAAATGAGAAATACAACTCAACTTCTAGAAAGAAAATAATAGAGATATTCTAAAACTTCTAAAATAAAATATAATATATAATTCTAAAAGAAAATAATATTGCATAAAAAAAAATATAATACATATATTTATAAAATTTTAAAAGAAATATTAAAAAAAAGAAATCAATATAAATATAATATATGCAACTTAATAACAGTAACAAAATGCTAATATAAAACAAAATATATAATGTAGACATATAACAAAAATAACATATTAACTAAATATATATATTTACATATAAAAAACAGTCTGTACATAATAATAATAATAATATAAACCGTATATAATGTAGTTTATCAAAATAATTTATAAACAAAAAAAAAAATTAATTAAATTAAAAAAAAAAACAGAGGGGGATTATGTGAGTAAAAACGGGGTGAGTAAATGAAGAAATGGGCCAAAAGCCTGGTAAAAAAAAAAAAGAAACTCAACATGAGTTATTGGAATAACTCAGATCAGAAAACAAAAATCGTTGGCTATGGACGCTGAAACAACGAACCAAGCTTCTCCATGAGCTGGCGTAGATCCAAAGCAGCCATCATCGCTCGATAAAATTCATTACCAAGATGAATTGCTCAGAAGACAAATCTTTCATCGACCAACAGCGACGTACTCGAGCTTCTTCTTCCCAAATTCGATCTCTCTCTCTCTCTCCATTCAATCCGCCTCATATTTCAAGATTTCCCCTGGCTTCAATCAGGTTTCTTATTTGATTTTCTGGTTTCAGATTCAATTGTTAATGGGTTTGAGAGTTGTGGTTGAAAAGGAGGTTGGGTGGTGGTGTTTCGTTTGAAGTGAATATTTCTGGGTTTGGATTTCAATCGATGAAATCAATGACAGGTTGGGGTGAGGGTTCATGGTTAGAAAAGACGGTTATTGAAATTGATGGTGAGTTTTCGGTTGTGGGCTTTGAAGGTGGTAAGACGGTGGTTCCATTGAGTTACGATTAGAATGATTTTCTGGATTGGGGAAGATGGTGGAGTGTTGAGTTTGGATGAAGGAGGAGGTCGATGTGGTGGATGAACACCGAATGCTTGATTGCGAGTTTGCGATCCTCATGACTCTGCGTCAAGGTTTGTTTTCTATTCTTCTTCTTGTTCTGGGTTTCTCTCTGCTTTGCTCAAGCTGAAGGTTTTTTAAATGAAGATGGTTGCGTTTTGGATTCGCGTGGAAAGTTTGGTGTTTGTGGTTGATGAATTTTGAGGTGGTAGTTTCGATTTCAGTGCGTTTACGAGCGGAACACCGAAGAGTAAAAGAGGATGTGAACCCCCTTTTTGAAGCTTGAAGATATGGTCATTTTAAAGTAGCAGTAAGGAGGCAGTGAGTTGTATGGTTTCGAAGCTGGTTGGTTGAGATCTCCGGGTTTGAGGGTAAGAGTTTCATATCTCGATGGAATTGTGAGAGGTTTTCTGGGTGAGTTGGATGTTGAAGTAGAAGATTGAAGTAGAAGATTAAAGTTCTGTGAGGGTGAAGTATGAAGAGTTTCGGAAGTTGTTTGAGGTTGATAGTGAAATCTGAAAAAAAAGTTTGAAGATGGATGAGTGATTTTGGTTGAATAGAGGTTTGAATCTGTTTGAGTGAAGGAGTTAGATGTTAATGAAAGTGATGTTCAAACGGTAATGAGGTTTGATATTGAGAGTTGGAGAAGATCGAAGATGGTTTGGAAAGGAAAATGGTTTTGAGGATCGAAGTTGTTGAGAAGGTTGAAGAAGAGGATTCGAGCTGATTGAGATTTTGTATGAGTAATGAAAGGTTTGTGTGCTGATGGTTTTGGAGTTATGTGGTATAGGCTGAGGTGTTGTAGCTGGCGGTACGGTTTTAACAGAGCTTGTCTGGTGTGGGTCTTGTGTAGCAGGGTAGTGTGTGTGGGCTGGCTGCTTTGTTTTGCAGGCTGTTGTGTGTAGCAGGTTTGCAGCAGGGTATTGTCTGTCGGTACGGTTGTGCAGAAGTTGTCTACTATCCTTCATCCATACCAACCACGAAGAAAGAGCAGCCATCAAGATGATAGCTCTGAACGATGTTTTCGTTGTTTTGGAAGACAATCTCAATGAAAGATCTGTAATCAGCTTGCAAAACAAACGTGTCAAGGTAAATGCCACCACCAGTGGGCCTGTCAGATATGCTTCCAACTCGAAAAAACACCGGAAATTTTGAAGTAGTCGGCGAGCTTAAGAGGCGTGTCTGGTGAAACGTAAGACACACTGTTGATTGCGTATCTTTGCTTGCCATTAACTTGACCAGGAGAACTAGACAGAATGATTGTCTTGGTCGTGTTTATGAGACCGTAATGGTAGGATCCTTGTGGATTAGGCCTTGGTCCACTTGCGGTAAGGTTAGTCCTGATTGATCGGGCCTGGTTCAAAGACCAATCAACTTGGATTGTCGGTCCACCAGGAGGTGGGCCTGATACCGGGCCTGCAGAGTTATTATAACGAAGTACGCCAGTAGTGGTAAGGATCTTCGGCGAGAATCTTGTGGAAACCACAATGTAGTAGTCTTGAGAAGGTTGATCAGCCGTTACTAGCACGGAATAGGATTGTCCAACATGAACATCAAGTGAGGAGTATGTAGTTTGAAGAGTGTGTGTCCCTTCAACTTCTACCAACTTCATTTTGTGATTCTGAATTCTGAAGTTAAGGGAATGTTGTAATCCCACATTCGATATCCTAAGCCTGTAAGTCTTTCCTTGTTCGACGTTGAAAGACAATCCGTTAGGGCCGCGACCATTGATGAGGATTCCATCAGGTATAGGAAGCTTCTTTCCATGATCAAGATGGGCTTTTAGAGTCGTATGGTTGGACTTGTACCAATCACCAATAAGGACAGTGTAATCACCAGAAGGATCAGGGAAAGGAACTGGAATCCTTGGCCTACTCAGTATCCTAATACCTCTAAAACCACTAGCTGCTTTATGAAATGCAAGAGATGGAAAATAGTAAAACTTCCAATTTGATCTTTCACTTGAAGTATGTAAGTAAAGTTTTTCCCTGGTGGAATTGGACATGTTGTTCCAAATACACCATCCTCAAATGAATTCCTTCTCTGCTGGATCCCATTCCAAAAGAGGAGAAAGGGTTCATCTAAACTGTTGAAGACATTGATAATGAGGTTGTCGTTTGTAACAGAATGAATGTCTGGACCAGGGAATTGTCCGTTGATCAATATACCTCTTTGACGAACTCCGAGTGGGTAAATGTCACCATAAGTAACATTCCAGTTGAAGAATTTATATGGATCTTCAGCTGAAGTAATGTGGAAGACAGAAACAGCAAGACTTAGAAGGAGTGTTAATGCTCTCTCTAAGTTGAGCTTCATTTTTTTTGGACTATTTTTCTTTCTATTGTATTGGTACCGGTTCAAATCACCAATGGTGTTGTTGCAGGTTCGTTGCAGTTGTTCCTTCCGTAGGAAATTTTTTTTGCGACAAAGGACAATGGTTAGATCGTTGAAATGGTTGAAGCCTAATGTAATCATTTATTGCTAGCATCGGAATCATGTGTATTCTTTTTGCACCGCCGATGATTTGGGACTGTTTGCAAGTATATAACAACTTTAAAACAAAGTTATCATGTGACTGTTAATGAACCGTGATTGGTTTTCTCCTGCAGGTCTGAACTCGCTCCTAGAAACAGAAGGAAAGCCATATGTTATTTTCCGGTGTCGTGCGTTGTGAATACCGGATGTATGCGGCGAATCACGCAGTATGTACTCTTACCACCATTTCAATTGTCATGCTGCTGTATTTTCCATCTGTTTTCGTTTCTTACTCTTTTGCTCCCTGTGCCCAGAACGGTATTACGATTTTTCGTGTGCAAATCGCGGCTTTGATATCATACGGGACTCATGAGGCCTCCGTTGCTGGCTGTATGCTCTTTCTTGTAGGTTTGCGTTGGAACCGTGTGAGTTTGCAATGTGGCCATGGTTGCATTATATTGTGTACTGATGTGTATATTTATTTTTTCAGGTATTCCCGTTCAACATTAGGATCAACACAAACATAGTCACCTTAATGCAGTGCCATCCTTCATTACCAAAAGAGCCAAGCCCTTCGAAATCTAGCTTCACGCGAATGCCATTCTCAGGAAAACCAGGATCAATCATCAAGTGTAAAAAACAGTGGGAATTTATTTAAACTGACAGATTCCTCTTGTAGTTTTTGAACCTCTTTAATGTGCAATATATTGTAGAATTATTGATGTAACATTGTTCACATAATAGCCTTGTCACTTTCAACATTGTCCTCTGCTTGTGGTATTTTGCTTCATGACTTGTAAAATAAAACTAATGTCCTTCTTGCTTAATCTTTGTGTAATGTATGCTAAATGTATGGAATCTTGAAGTTATAAATGGGCCTTGGTTGGCTATTCATGCCCTTGAATTTAGACTCCAAAAAGTCTCATGAACCGAATTCCACCATTTTGGATTCTCACTTAGGATAGAGGTCTTAAAACCAATCACAAATCAATTTTGTGCCTTTGACTGAATTAAAACCTATTCTGCTGATGAATCAAATGAACTTTATCACTTGAATCCAATGAGCATGAATATGCCTTAATTGAAAAGAACAAAACTCCATGTAATTCTCCACCATAAAGCATTTGAATTTTCTGACTATGAGGAATGGAAGGATGTATAAATGAGAAATGTATACAAGTAGGACAATTTTGGGTATGCTCATGCAATGTGATATGCTAATGCAATAAAATGAAACATAAACCAAATGGAGAAAAGGTAGGGCAAATTTTGGGGTACAACACTATCAAATGGATCCTAAGTCATTCTACAAGTCACAAGGAACCTAACCACATGCATAATATGAACTACAACTCCCTAGATCAAGAGGAATTTTGAATTATACCAACCTTGTTTCAAGCTTCAAATGGAGATGGTTCTGACTCGATCTTTGCACCAAAAACTTCCAGAATCCTTCACTGATGATGATAGAAACCTCTTGCAACTTCAATTTGATCTGAAACCTCCCTGAATCTCAAATGCAATTTTGAGTCGAAGCTCCAATTTTCCAATGTCAATCTCTCTGCTCAGCCTCAAATAACCACCAACCCTTGCTCAATTCTGTAAGAACACAGATTGTTTCTTAGTAATATCTCTATGTTTTGATGATAACACTTATGAATTTTGTATTCAAGAATTATATACTCTAAATTTGTTCTAGACTGTTTGCTACAGGTACTAAAGAAAATATTCTTAAAAGAGCAAATTTGGGTCTGAACAATGATATTATGAAAGGCTTCAAAAGTTCAAGAGCATCTTAAATGAAGATCTGAACGCTGCTCCCAGAAGAATCTGAGTGCTGTCTACTGAAGACTCTGAAGCAGAAGCCTCTAAAGAATAGAAGACTCTGAGTGTTCAAAAGCTTAGTCATCAGAAGACTCTGAAGATACTGCGCTGCATAAGTATTGAGAATCTGATATAGAAGACTCTGCTCTGACAGAACTACACGCTCAAGCACACAAGCTGCATATACTCTGATTCAGCATAATCTGAAGAACATCCCAAGACTCTGAAGATCCAGAAGATCTCTACTCTGGAGATTCTGAAGATCCAGACTCTAATGTTGATAGCTGAACTTACTTAGCGAAGAAGATTTGAATATGTACATTGGCATATCTCAACAGCTCTTTCCTCTTTTATGCTAGACACAAGAACACAGACAAAAAGGTTTTATCTGTGCATTCCATTCTAAGGAAAGTTTTTGCAAGGTAAAAGACAAAAGGCATCAGGCTTTTTCAGCACAGCCTTCAATGTGAAGACAAAAGGCACCAGGCTTTTCAGCACAACCTTCAACGTTGAGAAGACTTCATGGATCTAAGTGCCTATATAAAGAAGTCCACTCCATCTTCTTCAGTAACGAACAACTTGCAAAAATTCACTCAAAGCAAATCTCTCAAAAGTTCTTATATTTTATTTGCTGTAACATTGTTCTTAAACTTAAGAGAAATATCACAGTTGTGATAATAGCTTTTTAGAAGCATTCTTACTCTTGTAATAGTTTTACATTGATTGTAAAAGGTTTCCTTAAGAGGATCCAGTTGGGATCAGTAGCTCTTGAGAAGACTAAGAACAATTGTTCTTAGGTGTTACTATTGTAATCTGTTTGATTAAATAGTGGATTAAGTCCTTGACTGAGAAAGGCAAATCACTCTTGAGAGGGTGGACTGGAGTAGTTGAGTTCAACGAACCAGGATAAAAGTAACTGTGTTTGAATCTTTGATTATTTGTCATACTTATTCAACCCCCCATTCTAAGTATTTTTCTCACCTTCAGTTGGCATCAGAGCTCCGGTTCTGTGTGTGCTACCACTTAACCGTGTCAGTAAAGATCCAGTGAGAAAAGTTACTTTGGTATATATTTTTTTTGTCATTATGGGTGATGTTTCTACATCCAATACAGCCAGTTGTAACAAATATGAAGTGGATAGAATCAGCACAAAGCCTCCCATGTTTGATGGAGAGAAGTTTGATTACTGGAAGGACAGGATAAAAAGTTTCTTCCTTGGGTATGATGCTGATTTGTGGGACTTGGTCATTGATGGTTATGAACATCCTACAAATGAGGATGGCAAGAAAATTGATAGAAAATCAACGACAGAATCCCAGAAGAAGGATTTCAAAAATCACCATAAGGCTAGGACAATATTGCTTAATGCAATCTCTCATACTGAGTATGAAAAGATTACTAACAGAGAAACAGCTCATGGAATGTTTGAGTCACTTAAAATGACTCATGAAGGAAATTCTCAAGTGAAGGAGACCAAGGCTCTGGCGCTTATACAGAAGTATGAGGCGTTCAAAATGGAAGAATATGAAAATATAGAAACTATGTTTTCTAGATTTCAGATCCTTACAGCTGGTCTAAAGGTTCTGGACAAGGGATACTCCACATCAGATCATGTAAAGAAAATCATCAGAAGTCTACCTACCAGATGGAGACCAATGGTGACTGCCTTGAAGATGGCTAAAGATCTGAACAAGATATCTTTAGAAGAACTCATCAGCTTACTGAGGAGCCATGAAATTGAGCTTGAGGAAGATGAACCTCAGAAGAAAGAGAAAGGTAAATCTATTGCTTTAAAATCTAATAAATCTGCTAAAGCTTTGCAGGTTATTGAAGAAATCTCTGAAGGATCTTCTTCTGAAGAAGAAGATGAATTATCCATGTTGTCCAGAAGGATCAACAGACTTTGGAAGCACAAGGGAAAGAAGTTCAACAACTTCAGAAAATCTGATCAGAGAAAGGAATCTTCTGGGCACAGAAGATCTGGCAAGAAAGAAGTTGTATGCCATGAGTGCAAAGAACCTGGGAATTACAAGAATGATTGCCCCAAACTTCAAAAAGAAAAACCCAAGAAGAAGTTTAACAAAAAGAAGAAGGTTTTGATGGCAACATGGGATGACTCAGATGAATCTGAATCATCTTCTGAATCAGAAGAAGAATGTGCTAATGTTGCACTGATGGCCAGCATAGAAGATCAGGAAGAAGGAACTTCAGGATCTGAATCTGATTCTGAATCTGACGATGACGCTGAAGAGGTAATGGCTAAACTTACTAAAGAAGAACTTGTCAAAGTTTTATCAGAAGTTCTGGAAAGCTATAACAATATCAAACTCAAATACAAGAAGATGAAAATCAGTCTTGAATCTGAGATTGATCTTCTGAAGACAGAACTTGTTGAGCAAAAAGAAATTAATCTGAAAATCAAAAATGACTTTGAAATAACACAACAAGAATCTGAATCTGAGGCTAAGTCATGTGAAAATATTTTTGAAAAATATGACTCTAGCTTTCAAAGATTCCTTACTAAGAGCATAGACATAAGCAAGATGGCTTCTATGATCTATGGTGTTAGTGGGAACAACAGAAGAGGTATTGGATATGAATCTTCCTCAGGAAGTAATCCAAAATCTGCTGACAAACTCTTCATCAAGAAGACACCTCTGTACTCTCAATTTAAGTTTGGTCACTTAAATGACATTAAACACACAAGCTCTGAGAAGAATACTTATGTGTTTAAACCCAAGGCAAGTCAGAATAAACATTATGTTGAAAGACAGAAGTTTAGACAAACCTACAAACCAACTAACCCTAAAGGACCTAAGAAGATCTGGGTACCTAAGAGCAAAATAATCCCTGTTGCAGATGTTCTTAGCAGCAAGGTCAGGACACCAATCATGGTACCTGGACTCTGGATGCTCACGACACATGACAGGAGAAACGTCTATGTTCCAAAGCCTGGAACTTAGATCTGGAGGTGATGTGAAGTTTGGAGGGAACCAGAAGGGCAAGATCATTGGATCTGGCACCATTGAAAATGGTAAACTTCCCTCTATTACTAATGTTTTACTTGTTGAAGGGTTAAAGCATAACTTATTGTCCATAAGTCAATTAAGTGACAATGGTTATGATATTACCTTTAATCAAAAATGTTGTAAAGCTATTAGTCAAAAGGATGGCTCTATCCTATTTAGTGGTAAGAGGAAAAAAACATTTATAAAATAAATCTTTCAGAACTTAAAGTTCAGAATGTTAAATGCCTCTTGTCTGTTAATGAAGAGCAATGGGTCTGGCACAAAAGATTGGGCCATATTAATATGAGACGTATATCTCAGATTAATAAACTTAATCTTGTCAGAGGACTTCCTAATCTGAAGTTCACCTCAGATGCTCTTTGTGAAGAATGCCAAAAAGGGAAGTTTTCAAAATCATCTTTTAAATCAAAAAATGTTGTTTCTACTTCCAAACCACTAGAATTACTTCATATTGATCTGTTTGGACGAGTGAAAAATGCATCCATCAGAGGCAAGAAGTATGGATTAGTCATTGTTGATGACTATAGTAGATGGACATGGGTAAAGTTCTTAAAACACAAGGATGAGTCACATTTTGTGTTCTTTGACTTCTGCAAGCAAGTCCAGAATGAAAAAGATCTCAAAATTATAAAAGTCAGAAGTGATCATGGTGGTGAATTTGAAAATAAATATTTTGAAAAATATTTTTCTGAAAATGGAATTGCTCATGATTTTTCCTGTCCTAGAACTCCACAACAAAATGGGGTTGTAGAAAGGAAAAACAGAACTCTGCAAGAAATGGCCAGAACCATGATCAATGAGACAAATTTGGCAAAACACTTTTGGGCAGAAGCAATTAACACAGCTTGTTACATTCAGAACAGAGTGTCTGTAAGACCTCTCCTGAAAAAGACTCCATATGAACTGTGGAAGAACAGAAAGCCCAACATTTCATATTTTCATCCTTTTGGATGTACTTGCTATATACTTAACACTAAAGAGAATCTTAACAAGTTTGAATCCAAAGCACAAAAGTTTTTCATGCTTGGTTATTCTTAACGCTCTAAAAGCTACAGAGTATTCAATACTGAAACACAGATTGTGGAAGAATCTATTCATGTAAGATTTGATGATAAGCTTGGCTCTGAAAAGCCAAAGCAGTTTGAAAATTCTGCAGATAGAGAAGTGATTCTCACAGACTCTGAAGGCTCAGAGGTAGAAAAGGCTAAAGAGAAGGAATCTGAAGCAACTCCAGATGCTATTCCCTTATCTTCTCAATTGGACAACTTACACATTTCTGAAAGATCAAATGTCAGAGGATCTTCTTCCAGAATCAAGGCATCTCACCTAGAAGATGTGATTATTGGAAAGAAAGATGATCCAATCAGGACAAGATCCTATCTCAAAACATCTGAATCTTCATTGTTTGGCTTAGTGTCAATAATTGAACCAACATCTGTGGATGAGGCTCTGAAAGATAATGAATGGATTATTGCCATGCAAGAAGAGCTAAATCAATTCACCAGAAATGAAGTTTGGGATTTGGTTCCTAGACCTAAAGGATTCAATGTTATTGGAACAAAATGGGTCTTCAAGAATAAGTTGAATGAAAAGGGAGAAGTTGAAAGGAATAAGGCAGGGCTAGTTGCTCAAGGTTACAGTCAACAAGAAGGTATTTATTACACTGAAACTTATGCTCCAGTGGCAAGGTTAGAATCTATACGTCTTCTTATTTCATTTGTTGCACAAAATAACACCACTCTATATCAGATGGATGTTAAAAGTGCCTTTCTTAATGGTATTATAGAAGAGGAAGTATATGTCCACCAACCTCCTGGATTTGAAAGTGAAAACTTTCCAGATCATGTTTTTAAACTAAAAAAATATCTTTATGGTTTAAAACAAGCTCCCAGAGCTTGGTATGAGAGGTTGAGCAATTTCCTTCTGAAGAAAAATTTTATCAGAGGAAAAGTGGACACAACTTTATTCTGTAAAACTCTTAAGAAAGATCTGTTGATTTATCAAATATATGTAGATGATATTATTTTTGGATCAACAAATATTACGCTTGGAAAGGAGTTTGCTAAATGTATGCAGGCAGAGTTTGAAATGAGCATGATGGGAGAATTGAGATTCTTTTTGGGAATCCAAGTCAACCAGACTCCAGAGTGCACCTACATACATCAGACCAAATATGTTAAAGAGCTTCTGAAGAAGTTTAACATGGTTGATAGTAAGATGGCAAAAACTCCAATGCACCCTACAAGCACTCTAGGTAAGGAAGAGGTAAGTAAGAAGGTAGATCAGAAACTCTACAGAGGTATGATAGGATATCTTATATACTTGACTGCTTCTAGACCTGATATTCGATTTAGTGTCTGCTTATGTGCAAGATTCCAATCAGATCCTAGAGAATCACACTTAACAGCTGTTAAGAGGATTCTAAGGTATCTGAAAGGTACTACTAACATGGGTCTGTGTTACAGAAGATCTGATGAATTCTCATTAGTTGGATTCTGTGATGCTGATTATGCTGGAGACAGAGTTGAATGTAAAAGCACTTCTGGAAGCTGTTAGTTTCTTGGAAGTCATCTGATCTCATGGTACAGCAAGAAGCAACCCGTTATTGCACTATCAACTACAGAGGCAGAATACATTGCTGCTGCTGGATGTTGTACGTAGATGCTCTGGATGAAGAGTCAGTTAGAAGATTATCATATCTATGAGAGTAATCTTTCTATCTTCAGTGATAATACTTCTGCTATATGTTTGTCAAAAAATCCAATCTTACATTCTAAGGCTAAACATATAGAAATTAAACATCACTTCATCAGAGACTATGTTCAGAAGGGTGTAATAAATCTAGCTTTTGTTGATACAGATCATCAATGGGCTGATATTTTCACAAAACCCCTTGCTGAAGATAGGTTTAAGTTCATTCTGAAAAATATTTGTATGGATTTTTGTCCAGAGTAATATTTATCAGAGGCAACTTCTCAGATGTAAAATGTTTAAAGATCTGAAGTATTTCATCTGATTATTTGTTCATTTATCTTTAATTGATTTATTTGTGTGAAACTCTGAACTAACAAACTCAGAAGATCTGAACATTAGAAACGTTTCATTTCTTGAGAGATATCAGATGCATATACAAAGCAAACACCTGTCACTCAGTATCTGAAAAAAATGGAGTGCTCTACTGAATTGACGTTTGAGGTATTGCTTTGAAAATCTCATTTTTCTTGGATTTCCCCCAAATTATCATAATTTTAAATTAAAATGATTACTTTCATTAAATGTTATGTGTAAACGTGCATAGGTGTCTATTGATGTGCCCAATGCTTGATTTTTTAGTTTTCTATAAATACCACCTATCACACTATTTTCACACTTTTCACACTCACTACACTTATGCGTTTTTGCTTACTCTTCAACCTCTACCAAAACCCTAAACCCAAATCAAAAGCTTCATCCTCATCAATGGCTTCTACATCAAATGCTGCTGAAATCTCCAACAAAAATATAATGTACAAGAAACCAGAACGCACTCTATTTACTCCAGTTGTGGATCTTGAGGTTCTGTGTGAGAGTTTCGTTGATCTTGAATCAATAGAAGAAAATGGTTTTGACCTAACAACTGTCATTAAAGCTCAAGGCTGGGAGAAGTATTTTGAGAGACTAATGGGTCCTGTATACCCAACTCTTGTGAAGGAGTTTTGGATTCACGCTAGTACTGGTCCTAAGTTCATTCACTCATTTGTCATTGGGAAGGAGATAGTGATTACTGAGAAACTGATCAGGCAACTGTTCAGTTATAAAGAATCTGATGGTGTTACAAACCTAGCCTCTTCACGTATTGATATGGCTAAGGTATATGAAGAGATTACTGTAGCTGGAACACCAACAAGTAAGGTTAAAGATCTAAAACCTATCTATAGGATTTGGGCAAAGATATTTATGAGTACAATCTTTCACAGAAAGTCAACCAACTCACCAGACTATGTGAGTTCAGAGCATCTGTACTTCATGTACTGCATCAGCCATAATATTAAGGTGGATCTGCCCTATCTGATTTTCAGTCATCTTCTGACTCATGTCAAAGAGACTAGAGAAGAGGTCAGAGCTAAAGCTGGGAAAGTTAGAACTTGGATACCTCTGGGAAGACTTATTTCAGACATCCTTATAGAAAATAAGTTGATGAAGCATCTGACAGATGCAAAGATAACAGAGGATCTGCCATACATCATTGGATCTGAGATAAACGGACTTACTCTGAAAAGGATGAAGATCATTTCAGAGCTGAATGGTAAACTAAGGAAGATAAACTCTGAGGAGGTCAATGGCAGAAGGATACCCATAGAAGATTTTCCAATGTTCAGTGCAGATGAACCAAAAAGTATTGTCTGGACTTACATTGCAGAGTGTCTGAAGGAAGGAATTCCTCTACCTGCTAACCTTGTTCAGAAACAAGGAGAAGAATTGCCAAATCTGATGAAGGAAAGGCGTAGTAAGAGAAAAGCTGAAGCAGGCTCTGTTCAGAAGAAAAGGAAAGAATCTGAAGTTTCAAGGAAGAAAAAGAAGAAAGGAGTAAAGAAAGCCAGAATCAATTCTAGAGATGCTACTCTGGAAGAGATAAGAGACACTATTCATCAGGTATTAACATCTGATCCTACACCTGCTGTTCATTCACCCCTTTCATCACCTCAACTCTCTCCAAACCTTAGACATAGAACTTCTAAACCCAAACAATCTGTAAACCTTTCATCTGAACCACCCTCATCTAAACCAGTACATTCACAACCATCTTCTGTACCAATTCCCTCTGAACCCCAATCTCATACTACATCTGAACCCCCTCAACCTACTCAACCATAAATTTCACAAACAGAAATTCCACAACTAGAAATTTCACAACCAGAAATTCCCCAATTAGAAATTCCCCAACCAGATATAATCATCTCAGAACCAAACCAACTAGAGACTGTTCAAACTGAACACTCTGAACAACTAGTTCCATCAGAAGATCCAAATCTTTCTGAAGATATTCTGGATATAAAACCCCTTAATCAATCCATTAACATTTCTTCAACATCTGTTCACTCAGAAGAATCTTCTGATTGTGAATCATCTGATTCATCTGATTTTGAAGCAGATTCTCTCAAACAAGCTCGTTCTGACATTGCTATGAAGGATCATGTTAACATTTCTATGTTTCATACTCCACCCAACTCCCCACCTCAGAAAACCATCTCTCAACCATCTGAAACTCAAACATCTGAAACCCAAACCATCCCTCAACCATCTGAAACTAATCTATCTGAAACACAAACCATTCCTCAACCATTTGAACTCCCTCAATCTGACATCCAAACATCTCAACCAACATCACCTCAACCACAACCATCTGAACCTACACCATCTGAACCTACTCCTGTTAACACTCATAATCCTAAACACTCTTAACAGTCTGAACAGTCAGATCTAGGATCATGTGTTAATGCTATATTTGAAATATTCAAGAAGGAGATAGATTCTGAATAATGTCGGGTTAAGGATGTGTGCATGTCAAGTTTGGATCCAGCTGTTTCAAATGCTGCATGGAAGCGTTTTATCTGGATGCTCAACAAAGCTGCTTTAAAAGTTAGAGCTAAATGTTCTAAGCTTGCAAAGACTCAGTTTGCAGAGTTAATCAAGATAACTCTGATGAACATGCCTCCTCCTCCTCCTGTGTTGCTTCTGGAAGCTACTCCTCTAGAAGCTCCTGATCTGACATGGTTGAACAAGCTTCTGAAGAGAACCAGTCTGAAGAGAACACTGCTGCTACTGCATCTGCTCCTTCTTCATATGTGGTCACAGAGCTTGTGAATGATGTCAAGGAAATAAAAGATTGGATGGTAAAGCAAGAGAAAACAACTGATGAGATTAAGACCTGGATGTCTAAGCAAGAAGAGTCAACAGCCAAAATAACAGAGCTTCTGACCCTTATTGCCTCACGCCAAACTTAGTTTTATTTGATGTTTTTGCACATGTTATTGCTTCTGTTGTTTTCTTATTGTTGTGTTATGCTTTTTGGCATCTATCTGTTTGATTGTGAACTTTAATATGTTTAATTGAAAGTTGATGTTTTTGCTTCTATATATTTCTTTTCTTCTGTATCTTTATGTCTTTAAAAATCTTTTTGATTATGACAAAAAGGGGAGAAAAAGAGAATCTGATTGTTCAACCTATAAGCAATTACTAAAACTGAAATTCAGACATTTTATTAAACTTATCTTGAATTTAAGTCTTTCAGATTACATTGATATATCTAACATAATTCATTGAAGTTACCCTGAGACTTTTCCAACCAGAACCTGGTCTTCTAAAGCAAATCTGAGTATTCAATCAACTCTGATATCTTACCCTGATACCTTTACTCTGAAAGATAATTCAAGCAAGATGATAACCAGGCGCTCTGACTGAAGGAAGTCATAATTATCTGGCATCAAGATTTGATTTTGAAAGTCAAACCTCTCTGAATCTGAAATATACTTAATCAAAAAGGGAAGTGTTTTCTTTTATTAGAGTATTTATTTCAGGGGGAGATTGTTAATCTCAGGGGGATTTATAATTCATACTTTTTATTGAACAAAATTTCTCATGTTTTGTCATCATCAAAAAGGGGGAGATTGTAAGAACACAGATTGTTTCTTAGTAATATCTCTATGTTTTGATGATAACACTTATGAATTTTGTATTCAAGAATTATATACTCTAAATTTGTTCTAGACTGTTTGCTACAGGTACTAAAGAAAATATTCTTAAAAGAGAAAATTTGGATCTGAACAATGATATTATGAAAGGCTTCAAAAGTTCAAGAGCATCTTAAATGAAGATCTGAACGCTGCTCCCCGAAGAATCTGAGTGCTGTCTACTGAAGACTCTGAAGCAGAAGCCTCTAAAGAATAGAAGACTCTGAGAGTTCAGAAGCTTAGTCATCAGAAGACTCTGAAGATACTGCGCTGCATAAGTATTGAGAATCTGATATAGAAGACTCTGCTCTGACAGAACTACATGCTCAAGCACACAAGCTGCATATACTCTGATTCAGCATAATCTGAAGAACATCCCAAGACTCTGAAGATCTAGAAGATCTCTACTCTGGAGATTCTGAAGATTCAGACTCTAATGTTGATAGCTGAACTTACTTAGCGAAGAAGATTTGAATATGTACGTTGGCATATCTCAACAGCTCTTTCCTCTTTTATGCTAGACACAAGAATGCAGACAAAAAGGTTTTATCTGTGCATTCTATTCTAAGGAAAGTTTCTGCAAAGTAAAAGACAAAAGGCATCAGGCTTTTTCAACACAGCCTCCAATGTGAAGACAAAAGGCACCAGGCTTTTCAGCACAGCCTTCAACATTGAGAAGACTTCATGGATCTAAGTGCCTATAAAAAGAAGTCCACTCCATCTTCTTCAGTAACGAACAACTTGCAAAAATTCACTCAAAGCAAATCTATCAAAAGTTCTTATATTTTATTTGCTGTAACATTGTTCTTAAACTTAAGAGAAATATTACAGTTGTGATAATAGCTTTTTAGAAGCATTCTTACTCTTGTGATAGTTTTACATTGATTGTAAAAGGTTTCCTTAAGAGGATCCAGTTGGGATCAGTAGCTCTTGAGAAGACTAAGAACAGTTGTTCTTAGGTGTTACTATTGTAATCTGTTTGATTAAATAGTGGATTAAGTCCTTGACTGAGAAAGGCAAATCACTTTTGAGAGCGTGGACTGGAGTAGTTGAGTTCAACGAACCAGGATAAAAATAACTGTGTTTGAATCTTTGATAATTTCTCATACTTATTCAACCCCCCCTTCTAAGTATTTTTCTCACCTTCAAATTCTTCTTTTGAGCATTTATAGAATGGTTTGGGACCTTCTAGATTCCAAGCCCAGGCCCAAATTGGAAGATCCAAAAATACCAACCTCTCCAAAATTTTCACATGGAAAATGCACGAATTTGCTTAGACAGCTTGCATCAGAAGCATTGAATCACTTGCATACCACATTTGGAGTGTATTCAGACCAATAAGAACCTCCCCATTGCCTTGGTGAATGAATTACCATGAGGTTGCTTATATGTGAAGAAACAAGTGAAAAACTCATAAATTAATGGTGTTGAACCCCAAAATTTGACCAACCTTTTCCTTCTTGTTTTTGCATTAGCATAACATCATCATAGCATTATCATAGCATTGCATTAGCATTTATGCAGGGGATCAAGTGTGATATACATCGAGAGAGGCCTATCTAGAGGTTTCACTCGAGCTTGAGGAATCACTAAAGTCACCAGGAAGTGGTTCATGCCCTTGAGAAGTTCAGATGCTTGTGTGGGGTTCATCCCCTGACTTAGAGGCCAACTGAAGATTATCAATGAGTTGGGAAACTATGATTACAGGTCAAGTTCAATACTTTGCATAACTCAAATAAACTTTTTTCCAACATGAAAGTTGCTCCGAATGGCGTCATTGGGTCAACTAAACTTCAAGATTTTAATGGGCTAGCTCATGGTTGAAGATTGATGAAAGTGATTTTGGTGAACATGTGAAATGGCCTAGTTTGGTATTTTGTCAAAATTTAACCAAACCAATCCATATTTGTACTCATTTTGAATGGAAACCATGTTTTAAGAACAATGACATTATTATATTTTTCATTTGAGGATTTTATCATGAGTTATTTCGAGATTTTTTACAATTCAAGTAACATAGTGGATCTTGGGCTTGGGCTTAGAAACAAGGAATTATTGTGGGCCTTAAACCTTCCTTATGATGCAAGGAATATAAAAACTAAAAATCAAGGCAATTGAGCTTCCTCTTCCATCATTTTTCCATTTTCCCACACTTTCACATATTTGAATTTCCATTTTTTCAATCCTTTTTTCTCTCCATTTTTTTGATCCTTTCTCATTACCAATCAATTCCATAATATTCATATACTTGATTCCTCATTTTTTTGGAGAGAATTGGAGCAAGAACAAGCTTATAGTAATTGGAAAAAGTGGTGTTCATGTCAAAATCAAATTCTGTTTTCCACTTCGTTTCAAGCCATTTTTTTGATCCTAATACCTCTACCAAGAATTATTGAAGGTTTCTACACATTTTCCCAAGAAAATTCGTGCTCCATTAAAGCTCCATAATTCATTTTTCAAAGGTATAAAGAATTCAACATAACTCATGATTTAAGAGTCTTTCTTGCATTATTTTTGTTGCATTTCATTGCTCTCATCTCCTACATGGATTCTAGTACAAAAAAGATGGTTTTTATGGCAATTTGGTGTTCTTGAAAGTTTGAGATTCGTATACGGTTTTTGAGTTAGAGGCAATTTCAATGAAAACTAAGGGTATATTTGGATTCCTCTCGAAAAATCCCACAAGTTTCATCTAAAATGTATTGGATTTGGTTGAGAAACAAGGGAGATATGGACCTTTGAAAATTTCCGGCCAAACCCCCTCCATTGCTGCATTTTTCGTTCAGCCTTCATCCAAGGAAGAAGACGATCCGTAGACCGTCGGATCTCGTCCAAGATGTGGACTTTTTCCACTCATCCAAGGGCTCCGCGCGCCGCCACGTCACCCCCACAAAAACGCAGCCGTTTTGGCTTGCTAAGGGGACCGAGTGCTCCCCTGTTCGAGTCCCAGCTGTGACAATTCTGATTTATTGCATTTATATTACTTGTTTCTCACATTTATATGCTTTCATGTATTTTCTTTTATTTTTCTGTTTTATATGCTGACTTCAAATAATCATAAAAAATAGGAAAATTAGTCTTTTTGATACCCATTTTTTTGTGCTGAATCTTTAAGATGTCTAGGATTTAATAAAACTGGAATCACGATTTTATCATGTTCTGACATTTTATTAGAATTTTATATATTTGGGTCGTCATAAAAAGGCCAATGCTGGTGTTATCATGTTGTGAATTTTCTTTGACCCATCAAAATTACATATTTTGGCCTAACCTTTTGCAGGGATCTCATACACATGTTGAGGTATTGTGATATATTTTTGTGGGAATTTTATTGTACAATTTTAATTGGTTTTGAATGCTTTCTTTAACATGCTCCATTTTAACCTTTCTTTTGGTATACATGACATAGTTTCAACTTGTTTGGCCATTTCTCCTTGGATATTTTTGTTGTATCTCTCACTCCTGGTTTCTGGCTTGATGTAGGGAATTGGAGATTTTTATTTGAATTTTTTAGCACCATTTACTATTTTTCTTATATTTTTGTATTCGGACTTGTAATTTGGACTTTCGAACGGACCTCGGTTTTATTTTGGCTCCAACGGCCTCGATTTGTTTGTATGGTGAACGCTAGGGTTCCTATTGCTCATTATAGACATTATATAGGAGGTGTAGATCATTGATTGGCTGGTTTTATCATACATAATTGCCCATTAGGTTCCATATTTCCATGATAGCGCGTTATGATTTCAAATTGTGATATGCGTACGTCATTCGTAGGTTTTATTGCCTCGCATCTCTTTATAATCACTTGTGGCCAAGATTTTATGTTTAAAATAGGCCATTTTCCATTCATTATGGGCTTGAGGTTGAGATGAATTCCTCCCTCACTTGCATTCCATTTTTACTTTTATGAATCCGCATTTCCTGTATGTTGTTTATTTCATCTGTTTTCTGTTGCTTCCTTTGCCTTTCCCTTAGGATCTCCATTCTTTCTTGTTGAAGATGGAATGTGATAGACATTAGGCTTTGCAACCATGTATGACAACATTAGGGTAGTCTTCCCCTTTGCAAACTTCAACCTTAGGACAAACTTGGCATGATAACGTTAGGATTAAACTAGTCTCCCCGTAGTAAGCCGAACTACGGCTGCTCTGATCTTTCATACCAGATGAAAGTACGTAGGCA
Organism: Lathyrus sativus; assembly: GCA_963859935.3. Taxonomy (NCBI): domain Eukaryota; kingdom Viridiplantae; phylum Streptophyta; class Magnoliopsida; order Fabales; family Fabaceae; genus Lathyrus; species Lathyrus sativus. Next base: position 148,043,376 of record OZ012740.1, on the reverse strand, counting down.
CAAGATGCGATATCTTGGTGAGCAAAATTTCCCCTTTTCTTTGGTCGTAGTTAGGCGAACTACGTTGAATTTGATTTCTCATTTCAGACGGGAATACATAGGCATAAAGTGCGATACTTTGCCGAGTCACTTTTCTTTTATTTTGTCCTTAAGCCTTTAGCTAGATAGTATTAATCAACCCTTCAAGATAACAATTAAGCATGGATCCCGTCGAGTACGATGGACGTGAGGGGTGCTAATACCTTCCCCTTGCGTAACCGACTCCCGAACCCAGGCAATGGTTGCGATGACCATTCCTTTTCCCTCTTTTTATTAGGTTTTCTCTGAGCATTTCCTTTCCCTCCTTTGGGACAAATAACGCACGGTGGCGAATCTTCTGTCATTGCCGGCGCCGATTTTCATAGTAGCGACAGCTGGCGACTCTGCTGGGGACTGCGATGGTTCCCTATGCGAGTCTCGCCTTGGATTTTCTTCCTAGCTGTCTGGGTCATCCCCAGCAGCTGGCGACTCTGCTGGGGACTGCGATGGTTCCCTATGCGAGTCTCGCCTTGGATTTTCTTCCTACCTGTCTGGGTCATCCGCAGCAGCTGGCGACTCTGCTGGGGATCCAACGTCCCTTATGCGAGTCAGTCCTAGCGCTTGTTTGTTTATCTTGTGGGTTTTGTACATACCTGTTGTATCTTAGCTTTACTTTCCCGCATTTTATTTTCCCGCAGTTTATTTTCAGCATTATATTATATCCTTATTATGCTGTTATGGGAGGGGATTGATTCTGATGAGTGATAAGCCAGACCCAGGCTTGAGTGTACGTAGCATTAGTTGTGGAAAGTAGTGGGCGCGTGCTTGCTTTGCAGGTACTAGTGTCTCACGAAATCCACGCTCAGACGAGATTCTCCAGGTTGACTTCTTTTCTAGCCCTTTGGGCTTGAGGGGTTGTTGGTTTGGAGGGTTGTCGACTCTGGGGACCGATCATTTGTGATTCAGCTAAGTGAGGCCGCTTCAAGATATGATGATGCCACACCTTCTGGGTATCGTATCATCGCTCTTGAAAGTCTGTGACGCTGATGAACACATAGGATGCCGTACCTTATCAGTGGATATGTCCATACCTGTGAGAGGGATTGGGTTATGCAGGAAACCATAGCTCCAGATCACCCGGTTTTCTCTACAGTGTGAACTTTTGGGTTTGATATCAGAGGTCTTCAGTATCAGTGATCTATGTCATGCAGTGATATATGTTATGCAAAGGCGAAGCTCTGGTTATTCTCAAGCTACAGCACAATCAGCTTCTGATTATTATTGCTACAGCACAGCACAGCTACCTTGATCCCCTATAGCATCCTTGCATTTTTGCATTTCTCATCTGCATTGATTACATGACATTGCATTAACATTGCAGGTGCATATTCCCTTTGATTCTAGCTATCTCGCTTGCCGTCATTCGTGCTTAGATACTTGTGCTTGTAACTACCTATGCGGTCTTCCATCTGTATATGAGGAGTTTTTTACTATTATTGTCTGAGGGGTTTCCATTGTCATGTGTTTCACCCGGAACTAGAATCAAGGGAAATATTCCATATGCATATATACATTGTTAGCATTTTGCATATTTTTCTTTGTGTTTGCAGGTACCTTCTTAAGCCTCGTTCTTATGTTCTGTTGTCTTTTTAGAGTTGTTTCAGGATTGCTGACTAGAGACTTCACTGGTATCCTACTAGAAACAATCTCAAGAAAGCCATGGATCACGTTCAGACTGAGATGCAAGAGATGAGGGAGCGCATGACTCAGCTCATGGAAGTCATGCAAAGTATGGCTCAAGGACAGGAGCAACTGAGAACAATGGTCCAGCCCCTGGTAGCTAGGGTTGATCTTAATGGAGTTCTTCACGGAGGTATTGCTGCTAATACTCCCCGCAACGATACATAAATTCCTAACGCCACTGTTGTGCCTACCGGATGCACCCCAACTACTGCAGGGGCCGGGAATGGTAGTGATGTTGGCGTCCACCACGCTGGTCTGGGTAATGCCGCTGGTAATGCAGGTTTGGGTAATACTGGTAACGCAGGTCTTGGTAATACTGTTAACTTGGGTTGTGGTAATGGTACTCATAATGCTGGGTTTGGACCTGGTGCTGCTAACCATGGTCTTGGTAACGCTGGGTATGGTTACACCGTCAATCGAAACGTCTATGGTCCGGAGGGTGCCTACGCAGGGTATGGCAATGGGGACCAACAATGGAATGAAGATCGTCAAGACGACGCGTTCTCTATGAGGGATGTAGGCGCTGAGTTGCCTGCTGAAGCTGATCGTAGATTCAGAATGCTGGAGGAACAGATGAGGAATATAACAAATCAGGACTCCATGGGGCTCAACATGGCGAATTTAGGGTTGATCCCTGATTTACGAGTACCATACAAGTTCAAAGTTCCTACCTTCGATAAATACAAAGGTGTCACTTGCCCAAAGGTGCACATACGTTCATACTACAGAAAAATGTCAGCCTATTCAAATGATGAGAAGATGCTCATGCACTTTTTCCAGGATAGCCTGTCAGGGCCGTCGCTCGAATGGTATATGGGTTTGGAACCCTCTCAGGTTCGCAGTTGGAAGGGTTTGGCTGAAGCATTCGTGAAGCATTACCAGTACAATAGTGACCTTGCTCCAAACAGGGTCCAACTTCAGAATGTCGTCCAGAAGAACGGGGAATCTTTCAAAGAGTACGCCCAGAGGTGGCGTGAGCAGGCAGCCAGAGTGCAACCCCCAATGGTAGAGAGAGAGTTGATTGACTTGTTTGTATCGATGTTATCTGGGATGTACTATGAAAAGCTCGTCAACTGTATGTCTGGAAGTTTCTCTGACCTTGTCATCACTGGTGAACGTATAGAAAACGGCATCAAGATTGGGAAAATTCAGGCCGTAGAAATACCTTCGTCAGGTGGAGGAAAGAAAGTGTTCGGAAATAAAAAGCGTGAAGGCGACGCTAATTCTGTGTCAAGCTCTAGGGGAAGAGGCAGAGGTAGATATCAAGATCAATGTCATCATCATCAGGCTGCAAGTGTTATCATTTCGATACCACCACAACAACAACAACCACAATAGCAGCAGAATCAACAGGGCTACAGGAAGTACCAAAATTTGAGGGGAGCAAATAGAGTATTCGATACGCCGGCAATGCCGTGCTCCCAGATGCTTCAAACGTTACTACAACTGCAGTTAATCCAGAAGAGAACCTTGGCCCTTCTGACAGGCCGACCACCACCTGGCTATGATGCAAATGCCCGCTGCGAATTCCACTCGGGGGCACCCGGGCACAACATTGACGATTGTAAGGCTTTTAAGCGCAAGATGCAAGATTTAATTGACAGTAAAGCCATAGACTTCTCGCATGAAGCGCCCAACATTGTGAAAAGTCCCATGCCGAATCACGGACCGGCAGGAGTTAGTGACATTCTAGAAGAGGAAAGCTTGAATCTAGTGACGAGGGTTGAAGAGTTGAAGACTCCGCTGGGTCAGGTGAAGAAAGAATTGCTGAGAGAGGGAGTGTTCCCTGGTTGTTCTGAAACTTGTGCTAATTGTGTGGAGCATCCAGAAGGGTGCGAAGATCTGAAGAGACATATTTAGGCTTTGATAGACAAAGGAACATTACAGTTTGACCGTACTATGGATGATAGACCTGTTGAGGAAGTGACAGAGGAGCGGGACGAAGTCGCGACAATTTCAATCCCTTACAAAACGATCACAATACAAGTACCTCCCAAAAGGCCGACCGTCATCATAACTAATGTTGGGCCAGTCCCGTATGAGAGTACTAAGGCGATTCCGTGGAATTACGGAGCAGAAGTCTTTTGTAATGGGGAGAAGGTGGAGTTGAAAAGTTCTTCAGCAGACTCAGTGGATAATCTGGTGGGTACATGTGGCATGACCCGCAGCGGCAGGATCTTTGCGTCACCAGAAGTAGAGGCTGAGAGAGCTGCAAAAGGGAAGAGTAAGGTTACGGAAGAAAGCAATCCTCAGGGGAAGGAAAAGGAGTCTTTGACGAAAGACATGGAGGAATTCATGAGATTAATCCGGAAAAGCGACTACAAGATAGTCGAGCACTTGCAGCAGACGCCGTCTAAAATCTCTATATTGTCATTACTACTATGTTCTGAGGCCCACAGGAACGCCTTACTGAAAATCCTTGACACCTCATATGTACCCCAAGAGATCTCGGTCAATCAACTTGAGGGGGTGATGGCCCACGTGAATGCGGGGCACGGACTCGGCTTTACGGATCTTGATCTGACACCTAAAGGCCGTAATCATAACAGTGCACTTCATATTTCGGTTGAATGCAGGGGCACAGTCATGTCCCATGTGTTGGTTGACACTGGATCTTCCCTGAATGTTCTACCCAAGAAGGCCCTAATGAAGCTGGATACCCGAGGTATCATTTGTACGCCTAGTGACCTGGTGGTGCGCGCTTTCGATGGGACGCGCCGTTCAGTGTTCGTAGAACTGACCTTACCCATCCAAGTGGGACCTGAAGTTTTCGAAACAGTGTTCTACATAATGGATATACAGCCTGCCTACAGTTGTCTGTTGGGTCGGCCCTGGATTCATGCAGCGGGGGCCGTGACGTCTACACTCCATCAAAAGTTGAAGTATATGGTCGGTGGCAGCATTGTCACCGTATGCGGTGAAGATGATATACTGGTAAGCCACTTATCTTCATTCAAGTATATAGAAGTGGACGGTGGGATCCACGAGACTCTGTGTCAGGCCTTCGAGGAGTTTCAAGTTAAAGATAAGTCTCCAACTACGAGCAAAGCGCCGGAGGTAGCAATGTCGTCGTTCAAGGAAGCCCAAGCAGTGGTTCAGACTAGGGCAGCGCAAGGTTGGGGCCAAGTTCTGGACATCCCCAACAAGCAAGACAAGTTCGGTTTAGGGTACTGTCCTGCATCGTCATCACAGAGCGCTCCACGATTCAAAGGGCCAATTGTGTTCACTCCAGGAGGAGTCGTGTTTGAACGTATCAATGCTGTGTCCGATGTTGAAGGCGGAGACAGCGATCGTGACTTGGATTCATGGATAAAGCCCAGTTCCTAGAAGCTGGCAATTTTCATTTTATCATGTCATTTCTTTGCATTTGTAGTTTCTTTCCTGTCTACGTGCAATTTTCGCTTGTAAAAACTTGTCGTTTCTCAATTGATATTGATAATGAAATAAATATGCATGTTTTGAATTAATCCATTCGTGTTCACTTTATTGATTTCTTTTATTTCAAACGCTTGTTTAAGCAGAATCCGGGGAGGATGACGAAATCGAAAGACGTGTAAGCTTCCGATTGTATGCTATTGGATAGAAAAACCTGTTGACGATATACATGCATTATTTCAAATCCATAAACACCGGAGATATAAGGAAGATAATCCCTTGTCAACCCCGTTGAGCCTTGTAGTAGGAGTTTCTTTCTGAAAATGAAAAACCCCCAATCTTAACCTGGGGCAGGGTAGGTGTCAGTTAATTTGACCAAGCGTCCGAATTGCAAAAGGAATGTCCGTTCAAGGATAAATCACACCTGTATAGGTCGTGCCTAAAGGACCACAATGGTTAAACCTTGCCGATAAGGAGTGAAACAGTCACAATCTCTTTTAACAAGTCAGACAAGCCGGTGTCACATGATTTGTTCAAAAAGAAGAAATAAAAAGAAAAAGCCCGCTAAGTGGAATCTTGGGAATAAGCGACTTAGGCAAAAATCAGGGTATCCCACTGGACTTCAAAATCAGAAACTCAAAAGAGTTAGTCCAGGCAAAAATTAGGGAGCGAAAAAGCGAAAAAGCGAAAAGGATTACAAGAAAAAATCCTCAAACAAGAACAAAATCGTGTGACTCCAGGCACTATAAAGACGGAAAGTGAATGAATGTCACTCCAAAAAGCAGGTGGTTGCCTGAACCATCACTCCTATCGTTCCACCGTTAAGAGGTGAGCGTTTGTGTGGAATTAGCTGGACGTAGGATTGGAGAACATCAAGGAGAATGGGTGGGTTAAAATGAATTTTGAGCCTTATATCCTTCCTTGTTAACCGTGAACCCGACCATGTTACAACCTTCAAAAGTCCTAATTGAAACAGGTTTAGTTGGAGAGCATACTTCGGTAAAAAATCGCAACAAAACTGACTCCAAAAAGGATTCCTCTTACAGCGTTGTATTAATTTTGACACTTTGATAATTGATTCATTCATTATATGTCATAAATTTTTCCAGTGAACAGGATTGGGTTTTGAAAAAACTATCATATGCATTGCATTTAATATATCTTTTATGCAAAACAACTTGTTTTACTTGCGAGTAAGCGCTCGACCGCAGGAAAGTTTCCATAGTGGAAAGTTTGATCAGGATAGAATGTAGAACGCCTGAATACTCCGTTGAGTTGTGGCCAACATTATCAAATAACCCCCAGTAAGGTCAGCCATCCAAAAATCAATTAATCTGGGGCAATCAGGTCGAGATTTGGTAAATCTCTTGCAATCGGGGGTACCGCTCCGCAAACTAGTCAATCAGAGGCAAAACCGTTACAAGGCTGGGGCATGCCACCCTATGAGGAAAAGAATTTGTTCTTCTCCATACCTCTAGAGGTTATTCGAACTATTCAACCAAGGACCCTCTCACGGTCCAGATTCTGGGGCAAGCCATCTCGGGGTCGTCTCATGGCAAGCTATTTTCTTCTCAGCGTAGACCTTCCCAACCATCAGACTGGGGGAAAATTCTCAGAGAGATTCAGATGAAGCTCATTTTTCCAACAATCAAAGATCTTTCCTTAGCAGATGGAAGTTGCATCTTTACCCCCAGCAGTTGGTCAGGCGTACCTCTAATCCCCACAGAGTACGAGTATGGGTTTGTTCCCCAGCAAGTCGAGATCAGATTTCTCTCCACCAGGCATGTGTGGAATATCCTCCGACAGGTCGTTCGTGACCCCGACAGTGTAACGTGTGTTCCAGGGAGGTAATGCATGACCTTTACTCCGTCCCTCAGCAAGAGTTGCTCATCACCAGCAGAGACTTGTTCATCTCCAGTAAAATTTGTAACTCCAGGTTTGTTAGTATACCCCTCAGCAGAGTTGGGTTCGTATCTTCCAAAGTTGTTCAGAGTTCGTCTCCCCAGCATGGAGTGGTGGTATTCAAACATCAGTTTTTACATTGAGTATTCAGGCTCCGGTCAGTACGTTGAGTGTTCAGACTCTGGTAAAATCAAGCAAGGGTCCAGACCCCTATTAGTGTTTGTGGCTATTCCGTCGAGTATCCAAGCTCCGGTAATCTCTAGTTTGTATTGATTCTTTCTTCCGTCGAGTATTCAGGCTCCGGTAATCTCTAATTTGTATTGATTCTTTCTCTCGTCGAGTACTCAGACTCTGGTAAAGATTTTGTGAGGTGATCTTGATGAGTATTGGTAGTATTCTCTTTTCGTCTATTTTTCTTCGTCGAGTATCCAGGATATGATTGGTTTACTTCGTCGAGTATCCAGGCTCCGATTTGTTCACTTCGTCGAGTGTTCAGGCTCCGATTGGTTAGCTTCGTTGAGTATCTAGGCTTTGGTGTGTTCTCGTCCGTCGAGTATCCAGGCTCCGGTTTGTTGCTTCGTTGAGTATCCAGGCTCCGATTGGTTTGCTTCGTCGAGTGTTCAGGCTCCGATCTGTTGCTTCGTTGAGTGTTCAGACTCCGGTGTGTTTTCGTCAAGCATCCAGGCTCCGATTGGTTTGTTGCATTGAGTATCCAGGCTCCGGTGTGTTGTTCTGTCGAGTATCCAGACTCCGGTTTATCGCATCGTTGAGTATCCAGGCTCCGGTGTGTTTGTCGAGTATCTAGACTCCGGTTTATCGCTTCGTTGAGTATCCAGGCTCCGGTGCGTTTTTGTTCGTTGGGTATCCAGGCTCCGATTCGTAGTTTCATCGAGTTTTCAGACTCCGGTTTGTTGCGTTGAGTGTTTAGGCTCCGATATAGTTTTGTTGAGTTGTCAGACTCCGGTTTTTTGCATTGAGTGTTCAGAATCTGACGTGTTACGTCAAGCATCCAAGCCCCGGCTCCTCCATTGAATATCCAGATTCTGGTGAAATTTCCAATCTGTAACGTTTTTCTTTGTCCGTTGAGTGTTCGGACTCCGATAAAGGCAGTTGGGTATACATATCCTAGTAAGTGTTGTGATAGTACTCTCTCTCTGTTGAATGTCCAGATTCCGGTAAATGTTTGGTTTGTGATGTATTACTTCGTCCGTCGAGTATCCAGGCTCCGGTCAGTGCGTTGAGTATCCAGATTCCGACAGATTTTGATGTGGCCCTATCGTGCGTTGAGTATTCAGATTCCGACGATTCGAAAGATTGTTCTTTGGCCCATGTGGTGTTCAGACCATGGCCAGTTACGTATTTCCTGAAGCAGAGTTACTTGATTAAGTTTCTCTTTCCCTTGGTGGGATGTTCAAGATATTCATTATGCTCGTTTTCTTCGGAGATTCTATCCCAATCAGAGTTTGCAGTTTATTTCTGCGGTTGGCAAATTCCCGGGTTCTTTTGGTATTCAACCGTCTTTTACCTTGATTGATTGAAAGTCATTCGCTTTTCACTCATTCAGGTCCAAGTCGCTTGAATAGGGGCAGTTGTTGCACCCCAAAATTTGCCCAACCTTTTCCTTCTTGATTTTGCATTAGCATAACATCATCATAGCATTGCATTAGCATTTATGCAGGGGATCAAGTGTGATATACATCGAGAGAGGCCTATTTAGAGGTTTTATTCGAGCTTGAGGAATCACTAAAGTCACCAGGAAGTGGTTCATGCCCTTGAGAAGTTCAGATGCTTGTGTGGGGTTCATCCCCTGACTTAGAGGCCAACTGAAGATTATCAATGAGTTGGGAAACTATGATTACAGGTCATAAAATTACAGGTCAAGTTCAATACTTTGCATAACTCAAATAAACTTTTTTCCAACATGAAAGTTGCTCCGAATGGCGTCATTGGGTCAACTAAACTTCAGGATTTTAATGGGCTAGCTCATGGTTGAAGATTGATGAAAGTGATTTTGGTGAACATGTGAAATGGCCTAGTTTGGTATTTTGTCAAAATTTAACCAAACCAATCCATATTTGTACTCATTTTGAATGGAAATCATGTTTTAAGAACAATGACATTATTACATTTTTCATTTGAGGATTTTATCATGAGCTATTTCGAGATTTCTTACAATTCAAGTAACATAATGGATCTTGGGCTTGGGCTTAGAAACAAGGAACTATTGTGGGCCTTAAACCTTCCTTATGATGCAAGGAATATAAAAACTAAAAATCAAGGCAATTGAGCTTCCTCTTCCATCATTTTTCCATTTGCCCACACTTTCACATATTTGAATTTCCATTTTTTCAATCCTTTTTTCTCTCCATTTTTTTGATCCTTTCTCATTACCAATCAATTCCATAATATTCATATACTTGATTCCTCATTTTTTGGGAGAGAATTGGAGCAAGAACAAGCTTATAGTAATTGGAAAAAGTGGTGTTCATGTCAAAATCGAATTCTGTTTTCCACTTTGTTTCAAGCCATTTTTTGATCCTAATACCTCTACCAAGAATTATTGAAGGTTTCTACACATTTTTCCAACAAAATTCGTGCTCCATTAAAGCTCCATAATTCATTTTTCAAAGGTATAAAGAATTCAACATAACTCATGATTTAAGAGTCTTTCTTGCATTATTTTTGTTGCATTTCATTGCTCTCATCTCCTACATGGATTCTAGTACAAAAAAGATGGTTTTTATGGCAATTTGGTGTTCTTGAAAGTTTGAGATTCGTATATGGTTTTTGAGTTAGAGGCAATTTCAATGAAAACTAAGGGTATATTTGGATTCCTCTCGAAAAATCCCACAAGTTTCATCTAAAAATTATTGGATTTGGGTGAGAAACGAGGGAGATATGGACCTTTGAATATTTCCGGCCAAACCCCCTCCATTGTTGCATTTTTCGTTCAGCCTTCATCCAAGGAAGAAGACGATCCGTAGACTGTCGGATCTCGTCCAAGATGTGGACTTTTTCCACTCATCCAAGGGCTCCGCGCGCCGCCACGTCACCCCCACCAAAACGCAACCGTTTTGGCTTGCTAAGGGGACCAAGTGCTCCCCTGTTCGAGTCCCAGCTGTGACAATTCTGATTTATTGCATTTATATTACTTGTTTCTCACATTTATATGCTTTCATGTATTTTCTTTTATTTTTCTGTTTTATATGCTGACTTCAAATAATCATAAAATTAGGAAAATTAGTCTTTTTGATCCCCATTTTCTTGTGCTGAATCTTTAAGATGTCTAGGATTTAATAAAATTGGAATCACGATTTTATCATGTTCTGAGATTTTATTAGAATTTTTTAGATTTGGGTCTTCATAAAAAGGCCAATGCTGGTGTAATCATATTGTGAATTTTCTTTGACCCATCAAAATTACATATTTTGGCCTAACCTTTTGCAGGGATCTCATACACATGTTGAGGTATTGTGATATATTTTTGTGGGAATTTTGTTGTACCATTTTAATTAGTTTTGGATGCTTTCTTTAACATGCTCCATTTTAACCTTTCTTTTGGTATACATGACATAGTTTCAACTTGTTTGGCCATTTCTCCTTGGATATTTTTGGTGTATCTCTCACCCCTGCTTTGTGGCTTGATGTAGGGAATTGGAGATTTTTATTTGAATTTTTTAGCACCATTTACTATTTTTCTTATATTTTTGTATTCAGACTTGTAATTTGGACTTTCGAACGGACCTCGGTTTTATTTTGGCTCCAACGGCCTCGATTTGTTTGTGTGGTGAACGCTAGGGTTCCTATTGCTCATTATAGACATTATATAGGATGTGTAGATCATTTATTGGCTGGTTTTATCATACATAATTGCCCATTAGGTTCCATATTTCCATGATAGCGCGTTATGATTCCAAATTGTGATATGCGTACGTCATTCGTAGGTTTTATTGCCTCGCATCTCTTTATAATCACTTGTGGCCAAGATTGTATGTTTAAAATAGGCCATTTTCCATTCATTATGGGCTTGAGGTTGAGATGACTTCCTCCCTCACTTGCATTCCATGTTTACCTTTATGAATCCGCATTTCCTGTATGCTGTTTATTTCATCTGTTTTCTGTTGCTTCCTTTGCCTTTCCCTTAGGATCTCCATTCTTTCTTGTTGAAGATAGAATGTGATAGACATTAGGCTTTGCAACCATGTATGACAACATTAGGGTAGTCTTCCCCTTTGCAAACTTCAACCTTAGGACAAACTTGGCATGATAACGTTAGGATTAAACTAGTTTCCCCGTAGTAAGCTGAACTACGGCTGCTCTGATCTTTCATACCAGATGAAAGTACGTAGGCACAAGATGCGATATCTTTGCAAGAAAACTTTCCCCTTTTCTTTGGTCATAGTTAGGCGAACTACGTTGACTCTAATTTCTCGTTTCAGACGGGAATACGTAGGCATAAAGTGTGATACTTTTCCGAGTCACTTTTCTTTTATTTTGTCCTTAAGCCTTTAGCTAGATAGTATTAATCAACCCTTCAAGATAAACAATTAAGCGTGGATCCCGTCGAGTACGATGGACGTGAGGGGTGCTAATACCTTCCCCTTGCGTAACCGACTTCCGAACCCAGGCAATGGTTGCGATGACCATTCCTTTTCCCTCTTTTCATTAGGTTTTCTCTGAGCATTTCCTTTCCCTCCTTTGGGACAAATAACGCACGGTGGCGACTCTTCTGTCATTGCCGGCGCCGATTTTCGCAGTAGCGACAAAGGGTTAATTGAAAAATCTAAAAGAACCAATGTTTCCAAAACATGATTTCTGATCAAATCAAGTACTTATTTGACTGGTTTTTGTCACTTAACCAATAATTTTGAATTTTTCAACTTTGAATCCTTTGAAAATCTCCCTTATTCAAACCATTTCAAACCAAGTCTTGCTATGAGCCTAATCAATCCATAATAACCTCTTGGTTATCCTAAAAACCACATTTTTAGAAACTTTCATGTTGAACAAAAATCCATTTGACAAGTGCAAGTTGGAGATTTTGACCTATGATTGAAAAGGACCTATAATCTCACTTTCCCAAAATACCCCTGACTTGTAAACCTCATAACTTGAGTTCTACATATCAGATGGAAGACTTCTAGTACATTTTAGAAAGCTAAGATCATGAAGAACAACTTTCATGTTGGCCAAAAGTTCAGGTGAAACCTCCTTCTAGGTTAAAAATAGCTTTGAAGTCAGATGATTTTCACAGACAAATTTCAGAGACATCTGAGGACTTGTAACTTGTCTGGGTCATAACTTGAGGTCTATAAATCCCATTGAGGACTTCTAGTACTAAAGTTAAAGGTATTGAGATTATCTACAAGTTTTATGTTGGCCAAAGATCCATTTGAAATTTGTATCTTGTCTTATGTGGTCATGAAGTTAGGCACTAAACAAGGGATTTTGCACTGAAACCCTAATTTAGCAACTTCCCACACTCTTGACTTTTCTTGACTTGATCTTGGGACAAAACCACAAGTGTATTAACATATCATTTCATGAACTACATGACCTAAAAGTAGGCTTTGATACTTTTCAATTGCACAGTTGACCTAGGATTGACCCAGATGAAACCCTAATTGCTTGCACCTCAACTGTGACTCTTGCATTTGACACAATGACTTGATTAAACTCTCCAATGTCCCTCTAGGAATTCTATGAGCTCCATAAACATCCTCTTCTCACATTAAACACTTCACAACCCTCTGATGGTCTTTAGTTGATCCTCAAGTTAGGAGAAGATTCACACTCAAACATCTAAACCCTTAGGCCCTCAAACCACCTTCTGATGACTTTGACAACTTCTCAATCTTGAATGAGACCTCTTGCTAGGCTTCTCTTGAGAAAAATCACACTTGATCCCCTACCATATGAATGATATCATGATATGCAAATGATATAACTATGCAAAATGCTAATGCAATGAAACATAAACCAGGTAAGAAAAGGTTGAGCAAATTTTGGGGTGCAACAACCACTAATGTAACACCCCCTTATATACCCCCAGATAAGCATGTGAAACATTTAGGCACATATCAAAAATTTCATCAGAGTAATATTAAGTCATAGTATAAAAGGAGCATGTCACACAAAATCACAATTAAAACATACAACACCTGCTCAAATAGAGATATGCGACAGTGGGGTAGTTTTAAAATAGAGAAACTTCGTCCTTACACCCATATCTCGACATTTAAATTAAAGCGGAAGAGTAAAACATTGAATCCCTTAAAACATGTTATCATATAAATACATGTCATCGAGTTGGTTCATAATGTCATTCATATTATACAAAACATCATCAGCTAATACATTCACAATGTACCACAAAAGAATGCTATACAACCTAACTACCCGGTGCTACATATCAGAGCGACCATACCAAAATAATGAAGCTATACTTTGCAAAAAGAACCTCCAGCGACCTAATCTGCAATGCCTCATAGAGCATTATAAAACAACAGAAGGGTGAGAAATAGTACCATAATAATCAATGCATATATATATATATATATATATATATATATATATATATATATATATATATATATATATATATATATATATATATATATATATATATATATATATATATATATATATATATATATATATATATATATATATATATATATATATATATATATATATATATATATATATATATATATATATATATATATATATATATATATATATATATATATATATATATATATATATATATATATATATATATATATATATATATATATATATATATATATATATATATATATATATATATATATATATATATATATATATATATATATATATATATATATATATATACACACACACACACACACACATGAATATAGAATACGATATTCTACGTTTTCTCACCACCTTTCATTATAATCCTCAATTACATCACAACATGTATAAACAATTATGGATAATCAATCAAGCACATTTCATCATGCACACAATTATAATTCACAATTCAGTAAACCATACACTTGTATAATTCATATAACAACGATATCTATGCCATGTGACTCAACATAACTCAATGCAATTCAATGCCATGTGGTACCAACACGTGTTATCATTTTTCGGTTTTTACATTAAACCGGGTCCACTCTTCTAGACCGATAACCACCAAAAGCCCGTCCTCTAAGCTTTCAAACCCACTCTTCTAGGTTTGGGACAAGATACTAGTCTCCACGAAACTAGCAAGCATTGCCTCTTGACTAAATGATGCATATGCAATCAACCACCAGATGCACTTAAGACCGTTCTCGCATCTTAATCTCATGCATTCAAATAATTCATCACTCAAGAATTATAACATGATTGCACACACAACATATTCATATAATCAAAGTATTCATACTTTATATCATCACTCTTATCGAACAATGCACACATATTTATCAATTCGTTCTCATGCGTTGTTCACGTAAAGTCGCATACAACACATATGCAATCCCAAAATCACGCCCAACGGCCACAACCTCATCATAATTCATCATGCATTCTTATTCAACTTAAACAATGCACTATATATATATATATATATATATATATATATATATATATATATATATATATATATATATATATATATATATATATATATATATATATATATATATATATATATATATATATATATATATATATATATATATATATATATATATATATATATATATATATATATATATATATATATATATCAAAGGCTACATTCACGATTGATTTCATAATCTAGGATTCACGCCATAAGGCTACCCACAGCACGTCTCATCTCAATAGTACACAAACTATTCATATCATATAAGGATTAACAACATTGAACCAAACAAATAACCATTGGATGGAAAACACAAGAAATGGAATTTGTTGTCACATTCGCTGCCCTTCGCGTGGCGAAGCATCTGGCGAATGCTCGCTACCTTATTCGCCTGGAGAACTTGCTGGAGAAGACAATCAGTAGCTACTGGAATGTGTTCGCTAACACTTGCTGGTTCACTCGCCTGGCGAACCTTCCCCACACTCCTTCTCCTGGTGAACACGTCAGCAAAGACTAACTTTGGCTACTGACTTGGTTTGCTACCCACTCGCTGGGCTTCGCCTGGCGAAGCTTCGAACTCAGAAACCCCTAACTGTTCAAAGTCACTCAATCACCCCAAAAATCGACCGATTCTCACCAAACCAGTTCCATAGCCTTAGTATAACATCCCTCTACTAAACTTTACCACTTATTCTCAGTTTTAACCGTTAAAAACTCAGTTTTATCGATTAAATCCATTTCTGCCCTAGAATGGAAAATGAGTAGAAACTCCAACAAATCCAAACCCACCCATACATAATCACATACATTGAATAGATGATGATATTTCACACCCTTACCTCGATTAAATCGATGCTTGAGAGTTGTTCTTGAGCTTTTCCAACTTTTCATTCTTCTCCTTCTCTTTTCTCCTCTTTTTCCTTCTTTCTCTTCTTTTTCTCTTATGTTTCTATCTTTTTCTTTTCTTTCCACTTTTCCTTTATAAGTATTTCTCTTCTATTCTTTCCATCATATATCTCTTCTCAAACATCTACCAATTTCATTTAATTAATCATCCATCAATTAAACAATCCCCACAAATCATTTAATTAATATAAATAATTAATTAATAAAAAATGGATTGTTACTACTGGCATCGTTTAAAATCCAATTGTTATTGGCACCTTGATTTGGTTGTCACCAATCTTTCTAAGTCCAGTAGTGACTGGCATTGCTTGAATCCAATTGTTATTGGTACCTTTGATTTGGTTGTTACCAATCTCCGTTAAATCCTAGTGGTCATTGGCTTTGTTTAAATCTAATTGTCATTAGTACTTAGGCTCGGCTGTCACCAATTACCCTGTGAAGACCAGCGGTTACTAGCATCGTTTAAACCCAATTGTTATTGGTATCATCGCTATGGCTGTTACCTTTCTCCCCTGGAATTCTAGTTGTTACTAGCACCCCCAGAAAGTCCAGTAGTCACTGGCACCGCTTAAAGACAATTTGTTATTGACAGGAATTTCTGGTTGTCACCAGTATCCCCAGCAAAGCTTTGGTATCCCCGGCTGAGTCTCGGGGATCTAGTGGTTACTAGCATCCCCGGTGAGTCTGGTCTTGTTTCTAGTATTTTTCTGAGGATCCCGTTCGAACTCTTCATTATAGGAAGATCCTCATTTGGTTAGACCCCAATGAGGATCGTGTCTATGGTCTATTTTGCTTCCCCAGTCGGAGTCTGGGTCTGTTGACTCTTACCCCTCTGCGTGGTTTCTCCCTTGATGTATTTCTCCAGTGGAGATTTTCATTTCCCCATTAGAGGTTTGCCTTTTCCCCAGTGAAGATTTGTCTTCCGCGGTGGAGTTTGTGTCACCCATGGATGATCCCCTTGAAATACCATCATTAGTCATGCATGAACTATTTCTTGTTATGCTTTGGATCTTTCCCTAGTGTGTGGGGTCCCCAGTGGGTGGTTACTCATTGCTTTGTTGTTCTTTTCTTTTACTTGTGTGTCAGCATTTTTATTGCACCCAAACATCATACAACTTCATTTTTAGAATTCATTTCGTTTCAGTATTTGTCGTTTTGCATACCATCGTATCTAAGGGACAAAATTTTCGATTTGCTATATTTAAATACCTTTCACCATGATTCTATGGAGATTGTTATCTCTCTTTGTCATCCGGTGAAGATATTTAAATAGGGGCATCTGTTGTACCCCGAATTTTGACCCTTAGATCTTCATCATCATTCTAGGAGCATCATCATTTGCTTATCTAACTTTAACCTGTTTCAAGTTTGTCTTTGTCAAGATACAGGCAACACTAGGGTTCAGTACATCCCAGAATCGAGGTTTCTATGGTCTGATCAGTCAATGTTTTGGATTGATTATCCATAAATACTCCCTATACCATTAAAGTTACTGTGTTGGATCAAGTATGAATCCAATTTGAGGTTGTCACCCAAAGATCAAGAGCAGTGCAGTCCAGGACTCCCGATTAGAGTATCTAATCAGGAAAAGTCAATTGTAGTTTGAATTTTGATTTAAATGGCATTCTAATGATGGAATCATGGTCCATAAATCTTATATGACTTAGTGAAGTCCACCCAAGACGTTTCAAGACCTCAGAGGATCCAGAACACTAGCATACGATTCGGGGTTTTCCAATTAATCGGTTCGTCTAACTGAAAAGTCAACTCATTGACCAAAAGGGTTTTGACCCAAAATTGAAGGCAAACATGTTCCTAATGGTATATATCATCTATTCATAAAGTTTGTTGACCATTGGATCAAGGATTGAAGAGTAATTGAGAAATCGGGAAATTAGAGTTTTGAAAGGGGCAAGACCATAACTTTTTAACCACGCATCCAAATGGAGTGGTTCAAAGCTTGTTGGAAAGGTATTTATAAGTTCTACAAAAGTAAAAAAGCGAGGAAAACACTTAGTGAAATTTCATAGTTTTAGCACTTTTCAAGTCATGTTTTCAGCCAACTTCAAGGGTGTTTTTGACCTAGTTCCACTTAGAATTTGAAAATTACCAAAACATGAAAGTTATAGATCATGATGAGGGCTTTCCAAAAAGTACAAGAACTCCTCCATAACATTTGTGAGCTAGGAGTTTTGAAGGAGGGAAGTTGGGGTCCAAACACTTGAAATGCACAATGTCAAACATGACGTAAACCAGTTTGCCAACTACCCAATTGATTTTCAACCATGGTTTAACATTTGATCTGATGTCAAAGAGTGTATGATGAGAAAAAATTGGAAGAATCTTTGAGCTAAACCAAGATTATTGTTAAAGCCATTATTTAATTTAAGGAAAGTATAAGAAAGTACACCATGAAAGAGAAGAATATTGTGCCATAGCAGTTGCAACATAGTCTCTACTCACTCAAAACTCTTTTAGTCACTTCTAATGACTTGCTTACAGGTTGCGTGTGCAGCCCATTGCATTGGTAACACTCAAAACCGGCTGCACACGATCTTGAGCCAAGATTCATCCCATTTTTCCCTCCAAAAGTCAAAACCACCTCATGTTTTCAAAGTCTTCCAAGCCTTTACCTCATCTATAAATAGAGCCTTCTTTATGAATCAAAGAAATACAAGAAAAACCCTCAAGAAACCATAAGAAAACTCACCATTAAATCTTTCCTTCTCTTTCCTTGCAATTCAAGCAAAAACACTAAAAACCTTCCAAAAATATGTCTTGGCTAGGTTGCATACCAGAGCTACTTCCAAGCATTGAGACTAACCAAAAACCATCCACACAACCTATAAATGATGTTTGGAAGGTGTTCCAACCATTGAACCAGTCAAAAACCTAATATCTCCAAAAGTCAACTCCTCACACCAAAAGCATTGACTTTTCTGCATAAACTAGCAACACTCACTGCCTAGGTCATCTCTAAACCTCATAAAACCTCACACACACCTTGGATATAAGGTGTGTTAACTGTCTACAACATCAAAAAAACAACTGCATCATCATTTGGGAAATCTGTCACCAAGAGCTCATTGTTGCTTCAAGTGGAAGTAACTCTGTCTTGCATAAAACCAACTTGAACAGAACCAGAGCTATTTGGAGTTTGCATTGAGAGTGTGGAGCAATCACTATGTTCATTCTCATAGGCAGCTTAACATCAACATCTTGCTTTGGAAGTCTTCAAGAGGTAGGTAACCTCTAATTATAGTCATTATACATCATAATCAAACTTGATGTACATTGAGTAGAATTGCCTAGAACTATCAAGTCATGTATTGAAATTAACTTGTGATTGATTGCGCAACTTATAACTGCCATGTAGGATAGATATTGGACTTGTATGGTTGTTTTTCCAATTGTTGAACCATAAGTTGGCTCTGTTCAAATGTGAGTTTGGTGTTAGTGTTTAGATTTAGGTGTAGGTTATGATGTACATATAGGACATGTGAAATGCAAAGACTATGTGTTTGATGCTGCTTTGATGTTTTTGGATTGACTGGTTTTGCACATATGCAAGTTTGTTTGATTGTTTGTCTAGACTGTTTGTTGGATTGATTAAAAAGTTTGGTTGTATGTCCCTTGTTTTTGTTAAAAATCATAGTGATGATTGGTTTTTGCCACAAACTACTTTGAAACATCTCACACTAACTTCATGTCACAATTTCCAAACCACAAGTCATTTTGCACTACAAGTTGAATTAGAGGTCGATTTTTGTTAAGGCTCGTGATGTGTTGATATTTGAGACTCACTTACAAGCCTAATGTTTGATTGAATCATGATGTTTTGTTTTAGTTGATTCTACTGCCAACTGTTGTTGAATTTTTCCTTACAAGCCTTATGCCACAATTGCAACTCCTAGGACATTTTCTGTTCTAGCATGATTTTGAGCACCATGTGTAGTTGAACTTCATATATCATGTATTTAAAATATGTGCAGGCTTTTAGTTTGATTCAAATCTGATTAACTTGAGTTGTAAATCTGAAAATGCATTTCAAGACCTTAGCTTGCATTTGGTTTCGAATTTTTAATTATGTTCATCTTTAAGGAAAACTGAAAACACCATTGAAACCCTTATTAAATTTCAAGTGAGATGGACCTAAATTTTGTTTAAAATGGTGTTGTTTTGACTGAGTTTGAATTCATTCCGTTTTGACTTGTTTTGATGGCTTGCCTCAACTTGTTATGCCTAGAAATCATGCCTTTGAGGCTTATCTATTTTTGAGGTGGCTTGATACACTAGATATATCACCACCCCGATGGTCGTAACCTGCGTGCTCATGTATGCTTTGCCTTTGCTTTCCTGAGTTCGATCCCTGAGGAGGACAACTCTTTTTGCTTTCCTTGATTTTTATCATATACTACCCTATTTTCATTCTTTCCATTGTACAATCGTACGCCCCTTTTGGCTAATGTGGTGAGGTTTTGAGCCTATGAACCTCAGGATGTGGGTTCAATCTATGAGGAAGGCATTTCCTTATTTTTACCATTTAATCTTCATGTTTTCTTCATAAACATCATAACTTTACCATTTTTTAACATATTTTATCCACTCTTTTAACAAAATGTTCTTAATCATGTCTACTTTCATATAAAGAGAAAAGAATTCAAGGATATTCATCCTATAAATACTTTATATCACTTTAAAGTCTTGCACTTTTAGGTTTTTTACCTTGCATATTTTATGGTTAATTTTCAAAACCTCTTATTGATTTAATCTTGTAAGTTTGATTTGTATTTGGTTTATACATGTTTGTTAACTAGTTTGATTGATTAAATTGGCTTGACTTAAGATCTTGTTATGTTCAAATCTTTGTTTTAGATGTATCTAATTGATTGCCATTGTGAACTATGTTTGAGAATCATGTTACCTCTTAATATTGTAATCTCTTGAGTGTGTTCTCCATGTATCCTCCACTTGTTTAAATACCTTGTTAGAACCATAACATGCTAGGGCTTGCTTTGTTTTGGTTGTTACCATAAACTTGTATGTGTTTTCCCCATGAAATCTTGAATCCTTACTTCAACTGTTGTAATACTTCTTGCATGCTTGTTTGTACTGGATAGTCATCAATACATGATTGTCGGTCTCATATTGTTACATTTGACATTTTTTGATCCCTATACATGCTTGCCTTAAAGTTGTAACTTGCTTGCATTAAAACTTATTTGAACTACATGTTTTATTCTTTTGTATTGATGGTTGTTACCTCATTACTCTTCATCTTTGTTAAGATGTTTAAAGTTGATATATCTTGTGCGATTGGTATTGTAAGAATCCCTACCATGTTCCCCTTCTAGATATTGTAATATCTTTGTGTATTATGGTTGTAACCATTTGACTTGATTATTAAATTTGCTTGATGTTGTCACATATTTGCATCTCTTCTTTGGTTGTTACCACACTCTTCTTATATGTTCATCAAGTTTGAACTTTTTAGCATTGTTAAGTTATCTCCTCAAGTAATGGAACTTTTTAGTTCTCATCCAGTTGCCTCCTCTTTTCCCATTCCAAAGGAAAGTCTCTCTATTGACCCTTGGGTCATAGATAGCTCATTACCCTTATATGCCTTGTTATAGCCATTTACCCTTTAGAACTTAGGTTTAGAGTTCTTCTTCCTTAGTTACGTCTGAACTACGAACGCTCTAATTTCTCATTGGTTAATGGGAATACGTAGGCATAAGGTACAACATCTTGACGAGCACACCCCTGACGCGGTCAAAGTCAATCCTTGTAGACCTTTATAGAGCCTCATCCCTCCTTTTGGTATGGATAGAACTAATTGGTCTTACAACGTAGAATTAGGTAGAGTTGGTTAACTCTATGTAAGAATCACGGTGATGATTACTTACTCCCCATTCTTGAGTATTCAATATAGATCTAGAGAGTTTGGTTAAACTCTACACAAGTGTCGCTACTGCGAAAATCGGCGCCGGCTGAACAGAAGAGTCGCCACCGTGCGTTATTTATCCCATGGGAGGGAAAGGAAACGCTCAGAGTAAACCTCGCACAACACGGGAAAGGTATGGTCGTCGCAACCAAAACCTGGGTTCGGGAGTCGGTTACGCAAGGGGAAGGTATTAGCACCCCTCACGTCCGTCGTACTCGACGGGATCCACGCTTGTTTTCGGGTATGGATTGTTATTCTATCTAAACTATAGGTCAAGGGTTAAAAAGAAAATGAAAAAAATGACTCGGCAAAGTATCGCACTTCATGCCTACGTATTCCCGTCTGGAACGAGAAATCAGAGTCAACGTAGTTCGCCTACCTACGGGAAAGGAGGGGAAGGTTGCTCGCTAGGATATCGCATCCTATGCCTACGTACTTTCATACAGCATGAAAGATCAGAGCAAACGTAGTTCGGGCCACGTACGACACAAGCTTGTCTTGGTTGATTTTATTCCTTCTGAAAAGGTTTTTCTGATTAACAGTCCCGGCGGACAAAAATGACGTTTTGGTGAGTTCACATTCTTTTACGGAAGAAGTGCCTTTTATTGTGTTTGAAATCTTTATGTGTTTTTCTGTTTGTTTTGAGAAAGAAAGAGACAGAACTTTAACCTATGGTTGCGAAAGGAAACAAACTATCCTACTGTTATCATGCATGGGTTAAGACCTAGTGTCTATCATGCTCCTCTCTTGCACAGAGAGAAACAGAGATCCTACGGGGTAGGCAGAAACAGAAACAATAGCAGACATATACAGTAAAGCAGTAAAATGCATGGATGCAACAATACAAGCGAGGCAAGGGAGTCCCACTCAACCTCGAACCTAGAAAACAATAGGCGAAAGTGAACAGGCTTCACTTTCAACCCAACAGGGTAAACAACAAACAATACAGTCAGGAAAACCAATCAATACATCAAGAAATGAAATACAACAGCAAAAGAAACAACATCAGCAGCTCTGAATCAACATCTGGTTTCAAGTAATCTCCAATCAGCTACAGGCTTCAACAAGCATCAGTCTCCATCTTCATGGCCTTCAGGTAAGGGCTTTGATCATCAGTCTTCTATCTGCAATGGCTTTTCTTCAAGTTCAAACCTCCAGGATGAGGGATCAGCCACAGGAGTGAATTGGGTGTTAAGCAATCAGTTGACTACCAAAGGTGGTGAACAGACTGCTTCTAACACAAAAGACATTTCCTCTCAAGAGTTCTATCTCTTAGACACTATCACCAAGCCTTCCAAAGGAAGGGGGTGAGTGTCTTAGAGAGACTCTGTATCACAGAGAAGAATGGATGCAGACAAGGCAATCCATGTTTGAGAAACAAACTGTCTAATCTTGAGCTCTGCCTAGCTCCTAAACCCTAGTCTCCTCAGCATCTGCTAGCAAGAATCTCCTCTTCAACTCTGGAAGTTGGACTTCAACATCTGAATCTCCAATGGCTTTCATCTCCTCAAGTCTTCAGCTCTCTCAAATCCCAGACAATCCCAATACCCACACAAGCAAGCAATAATCCCCAGAGGGCACACCACACCAATCACTCAGATATACAGTACATTAATAGCAGTAGGGGAGTCCTGACTTTTTCTCTAAGGGATCTAATAACTACCCATAGCCCCTATAGTCCCATAACTAAACTAGTCAAACCCTAAGTCCTAGGGGAAAAGAATCTATTCTCCTAAGTCATCACCTAAAAACCCTAGTTTGTTCATGTTATTCACACCTACACTAAGCACCTAAAATTAATTTCTAAAAATGGGAACTAAATTGTATCTACAAGTTTAATGTCTAAACTAAACAACATAAAAAGAATGGGCAAAAAATATTGAAGCATTTAATAGAACAAAAAATAACAAAATCATGCATGAAATGAACTATTTAAAATGCTATTTATTTGGAAAATATGGGAAAAATATCAAATAAAAAATAAAATGCAATTTTTATTTTTATAATTTTCTAGACATCCTAAAGAAAAATATGCAAAAAGAATGACTTAAAAATAATGTTTTTTTCCATTTATTATGAATTTTTAAAAATGAATGAAAAATGAAAAGAAAATAAAAAGAAAATATAATGAATAAATGGGAAGGGGTGAGAAAAGTAAGGAGATCCAGTTCAAACATTTGGGCTTCGCGCGCGTGGGGGTGCCAATAGTCATCAGAGCCCAATTCCCCTACTTAAATGAAACGGTGCGTTTCATCTTTTAAAATTTCCCTCCGTTTCTCAGAGTGCACGTGGACCGTTGGATGGGAATTCTAGTCAAGAGTCAAACTGAGATCGTGTGGTCTAGCCTTCATCTTCAACCTTGAGCTCTCCTAGGGTTTCAGAAAACCCTAACCATGCGTGACCTTCTCTCCCTCTGTTCTCTCTCTACACGCCATGGATTCACACGATATGAAAAGCAAAATTCATCCATTTCTTTCCCTCTACAAGTCTATAACCATAGTTTACCTTAAAACTCAAACAATCAGCTAATTCGATAGGTGGAACAGATGGAAATCACCATTAATACCTGATATGAAACCTCTCCAATTCCCCACAAAACCCATCCTAAACTGATCTACACTTCCTCATGATCATAGCATGCTACTCTACTAACATTTTCGTGCCTTAATCCAAGAGTTATGAGCTTCAACAGAAATTGACACATCATGCTCAAACCTCATGAAACTTCTCCAAAATCCTCCCAATCAATCTTCTATTCTATCTTAACCATGCTACCCTATCAAAACCCTAAAATTCTAACTAATTCATGCCATACGAAGAGAAAACAAACCTGGTGTAACTTCTTGATACAGGTGCTAAGATCTTCAAATCAACTGCTTGTGATGAAAGGAAAGTGATCAGTAGGCTTGGTGATTACTTCTGTATGCAACAAGTGTGGTTCTAAGGCCTTGAATCACTCACTTCCAAAGTTCATGCTTCTTGAATGATAATGGTGAATGGTACAATTCCTTCTTCAATTTGACAAATGAAGGTATGGATTCTGATCCTTGTATGATGATGGTGAAGACTCAATCAAGAATAGTGAAGATTGGTGAGAAATTGAGGGAGTTTGAGAAATTTATGCAAGAATAGGAAAATGAATGAAAATTGAGGTTTTGAACAAAATGGGAGCACCAACCCTTGCATGAACCAACTTGTATGAATATATAGATGAATTTTAGAACTTCCTAGAAACTTGGATAAGTTTCCCTTGCACTTTTCCCTTTCAATTTGGTTTATGTAACTTTCAATTCAAGCAACCATGGATAACTCTCAAATTATGAACTAAACTCAAAATTCCACTTTAGCCAATGTCTTTAAAATGATCTTTCCATTCAAAATGACCTATAATTTTGCTTCATTTGGCCAAGATATGAAAAATCTCATTTTTAAGGCCATTTTTCTTCATTAAATTCAACAATTTTGAAACCTTGTGCTATGAACTTTTTCAATCTCTCATGGTCACTTTTATAGACTCAAAATGTCATTTGGAGCAAGTTTGATGTTGTAAGTTTTTCCATTTGAGGCCTCCTTGTATGAGTTTTGGACATAGGTTAAAATGACCTGTAATTCACAAATGACCAAAATACCCTTTGCTTGCCAAGACCATAAGTTGAGTTCCACACATCATATTAAGGCATACTATACCATTCTAGAAAGCTAAGACAATAAGGAACAACTCTTATGTTGACCAGAAATCCATTTGAAATCTCCTTGAGGGGTAAAAATTGCTTGGAAGTCAAGTCACTTTCACAGACAAAATTTCAGATACCTCAGATGACCTGTAACTTGCAAGGACCATAACTTGAGTTCTATAAATCTCCTTGATGTCTTCCACCACTCAAATTAAAGGTCTTGAGATCTTCTACAAGTTCCATGTTGGCCAAGGATCCATTTGAAGCTTGCATTTTGACTTATCTTGCTTGGAAATTTGACCTAAACTAGGGGATTTTACATAGAAACCCTAATTTAGACCCTCCTCTTCTCCTTGATTTCTCTTGATTTCTTCTTAGCATAACAACATATCCTTATTCTTCATGTCAAATGATGAACCCCACATCTCCCCAATAGACCTGAATGTCCTCAAATCAGTCAATTGACCTAGGGTTGACCTAGGGTTGACCCAGATGAAACCCTAGTTGACTGTCTTCAACTGTAGCTCTTGTGATCACATCAACAACTTGTTTTCTTCTCCAAATGACTTTCTAAGTCCTCCAAGATGTCTAGATACTCCCCATGCCTTCAATTCACAGCCCATAATTCCCTTGTTGATCCTCAACCACCTTCAGTTAGGAGATATACTCAATGCTTGATCTGCTGAACTCTCTGCTTTCAAATTCTCTTCTGATGACTTGAATGAGATTGAATTAGGATAATAACCTCTGGATAGGCCTCTAGAGATGAGAATAATGCTTGATCCCCTGTTGAATGACTTGCTATGCTTATGCTATGCAGATGATTAGTCTATGTACATGACTCTATATGCAAATGCTAATGATATTGAAACATAAACCAAGTGAATAAGGTTGAGCAAATTTTAGGGTGCAACAGCTGCCCCTATTCAAGCGACTTGGACCCGATTGGGTGAAGATCCCGGAGCCTTCAGACATTCGCGGTACGAGACGGTTGAATACTCATTGAAACCAGAAATTTGCCAACCGCAGAAATAAATTGTGCTCCTGCTTGAGGAACGACATTCATCAACTGAACCCCACTGATCTCGCGCGACCGTGCTAGGGATTATTTTCATCGTTCTGAAAAAGATTCTATCATTGCATAGATAGGACACTGTCAATGTTAGGACGCCTGCTTCGTCGATTTGGAAAACCTCAATAACTTTGCTGGGAATGGCTCGTCTGCCTTCTCGTCAGAACTAAATCGTCCACGCTGGGAATAAACTCTTCCACATTAGGAATAACACCGTCCTCGTAAGGAATAACACCATCCACGTTAGGGCTAAGTCTTCGTCTGGATCTGTCCGCGTCAGGACTAAACTTTTCCCTGTTAGGAATGCAACTTTGATCTGGCCACGTCAGGACTCCAACTTGATATGTCCACGTAAGGGCTCAAACTTTCCACGTAAGGAGTCACCTCTTTCCACGTAAGGAAACCACTCTTTCTGATTTGTCCACGTAAGGACCCCAATCTTTCCACGTAAGGAATATAATCTCAATCTGAATCTGTCCACGTCAGGACTGCGACTTGATATGTCCGCGTAAGGACCCCATCTTTCCACGTAAGGAATATAATCTCAATTTGTCCACGTTAGGACTCCGACTTGATATGTCCATGTAAGGACTCAATCTTTCCACGTAAGGAATATAATCTCAATTTGTCCACGTTAGGACTCCGACTTGATATGTCCACGTAAGGACTCAATCTTTCCACGTAAGGAATGCAATCTTTCCACGTAAGGAATCACAAACTTTCCACGTAAGGAACCCAATCTTTCCACGTAAGGAATCCGTCTTCTTTCCACGTAAGGAATCGACCTCTGTATCTGTCCATGTCAGGACTAAACTCTTCCACGTTAGGAATACATTTTCTTTTGATTCGTCCACGTCAGGACCCCAATCTTTCCACGTAAGGAATCAACTTCTTTTCCACGTCAGGAATACAATCTTCTTTCCACGTTAGGAAACCAACTTGGTCTGTCCACGTAAGGACTCCACTCTTTCCATGTAAGGAATACAATCTTTCCACGTTAGGAATCAAACTTGTCCGCGTTAGGACTACATCGTCCACGTTAGGACCCATCTTTCCACGTAAGGAAACCATCTTTTCCACGTAAGGAACACAATCTTCCACGTAAGGAATCACCATCTCCGAACTTTCCACGTAAGGAATCTTCATCTTTCCCCGTTAGGAACAACACCTGCTCCACGTAAGGAATCAGCTTTTTCTTTCCACGTAAGGAATAAATCTTTCCACGTAAGGAATCATATTTTGATATGTCCGCGTAAGGACCCATCCCTTTCCACGTAAGGAATACAATCTCTTTTCTGCCTCTGTCCACGTCAGGACTGCACTTGCTTTTCCACGTAAGGAACTGAAGCTTCTCTTTCCTCGTAAGGAATAAGCTTGTCCACGTCAGGACTCACATTTCGTCTTAATTTGTCCGCGTCAGGACTCCGCTGAGGAAATAAAACTTGTCCACGTTAGGACCCATGCACCTTTGACCCACTGGGGAAATGAGACTTGTTCACGTCAGGACTCACATTTCGCCCACAACACAAAGAAGGATAAATTCGGTCCACGCCAGGACTCTCGTATCTTGTCATCACGAAGAACGATAAACTTGTCCACGTCAAGACACCCACTTCACCATTACGAATAAAGCTATCCGCTGGAAATAAATTGTCCACGTCAGGACACCAACACGAAGAGTAACCCACTTTTGTCCACGTCAGGACTGCACATTCAATCAATACGGAGCAATCCAATCGGTCCACGTTAGGATTAGCACATATCGTCAATTTGAGGAAATCAATTTGTCCACGTTAGGACCTCACATTCCATCAATTCTGAGAAATCGACCCTGTCCACGTTAGGACTAGCACCTCTTATCAGTCCGGGGAAATAAATCTGTCCATGTTAGGACACCCACTTCTCTAGCACGAAGACATCCCGTCCATAAAATTGTCCACGTCAGGACTCATTTCTCTATTGATCCCAAACCACAAACTTCTTAGCACCGACGTGACAGCGACTTTGAAGCGGACTCTACTGGGGATATCTGGAAATCAAACTACCGGGCGCCTGTTCTGATAACCGGCGGTAGCCTCTGAAATTCTGATTCACGAATCCTTTGATGACCAATAGCTCTGCTTGGGGATAAGGAGGAACTTATCCTGCTGACTCTGTCGGGGAAAACACAAGAAATTATAAATAACTTTGTTCGGAGACAAAGAAAACTCCGTATTGACAACTCTGTGGGGAGTAGTGCCAAAGCTGACACTCCGTGGAATATCTCACGTCGACATCCTGAATATTTATTGATTCACCTGAGCAAGGGCCCTCTCTTCCTGCAAAAGAAACACTACTTGAAACAAACAGCTGACCAACCTGGTTTATGTTTCAAAAATGCGTATGTTTGACGGCGATGCAATGTTCCCTTCGACACGGAAATGCTACACTTTTATTTGGTGGATGCAAGTACGACCCTATATGCCAATGCAACTGCAGACTCGAACGGCTGGGTACGGAAGCTGCTTCAGCAAAATGCATGCTGCAAATAATGCCAACTTCGCTGGGGATAGCCAGATGCTACAGAATTATTCCAGCAAAATAAATGTCGGAAGAGTGACGTCAACTCAGCTGGGAAATTAGGAACTTAACCAGGCACCTTGTTGAGGTAACACCCTGCTGGGGAATATAACTCTGCTGGAGAATAATAGCTGCGCTTGGTATGATTGGACTTCTGCTGGAAAGTGAACGGATATCACACGGTATTCTGACAAAATAAATGCCATGACCCCACCAACTCTGCCAGGGAGAGTCTTAATCCTCAAATTCCACTGGGAGGAACACTTGCTGAGAAGAGAACTCCGCTGGGGATAGGATGATTCTCTTGGAAAAAATCAATTGAATCCGCTGGGGGAGAGTAAACGACCCTGCGAGGAAAGGTGAACTTGTCTGAATACAGCTCACCACTATTAATCTTCGGAGGCTAAACCAACTCTGCTTGAGATAAGGAATCCCTCGGGGAACACCATACTGTCTGAATACAACCTTACGATCTTGGAATCATCAATTCTGCTGAGGGTAAACGACTCTGCGGGATCACATCCTTTTTGATAGATTACGACTAGCTGGGGAATTCTGTCCTTCTTCAGTAAGGAACATGCATGACCTGCGTGAGGATCGAGTCCTTTGTTACTGCAATCTCTTAATCATCTTCCTCGTACGGCCATGACACCTGCAACAACACAAACAAGACAAGACAAATCTATGCAACCAAGTCGATTCAGGTTAGTGACGTTATTCTCAGTTAATTCAAAGCTTTAGCAACTGTTGGCAAGGGCCAGTGACGTTATGCACATGTTAGTTTCATCAAACTTAGGCGTTAATCATGCACAAAATAGTAAAGAACAGTGTCAAGTACTGAATAACGTATTTTATTGATTGGGCCCCTGAATGGGCGGAGTTTTTGTACACGGGATGTAACTCCTGAAAAGAGGAAGCTACACAAAACAAATATACAAGTATACACAGGAAGCATAAATATATCGACAAACTAAATTTGTACACATGTCGGCAACGGGATGCAGACGAACACCATGAACTGATCCTCCTATGACTCGTCCGACTCTAACGCTTTTCCCGGTATTCATACTTCTGAAAAGGTTGTACCAGATAACCGATCCTCCCCGTTATATTCTCCCGCATTGATGCAAAGTGCAATATCAAATTCAGACCGCAGTCATTTGCTTTTCGAATCCCTAACTTTTGCGTGAACCGCCCTTTACGGGTTTTCAGTTCACCGGGATACCCCTTTTTGCCGAAGCCGCCCATTGTAGGTTTTCAACTTCGCGGGTATACATTTTTTCAATTTTATCCCTAATTTTTGCCCGAACCTTTCATTCTGTTTTTGGTTCGCCAGGATGCCCCATTTTTGCCTGGACTCTCTTTTTTCTGTCCAGCGGGTCTATTTTAAGCAAAGTATTTTTTAACTGCGTCCGAATTCACAGGCGACGTGAAGTCTTCTCCGTCCATGGTGGACAACAACAACGCTCCTCCTGAAAAGACCTTCCTGACAACGTATGGCCCTTCGTAGTTGGGGGTCCACTTGCCCCTGTGATCTGCTTGCGGCGGGAGAATCCTTTTCAGCACAAGGTCACCCGTCTGAAAGCTTCGCGGATGTATCTTCTTGTCGTATGCTTTCTTCATTCGGCTCTGGTACAAACGACCGTATGCTAGAGAAGCTAGCCTCTTCTCGTCCATCAAACTCAGTTGATTCAATCTGTTTTTCACCCATTCTGCCTCGTCCAGCTGAACGTCTCGCAATACCCTCAGAGAAGGGATCTCGACTTCTAATGGTAGCACCGCTTCCATTCCATATACCAACGAGAACGGAGTTGCCCCGGTTGATGTGTGTACCGTCGTACGATAACCGTGCAGAGCAAAAGGTAGCATCTCATGCCAATCCTTATAGGTCACCACCATTTTCTGGACGATCTTCTTTATATTCTTATTGGCTGCTTCGACAGCGCCATTCATCTTGGGTCTGTAAGGAGAGGAGTTGTGATGTTCGATCTTGAAATTCTGACAGAGCTCCTTCATCATTTTGTTGTTCAAGTTTGAACCGTTATCCGTGATTATCCGCTCGGGAATCCCATATCGGCAAATGATATCTCTCTTGATAAATCTGGCCACCACTTGCTTCGTTACATTTGCATAAGACGCCGCTTCTACCCACTTGGTGAAATAGTCGATTGCTACTAGAATGAATCGATGCCCGTTGGAAGCCGTAGGCTCGATCTTTCCAATCATATCGATTCCCCACATCGAGAATGGCCATGGCGATGACATCACATTTAGAGGACTCGGAGGCACATGGATCTTATCAGCATAGATTTGGCACTTGTGGAACTTCCTCGCAAACTTGAAACAATCAGTTTCCATAGTCAACCAAAAATAACCTGCCCGCAGCAGCTTTCTCGTCATAGCATGCCCACCAGCATGCGTGCCAAAGGTACCCTCGTGTATTTCCTCCATGAGCAGCTTTGCCTCTCGTTCATCTACACAACGCAACAGCACCAAATCGTGGTTTCTTCTGTATAAGACGCCATCCGGGTTCAAATAGAAATTGCCTGCTAATCTCCTGAGAGTCTTCTGATCTTGACTAGATGCCCCAGCCGGATACTCTTTATTCTTCAGGAAATTAAGGATATCGAAATACCAAGGTTTGTCATCAGATGCTTCATCAATAGCAAATACATAAGCTGGCCTGTCAA